>JALIGW010000002.1:229042695-229700195 GCA_023053685.1 Diadophis punctatus similis
TCCTCCCTCCCTCCCATCTACAGTATCATCTAGCTATCCTCTGATCAGAAATGTGATGATCACCTTTCTAATTGGTTTCATTAGAGCATTTTGAGCATTGCTGTGGGAATTGTCAGCCACATATAATGGCTGAAGTTGATATTAGTATGCAATATACTGGATGCGCATGGGGGTCCCAGCGACAACCTAAGGGCCCACTTCTCACTGATCTTTAACTGGGTGAAACACTGCATCACAGGGCACCGACTTTTGAAACAAGTTATGTCAAACGGGCCAATTTACAGAATGTATCCAAAATCTGGAACCCACGACTCTCAAATGAAATTTGAGAAAGCTATGACTGCTTCACTCTACTGACTGCTACTACATTGCTGGGCCACTGCTGTGGTCACATGATCTTCATTTTCCACATTCCATGATAGTTTCCCCACCAGTCTTGCAATCCCTTGCTCCCACTTCCACCCAGCAGCAGCCATTTACCTGCCTGCTGGGAAGGGAAGGGAAGGGAAGGGAAGGGAAGGGAAGGGAAGGGAAGGGAGAGTTCTGATTTTCCCACAAGCAAACTCAATGGGGAAGCTGGCAGGAAGCCAGTTTTGCTCCACTGTTTTTTGACCTACCCTTGGTAATTCTGTTTAAGTAAGGACATATATCTGAAACACTGATCCAACAGGGCTAGTTGGATTGTCTAGTTTATGTATTAAAATGATTTATAGATGACTTCTCATTCAAGAAGCCTTGGGGCAGTTTCCAATACTAATATCAAAGCAATGCTAGAAAATAAAAACCATATTTTAAAAAGATCAGTACTAGTGGGAGTTGCTGACTGAAGAAGGCCATCATAAAATAGATGCTAGTACCTTATTGAGAAAAAGTCAGCCAATAGGCTGTTACCATAGAGATAACTCAGCTCTACGTTGTTACTAACTGGCCATCCATATTGTAGTTGCCTGAAAGGCTGGTATAAATGGAGATATGGAGGTGTTCTTTGCCTTTTCCTAGTCCTGGCCCTAGTACTTTAATTATGTCTCAACAGTAGCTTTGTAGCTAAGAAATATATTTAGCATTAGTTTATTTATTTATTTATTTTACTTATTTGAAGTTCTTCTATGTCGCCCTACTCCCTCAGGACTCAATATGTGTTTGTTATATGGAAAAATAATGCATCCCTGTCAGGAATCTTATTGCTGCAGTAATTGTAACTTCCCAACCAGCCCCAAAGGCCTTGCAAGGATCCAACTTTGAGATGGCCAATCTGCATGAATGGACCAAAGAATATCCTACTGGAAACAATAAAATTATTGTGAAAATATTCTTCACAAACTCATCCATCTCTAATTAACAAAGACGATGTCTCTAGTTAGGGAGACCCATTAAGCAGGGTTTCAGATTATGTGTTGAAGTCAGCCATATTGGTGTATTTCTTAGACCCCTTAAAAATGACCTCTTGAAAATTATATAAAAATAATGAATTTAGAAGAGGCACCGAAAAACTTAAGAGGAACAGAATATGACATCAGTCTGCTCAAAATGAGAGGAATAAGGTTAAGAATCACTCAGGGAAAGGTTAGAGGGAGGAAAGAGGAAGTAGCGAGGTAGGGAGAAGAGAGAGAGTGGAGGGAAGTAGGAGAGAGGAGAGAAAGAGTAAGAAAGTAGAAGGAAGAGATGGAAAGAGTCAGAGGGAGGGGAGTGTTAAGAGATGAAGGAGAACAGACTGATGAGTAGAAGTACAAAAAAGATGCAAAATAAAATGTTTATCTGTGATTTATTGAATGGATTGTATAATTAAATATATTACTGATATATTGTAAGGTATATGTATTGATAAATGTATAGGAATTGTGGAGAGAAAAAATTAAAAAAAATACAAAAAAAAAGGACCTCCTGCCCCTTGAAACTGTGAGGTACCAGGACTTTGGTACAGGAAGGTTGCAGTTGGTGGACAGTCTCCGAAACCTAATGGGATGTCTTTATATTAGATGGGGCGGGATTGGAATAAAAGGCCAGTGGTCTCAAAACATCTGGTGGCAGAATGATGGTAAGAAAGCCCCCACTTGGAGGAGGAATGGAGTGGCTGATCTAGAAAATAGGGGAGGAGATAGAGAAATCCACAAGTACTGCTGAGCCTTTTGCCAGTTCTTAGTTTATTTGTAAAAGGTGCAGACTTTGAGGAATGCCTGAACTTGATATTTTTTCATCTCCAACAAGGGATACTCCTTGAGGAATCCAAACAGAGCACAGGGTTCCAGGTGATCAACTCTAAAGAGTCTTAATTCTGATTGTTAAAGCCGGAAGTTGGCTTGTTCAAATGAAAAAGCAGAAGGCAGCTTTACATAAAAATAGCCGTTTATTCAACAAGTCTGTTCAACAACAACATCAAAGACTAGGGCTGACAGCTTCCTCTTTATAAGGAAGTTACCAGGGGGAAGAACCAATGAGAACTGTCCAAGTCTCCGCGCACCGGCTGTTTGAGTTCAAGCAATCAATGCAACAGCCGGCGCCAGGACTTAACACTGATCATTACCTGGCTGACTTTAAACAATTGTGGTTTTTTTTAACCACATGCAAGAAAACAAACATATTATGTCTAAAAAAATCAGAAAGAAAAAAAGAGGGGGGGAAATGGACCGACAATCAATCAAGGACCTGCCAAACAAGCTAACAGTAAACAATAGCCTAAGAAAGGAACCATCAAAAATACTTCCACCAACACTGACAGAGCAAGCCACTAGTGTATAAAGAGAGAACAAACCCCACTCCTTTGTCACACTGATGATGTTACCTAGTTGGGTAATGAAACGTCTGCAAGAAAACAATCAAGTTCAGGGAGCACCAAAGATCCCATGGGAGGGGGGAAGGTCAATTATCAATCCAACTCAAGAATTTGTTTCTGTTATTAGTGAAGCATCTCTTTTAAAGACTGAAGGCATTTGCCTATGTTATTCCACTGATGGCCCTTATTACTTATCATTATTTTGCCTGGCCATTAAAATTATATATTTTCACCTTCGTTAAAACTTTGCCTTAAATGTTGAACAACCAGCAGGAGTCTTAACCTCAAAGTCTATAGACAGGAATACCATTTCAGATTAACAGAGTTGAAAGGGACCATTGTAGCCCAAGCAGGAGACCCTTACATCTGCCTCTACCTAGGATCGAACTCACAACCTCCTGATTGTGAGGCAAGAGCTCCACCTCTAGGCCACAGAAGCTGGACCAAGATTCTTTGCTATTTCCCTTGTACTGTAGTCAATGTTATTATTGTTAGATTTATATCCTACCTTTATTTTTTGTATAATTCCAGCTGTTATGTTCCTACCTCCTGTTTTCCCCACAAAGCAAACTCTGTGAATTGGGTTGGGCTAAGAAAGAGTGACAGGCCCAAAGTCATCATCCTGATTTTCACACTTAAAGGAAGCTGTAATTTACAGGCTCCTGGTTTCTAGGCCAACACCTTAACAGCTACACCAAATTGGCCGTCATAATATTATACCCGAGAAGACTAACTTCTTGAAGCAGGCCAGGATGACTGTAAGTTGTAATGCTTTAGGTCCAGAAAGTTAAGAATAGAACATACAATGTTATTTTTCATAAGTTGAAATACATTGAAAATATATATTTATATATTGAAAAGAGCTTGCCTCCTTCGGTGGATGGTTTGCTTGGGCTTTGCAAAGAGGACAATTTTACCCAAATGGAAATCAACTTATCCTCCTGAACGTAAGGAGTGGATTCAAGACCTGTGTTTGTTATGAGTTTTTGAAACGTTTTTATATTCCCACATGAGAAGATGCAGCAATATATGGCTTAGAATGAATGATAAGTTGAAAGATGGGATTTATTTTAGAGTGATACTCAATAAGTCTGGGGTTTTTTGTGGTAGTTTTATTTCTTTTATGTTTCTTTTTATCACTATGTTGTATGTAGTTTTATTATTTTTATTGTACATTCACAGGTGTTGTAGTTATTGTTTCACTGATAAAAGTTTTAGATTGTTCTTTATCAGACCTTTTTCTAGATTCTTTTATAATAGGGTTCATAGGAAAGCTTTTACAGTTTTTTCTCTTTGGTCTTTGCAAAAATAATTATCAAAATGTACCCCCAACCGAGCAATTGGGATATTTGAAATGAATAATGGGGGGAGGGTATTGGGGGTTGACAGTGGTGGGTTGTAAAATATTTTGCCACCAGTTCGTGCATGCACCCATCCTGGGCGGGTGGACGGAGCCTCTCACCGCCGGTGCTATCGATTCTAAGAACCGGTCCGAACCAGGAGCAACCCACCACTGGGGGTTGAGGGGGTTATTGACATAGTTGAGGGGCTTGAATGCCCTGAGGAAGATAGCTATATCAGAGGTGCAACCATATTGAAAAGATCTCATAACAGGAGTCAGACAAAGAGTGTCTCTTCTATAAAGTACATGGTGTGACATAACTTACAGAAACTCATACTGGACAATTTATTGCCCAGGTCAACAAGGACCATGTTACCTGGAAGTTGAGTCATAGCAACTGGACTTCCTTTCTTGTTAGTTTGAAATGTTTTGTTGCTTGTCACAGTAGCTTCTTCAGTCTGAGCTCAGATTGAACAAATTACTTGGATAAGCAGCAAAACATTTCGAACTAACAAGGAAAGAAATCCAGTTGCCATGACTCAACTTCCAGGCAACTCTATCTGGATGACTGAGAATTTTCATTGACCGCGGTCATGCTAGATGATGGATTTCCTCAACATCTGGTAACAAGTGGGCTACAGGACTCAGTACTGTTAGCTGAACAACCATGGCCAGCAACTGCAAGATTACTGGAAGAAAAGTTGTTTACTCATCACAAATATACAAAGATTTAAAAAATGCTATTACAAATCAAGTCCAACGAGAAGAAGATATTTGAAAAGAATGCAACAGTTCTGGAAAGAATGACATCCAAAATCAACAATAACAGATGCCAGAACTCAGGCTAGCTGATCAATGTTGATTTATAATATGAATTAAAAATATTCCCAGAAATAGAACTGGAAGAACTGCTAAGGTCTACCAAGGGCAAAGAAATAAAAACCTTGTCAGACGTAGCTCAGACAGTAGAGACAAACCAGAGGAACTCAGCAATAGAGGATGCCAGCATCTCTACTGCACTATTTTCATTTCCAAAACATGCATCCACTCTATCTTCTCCTTAAGAAGAACAAAGCAATCTATCTGGAAAACAAGAAGAAATGAAATGAAGGAATAATTGAACACCTAAAACAACAGAAAAAGGTTGCCTGCACTGAAACTTGTTCCGAAGAAACAGCTAGCACAAGTATTAAAATATGCCAATACTGTAATATAGACTATAATTACCAGCTCACTGCAAGAAACAAACCAAGTGATGTACAGCATAGCTGTAATCATAACTGAATACCTGGGATGCAAAATGAACAAACAAACAAAAAAAGCCAAGCAGTGCATCACCAAAATGGAAGATAAGATTGGAAAATAAGATCAGCATCCTAAAACAGATGAAAGGAAAGAAACTGAAGAACAAGAAAACCTGATCAAGAAATGTCACCCAGAGACAAGGAAGATTAAGAAAGCACTGGAAAGAACAAAGCAACAAATAACAGCTATAGCTAAGAAGATCAGCAGATATAAAGCTCAATTGCACACTATAGGCAAAATCTCCACTTTTAGTTAAATCAGAAACATGTCTGCCAATCCATCCATAGTGAGAATGCAGTGTATCACTCAACTCTGGACAAAGAAGAGAGACAGTGCAGTTCTAGGCACAGCTAGGGGACAATCCAAAGAAATACAACAAGAATGCAGCTTAGATAAAAGAGGTAGAAAAGGAAAAAAGAAATGAAATTGTAATGAAATAATTGGTAATAACAGCAGAAATGGGGGGGGAGGAAGGAAAGAAAGATCAAGAATTGGTCAGCACCAGGTGAAGATGAACTGCATGGTTTTCGGTTGAAATGTCTGGTTCATGTACACCTAGTTGTGGCCAAGCCATTTAACAATATTGATTACGTGTTTGGATTGTTGTACACCACCCAGAGTCACTTTCTGTGAGATGTGCAGCCCAGAGCTGGGTTTCAGCAGGTTCTGACCAGTTCTGGAGAACCGATAGCGGAAATTTTGAGTAGTTCGTAGAACCGGTAAATACCACCTCTGACTGGCCCCGCCCCCATCTATTCTCTGCCTCCCAAGTCCCAACTGATCAGGAGGGAATGGGGATATTGCAGTAAACTTCCCCTGGAGTGGGGTGGGAATGGAGATTTTACAGTATCCTTCCCCTGCCATGCCCACCAAGCCATGCCCACCAAGCAATGCCACACACACCAAGCCACGCCCACAGAACAGGCAGTAAAAAAAATTGAATCCCACCACTGGTGCAGCCATATAAATTTGATCAATAACTAAACAAGCAAACATACTGCAAGGAAGTGAAATGGAAGATTGATTAACATCTGGCAAAGCCTACCTCATAATGAGAGATCCAACAAAAAGGGCACAACAGACAACTAAAGGCTTATTGTTTGTTTTACTTTCACTTGGTAGCTACTGTGGTAATCCAACAACATCTAACTGAAGAAAACAAATTCTTTCCACTTGAGCAGAAAAGAAACTGCCCAACAGCAGAGTAACAAAAGATCAGCTTCTAACTGAGTAGTCCTCAATGGGTCTAAATCTACATGGAGAGAAGTAAGCAGTGGGGTACCACAAGATTCCAACTTAGGCCCAGTACTCTTTAATATCTTCATAGATGAGGGAATAGAAGGGGAACTAACCAAATTTGCAGACGATACTAAGCTGGCAGGAATAGCTAACACCCCAGAGGACAGGCTCAGGATCCAGGTGGATCTTGACAGACTAGAACACTGGGCCCAAACCAATAAAATGAAATTTAACACGGAGAAAAGTAGAATTCTACACCTAGGTAAGACGAATCAAAAATACTCATACAAACTGGGTGAAACCACACTCAATAGCAGCGATTGCAAGAGGGATCTTGGAGTCTTGGTAGACAGCCAACTAAATATGAGCCAGCAGTGTGCAGCAACAGCCAAAAAGGCCAACGCAGTCCTGAGCTGCATAAATAGAGGGATACAATCAAGGACCAGAAAGGTACTAGTACCACTCTATAAAGCCTTGGTCAGACCACACCTAGAGTACTGCATCCAGTTTTGGTCACCACACTACAAAAAAGACATTGAGACTCTAGAGAAAGTGCAGAGGAGAGCAACCAGGATGATCAGGGGACTGGAGACTAAAACATACGAAGAGCGGTTGCAGGAACTGGGCATGCGAACTAGCGAAGAGAAGGACTAGGGGTGACATGATAGCAGTGTTCCAATACTTGAGGGGATGCCACAGAGAGGAGGGGGTCAGGCTGTTCTCTATGGCACCAGAAAGCCAAACAAGGAATAACGGATGGAAGCTGACCAAGGAGAGATTCAACCTGGAAGTGAGGAGAAACTTTCTGACGGTGAGAGTGATCAACCAGTGAAACAGCTTGCCAGTGGAGGTTGTGAGAGCTCCAACACTTGAGATTTTCAAAAGGAGATTGGACTGCCATTTGTCTGAAATGGTGTAGGTACTCCTGCTTGAGCGGGGGGTTGGACTAGATGACCTACAAGGTCGCTTCCAACTCTAGTAATCTGAATCTGAATCTAATTGACAAGATGATTTTAGAAAACTGTAAGAGAAGGAAGATCAACTTGAAGGTTGAGCTTGGATTTATTACAAGAAGGCATTCAACTGCCTGCCACCTGCCTGGAGAGTCAAGTACCTAAAAATAGCAGGAATCCATAGAAATATCAGAAGCTTTGTGCGAAGATCAATGGCACAATGGCAGACTCAGTTACTAGTCAGTGATGATAGATTGAGAGAAGTTAACATAAAGAGAGGATCATTTCAAGGCTCACTATCCCACTACTGTTTGTTATTGCATTGATTCCACTGTCAACAATATTGAACATGACTATCAAACATCAAAGGCATCTATTAGGTTATTCCACTTCCTTGTGGATGAACTGAAGCTGTATCGGGAAAACATCTCCTGAAACGGAATTCCTTTTCAACACTTAAAATACAGCCAAGATATTGCAATGGAATTTGTACTGGACAAATGTGCCACCCTTACCATTTAAAGAGGAAAAAAATACTGAAAAGGGAAAGAACCATATGAAAATAGCATCAAGCATCTGGATCATTATAGATGGCACCTAGACCCAAAAAAACTAGCTTGTATGTACCCAACTATACAACCTAAATGTTGGAGATGCGAATGCGATGATGCTACATATTTTCATATTTGGTGGACTTGTAAAAAAATTAAGGCTTTTTGGATAAAAATATGGTGGATTATACAAAATATTTTAAAGAAAAAGATCAAGTTCACACCACAGTTCTTTTTGTTGGGAATAATCACGGATTGTTCTGTTACAGAGACTAACTTGGTTTTGAATTTAATAACAGCTGCCAGGCTACTGCTGGCACAGTACTGGAAAAAGGAAGATATGCCTACTATTGAAGAATGGACACTAAAAGTTACACATCTGGCTGAAATGGCAAAAATTTCATCATATCTTAAGGATTATTCAAATGAAAGATATATATTAGAATGGAATAGGTGGACTGATTATGTTCAAAAAAAGTATCAGATTAAGAAGACCCAAATAGTTTTTCAATGTGAAATGATTAATTTTTAGATTCTGTTGTTAAATTTTTGAGTAATAAGGAGTTAAGAACTAGAAGAATGTTAGAATCAATAATCTTTTATTAGCATATTTTAGCTTTATGTTTGCTTTTGAAATTATACCTTGTGCTTTTTCTGGGAAGTCGGGTGGTGGGGGGGTGGGGGGGAGAGTAAGAGGGGTGGGAAGGGTGGAGGGGGGAAGAGGGAGAGAAAAGAGAAAAATGTTTGTACTTTGTACTGTTAAAATTTTTTCAATTAAAAAAAAAGCATCTGGATCAGAGGTCTTGAAACTTGGCAACTTTAAGACTTGTGGACTTCAACTCCCAGAATTCTCCAGCCAGCATAGCTGGCTGGAGAATTCTGGGAGTTGAAGTCCACAAGTTTTAAATTGCCAAGTTTGGGGACCCCTGATCTGGATGAAGACAATCTCTACAAATACTTGGGCATGAAGAATGGTGAAGAAGATGCACTGAAGCTAGTACAGGTAGTCCCCAACTTACAACAGTTTGTTTAGTGACCGTTCAAAGTTACAACAGCACTGAAAAAAGTGACTTATGGGTGTTTTTCACAGTTACAACCTTTGCAGCATCCCCATGGTCACATGACCAAATTTCAGATTCTTGGCAACTCACTCATATTTATGACAATTGCAGTGTCCCAGGGTCATATAATTTCCTTTTCCAACTTTCTGATAAGCAAATTCACTTAACAACCCTGTTACTAAATTAACAACTGAAGTGATTCACTTAAGAACGGTGGCAAGAAAGGTCATAAAATGCGGCAAAACTCACTTAACAAATATCTCACTTACCAACATAAATTTTGGGCTCAATGTGGTCGTACGTCAATGACTACCTGTATACCAAGAAGACTTATTAAATATCACAGAGACAAAAACTAGCCTACAAGAAAGACCAAATACAGAATAGAAAAAAGATATGGCAAGGCAAAATATGATGTGGCCAGTATATAAGAAAACTAGCAGGCAAAACAGAAAACATCAAGATATGGCAATGGCTAAGAGCAGGGAAAAGGGACTAGTTTTGATTGTACAACACCAAGCCTTAAGAACAAATATGTACAAAGCCAAAATTGAGAAGACAGCAAATGTCTCCTATGAACGGAATAGAATAGAATAGAATAGAATAGAATAGAATAGAATAGAATAGAATAGAATAGAATAGAATAGAATAGAATAGAATTTTTATTGGCCAATTGTGATTGGACACACAAGGAATTTTTCTTGGTGCATATGCTCTCAGTGTACATAAAAGAAAAGATATGTTCATCAAGACTCATAAGGCACAACACTTCATGATAGTCCGGACACAAATAAGCAGTCAAATCATATTAGGAAGCACTCAAATCGTAAGGATACAAGCAACAAAGTTAAAGTCATACATTCATTTCAGGAAGGAGATAGGTGATGGGAACGATGAGAAGATTAAGAGTAGTGCAGACTTAGTAAATAGTTTGACAGTGTAGAGGGAATTATTTGTTTAGCAGAGTGAAGGCGTTTGGGGAAAAACTGTTCTTGTGTCTAGTTGTTCTGATGTGCAGTGCTCTATAGCGTCATTTTGAGGGTAGGAGTTGAAACAGGATGCGAGGGGTCTGTAAATATTTTCACAGCCCTCTTTTTGACTCGTGCAGTATACAGGTCCTCAATGGAAGGCAGGTTGGTAGCAATTGTTTTTTCTGCAGCTCTGATTATCCTCTGAAGTCTGTGTCTGTCTTGTTGGGTTGCAGAACCAAAGCAGACAGTTATAGAGGTGCAGATGACAGACTCAATAATTCCTCTGTAGAACCGTATCAGCAGCTCCTTGGGCAAGAAACTGACTGGAGATAACACAATGACAACACAAAGTAGCAACAATGGTGCATTGGAAGATGTGCAAGAAACACCATTTGCAAGCAAGCAAGAACTGGTGGGACCATAAATAGACAAAGTGATAGAAAATGGAAAAGCTAAACAGTACTTGAATTTTAGAATTCAAACAGATAAGCATCTGCCACACAAAACACTTGTTGATAAGGAGGATAAAAAAATGTCTGGATAGTGGACATTGCAACATCTGGAGACAGGAGAATAGAAGAGAAAGTACTGGAGAAAATCACAAAATACTAAGACCTAAAAATAGAACACTTGTCCTAAAAATAGCAAAGATACTACCAATATTAATAGGCAACATCTGGGTATCACGTGAATACCACTGGCATTGACAAAGTCACTATCGGTCAATTACAAAAAGCAGCTTTACTAGGAACAACTTACATCCTGCGACAGTATCTTTAATATTATTAAATAGCAACATCTGCCTATCGTAGGACTTGATAAGTGGGGGAAATGCCAATTCCAGTCTAAACAACTCACCACAGCCAACTCGTCATGGGCAACATGCCAGGATCAACTCACCATGGCTAATTTTCCATGGCCAACTCGCCATGGGCCAACTCACTGTGGGACAAGTCAACAATTCAATTTAATTATTTAAAATAATTAAAACATTAATTTTTGTCCTTCACATTTCGTTTTGTCCCTTCTTTGGCATGCTTTCTTTAACTATTCTATTCCACTATTTCTTTGATATTAGTGTGACTCTAGTGTAACACGGCGAGTTGGCCATGGTGAGTTGTCCCACAGTAACTTGGCTATAGCAAGTTAGCTGCAACAAGTTGGCTGTGGTGAGTTGGCTGCAGCTAGTTGTCGTAGACCTGGCTGACTCTGCAACCAACTATATTGCAGGTATTTCTTGACTTATAACCATTTGTTTAGTGACTGTTCAAAGATACAATGACACTGAAAAAAGTGAGTGATGAGAGTTTTTCACACGACTGTTGCAGCATCCCCATAGTCACATGATCAAAATTCGGTTGCTTGGTAACTGGTATGTATTTATGACAGTTACAATGTCCCAGGGTCATGCGATCACCTTTTGTGACCTTTTGACGAGCAAAGTCAATGAGAAATCTAGATTGACTTAACAACTGTGTTACTATCTTAACAATTGCCACGATTCACTTAACAATTGTGGCAAAAAAGATTGTAAAATGGGGCAAATCTCACTTAACAACTGACTTGCTTAGCGATGGAAATTTTGGCCTCAATTGTGGTCGTATGTCAAGGACTACCTATAATAATAGTGTGCATGATACACTTTTTAGCAGTACAACGCATGATACATTTTAGCAGAAAACAAACCAGGGAGATTATTTGGACTTTTTAAAGAAATGCATACAAAAAGATCCCTACCATTATTTTTCCCAAGTCGTTCTAAAGATTAAAATGCACAATCTATCATTTCTCCAGGGACTGACATCTGTCATTGCTTTTGATCATTAATTCAATCTTAAAACAAGTCACACATTCCAATATGAAAGAAGCAGCAGTTATATCAAGCCATAGTTGGTGTAGTCGAGGATTTAAAAAAAATTTTTAAGGCAGAGCTACGGTATTATTATCCTACTGCAACTTGAATAATGAATGGCTGAAAAGCACTAACCTTGAAGGGATGCCTCACACGGGGAAAATAAAGATATCAGAAAGCTTATTGGTTTTCTTTATTATTTCCTTTAAAACAAAAAAACCTATTTTAGTATATTCATTACCCTGAGTGTTCACGAAAAAAGCATGTTCATTGAGGAGCTCATTTTTATCCACAGAGTAACCTATTAGTTAAGTTGGGCAAATGTCTCACTTCAGACTTCACGGGACAAAACAGGTCAAATTAGCTTCTCCGGTGTGCACCAGATATTTGTTTGTGGTGGTTGTTGTTAAAAACAAACCAAACAGTTCTGTGCTAACTTGGGTATGCTTTCCTGGTTTTTTCAGTTGGACTTCAAATTATGTTCAATCAAAGTAGGAAAAAGGATGATGATTGATAGAAAATAGACTCATTTTCTCACCTTCAAGTTGGTTCTTCATCAATGTCATAGAAAGATATGTTTCCATATGGGCAAGGTCCCATTCTCTGATTAAAAATTGAATTGCTATGTTATATTCATTGTAATACATGTGGGTTTGCTCTGTTTTGGACTCCCCCCTAATTTTAAAGCATTTAAAATTTACATTTTTCCCATATAGAATAGAATAGAATAACAGAGTTGGAAGGGACCTTGGAGGTCTTCTAATCCAACCTCCTGCTTAGGCAGGAAATCCTGCACCACTTTAGTCAAATGGTTATCCAATCTCTTCTTAAAAATTTCCAGTGTTGGAGCATTCACAACTTCTGGAGGCAGGCTGTTCCACTGATTAATTGTTCTAACTGTCAGGAAATTTCTTCTTAGTTCTAGGTTTCTTCTTTTCTTGATTAGTTTCTACCCATTGCTTCTTGTTCTACCCTCAGGTGCTTTGGAGAATAGTTTGACTCCCTCTTCTTTGTGGCAACCCCTGAGATATTGGGACACTGCTATCATGTCACCCCTAGTCCTTCTATTCATCAGACTAGATATATCCAGTTCCAGCAACCATTCTTTATATGTTTTATCCTCGTCCCCTAATCATCTTTGTTGCTCTTCTCTGCATTCTTTCTAGAATCTCAACATCTTTTTTACATCGTGGTGACCAAAATTGGATGCAGTATTCCAAGTGTGGCCTTACCAAGGTATTATAAAGTGGTGTTAACACTTCACGTGATCTTGATTCTATCCCTCTGTTTATGCAGCCTAGAACTGTGTTGGCTTTTTTGGCAGCTGCAGCACACTGCTGCATTTTGATTTTTCCTTTATGGTACCAAACATACCTAATATTCTTTCCTTCCTTCTATTTTCTCCACATCAAGAACCCTGTGAGATGGGTTGGGCTGAGAAACAGTGACTGGTCCAAATTCATTAATGGGCTTTTATGCCTAAGGTGGGACTAGAACTCACGTCTCCTGGTTTCTAGCCTGGTGCCTTTACCACTAAACCAAACTGGCTCTCTACTTTTCCATCCTCTCCTTTTACTATACAGAAAATGAGGGAGGGTCCCTTCTAAAATGTTTCCCCCATCTCTTCTTTTGTGGAATATATTTTTAACCTGGTGGTTATCCATCTGCGGCTCTTCCTCCTGTATCACAAGGTCATCCCCCCAGATCATTAAGGAATTAAGACATCTGTAGGGTTGTGTATTGAAAGAAGAGCTTCGACTATGTGAGTGAAACTCTACCCTTTTTATGTGTGTCACACACATGCGACATATGCAAACAATAGACAGAATTTAATTTTGGAGGGAACTCCTGTATTGGAATATGTGTGCAGTGGCTCAGAAATCTTTTAAATTCAAAATTACATTCTTTATATAAACCTAAGCCAGAGACATTAGAAATCTATCTACATTATAAATAAATACACCATTTCCTTTATGAGCAGTAACCCTCTTTAATAATGCTGGTGTCAATCAACATCTCAAATTTTTAACTTTGTCACTGTGAAAATACATCATGTACAATTCACTGATTTTAGCACTTGTTAATTGATTTTGGATCTAGCAAATCAATTCCATTTGATCTGTGATTTAAAATCTATGTTCAGTATTAGTTGAAGGGGTAGAAACCTCGCTCACCGCTCTCTGAGCATCCCTCCTTCAGTGCAAGAGAATGACTATCCCAGATAAGAGGAATGTACTGATCTCCAGATGCAAAGATATAAGATAGCTGCACTTCCCTGCTAGAACCTCCAAACAAGCATGTCGTCTCTGTCCTTGTTCTTAAGAATTTGGGGAAGCTGGAACCTGAGAGATCTCATTTAGACATGGGTTCTAGATGTAAAGAACTTGAAGGTCAATGTTTATGGAGATTCTCAGTCATTCAGGTCATGGTTGTCCCAAAAATGCTTTTTTCCTCAAAAGGCAACTGGACTTTCAGCTCTGAAGAAGCTTCTTGGGTGAGAAGCAAAACATCTTCAAGGAAAAAACGAAGTCCACTTGCCTTTTGGAAAAAAATCACTTTTGTATCAGAGTTTGTTGCAGAAAATTAAATCCAGAAAGCACACACAGGCAGACTGATGCAGCAGGATTGATTTAAATAAGAAACTTCTTTATATACTAGAATAACAGATGAGTATTTACAATACCAGTAGCAGAGTTCTTCTTTTACATAGCAGCAGTTACAGACAAACACACAGGCGGCAGAGAACAGTTAGTTTCATTTTCAGAGTTCAGAGTGGACTGAGAGTAAAGAGTGGGCTGAGCCACGCCCAGCCTTCTAGCTTCAGTTTCAATTCTCTGCACAGACTCAGATGTGTTTAGCTCCCATTGGCTGACTTAGTTGCTATGCCTATTCATTGTCTGACCTTGTTACCATTGGCTCTCCCAGTCATGAATATTCTAACATTTTGGGACAACTTGAAATTCAGTTCCCAATAAAGCCCTTCATAAAACAACGATATCTATTAAGCTGTATGTGATGGTTAGAAAATTGTAGAAGCATTTTTAATCGTCATTATCTGATGGTTAACTTGGTGCCACTTCAAGCAAGGCATTTTACAGGTTGATTGTGGCCATGGTTTTTTTCCTAAAAGAAAATTCTGAGAACTCTCATAACCAATCCTAGTTACAGGTTATATAGATTAGATATAAGATCCTTTGTAATATTCAAAGGCTTGTTCTCTGCTTTATTCCATATTTTACATTTAGTCATATTGTGTTCTTCCAAATTCCAGTGCAATTCTCTGAGGGGATCCTTATCGTGCTAAAAAAGAAGAAGGGGGAGGGGGGGAATCAGGGAACTACACATTTACCTTTTTATCATGGAAGCTGATAATCTGTAAAATTCATTTTTCAGGATAGCCTTTCTAATCTTCTTGATGGTAAATTTAAATATTCTTTGCAAACAGAAATAATTATCCATGTCTGAGCTGCACTGCATGGCAAAGGCCTTGAAAGGATTTCTCCCTTTCTCCGTCTCTCATACAACAGGATAAAATTGCATATTAAACTTTTGATGAAATCTCTTCGAAGAAAATGAAAGGCTGAATAAAATCAAAGCATTGGGAGTAAAAAGGGTTTTCAAGCAGTGTTAAGAGTAGGAAGATAGAGCAAATATCTTACGTGCAGGCATCCAAAGTCAAATTAAAAACCGATGGCTCGATGGTTCCTTCTCTGTAGCGTTGTGGGAAGCCAGATAGAGAAGCTAGATCTGAAGAAACCGCAGAACGGAGAGGCAGAATAAGCTGTTCCATTGACTATAACTTGTGGGTTACCAAACAAACAGATTAAAAAACAGTAGATCTAGGATAGCGGTCGTCACGCATAGATTAGGAGAATGCTACCTCCTATCTTGTTTATCTCCTACTTCGGAGAGGCAGAATAAGCTGTTCTATTGACTGTAACTTGTGGGTCATGTTACCAAACAAACACAAACAAATTAAAAAACAGTAGATCTAGGATAGCGGTCGTTCAAGCATAGATTAGGAGAATGCTACCTCCCATCCTGTTTATCTCCTACTTCCCTGTGGCTGTTTATTTATTGGTAAGAAAGCTGACAAGAAACTGGGCTCAAAGGTATTCTTGGATATAAAAATGATACTGAAGGTTGATGTTAGATAGGGTGAATGGAACAGGCAGACAGAAGTGGCTTGAAAACAACAGCTCTTTATTTGGCAACTATTTACAATCCAGCAAAGGCTCTGTCTGACAGCCAGCCCTTTTATAGGCAGCTGCCAGACAGTCTAGCCAATCAGCAGTCAGTATTTTCCCTCCAGAATGGAGAACCTGAATGAAGCCTATGTACTTCAGTCTGAGAATGTGACAGTTGATGCTTGGCTTTGTCAGAGATAGGAGAAAAGTTGCATATTTAGCCTGCTTGGAGCATCTCCTTAAATGGAATGCTGTGTTCAAAAATGAAAGTGCACACGCACCTCACCTCAACTCACAAAATGTTGTGTTATGTCTTACTATTGTGAGAAGAAGAAAACTAGGGCTTAATCACACAGTCCTCACAGTAATAGTAGGCCTCAAATAAATTGCTATATATTATTAGAGTTAGCCAAAATGATTGCTTAAGAATAAAGTGATATTTGTAATTTGCTGTGCTAATGCAATTTATAACATGTATTTGCAAATAAAGTAGTTTCAGGAGCTATTTTGGATTAAGGTAGTGTTGAAATGCTACAGGTATGCCCCGGTTCGGGCGTACCGGTAGTGGCGGCCACCGGTGGTTCGGAGAACCAGGGGCGGCAGTAGCACGAGGCTCCACCCACTCTCCCGGACATCACCATTTCCTTGTTTTTTACACTCTGCGCATACGCAAAGCCTTCTGCACATGCGCAGAGGGTGAGAAAGCACACTTGACGGGGCACGCGTGCTTCCGAATCGGTAGGGAAGGTAAGTATATTTCACCCCTGGATTAAGGACATTAAGATGTTGAGAAATAGGGAACTGAAAGTAGCACATGGTAGGAGATTTCACATGTACACGCAAGTATGTGTAAACTGATGGTCAGTATGAGAGTACAAGGAAGTAAGTTGTGAAATGCATGCAGAAAAGTATAAAAAGAATGTGTTGAAATGAGTTCGGGGCCACTGGCCGTAGCTACTCCTTGCTGGACCTAGCTATCGTCTCTGGACTTCATTGCAATGGGTTGTTAATGTAAGTTGTATTATGATGGCTGTTCATGTTCCAAATTGCTCATGAAATAAACCTCTGAATCTTAAAGTAAGAATCATTATTTGTGTTGCTGTTTTCTGTTACTTTTATTGGAATATTTTTATGACACTATTTTAGAATTCTGTCTTTTCAGTTTGGTACATGTGGAATTTGGACTGGAAAAAAAAGTGAGAAATTGTCCTAAACCAGCCCATGTCTTGATTTTTCTTACTGTAAATAGCTGCAGATACTCCAGGGTAAAATATGTGGCAAGACTACTATCTAAAGGAGACTATTTGTAGCTCAGCATTGAAATGAGGGGTCCTTGGTGCTCTCTGAGCTTGGTTGTTTTCTTGCAGACGTTTCATTACCCAAATGAGGTAAAATCATGTGTTAAATAGACAATGTTACTTAGTTTGGGTAATGAAACATCTGCAAGAAAACAACCAAGCTCAGAATCTATAGAGATTCTCAGTCATCCAGGTCATGGTTGTCCCAAAGGTGCTTTTTCTGGAGGCAACTGGACTTTCTGGTTTTTTCTTTGAAGACGTTTCGCTTCTCATCCAAGAAGCTTCTTCAGCTCTGACAGGATCTGACAGAAATTAAAATCATGTTTATTATTTTAAATAATTAAATTGATTTTCCATTCTCCACTATCCTGTCAGAGCTGAAGAGGCTTCTTGTTGTCAGCCAATTTATATTCCAGGATTGTTGCCAGTCATGCTCTAGAGCAGGGGTGTCAAACTAGCGACCCTTGGGCCAGATGTGTCACATGCTGGCCCCGCCCCTGCCCGGTTTAGCAAAGGGGGGAAAAGTCATGATATGTCACGTGACCCCACCGTGACGATGCGAGTTTGACACCCTTGCTCTAGAGTGCCATCATTTGCTCCCTTCTCTGCATAGGAGTAAGGCCCCTTCTTTTCACTCTGCATTTTTCAGTTTAAGTTAGGACTTGATAGATCTGAAAAAAGCAGACCTTGTACACTAGGAGGGGGGGATCCACAAATGGATATACTATATATTAAATGCACATGTAAATTAAAAGTTTGATATGGATTGTTTGGGTCACATTTTAATACGATTATACTAGATAAGCAATAAAACCCTAGAAGCCTCTATCAGGACTCTGGATTCTGCAATGCTGATCAATGAACCTCAGGTGATCGGTTAGCTGAATTGTAGCTTACACTACATTTCGTAAGTCAAAGCAACCATATCCAAATGAAAATATGTATTCAGTTCTGAACATTACCTAACCACATGGTGTTACTCCCAATCTTTCTGTAAGCAACATTCTGATTCTTCAGGCAAATGAAGGATGGTATACAGCAGGGGCGGGTTCCTCTTACCTGCCTACCGGTGCGCTGCATGTGCATCATCTCGTTTTGCGTGCACACTCGCTATGTGCACGCGTCCCCTCGTGCAATTTTGCTTCCTGCCCATGCGCGGAAGCAAAAACTCGCAAGGGGATGCGAGCGCAAGAGAGATTTTGGCGATTTTTTGCTTCCGCGCATTTTGCAAATTGCGCAATCAGCTGGTCCCTACCGGAATGGCGCACTGGATCATACTGGTAGGAACCCACCACTGGTATACAGGTGGTCCTTGATTTACGACCACCACCGAGCAAGATTTCTGTTGCTGAGCAAGACAGTTGTTAAGTTAATTTTGCCCCTTTTTATGACCTTTTTTTTGTGACAGTTGTTCAGTGAATTCACGTTGCTTGTGAGAAGGTTGCAAAAGGCAATCACATGACTCTGGGACACTGCAACTGTCATAAAACAAGCCAGTTGCCAGGTGTCTGGATTTTGATCAGGTGACCATGGGGATGCTGCAATGGTCGTAAGTCTGAAAAAGGTCATAGCTCACTTTTTTCAGTGCTGTTGTAACTTTGAACAGTCATTCAATGAATGATTGTAAGTCAAGGACTACCTGTATAATGTGTCCATCAAGATTCTCTTCCATGTCTTCATAATCTTTCACCCTTAAACTGCTTTTCTGCATAGAAAATACTGATTTTCTTCAAAGTTAGACCCAGCTGAGCTATTGCTATTCAATGAAACTAGCTCTCAGATTTGGGATTTTCTGCATAAAGAATTGGCTGTGCCCGAGGTTCTAGTTGTTAATATTAATTAGGCAGGTTTAAAAAAAAAGGCAGGATACCTCATTTGATCTAGTATGTGAACATTAACTTTCTGCTACCATTCCCAAATTGCTAGCAGCAAATTCGGAGTTAGTGAAGTTATTAAATATAATGAGGGTACTCATACTCTTTTAATGGCATTCTTGTATATTTACAAAGAAAAGTCTTCTTTGGCTTTGCTTCAAAGAATATTTTACGTGACTATCCGAATTGTTCTTTCTTTAATATTGTGAGTGACCCAAAGTCATTCTGGAGTTGGGTGGCACCTATAGCAAATAAAATAAAATAATAAAATAATCAGAAGCTAAATGATATTAAACTTTATTTGTTTGCATGTTTGTTTGTTTGTTTATCAAATTTTGAAAGTGCCCATTTCCCTCTCAGAGAGACTGTGGGCGGTGTACAAATAAAATATGAAAACATGAAAGCAGTATATAAAAGTTTAAATTTAGATAGAGGCAATGATGGTTGAAAGTCAATGTGAAAAGTTAATTAAAAGGCAGAGAGAGGGCTTTCAGGGTGCTAACCAGACCCACAGCTCAGGGGTGGGTTGCTCTCTTATCTCGCTACCGGAGCTCTGCGCGTGCATCACCACGTTTGGTGTGCGCCCCCCCCTCATTGCGTGCGAGCGCCCCCTCGCTATGTGCGCACGATTTCGGCGAGATTTTGCTTCCGCGCATGTGCAGAAGCCAAAAAGCCAAAAAATACAGTACCGGAGCAGCCGCGCTCAAATAGCGCCATCTGCTGGCCACTATCAGTACTGTAGAGTGGGCCGCACCGGTAGGAACCCACCACTGCCACAGCTGCACACTCCTCTATGAGCTGCAGATGGCCAGAAAGACCTTTGCACAGATCCGTTTGTCTGTAAGTTGTTCCAGTTCCTGGAATGGAAAACCCTTCAAAAATTCAATCATATTCAGAGTCTCTGTGGAGTGAGCGGCATTCAAATGCGACCAATAAATAAAATATTCCTTGCTGATCTTACCTGAGATACTGTATATTGCAACAGGCATTACATGGGGCTGCCCTTGAACCCCACTCAGAAGATACAGTACATTCAGAATGGAGTGGGGTGGGCAGTAATGCACATAAGTCAGTATGCCAAGATAACGTTGCCACTCTGTGAGTAGCACTAATGGCCAGTTGGCTTCCAGAGTGCCAACTGTGAACCCTTTTTTTGGCATAGGGACCAAATGGTGGTGCAGTGGTTAGAATGCAGTATTGCAAATTAACTCTGCCCACAGCCTGGAGTTTGCTCCTGATGGGGCTCGAGGTTGACTCAGCCTTCCATCCTTCCAAGGTCAGGAAAATGAGGACCCAGATTGTTGGGGACAATATGCTGACATTGTAAACCGCTCAGAGAATACTGTAAAGCACTATGGGGCAGTATGTACGAGGGTGAGTCAAAAAATAATGCCATTTTCTTTAGGACAGGTATAATTACCAACAAAGGAACATGTAGCATACATCAAAATGAAGCTGGTCCTCTGTGGATCACATCCCTACTTCTCAACATAGTCACCGTTTCTCTCAATAGCAATGTTCCACCTTTGAATGAGAGCATGTATCCCTGCCTCGTAAAATTTTGTTGACTGTTCTTTGAGCCACTTCTTCACTGCAGTTTTCACTTCCTCGTCACTGGAATAATGTTTGCATCTCACCATCATCTCTTCGGCCCCATGAAAGAGGGTTTGAGAGGCAAACATTATTCCAGTGACGAGGAAGTGAAAACTGCAGTGCAGCTACATGTTCCTGTGTTGGTAATTATACCTGTCCTAAAGAAAATGGCATTACTTTTTGACTCACCCTTGTAAGTTTAAGTGCTATTGCTATTGCTAACTGAGGTACCAATTCTCTCCCACCCTGTGCAATTATAGAGACTGGTCATATCCATGTCCCACTGATCAGTGTCACTTGCCAAGATCCAAGAAGTGATCCATGTCTTCGTTGCAATAGCTCTCCTCTGGAATAATATCTCCCAGAGATCTGTCTAGTCTCTGTCCTAAACATAAAGGTTTTCCCCATCCAGTCGTGTTCCAATTCAAGGGGGTGGGGTGGTCACCTCCGTTTTTTGGCCGAGGGAGCCAGCATTGTCCGAAGACATTTCTGTGGTTATGCATGACTATACGCTGAGACGCATGGAATGCTGTTACCTTCCCATCGAAGTGGTACCTATTTATCTACTCATATTTGCTAGGTTGGCAGGAATGGGGACAAGAATGGGAGCTCACCCCCATAGTGTGGCACTAGGGTCTTGAACCCATGCTGTCAGCTTTCCTGATGACAAGCTCAGCGTCTTTAACTGTTGAGCCATCGCACCCAGCTGTTTAGGCCTCTGCCCTATGTTTTCCTCAGGCCTTGAATTAGCATGAATGGTGAGCCTTTTAAAGAGTTTTGTTGTCCTTAGCTTGGATACTTTTCTGCTTGCTCCTGTTTCTTTTCATTGTTCTTACTGTTTTAATTTTGTATGTCACTCAGAATCTCTCGGAGTTGGGTGGCCTTCTAAATTTGAATGGCAGATAAATAAATTTCACTTTCAGGCTTCTGTGCGCTGCTCTGTTTTTCTCTCCTTTTTGTTTTAAATTTACTTTCTTGAAAAACTCTAAACTGAGGGTCAGTACTATCTCTGTGTTTTTCTCCCACCACAGGAGCATAAAAGCCTATCTTTTAATACTTCCTTGCATTAGAAGAAAGCCTGAGGCAGCACAAGCAAAAACAGTAGGAAATGCCAATTTAAAACACACACACAAAGTGTCATATCTTATAGGGGACATAGCTAGTCCACAGTACATATTCATCACAGTAAAGAAAAAGACTGAGACATCTGGGGACATTATCAACAAAGGCAGAAACCAAACAAGCAATAAAAGAATGTTATAGTTGTAATTTGCCATTTGTCTTACAATTCTAATACCATATCATATTGCCTGCCTGGTGTTAAACTTTTGGTCCTTGAATTCCCAGTCAAGTGTCAGAAATTCGAGAAGTCGAAATCCTTACAACATATTCATAGACATCCATTGAGGCAAGGAAGGAAGTGATATCCTATGCGTTGTGATATATATTACCGTATTTTTCAGAGTATAAGACTCACCTTCCGCCCCCCCAAAAGTGGCTGAAATTTTGGTTGCGTCTTATACTTCGAATGTAGCTTTTTCGAAGCTTTTTTTCCAGCCCTAACAACGTGCTAACGATCTTCCGGCTCTTCCTGGCTTGTTTTCATTGCTATTCCCTCTGAAAAAGGTTTTCCAGCCCTAACAGGGTGCTAACGATCTTCCCTGCTTGCAGGATTTTCTCATTCCTACTTCCTCTGAAGAAGTGTTTTTCCAGCCCTAAGTCTTTTCAGGCTTGTTTTCATTGCTACTCCCTCCGAAGAAGATTTTTTCAGCCCTAACCAGGGGATAAAATAATGTGCTAAAGCTGACCAGACTAAGGACGCTAGCCAGATGAATACCTGGTAGGCAGATTTCCCCCCCCCCTATTTTCCTCCCCAAAAACTAAGGTGCTTCATATACTCCGGTGCGTCTTATACTCCGAAAAATACGGTATATTATGATATACATCTGAATTTTAGTTTGTAGAATTGTAGTTTGTAGCATGTACAGGTAGTCCTTGACTTACAACAGTTCCTTTCATGACCAAAGTTACAACAGCATTGGGTGAAAGTGACTTATGACCGTTTTTCACACTTACGACCATTGCAACATCCGCATGGTCCCATCCTCAAAATTCAGGCACTTGGTAATTAACTCATATTTATGATGGTTGCAGTGTCGTGTGTTCACCTTTTGCAACCTTCTGATGAGCCAAGTCAATGGGGAAGCCAGATTCACTTAACCCTGTGTTGCTAACTTAACAACGGCAATGAATCACTTGACAAGTGTGATAAGAAAGATTATAATAGTGAGTAAAAACTCACTTAACAAATGTCTCACTTTCAAATCACAAGTTTTGGGTTCCATTGTCATCGTTAAGTCAAGGACTACCTGGACATATATCACATTTGCATAAAGACAACATGTATTTTAAATTCTTTATTGGCTTGGCCCTCTTATCTCAAAGGACCTCTTCTTTCACTATTTCAATACTCTGCCCATCAGAGCCATGATGAATAGACAACAATGCCATCTTTGATAGATTGTAGATTTCTGACAACGAATATCATGTGGTCCAGCAGTGGGTTGCTCCCGGTTCGGCCCAGTTCAGTGAACCGATAGCGGCGGCGGGAGCCTCCGTCCACCTGCCCGGGAAGCGCAGAAGCATGCGCGGGAACCGGTAGTGATGGGATTTAGAACCCACTACAGTGGGTTCTAAACCCACAGCAGTGAGCCGAGGTGGCGCAGTGGTTAAAAGCAGCACTGCAACCTACTTCAGCTGATTACTAGTTCAGCAGTTCAGCTGTTCAAATCTCACCGGCTCAAGGTTGACTCAGCCTTCCATCCTTCTGAGGTCGGTAAAATGAGGACCCAGATTGTTGGGGGCAATATGCTGAACTCTGTAAACCGCTTAGAGAGGGCTGTAAAGCACTATGAAGCGGTATATAAGTCTAAGTGCTATTGCTATTGCTATTACTGATGTGATCATCTGCCGTTTATTCACATGCGAGAGACTAAGCTTCAGAGAGATTGAACAGAGATTTGTTGTTTCCTCTTCTAATTTGCAAAATAATATAGATCCTAAATAAATGTTAGTCTTGACCTCTAAAACCTTTTACATGAGCTATTTACTTTTGCCCTGTTAATGCAACCCTCTAGCACCAATGACCCCATATGGACCTTCCTATTTCCACAGCCCAAGAGTTCAAAGCATTAACCAAATAAATTTTATCTCAAATAAATCTTATTTTAGAGGCTGCCACAAAGAAGAGGGAGTCAAACTATTCTCCAAAGCAACTGAAGGCAGGACAAGAAGCAATGGGTGGAAACTAAACAAGGAGAGAAGTAACTTAGAACTAAGGAGAAATTTCCTGACAGTTAGAACAATTAATCAGTGGAACAGCTTGCCTCCAGAAGTTGTGAATGCTCCAACACTGGACGTTTTTAAGAAGATGTTGGATAACCATTTGTCTGAAGTGATGTAGGGTTTCCTGCCTAAGCAGGGGGTTGGACTAGAAGACCTCCAAGGTCCCTTCCAAATCTGTTATTCTATTTCTAAATCTGAAAAGAAATCCTGAACGTGCAGAGAAACCTATTTTAATTCTGGTCTCACCGATTATTCTTTAATGAATTATGCCAAGTTTTAAAATTATGTAATTTTAGCAGAATTTATATTGGTAACTCCCAAGAACTCATCGGATGAAGAGTGGTAGAGAAATATTTTAATAGTCTAATGTTCATATTTGGTTTGCCGCATGGTGGCAAAATGCAATGTAATAATTGTACGTGTTGATGTTTGGGCTGAACCAATGATCAGGTGGATCAGATATATTAATTATATCCATGCATTTAAATAATATTCAAACAATGAGTTTGCGCTTTAATTTTTTTCCCCTCTTCATTTTGTCTTCTTTTCAAGGAAATGCTTTCTTTTTCTGGCCATATTTCCAGCACGGGAAAATCATGGACTTGCAGTGACAGCCCATTGTGTTTTAAAGATGATTAAGAAGGCAGCACTTTCGAAGCTAGATTTATTTATATTACCTTATGAAAGATTCACAGTCCCCCGTATACCTCACAATGGGACTTTCCTCGGGTCCCCATCAATAACGGGCTGATGAATTACATCATTTGAGGCCTGATGGAAAAAACGCCTGGGTGATACTTCAAAAAGACTGAAGACATTATAAAAATGGTCGTAATAGACTTAATGCTTCGGTCCTGACAAACTGCACGAAAGCTGGCCATTCCTAAACAGGCAAATGGTTTGTGTCACGTGGGTGTGTGAAGGACAAAGGGAAGGACGGTTCCTGGGATTTCAGGGGATGGAGACTTCTTAAGTTAGCTCTTCTGCAAAAAATTCTTCAATTTATTCATGAATACTTTTCTGTATTTAACTTAGCAACTGCAGCTACCGGTAGTAAGTGACTGATCAAGAGTAACACTAACGGTAGATAAAGTCACTAGGTAGGCAATATTATGTATATGCAGGTCCCATTGGTTTCAGTGAGGGTTGGATGTGCTGTATGGACTACCATAGCAGGATACCAGATTCTGTAACAGCTTTGTTCCCTATGGCCATCCCTCTGGTAAACTCGCAAGATTTCTTTTTCTCACCATGTACATGTATACATCAGTGGGTGGGTTTATTTATTTTATTTATTTTGTTTGATCTTATAGGACGCCCATCTCCCTGGGGACTCAGGGCGGCGTACAACAGCGCGGCGTACAATCAGTTTTAAAGTAGCAATAAAAAACAGTTAAAATACATATAAAAATTAAAAAACCATTTCTTATCATTCATACGCTTGCTGGAAGAGCCAGGTTTTAACGGCTTTACAGAAGGCCAGTAGGGTGGGGATAGTCCGGATCTCCGGCGGTAGTTGGTTCCAAAGGGAAGGAGCTCCCACAGAGAAAGCTCTCCCCCGTGGTCCCGCCAACCGATATTGCTTGGTTGATGGGACCTGGAGGAGACCAACTCTGTGGGATCTAACCGGTCGCAGGGAGGTATGTGGCAGGATGCGGTCCCGAAGGTAGTCTGGTCCTGAGCCATGTAGGGTTTTAAAGGTCATAACCAACACCTTAAATTGTGACCGGAGACTAATGGGCAACCTATGCAGCTGGCGAAGAACAGGTGTTACGTGGGTATATCTTGATATCCCCACTACGGTTCGCGCAGCTGCATTTTGCACCAATTGCAGTCTCCGGACACTCTTCAAGGGTAGCCCTATGTAGAGCGCATTACAGTAGTCCAGCCTTTCACTTATCTTTGCTACTGGTTCAGGAACGGGGGCACGTGCGATGTTTCTGCGCCTGCGCAGAACGTCCGTGATGATGTCCTGGCATGTGGGCAGAGCCTCCCACCGCCGCTGCTACTGGTTCACCCCAACCGGGCTGAACCGGTAGAAACCCACCACTGGTATACATCCCGACTAAACTGTGTTGTTTTTCTCTGTCATATAAAACATGTGGGTATATGCATAATTTTGTATTTATTTATTTACTTATTTAGTCGTGTTTCTGTAGTGTATATTGGAGGTGATGACCTTTTGAGATCTGTATGCAACAATATTTCATTTTAATGTATGCCGATTAATGTATGCCGATTTAATGTAGTGTACATTTAAAGTGACAATAAAATTATTCTAAGTTCTAAAGTTCTAAGTATGACCTTTGGATTGGATTGTGTGTTTCCCCTCCCTCCCCCCAAAAATCAGTGGCTATCGGTAGTCCTCGACTTACAACAGTTCATTTAGTGATCGTTCAAAGTTACAACAGCAGTGAAAAAAGTGAGTTATGACTGTTTTTCACACTTACGACCCCACGGTCACATGACTAAAATTCAGATGCTTGTCAACTGACTCATATTGATGACAATTGCAGTGTCCCAGGGTCACGTGATCGCTTCTTGTTACCTTCTGATAAGTAAAGTCAATGGAGAAGCCAGACTCCCTTAACCACTGTGGCAAGAAAGGTTACAAAATGGGCAAAAATCACTTAACAACTGTCTCATTTAGCAACATAAATTTTGGGCTCAATTGTGGTCGTAAGTCAAGGACTATCTGTACTTGATAGCAGAGTTATCTTATGATGTGTGAGGTGCAGATAATAACATCAGACGAAAGTTCCTGTAGACCTTCTAAACAGACTGGCTTCTTATATGTATGAAGAGAAATGTTTGGAAGTCATTTGATTCTAGATTTATCAATGAAAGAGGTAAATATTATGGAATTGCCTAGCTTATGTGCATAATGTGAAATGAAAGTAACAATGTTTTCCCTTCCATAAATAATCCATACAGTCATTTGACTTTCAGCACCAGCATACTTAGCTATAATATTGGAGTAGGTTTCATATGAATGCATCTCAAGGACATGATTTCCCCAATAAAAGTTGTACCTTGTCATGCACTAATAAAGCTGTGTATGTGTAGAATAGGAAAGTTTACATCCAAGAGCCAGTGGCAAAGCATTCAATCAAATTATTGATTTTATTATTATTGAATATAGTATTATTAGTATATAGTAGTGTTATCAGTCTGCCACTTCACCTTGCTTTCGCTAAGCCTCAGTGCTAGCCTGCCATAAACTCTGGAGAGAGGGAAGCCGTTTGAGATGAAGGAAAAGTGGGGACACGAAAGTATCTTGTACTGGCCGGAGACAACACCTCAAGGACATCCAGTCAGAATGAAGAGGCCAGCTACATTCCAAGGACGGCTGTTTTGAAAACATTTGGTTTAAGTATGATAGGACACAAGGGGCAGGCATGGGAAACGGGGATTTCATTTGGGAATTGGCGCGGGAACCTCAGCTTTGCTTTGTTGTACTTAACCTGACCTCAGTAAAACTATATCTTATTCTAAAGATGGAGTCATGGATTGTTCTTCCATAGGGTTCGAGTCAAGACAGGGCTGACCAGTGGTGGGTTCCTACCAGTGCGGTACACTCTATAGCACCGGTATCGGCCCACTGGTGACGTCACAGTACCGGTGCGGTCAGTTGCCGGTGCCTGGGCACCGCCATTTAAAAAATTTTTTTTTTTAATTTTCTTCTGCGCATGCCCAGAAGCTGAGCTTCCGGCACTGCGCATGCGCTGCTTTCCTACCCCACAGTGAGTCCAAGCAGGGGAGGATGGCTGAGGGAGCATGTGAGACGCTGAAAGAACAGGCGGCAGGATCTATCTCCATTCCCCTCCCTTCAGCAGTCCGAGAAGCCACGAACGTGCGGTGATGATCCCAGGCATTTTCACACATTCGAGGCTTCTCGAGCTGCTGAGGGGAGGGGGAACGGGTGGCAGGAGTCTAGGATCATCGAATGGGGAGAAGCATTCAGGCCGGATGGAGCCTCCTAGAAGAACCACTGCCGCGGTCTTGCTGCTCCCGCTGCGGGGGCCTGCTTTGCGGGTCGGCAATGCCCCCTGCTTCTCCGGCCACTGCCAAGCTCCCGAGGCCCATGCCCACCCGGTCACATGGCTGGCAAACCACACCCACAAAATAAGCCACACCCACAGAGTGGTAGTAAAAAAATTAGGAACCCGCCCTGGGGCTGACCAGTATATAATAACAGTATAGTATTATTGAATTGGTTGAAAACCAAGAAGCCGAGGCTTTGGAAGCTCTCAGAGGCCAAAGTTTGAATCAGGACCTCACTTGTCTACGTCTGCAGGCTCTGGATGATGCTATGAGGCCTGATCCCAAGAAACTAATAGTGCATTGTGTGGAAGCTTGACAACAAGCTAAGTGTCTATGGAGATTCTCAGTCATCCAGGTCATGGTTGTCCCAAAGGTGCTTTTTTTCAAGAGGCAACTGGACTTTCTGGTTTTTCTTTGAAGACATTTCGCTTCTCATCCAAGAAGCTTCTTCAGCTCTGACTGGATGGTGGGGAATGGAAGGATTTATACTCCTTGCAGACAGCTGGTCATTTTCATCCTTTTAGCGAGTCGATGAAGTCACCTGGAGATTTATCTGTGTCATCCGGGTCACCTGAGTGGTGCAAATGGATGTAGAGGATAAACCTATACTGTTACTATATATTGGTCAGCCCTGTCTTGACTCGAACCCTATGGAAGAACAATCCATGACTCCATCTTTATAATAGATATAGTTTTACTGAGGTCAAGTTAAGTACAGCAAAGCAAAGCCAGGTCTGAGGTTCCCGCGCCAATTCCCAAATGAAATTCCCGAAGACATTTCGTTGAGGTCACCTGGAGATTTATCTGTGTCATCAGGGTCACCTGAGTGGTGCAAATGGGTGTGGAGGATAAACCTCCAGGTGACCTCAATGACTTCTAAAAGGATGCAAATGACCAGTTGTCTACAAGGAGTATAAACCCTTCCATTCCCCACCATCCAGTCAGAGCTGAAGAAGCTTCTTGGATGGGAAGCGAAACGTCTTTAAAGAAAAACCAGAAAGTCCAGATGCCTCTTGGAAAAAAAGCACCTTTGGGCCAACAATCAAAGTGGGCAGTTAAGTCGCATGATTATACCATGATTGTTAAATGAATCATACGGTCATTTAGCAAATTTGGCTTCCTCCATTGACTTTGCTTGTCAGAAGCTGACTGGAAAAGTCACATGACTACCCCACCCCCACCCCAGGGATGCTGTAACCATTGTCACTACATGCCAATTGCCAAGCGCTCGAATTTTGATCATATGACCGTGGAGAAGCTACGACTGTCATGAGTGCCAGGATTGTTTGTAAGTCACTCTGATCAGTGCTGTTGTAACTTTGAACGGTTGCTAAGTGAATGGCTGTAAGCCGAAGTCTACCTACATATCATGACCTTATTGCCCAGAAGATTTTCTTTCTTTTACAAGAGGCAGAAATCACATGGTTTTTGTTTTGCTTTTTTGCCTTTGGGCACAGATCCTGCCTAGAATCCTACTTACCGAATTGATCCCAGACCAATTTGCTCTAGCCAAGGGAGTGTATGTGTGTGCGTTGGCACCCACGTGTGCATGATCTATTTCACAAGAGGGGGCTCTGCTGAATTCCATTAGCGGGTCCTGGTACTGAGAAATCTTTATCAATTTTGTGAGGCTACGGCTCCCTTTCTCAAACAGCTCAGGAGTAAATTGAGCATATCCAAGATTTATTCCAAAAGAGCCTCATTTGTCTCCACTAAATGAAACATTAATTGTTCCGCAAAGCTATTCAGCTGGTGAATGCTTTGGGAGATTCGCCTCTCGCAGAAGAGAAGAGAGAGAAAGAGACAGGTTTACCACAAAGGCTGCTGCCTGAAAGAATGGTGGTAGAAGAGAGTTTCTCACTTCGGAAGGAAATTCCGGGGCGTCAAGGAGACAGTGTACATTTTTTATTTATTTATTTATTAGTTGCATTTGTATGCCGCCCACTCCACAGAGACTCTGGGCGGCTCACAACAGTACATGTATATAGCCTGCACACCAGGGGCGGGTTCCTAATTTTTTTACTGCCACTCTGTGGGCATGGCTTATTTTGTGGGTGTGGCTTGCCAGCCATGTGACTGGGAGGGCGTGGCTTGCTGGCCATGTGACTGGGTGGGCGTGGCTTCTCAGACTGCTGAAGTGAGGGGAACTGAGATAGGTCCTGCCGCCCATTCCCTCTCCCCTCAGCAGCTCGAGAAGCCTCAAACATGCGAAAATGTCTAGGATCATCACCGCGTGTTCATGGCTTCTCGGACTGCTGAAGGGAGGGGAATGGAGATAGCTCCTGCCGCCCGTTCTTTCAGCATCTCACGCGCTCCCTCAGCCATCCTCCCCTGCTTGGACTCATTGTGGGGTAGGAAGGCAGTGCATGCGCAGTGCCGGAAGCTCGGCTTCTGGGCATGCGCAGAAGAAATTTTTTTTAAAGTTAGTTTTTTTTTTTAATGGCGGCGCCCAGGCACCAGCAACTGATCGCACCGGTACTGTGATGTCACCAGCGGGCCACTACCGGTGCTATAGAGTGGACCGCACCGGTAGGAACCCACCACTGCTGCACACATCATAATTCTGCAAGGGGCTCCTTGTTTAGACCTCTTCATCCACTTCCGAATCTGTTTTTCTTTTTTAATTTCCATCTGTATTTTCTCTGCCTCTTTGAACCTTTTATACTTGTTTGCACCCTTTGACTGCACTCGCTGGAACTATCTTTTTATTTTTAATTTTTTTGCTCTAAGATATTGTCATTTACAAGTGTTAGTCTTGCTGGGATGGCAGATATATCCTGGTTTCTAAAAAAATATATCTGTTTTTACTTTGTCATTGTGGGGTACTGTAGATTAATGAGAAAAAAAATTAATTTTAACAACTGTAGAATCAGGCTGCAGCGTAACAAAATTGACAAAAGTGAAGGGGATCTGAATACTTGATGAATGCACTGTATGTGTGTATGTGTATATGTGTATATGTATATGTGTATATGTGTGTGTGTATGTTTATATGTATGTGTATATGCATATATATGCATATGCATATATATATATTGTATATATACATATACTTTTGTCAATTTTGTTATGCTGCATGTGTGTGTATATATATATATATATATATATGTATGTATGTATGTATGTATGTATGTATGTGTATATATATATATATATATATATATATATATATATATATGTATATATATATATATGTATGTATGTATGTATGTATGTATGTGTATATATATATATATATATATATATATATATATATATATATATATATATATATATATATATATATATATATATATATATATATATATATATATATATATATATATATATATATATATATATATATATATATATGTGATGGGTTCCTACCAGTGCGGTCCACTCTATAGCACCAGTAGCGGCCCGCTGGTGACATCACAGTACCGGTGCGGTCGGTTGCTGGTGCCTGGGTGCCGCCATTAAAAAAAAAATTAAAAAAAAATTTCTTCTGCGCATGCCCAGAAGCCGAGCACTGCGCATGCGCTGCCTTCCTACCCCACAGTGAGTCCAAGCAGGGGAGGATGGCTGAGGGAGCGCGTGAGACGCTGAAAGAATGGGCGGCAGGATCTATCTCAGTTCCCCTCCCTTCAGCAGTCCGAGAAGCCACGAACGCGCAGTGCTGATCCCAGGCATTTTCGCATGTTTGAGGCTTCTCGAGCTGCTGAGAGGAGGGGTAACGGGCGGCAGGAGCCTAGGATCATCGAATGGGGAGAAGCATTCAGGCCGGACGGAGCCTCCTAGAGGAACCGCTGCTGCGGTCTTGCTGCTCCTGCTGTGGGGGGCTGTGTTGCGGGTGGCAATGCCCCCCTGCTTCTCCGGCCGCTGCCAAGCTCCTGAGGCCCATGCCCACCCGGTCACATGGCTGGCAAGCCACACCCACAAAATAAGCCACGCCCACAGAGTGGTAGTAAAAAAATTAGGAACCCGCCTCTGATATATATATATTAGACTGTTACAGGTGTGTATGTGTGTGTGTGTGTATGTGTATGTATGTATGCATGTATGTATATATGTATATGTAAATTTATATATACACACCTGGAACAGTCTAAATAGCACCAATTTAAAATTTCGACCTATGTTTTTACCCTTTCATTTATAATTAACTCACTATTTACTTCTTTGCGCATATTCATCAACTCGACTTTTTAGCATTACACTTTTCTTAGTCTCATAGATGCATATCTAGTTTCTTTTCATTTCACTCATTAATTCATGATCTTTAACATTATCTATTAGCATTCATAATACAGATTGATATCATATGTTGAAAAAGCCCACGTTGCAAAGAAACTCTGAAATGTGTGTTGAAACCAAAAGTAGAATCCCCATTGAAATGCTTGCCACTTGAAAATAAAATTAAGCGAAATACATTTAGTCAGTAAGGCTCATACTTTTGAGGATATTTAAATGGAAATACAGGTAGTCCTCGACTTACGACTACAGTTGAGCCCAAAATTTCTGTTGCTAAGCAAGACATTTGTTAAGTGAGTATATTTTACAACCTTTCTTGCCACAGTTGTTAAGTGAATCACTGCAGTTGTTAAGTTAGTAACACAGTTGTTCAGTGAACCTGAAGTCCCCATTGACTTTACTTGTCAGGAGGTCCCAAAATATGATCACATGACCCAGAGACACTGCAATCGTGATAAGTATGAGTCAGTTACCAAGTGTCCAAATTTTGATCACATGACTATAAGGAGCCATGGTGGCGCAGTGGTAAGAATGCAGTACTGCAGACTAATTCTGCTAACTGCCGGCTGCCAGCAATTTGGCAGTTTGAGTCTCACCGATTCAAGGTTGACTCGGCCTTCCATCCTTCCGAGGTTGGTAAAATGAGGACCCAAATTGTTGGGGGGGGTCATATACTGACTCTGTAAACTGCTTAGAGAGGGCTGTAAAGCACTGTGAAGCGGTATATAAGTCTAAGCACTAAGGATGCTGCAATGGTTGTACCTGTGAAAAATGGTCATAAGTCACTTTTTTCAATGGCATTGTAACTTCGAATGGTCACTCAATGAACTGTTGTAAATCGAGGACTACTGGGACTGTATTTAGGTCTTTATTTTTTTGGAGATCAGATCGGCCCTGACTTTTTCAGCTTTTTTCAAGGCCGTCAAAACATGGCTTTGCCAACAGACATGGGGACCTGGTAGTGTGCTGAAGTGGGTGCAGTAGCTATATTGATGGTTTTAATGAATGGGATTGACTCATCTATGAGCTTTATATATTGTATTATGGTTTTCATGTATTTTTATACTATTCTTCTCTTGTTTTTAAATTGTTGTTCTTGTCTGTTGTTTTCATATTGATTTTAATTTGGCGGGGGGTAAGCCACTCAGAGTCGCATATTTGAGATGGGCAGCTATATAAATTTCAATAATAAACCTAATTAGTTTGATGTATTGCGGTATCCGCATGGATGGAAAGCAAACTGCACATCCTGTAAAAGTCTAAAGAATAAAATATTGAAGTTGCAAGGGGTTTCTGTCAATTTCCCTGGTACCAGTATAATCATTACAATCTGGATCCTGGCAGAATTGAATCATCTAGCTGTGTCCAATAGTTAATTGGTTCCAGGGTGCCACTATTTTTCAAAAACATTAGATTGAATTGCATGTTAGGTTCCCTTTAGCTAGCTTAAAATCCAGTCTCTTATAATCCTGGCAGATACAAGTTCTAAATTATCTGTCTGGTACCCTCCAAATATGTGTATTTACAGACAAGGCCATATTTTGAATCCCAAGCAACCTGCACCTCTCTAATGATGGACTGATTTATATGACAGAATGCAATGTTTTAGATATCCTGGCTCATATAAATGACAAATGTGAAGATTTATAGATCTGTCATAGATTGTATAATACTTGCATGGGAAAGAATGCTGTGGGCTTTCAGCAATGTTTTATGACAGCTCTTGACAACTCTAGAATTAAATTATTAGCTTGACATCTTTTGAACTAGCAGTTTTAGTTTTACCGAGTTGTCTGGTTAGACTGCAAAGGTCAGGCTTTCCTAAACCCTTTATTTTTATGCCGTAGTAGTAAATATTGCACTTATGAAATGAAGATTGTGCCTGAAACTGATTTTGCTATGCATGAATCAATCAATCTGAAAGCTATTCTATTGCCCATGGTGATTTCATCTTCAGGACAATGCTTAGTTGCACAGTGGATGCTCCACACCCAGAAAATCTCAGGTTCGATCCATGGCATCTGCAAGTAGAGATTATGTGAAATCCCAAAAGGTCAGATTTAATTGTAATAGGCTGATTGAATTTAGAGACTTCTTATGTTACTGATAGAAGACAACATCTGTAGATCACAGTTGAACTATGGGGTCCTTGATGCTGTCTGAGCTTGGTTGTTTTCTTGCAGGCGTCTCATTACCAAGTGTAATGCTGATGATATTACTTAGCTGGGTAATGAAACATCTGCAAGCAAATAACCAAGCTCAGAGAGCAAGGATCCCACAGTTCAACTGTGATCTAGAGATATTGTCTTCTATCAGTAACATAAGAAGCCATCACAATCAATCAGCAATTACGATTGTTACAATTAAATTACCCAGTGTAATATTGATGATGCTACCTAGCTGGGTAATGAAACGTCTGCAGGAAAGGAACCAAGCTCAGAGAGCACCAAGATGTCCATTGCTTCTTATATTCCTACCATGCCAGTGTTGCAGGAAAAACGCCAGACAACTCAGACCTCAGGAGTAAGATAAACCATGTTAGTTTTATTGCTTGCAAGCAAGGTTCAGTCAGAGAAAACGCAGCTTTGGAAGTTCTGATCTGAACGAACTACTGGCTGACAGATTAGCATCTTTATACTCTTTTTCCACAGTTACAAAAGACACGAAAACTTCAGTGATTGGCTAGAGAGTTACACGTTTCTCTCTTAGTGACATATCTCTCTCTTATTGACACATATGCAAGTCTTGATGTTAACACTTCTATATTTCTTCATGTTTCCTGTGTCTGTTGGTGGTCAGCTAGTGGCCACCTATTCCTGGAAAAGGCCTAGTGACTTCCTCTTTGTGTTTTTCCAGAGCAAAAGATATCCAAAAACCTTTTAGATGTCAAATTGCTCCAAGGGGTTTTTGCAGGTATGTCTTGTTTCATTTAATGACTTTGTTTCATTTCTTATGTCCTGCTTCACCAGGATTGGCTACTTGATTTCCTAGCCTTTCAGACAAGTGCAAATGTCCCATCTGTATTTTGTTTAGGAAATACTGAGGCTATGATTTTGCAGTTCTGGCTTTGTGTACCTAATCCAGCGTCATCCATATAGCTGATTAGCTGCTTCTTCTTCCTCCTTCACAGAAAATGAGATTTGGTATGTTGGGGAAATTTGTTTGTTCAAAAGGATAAAGCCTCAGAACTTGTAACTAGAACAACATCAGTATTCGGATGTTTTTAGAATTACAGAGATTACCAAGGAAAAGGCAGTTCAGATTGTTTCATGTTGTACTTTTCATACCGTGCAGAGAATAGGTTTATACTGTGGAAATTGCCTGTAATTTTATTAAGCTGAAACAGCCCTGGAAAGGAATGATTTAGATTTAGATTTATTATTAGAGTTGGAAGGGACCTTGTAGGTCATCTAGTCCAACCCCCTGCTCAAGCAGGAGTTCCTACACCATTTGAGACAGATGGCAATCCAGTCTCCTCTTGAAGGTCGCAAGTGTTGGGGCTCTCACAACCTCTGCTGGCAAGCTGTTCCACTGGTTGATCGCTCTCACTGTCAGAAAGTTTCTCCTCACTTCCAGGTTGAATCTCTCCTTGGTCAGCTTCCATCCGTTATTCCTTGTTTGGCTTTCTGGTGCCATAGAGAACAGCCTGACCCCCTCCTCTCTGTGGCATCCCCTCAAGTATTGAAACACTGCTATCATGTCACCCCTGGTCCTTCTCTTCGCTAGACTGGCCAAGCTCAGTTCCTGCAACCGCTCTGCTTACTTCTCTCCATGTGGACTTAGAGCCATTGAGGACTACTCGCTGGGTACGGTTGGTCAGCCAATTGTTAATTCATCTGGTTGTGTAGCTGTCTATCCCACTTTTTTCTAGCTTATGAAGGAGTAGGTTGTGGTCTACTTTGTCAAATGCTTTGCTAAAGTCCAGGTATATTATGTCTACTGCATTTCGCTGGTCTACTAATTTGGTCACAGTGTTGAAAAATGAAATGAGGTTGGTTTGGCATGACTTGTTCTTAACAAATCCGTGTTGGCTGTTGGTTATTACTTGGTTTGTTTCTAGATGATGTGAGATCTGGTTTTTAATTATTTTTTCCAGTATTTTCCCAGGTATTGATGTTAGGCTGATTGGTCTGTAGTTTCCTGGGTCTGTTTTTTCACCTTTTTTGTAGATGGGGACCACATCAGCTCTTTTCCAGTCCTCGGGGAGTTCTCCTGTGTTCCAGGATTTGTGGAAGATGTGGTGCAGTGGTTCCGAAATGACTTCTGCTATTTCTTTTAGGACTTTGGGGTGTAATCCATCAGGTCCTGGTGCTTTGTATTCGTTAAGTTCAGATAGGTGATCTCTTACTGTATTTTTGCTTAGGTTGAGTCTTGCTTCGAATCTGTTTTTTATATTTGTGTTGCTGGGTAGTTGAGCTGCAGTTTCCTTTTGTGTGAAGACTGATGCGAAGAATGTGTTCAGTAGCTCTGCTTTGTCTGTGTTGTCTGTTACTTCTTTGCCGTCTTCTCTCTTTAGTGGACCAACTGTTTCTTTGATTTTTTTCTTGTTGTTTATGTGTTGGAAGAAGCTTTTTTTGTTGTCTTTGACTTTTGTTGCAAGTCTTTGTTCATTCTGGGCCTTTGCTGTCCTGATTTTTTCTTTACAGATTCTGGCTGTCTGTTGGTACTCTGCCTTGGTTATGTGCCCATCTTTCCATTTTTTGTATTTATCTTTTTTTTCATTCAGTTTATCGGTGAGGTCTTTGTTTAGCCATGCTGGTTTCCTTTTGGATTTCTTGTTTTTCTTCCTCGTCGGTATTGTGGTGTTCTGGGCTTTTAAGATCGTGTTCTTTAGGATCTCCCAGGCTTCTTGAGTTGTTTTACCCTTTAGTACTTTCATCCAAGGGAACTTCCCCAAGTTTTCTCTGAGTTTATTGAAGTCGGCTTTTTTAAAGTCTGGGATATAGGTGTTGTTATGTTCAGTTATTTGTGTTTGCTTTATGGTGAATTTTAGTATTACGTGGTCACTCTCGCCAAGTGTTCCTGCAGCTTCAACTCCTTCTATTGTTTCTTCTCTGTTTGTAAGTATTAAATCCAGTATGGCTGCCCCTCTAGTTCCCTCCTCCACTTTTTGGACAATGAAGTTGTCAGCTAGGCTGGTTAGGAATCTGTTAGATTTCTCACTTGGTGCTGAGTTGGTTTTCCAGTTGATATCCGGGTAGTTGAAGTCTCCCATTATTACAATGTTGTTTTTCTTGCATATGTTCTTTAGCTGGTTGGTAAAAAGGGTGTCCATTGTTTCTGTTTGGTTTGGTGGTCTGTAGTATACTCCTATTGTTGTGTCGTTCTTTTTTTCTTTTATGTTGACCCATATGCATTCTAATGGGTTTTCTTCCTTGGTTACTTGTAGCTCTGTAGCTACATAGTGGTCCTTTATATACAGTGCAACACCACCTCCTTTTTTATGTGATCTGGTTTTTTTGAAGAGTTTGTATCATTTTATCTGTGTGTTCCAATCGTGTGATTCATCCCACCAAGTTTCTGTTATTCCGACTATGTCATGTGTACCTTCGTGCATTAATATTTCAAGTTCACCTTGTTTATTCCCTAGGCTTTGTGCATTTGTGTAGAGGCATTTGAGTTCTTTGTGCCTGGTTGTGGGTATTCTTTCTTTGTCTCTTATTTGTCGTTTGAGTTTGTTTTCTTCCCCATCCCTTTTTGGTTCATTGTTTGTTTTGTTTGCTTGGGGTCCATGCTTGGAGTTGGGCCCCGGGGATCCTGTAGATTGGTCACCCTCCCCTCGCGATTTTAGTTTAAAGCCCTCCTGACAAGTTGAGCCAGTCTTTTTCCGAGGACATTCTTCCCAGTCTTTGTGAGATGTAACCCATCCCTTGCCAAAAGTCCATCTTGGAGGTAGTGCAGTCCATGGTCTAGGAATCCAAAGTTTTTTTGGCGACACCAACCTTTTAGCCAGTGGTTTACTTGTAGGATTCTTTGTTCCCTTGCTGGGTGTTGTCCTCTTGTTGGTAGTATGGATGAGAAGACTACTTGCGCACCTAGGTTTTTGACGTTCTTGCCTAGTTGCTCATAGTCGTTCTGTATTGTTTTCAAGTTCTTTTTTGTGTCATTTGTTCCTACATGGAGTAATAGTAGGGGGTAATAGTCTGTGGGTTTTATTATTTTGGTTACTTTCTCTGCTACGTCTATGATTTTGGCTCCTGGAAGGCAGCATACCTCTCTGGATTGGTTATCTGGTCTACAGATGGCGGGTTCGGTTCCTCTGAGGATTGGATCTCCTATTACCAGTACTCGCCTTTTCTTTTTGCTTGGGGTTGTTTGGGGAGTTTCTTTCTGTGTTGTAGTGGTGTTTGGTGGTGCTGCTTTGTTGAGGTTTCTTTCTGGTGTTTCTTTTCTGTGTGTCTGTGCATTATCTTCTGTTGGAAGTCCCTGGTATTGGTTGCTTAGAGTCAGTGGGGTTGGGTCTGGGTGGGTTGGTGTGGACTGTGGTTTTGTGTTTGGTTTGTGTTTTTTTCTGTGGGTGACATGTGTCCATCTGCTTTCTTCCTCTGGGGGGTTAGCTATAGTGGAAGTTGCTTGGTCATTTTTATGTTCTTTTTGTGCATGTTCTTTTTGTGAGGTTTGGGGTTTCTCATTTTGTTGATTGAGTTTGAGGGTGTTTAGGTTTTTCTCTAGATCTTCTACTTTTTCTTCTAGTAATTTGATTAGTTTGCATTTGGTACATATGTAGTTTTGGAGTTCTGTGTGCATAAGAGTGTACATGGAGCATGCTCTGCAGGTCACAATAGAGTCTGTTCCTTGTGTGCTGGGGTTGTTTGGGTTGCTGCTGTTTTCGATGTCTTTCATTTGTGGGTATTTGGTGGTGGTGTTTTTTTGGGTTGTGCCTGACATGGTCACTAGTTAGTTTGTGTTAATTAATTAGTAATTAATGCATATAATACCTATAATATATAAAATTCAGCTGATATAGATATATAGATAGTTTAAGTAATATGTAATGTAAATATGTTCATTAAATCAGTAACAATATCTCTTCAATTTAAGTTGTAATTATTATTAATCTTTCAATGTAGATATACCCCAGCTTCCTTCTGCTGCTTAGATAACACCCTTCCAAATCCTCTTTATATTTCACCGTTCTTTTCTTTCCTTTAAGCTCAGTTTTTCCACCTTTTTAAAGACAACAAGTCAGTGGGGCTTTCCCCCCCCCCCTCTATGCTCCGCAGCCAGGCTATTGTTGCAGGGTCCCTTTAAATTTTTTTTCCTCCGTCCTTCTTTCCGGAAGTGCTGGTTTTCTCCCTTCCTCCAAGATGTCGCTCATTCAAAACTGCTTAGTTACTGTAAGTTCTTTCTGTCCTTTATTTCCCTCCACCGTCCAGTATCACCACCGTTTCAAAGTAAAGGATTATTTTATCGATCCACCTCCTGTTGTCTCCGATCTCTCTTTTGCTCCGATCACACCGTTCTTTCTATGGGAATCCTCTCAGCTGCGTTTACAAAGCCTCCTTCTCCCTCTTCTAACACCAACTCGCTTTTGTCCGCAATCCACTTTTCATTCAGATCCCCCTGTCATGCATACCTGTTTCTTCTCTCACCGAGGAAGATAAGTTGCTGAAGTTTTGAGCCTTGCCGAGCCTCGTTCCTCCAGCTATTTCTGGCTCCACGTGGTTGGATGTTTTCTTCTCTTTTTTTTAATGGGTTCAGCTGGTCCCAGCCTTTAGATGTTGATATATGTGATATTTGGAGCTAATTTATGTCTATTGTCTTATTTTGATAGCTTCTGCCTTATCTCTAACTCTAGGTTTTTGGGTCTTTTTCCTACACTCCGTCTTCAGCGATGGGACTAGGCGTCTGCCTCCGTCGCCATCTTCAATGCCTGTTGTTGAATGAGGTTGCAAGTTGTTAAGACCGGGCCTTCAAAAAAAGATTTCTCACAGTTTATCCCTAGAAAGCTTCCTGCAGAAGGATGTCCTTATCTCCTGCTTAAAGGGTGCATGCACAAGGGAGAATAAGCAGAACATTTCCTGAAAGACACGGAGGACACAAGAAATTTTGTACTTCCCCGGTGTGGACTATCTCTTCCATGAACAGGTTTCTACCCTTTTTTAAACCATTATTTAGGAAAAACAGAATAGCAGTAGCACTTAGACTGATATATCACTTCATAGTGCTTTACAGCACTCTCTGAGCATTTTACAGAGTCAGCCTATTGCCCCCAACAGTCTGGGTCCTCATTTTACCAACCTGGGAAGGATGGAAGGCTGAGTCAACCTTGAGCCGGTCAGGATCAAACTCCCAGCAGTGGGCAGAGTTAGCTTACAATACTGCATTCTAAACATGGCACCACCAGGGCGCCACCAATGATACTCTCTTGTATATATAAATAAACTGCAAATATACTGAAAGACATTTTTATAAAATAAACATCTAATACATCGATGTTGATATAAATATGCACATACAAACAAAGAGAGAAAATCTAGCCGGCAGGTATCACATTTAAAAAAAGTTAGTTTCCATAATTACCTTTGCTACCTTTGACTAAAAAGTGGTATTCAGATGTGTTTAGAGCAGGTGCATGTAAATTAATAAAGGAAGTTACAAACCTCTGTCAAAGCTTATCAATTTCAGTGCCACAAACCTCAACATGACTAAGTTTAGATTCCTCCCCTATTTATTTTTTCGTTAGAAGATCACATTGTAGCAGTACAAAGGAGCCTATGTCAATGTAAGGACATTTACTTTTGAAAATATGTAAGATTGAGATTGCGTTGCTAACCAAGCTCCAGATAGAATAAATTTTCTATATCCTTTTCTTAAGAGTGTGATCCATTTTCAAGTCATTCTGAAATATGTCTGAAAACATGAAAATTCTCTACGGACGTGTAACTTGAAAAAATGTAATAAATATGGTCTGGATTTGGTAAGGTGAGTTATGAGGGAGTTGGGTGGAATTCTAGTCCCCTCCTGTTTCTTTTTGAAATCCTACTTTGATTTCAAAAGTAATAATTAAAACTGTTCTCAAAAAATGAATTACCCATCTAGATATGTTTTACGTTGGCTATGGCCTGCTACTGGAAATGTCATGGCCGTTCCATAAAATTGAATGTGCATGTTTATGCATTATCTATCTTTAGCTATCATCCCTCCCTCCCTCCTTCCTTCCCCCCTCTCTCTCATTTGTCTGTCTGCATATCATTTATCTATCCAACCATCCCTCCACCCATTCATCTATCATCCGTCCGTCCGTCTGTCCATCTATTCATCCATCTTCTATCTTTCATTTGTCTCTCTGTCTGTCTGTCGGCATTGGTCCAAGTCTTCAGAACAGCCTGCTATGTGATATATGTCTGGCTCCTGCCATAGCATATTTTACCTTACTATACTTTATTATTTTTACCAATTTCCTCTCTGGGTGTTTTTATCTCACATTAACTACTAAGAGCTACTTAGAAAATAGGAGGCTATATAAATTGATTAAACAAACAAATATTATGTACATCCATCTGTAGTACCAAATATGGGGGGGGGGACCTGGATGAATTCCATTAAAAAAATACATGTCCACATGTCAGAATGGCATGATGGCTTGTTAAGATCTACTTTAAATTGCTATGGTGTGCTTTGAGAAAAGCAGAAAGTTGACCAAGGACTATGATCTCCTAAAATATGAAAATATAGCCTGGTACGTTGACTTGCAATGTTATCTGGACAAAGGCAGTTTAACTAGAAACGAGGCTGTGGTGACCTTTTGCAGATAGACAGCATTGCTCTTGAATTATGGTGGCTAGGATACTGATGGCAATTGGGCCCGAGAATTGTATGATACTGGCATTGATCATCTTCAATCTCTTCCACTACATATCTGGATCCAATTCAGAGTTTGAATTGGATAAAGCTCTTCATATCTTGAAACTGAAGTATCATCATTGAAGTACCCAACGGGAATACCCCCCTATAAGACATACATAATGAGCCTGCTTAGGATATTTGATATTGATTATTGCTTTAAGACCTATAGGCTGAAGTGGCTATACCTGGCCTTACAATGATATACTCTCCTTCCCCTCCCAATTTATGTTTAGATAATATCAGTTAATATTAAAAATGAGAACCAAAGACAAATTCCTTGTGTATCCAATCACACTTGGCCAATAAAGAATTCTATAAAGCATTCTATCTATAAAGAAACTTGGAGACAAATCTGAGGATATTGGTGAGGTGGGAACTTCACCAAGAAGTATGAGAGCATATACAGTCTTGGGGATTCAGGTTCTGTTCCTTTGCTAAGAAAAAATGATTAAATGTTAGAAATTAATGACAAAAATAAGTAAAAAGAAAATTCAGGCTAAGTATACTTTTGAAGTTGGGTTGGGTTGGGTTGGGTTGGGTTGGGTTGGGTTGGGTTGGGATGGGATGGGATGGGATGGGATGGGATAGGATAGGATAGGATAGGAAAGGATAGGATAGGATAGGATAGGATAGGATAGGATAGGATAGGATAGGATAGGATAGGATAGGATAGGATAGGATAGGATAGGATAGGATAGGATAGGATAGGATAGATAGGAAAAGTATTGATGCTTTTGAATGTTGGGACTCCCATTAATATCATGGACAGCCAAGAAAACAAAAAATGGATCAACGGCACAAATGACCAGACTTAAATTCTTCCATTCAGACACTTTATACAAAGACTTTGGAGAAGACCTTAATGCTGGGAAAAGTAGAAGGAAAGAGAAGAAGAGGATGACCAGTAGCAAGCTGGATAGACTGAAGACCTGAAAGACCAGGATGGGAGTCATGGAGAAAAACTATCTGCATGGTCACTACGAGTTGACAGTGACAAGATGGCACATAATCAATCAGTTAGTCAGTGAACTAGTCAGTGAATCAGTCAACCAACCAACCAACCAACCAACCAATCAATCAATCAATCAATATTTTTGGGTAGAATCAGCCTAGTATAGGCTAATTTCTATCTTGTGATTACTCCTTATTTACAAATTTTTAAAATTTCAGATCTACTGTAATTGGTAGAATGACTTAACTAGATTATTGCATAATGGCATGATCAAGAAGTGCAATGTTTAGCATATTTATATAATAATAGTAACAGCAAGAGTATTATCTTGTAATTAGCTGATTAACACAGGTATTAAAAATAATTCCATATGAGCTTGTGCTTTTAATTGTTCTAAAGAATAAGGTGATAATATATTTGTTTTTAATACTATTCGGTTTACACAAGGATACAATAGACATAACTTATTGTAGAAATGGAGTGTTGGCTTTCTCAGAGTTAGTAATTCTAATACCATCATCTCAAATTATAATGTTTTAGCAAAGCTCACGTCTGAAACTTAATATTCTAGATCAGTATCATAGGAATACGTTGAAAATAGGCAGGTGTTTTTAGAATTTTGAAACACTGCATTAATTCAGAATGCAGACTTTATGCAGTCAAATTATTTTTGCATAATTATGGAAATTAAAATTAATGTCTGGATGTTTAGCATTTTGGCACTGTAGTGAGCCCTTCCTGTTGGATAACTTCTGGTAGAATAGTTTTGTTAAATAGGTTGAACAGGAGGCATTGGATATACAGGGGAAAATCAAGGCCATTATCCATTACCTCCAAATGGACAGCCCATGTACAATGACATCAATTACTTGTTCAAACTAATAAATTAGCATGCATGTCAAGTTATTTTAGAAGAGGGAAATGACTAGTCAGCATATTTAAAGGACCATATAAGGAACAAAGTGCCTTTGTATGATCCAAAGATGTAAAATTTAACCATAAACAATAAAGCAAAAACCAATGAGAAATGTACATATCAATACTTGAGTTTAAACCAATATTTCTCAACCTTGACAACTTGAAGATGTGTAGACTTCAACTCCCAGAATTCCCCAAAACAGCTATGCTGGCTGGGGAATTCTGGGAGTTGAAGTCCACACATCTTCAAGTTACCAAGGTTGAGAAACACTGCTTTAAACCAATAAGAAATTGTGCTATGCTTGTTTATAAGTCAATGACAACTTTAAGATATGTGGACTTCAACACCCAGAATTCCTCAGCCATAGAGGACCAACAAATTTTAGCTGCAGGGTAATGAAGAACCTGAGGGCCAGACTGGATAAAAAGACTGCTTGCTTTGTTTTGCCAAAGATCTCAGAAAGACTGGCATTATTTCCTGCATTTGCCACTTCTGTTTCCTTATTTGCCAGCATTGGTTTCCCTAAGCATCTTTCTTTTTTTCTCTCTTTTGAATCCTCTTTATTTATTCCTCTGATTGTTTTAATATGTGCAGTAATCTTAGGTTGGCTTTGTATGCTTCGCCTTCTGATTATAAATTTAATTAAAAACATTCATCTATTTAATAATTCTTTAATTTCCTGTTCCTCCTTCTTTGTACCTGATTGTATTAGATTGTACAGTATGGGAAGATAGTTCATCTTTTGCTCTTCGGTTGGAAATAAACTTTAGCTATCTTAAGGAAGCTAAATGCAGCTATTGAAGAAATGTGAATCTTACCTGAAAGACAGTGAGGCAGTATTAGCAATTTTACTATCATATTATAATTACAGAGAGTCCTTGACTTATGACTATAGTCAGGGCGAGAACTCCCATTACTAAGCATTGATGTTATGTGAGTCATGCCCAATTTTGCTACCTTTTCTGCAATCGTTATTAAGTGAATCACTGCCATTGCTAAATGAATCACGCAGTCGTTAATTGAATGTGGCTCATCCCATTGACTTGTTGGGAACTGGCTGGGAGGGTAAAAAATGGCAGTCTTGTGACTCGAGATGGCACAAATGTGGTACCTACAAACCAGTTGCCAAGCATCCGAATTTTAATCATATGACTGTGGGGGTGCTGTGACAATCACAAATGTGAGGACCGGTTGTATATCACTCTTTTCAGTGCCGTTGTATCTCCAAAAGGTTGTTAAATGAATGATCGTAAGTTGCGGACGATCTGTACAGTGAATTGTACAGAATCTGTACAGTGAATCTGTACAAGAAAAGCAAAATGCACAGGTACAATATATGTGGTACCTCATTCAATAGCACTAACTGTGAGAGGGATCTTGGAGACCTGGTGGACAACCATTTAAATATGAGCCAGCAGTGTGCAGCAGCTGCCAAAAATGCCAACACAGTTCTAGGCTGCATTAACAGAGTAATCAAGATCACGTGAAGTGTTAATATCACTTTATAATGCCTTGGCAAGGCCACACTTGGAATACAGCATTCAGTTTTGGTTGCCAGGATGTAGAAAGGATGTTGAGATTCTAGAAAGAGTGCAGAGAAGAGTAACAAAGATGATTAGGGGACTGGAGGCTAAAACATATGAAGAACGGTTGCAGGAACTGGGTATGTCTAGTTTAATGAAAAGTAGGACTAGGGGAGACATGATAGCAGTGTTTCAATATCTCAAGGTTTGCCACAAAGAAGAGGGAGTCAGGCTGTTCTCCAAAGCATCTGAGGGCAGAACAAGAAGCAATGGGTGGAAACTAAACAAGGAGAGAAGCAATTTAGAACTAAGGAGAAATTTCCTGACAGTTAGAACACTTAATCAGTGGAACAGCTTGCCTCCATAAGTTGTGAATGCTCCAACACTGGAAGTTTTTAAGAAGAGGTTGGGTAACCATTTGTCTGAAGTGGTGTAGGGTTTCCTGCCTAAGCAGGGGGTTGGACTAGAAGGTCCCTTCCAACTCTGTTGTTGTTGTTGTTGTTGTTGTTGTTGTTGTTGTTGTTGTTGTTGATTCCGGGAACATGACCAATTCCTTTCAAGTTTTGTGGCCAGAGCGAAAGCCATATATGGATACAAGTAATAATAGCTGTTCAGGTAACATCACAAGAGAAAAGTTTTGTTTTATTTTATTTTCCATGCTTGATATTTTGGGCTCGCTCCAGTTAGCTGTTTTACCTGCCAGCACCATGCTATAACATAGGCAGCGCAGGTGGTCCTCGACTTCTGACTACAATCGAGTCCCAAATTTCTGTTGTTAAGTGAGATATTTGTTGTGAGATTTGCCCCACAAAACTCGCAACAGTTTTTATGACCTTTCTTGCCTCAGTTGTTAAGTGAATCACTGCAGTTGTTAAGTTAGTAACACGGTTGTTAAGTGAATATGGCTTCCCCATTGACTTTGCTAGTCAGAAGGTGGCCCAAGTTATAGCAATAGCAATAGCACTTAGACTTATATACCGCTTCATAGTGCTTTACAGCCCTCTCTAAGCGGTTTACAGAGTCAGCATATTGCCCCCAACAATCTGGGTCCTCATTTTACCCACCTCGGAAGGATGGAAGGCTGAGTCAACCTTGAGCCGGTGAGATTTGAACCGCCGAACTGCAGCTAGCAGTCAGCTGAAGTAGCTTGCAGTGCTGCACTCTAACCACTGCGCTACCTCGGCAGTGGATAATCGGCATTGATTTGAAATAGTTGTATCAGAGCTTACCTTCTGCCTTGTCTTCAATCACTTATCTTAATGGGGTTACAGAAATCCATGCATGGATCTACAGCAGGAACAGTATTTAGTTTACATTCATTGGAGAAAATTAACTGAATTCAGCAATGAGAGGACATGTCACAAGGGAAATACATTCATTTACCAAAGTAGCAATAGTGCTAGCAATAATACTTAGACTTATATGCAGCTTCATGGTCCTCTACAGCCCCCCTCAAAGCGGTTTAGAGTCAGCATTGCTCCCAACAATCTGGGTCTTGATTTTACTGACCCTGGAAGGATGGAAGGCTGACTCAACCTTCATTGGGGAAGGATGGAAGGATGGAAGGCTTCATTGGGGAAGGATGGAAGGCTGACTCAATCTTCATTGGGGAAGAATGGAAGGTTTCATTGGGGAAGGATGGAAGGCTGACTCAACCTTCATTGGGGAAGGATGGAAGGATGGAAGGCTTCATTGGGGAAGGATGGAAGGCTGACTCAACCTTCATTTGGGAAGGATGGAAGGCTTCATTGGGGAAGGATGGAAGGCTGACTCAACCTTCATTGGGGAAGGATGGAAGGCTGACTCAACCTTCATTGGGGATGAAGCTAGTTTAGTGGTCATTATTCCACTGATTGTGATAAATTTGCCGGCAGCCACACAATGAAGGTCAGTATCACCTCTCACGCATCTCTCTCCATGCAGATGCCCAGAGTTGTACATGTACTTTTTTTTTCCTGAAGTGCCAGTAATAGCATCTGCAGCTTTCCCGAGCTTGACAAGTAAAAATAAAAGTGGAATATACAATAAAGGCTAAGGAATTTGATTTCAGGCATTTTGGCAGAAATCATCCAGCTTAGAGAAGTATAAGATACTCTTAACGATTACAGGTAGTCCTTGATTTATGACCCTGGTTAAGGCCAGAATTTCCAAAGCGGTTTTTAATGAATCACCCCCTATTTTACAATCTCGTTAAGTGAATCACTGCAGTTGTTAGGGAATCATGCAATTGTTAAGTGCCTTTGTTTGTTGGAAACTAGGTATTATGAATACATTCCTGGTATCAAGCTCCCAAATTTTGATCACATGACTCTGGGGGATGCTGCACAGGTTGTAAGTGCAAGGACTGGTACAAATCACTTTTTTCAGTGCTGTTGTAGTTTGAACAGTTGCTAAACAAATGGTTGTAAGCCAAGGACTATCAGTGTATTAATATACAAAGGCCAAGCCTATATAACTGAACGAGTTGCAGTCTACTAGAACAATCATGTTCTAAAAGTGTAAGACATTTCTAACATATGCATTCTAAGTTTCTTTCACTTCCTTTTCTAACTTTCTACAAGGTATGTCTCTCATTCAATAATTCCTCTGTAGAACTGTATCAGCAGCTCCAAAGAAGCCCACCATCAAGGAACTGAACGACTACTGACCAGTTGCTCTAACATCTGTAGTTATGAAAACCTTTGAAAGGTTAGTGCTGTCCCACTTGAAAACCATCACGGATCCACTGTTAGACCCCCTGCAATTTGCATACTGAGCAAACAGATCAACAGATGATGCTGTTAATATGGCTCTGCACTACATCCTACAACATCTTGAATCTCCAAAGACCTACCCAAGGGTCCTGTTTGTAGACTTTAGTTCAGCATTCAATACCATCATTCCAGACACTCTTCTAACTAAGCTGAACCAGCTAGCGGTACCTGAACACACTTGTAAGTGGATCATAAGCTTCCTAACAAACAGGAAGCAGCAGGTGAAACTAAGCAGAATCACATCAGATCCCTGTACAATTAGCACAGGGACCACCCAAGGCTGTGTGCTCTCTCCACTTCTCTTCTCTCTATATACCAATGACTGCATCTATAAGAATCCATCTGTTAAGCTACTGAAGTTCTCAGATATCACAACAGTGATCGGCCTCATTCGAGACAATGATGAATCCGCATACAGATGGGAGGTTGAACAACTAACCTTGTGGTGCGACCGGAATAATCTGGAACTGAACATACTCAAAACTGTAAAAATGGTGGTAGACTTTAGGAGAAACCCACCCATACTTCCACCTCTTACAATACTAGACAACACAGTATCAACAGTAGAGACCTTCAAATTTCTAGGTTCTACCTAGAACCTAGGTAGGTTAGCAAAATCTAAAATGGACACCTAACAACAAAAATGTCATCAAAAAAGCACAACAAAGAATGTTCTTTCTGTGCCAACTCAGAAAGCTCAAACTGCCCAAGGAGCTACTGATACAGTTTTACAGAGGAATTATTGAGTCTGTCATCTGCACCTCTATAACTGTCTGGTTTGGTTCTGCAACCCAACAAGGCAGACACAGACTTCAGAGGATAATTAGAACTGCAGAAAAAACAATTGCTACCAACCTGTATGTGTACCAAAAATACACATACAAACTGGGCGAAACCACACTCAATAGCAGCAATTGTGAGAGGGATCTCGGACTCCTGGTAGACAGCCAACTAAATATGAGCCAGCAGTGTGCAGCAGCAGCCAAAAAGGCCAATGCAGTCCTGAGCTACATAAATAGAGGGATACAATCAAGGACCAGAGAGGTACTAGTACCACTCTATAAAGCCTTGGTCAGACCACACCTAGAGTACTGCATCCAGTTTTGGTCACCACACTACAAAAAAGACATTGAAACCCTAGAGAAAGTGCAGAAGAGAGCAACCAGGATGATAAAGGGTCTGGAAAATAAAACATACAAAGAGCGGTTGCAGGAACTGAGCTTGGCCAGTCTAGCGAAGAGAAGGACCAGGAATGACATGATAGCAGTGTTCCAATACTTGAGGGGATGCCACAGAGAGGAGAAGGTCAGGCTGTTCTCTATGGCACCAGAAAGCCAAACAAGGAATAACGGATGAAAGCTGACCAAGTGAGGAGAAACTTTCTGACGGTGAGAGCGATCAACCAGTGGAACAGCTTGCCAGCAGAGGTCGTGAGAGCCCAACACTTGCAACCTTCAAGGAGAGACTGGACTGCCATCTGTTTCAAATGGTGTAGGAACTCCTGCTTGAGCAGGGGGTTGGACTAGATGACCTACAAGGTCCCTTCCAACTCTAATAATAAATAAATAAGTAACCTGCCTTCCATTGAGGACCTGTATACTGCACGAGTCAAAAAGAGGGCTGTGAAAATATTTACAGGCCCCTCACATCCTGGACACAAACTGTTTCAACTCCTACCCTCAAAACGACGCTATAGAGCACTGCACACCAGAACAACTAGAACAGTTTTTTCTCGAACGCCATCACTCTGCTAAACAAATAATTCCCTCAACACTGTCAAACTATTTACTAAGTCTGCACTACTATTAATCTTCTCATCGTTCCCATCATGCATCTCCTCCCACTTATGACTGTATGACTCTAACGTTGTTGCTTGTATCCTTACAATTTATATTGACTGGTTCCTAATATGATTTGATTGCTTATTTGTACCCGGACTATCATTAAGTGCTGTACCTTATGATTCTTGATGAATGTATCTTTTCTTTTATGTACACTGAGAGCATATGCACCAAGACAAATTCCTTGTGTGTCCAATCACACTTGGCCAATAAAAAATTCTATTCTATTCTATTCTATTCTATTCTATTCTATTCTATTCTATTCTATTCTATTCTATTCTATTCTATTCTATTCTATTCTATTCCTCCATGAGTCATAAGCTATCGTCTTACCATGCATAAAGCTTGAAAAGCCAAACTATCTTCATTAGTAATCAATTACTTTATTTTGTTGATCAATGAATTGGAGATCTTTTACCATGTTATACTGTCACCTCTCTGCTAATTGGACTTTCCCCCCCCACAACATTAATGAATGTGTGATTGCTGCATACATGTTATTTCACAGCTCTCTGCCTAGCATCCATTTTATTGAGCAGAAGCTCAAATTTTAACTCATTTTCTAAAGAGGTCATTGTCATTTCAGGATGTGAGTTTTTCTTGATTTTGAAAAAATGGCAGTCTGATTTCATTCAAGTCGTTAATGAAAACATAGGATATGTCTATAGCATAGATGGCTATATACTTTTTTCCTCATCTTTTCCTCATCGCAAATACATACTATCTATTCCTACTTCCTCCTGGAAATAACTTTATTTCAAATTCAGACAGCATAACTATTATTATAATAGAACAGCAGGTTAATATAACATGAATAGTTGCATGAAGCTACATATAATATTACTTTTCAAATGGGAAATAACTGATTTCTCTTCAGTAGTAAATAACTTTCTGACAAGTTTTTTTGTTATAAAAGATGCATCTTTAAAACATTAGAAAATGTTTTCGGGAATACACCAGATTTCTTTTTTCTTAAGAATGTATACTTGGAATAAGTGATACCTATTGCATACAATTTTTATATCTTAAAAAGTACAAGTTCGATAACATTGCTACTGTGTTACATCAAAAATGTTATAAGTCCAAATAAAAACACAACAATACTAAAGAAAAAATCAATAGCGTATAGCTCACTCAAGCTCACCCCAAGTATGTATGGTTATTGAATGGGTATTGGATGATTTTAAATATTGTGTTTTTTAATTTTTATATATCTCGTTTTAATGTGTTATTTATGAATTGGTGTCTTGTATTTTTTTCTGTTGTACGCCGCCCTGAGTCCTTCGGGAGTTGGGCAGCATATAAGAACACCATAATAAATAAATAATAAATAAAAAGGGAACATAAAGTTTAATGTGCTAAATGTACAAGGCCCTGGCAGGTTGGGAGGTTAGAAAGGAGGTGTGTAGATACCCTTCTTGAAATTAAAGCTGCCAAGATTGACAGGGTATTTTAGAAATACATTTGGACAAGAGAGACAATATTGCAAAAACAGTTCTAAACATTAACTTAGAATAGCACGGGGGGCCATAGGGGCCTATAACTTTGAACAGTGAAATTGCCCGAGTGAGAAGAAAGATGAATAACATATAAACAGGTAAAGGAAAATTTATTCCAGCCTTGTGTCATGCCCATCTTACAAAACAGCCATTCATGCAAATTTAAGCCCTGTGAAGTCATACGGATTTAAATAAGAATACTTAATCACCTACTTAAGTCTCTTGCTGAAGTCGGTGGATGGGCTTATTCCTCTAACTAGATCAAGTTCTCTATAAACATGGAGCTAAAGAATGCTAAGCAAAAAAAGTTGTACCAAAAAAAAACCTTCCATCTCCCTCCCCCTTTCTCGTTACAGACTTATGCCATTTATCCTTACTCCTTTGGGATGGCACAGAGCGAAAAGCCAAACAAATGTTAAAGCAGTCAAGGAAAACAATTTTACAGACGCTTTCAAGTCCTGATCGTACAAGTGGTCTTTACAAGTGGTTTGCTGGGTTTATCTCCTAATGTGGAAAGGATTGGCATCGATTGCCTGAAGAAGATCACATCTATTTCTGGTGTGATCCCCAAATTAGGGCAGAGATATAATTTGGCTAAAATCCCACTTGAATATCCAGGAACTGAAGGGCAGCTCAACCTAAGAATCCGAGAATCCGAGGATTATCCAGTTTCCAAAGGCAGATACCAATAGCAATATCACTTACGTGTGGTATTACATAGTGCTTTAGAGTCTTCTCTAAGCAGTTTACAGATTCAGCATATTTCCCACAACAATTTGGATCCCCGTTTTACCAACCTTGGAAGGATGGAAGGCTGAGTCAACCTTGAGCTGGTCATGATCGAACTCCTGGCAGTGAGCAGTGAGTTAGCCTGCGATACTGCATTCTAACCACTACGCCAAGCACAATAATAAGTACCATTAAAAGATGGAGAAGAGGGGAGCATGAAGTCTGGGGACTTTTTCAAAGGTGCTAAAGGTGCTTTTTCAAAAGTCAACTGGACTTTGTTTGTTTTTTATTGAAAATGTTTATTTCTCATCCAAGGTGCATCTTCAGAGTCAAGGAAAAACAAAGAAAGTCCAGTTGCCTTTTGAAAAAGCACCTTTGGAACAATCATAACCTGGATTACTGAGAATTTTCATTCTCAGAAAAGATGCAGTCTTCTCTTAATCTGATAGCGCCTCCAGAGTGGTGCACCCATGTTGGGGCCATGGCCTTATGGAAGGTTAGGAGAGGTTGGTGCTGATCTCACCTCAGGAAGGTACAATGTTCCAAGGGATAGGAGCCACAGCAGAAAAAGTTCTTCTCCTGGACCCTGTCAGCCAAATTTTTGGGGGGTCCACAGCATGCCCCTCCTGGCAGGATGGGTGGGGCAAGCTATTGGGGCGAGACGGTTCTTCGGATTTACTCCTAACCATCACTATGAAGTTTAGAAATGCTATGGAAAGCAAAGTGTCTGTATCTGTTTTTTTAATGAAGGAACAGAATGGAAATTGGGATTGTTACAATATTTAGATAAGACACGAATCATGTGGTGTTGGTCATTATATTACCCCCAAAGAGGAATGAGCATGGAAAACATTAAATAATGTAACAGCCATAAAGAAAGCAGTTGATATATTATAGGACATAAGAGCTAACCCATTTTTAATGCGCCAGTGAAGTAATTTGAACTAAAGATATGCATAACAAAAGAGCACATAAGCCTGTCGTTTATATTATGTGGATTATACATATGTCCATAAAGACACTGACAGACATTTTATGGCTTCCTTGCATTGTTGTGTAGATCATCAGGAAAGTATCAGCATAATTTCAAAGAGGCAGGGATTTTTGTTTGCACTTTTAAGAAGATTATTACTGAGAATCAATATGTCAAGGTTTAAGAGTTGTTGTTTTTTTAAAGCATAGAACCAGGAGTAGAGAAAGTGAAGGAGAAAGTAATCACCCCTTAAACCTGGCACAGATACATGAATCAATGGGGTGAAGAGTTGATGGGTTGCTAATGATCCAGGAATGGACAGCTGGTGGCTTTATGCCTGCATTTGCTCCCCTAAACTCTTTAGTGTAGCTCCAGGTAATTGTGTCTCCAAACTTATCTTAATGTAACTGAAGAGGAAGATTATTACTTATTGATATTTGTTACATTGATGTCCAATTTTCCTCCTGGAGCTCAAGATGGCTTACAGTATATACACTATATATAAGTAGGTCTTTGGGTATTCGGGTTTTCTCCCGCGTGGAATTAGAAGTGTCTTGGCGACGTTTCGATGAAGTCTCATTCATCATCTTCAGGCTGGTGTCTTCTGCTTCCTGCTTCTAGGAGCAGGAAGCAGAAGACACCAGCCTGAAGATGATGAATGAGACTTCATCGAAACGTCGCCAAGACACTTCCAATTCCACGCGGGAGAAAACTCGAACACCCAAAGACCTACATACAAACACCTGCGAAAACCTCAGAAAACACTATATATAAGTGCATATATACTTTGTGTGTGTGTGTGTGTGTGTGTGTGTGTGTGTGTGTGTGTGTGTGTACATGCTCAGCATTACAAGACAAGACAGAAAGACCTGCACATGGATTAGAGAACAAACGAAATTGTACGATATGTTCAAGAGAGAAAAGTATTGAAATGGAAGTGGGCTGGTCAGGTAGCAAGAAGAACTGATGACAGTCATAGAATGGATCCCACTTGATAAAAAGCATCCACAAAAGAGACCTAAAACAAGATGGAGTGATGACATCAGCAAATATTGGGGCCGAATTGGCAAAAGAAAGCTCAGGAGCGTATTGGTTGGAAACATGCGGAAGAGGCCAAACATTGTAGTACCTGAAGAGAGACGACTGGGGGAAAATCACGAAATGCAAAGATCTGCAAATAGAAATAAAATGACTGTGGCAAAAGAAAGCAAAGATAGTACCGATAGTGATAGGTCCCTTGGATGCAATCCCAAAACATCTGGAGTATCATTTGAGCACTATCAGCATTGACAAAATCACGATCAGTAAAAGCTGCAAAAGGCAGCTTTACTCGGAACAGTTTACATCCTGCAAGGATACCGCTAAGATGATCAAATAGCATGTGCCTATCCCAGGTTCTTGAGAAGGACTCGATAGGTGGATAAAAATGCAAAAAAACAGCCTAAACATCTGGTGGATTGTGTGACCAACCATAACCATGCAAGAAGCCCTCTATTGGCGATCACAATTGGGACCAGTAATTTGATTGTTAAGCAAAAGTGGTCATTAAATAAAACCGCAACTGTGCTTGTGATCTTTCTTCAGCTTACTTTGTTGAAGGTTGTAAATGCAAGGAGCAGTCATAAAGTTATATTTTCATCACCATTGTAACTGCAAATGATTGTTAAATGAGATAGTTGCTAAGCGAGGAATTCCTGCAGCAACAACAACAACAACAATCATGCCAGATATCACAGTTGTCGCCAGATTGTCATTTGGAACACAACACACCAGATATCAGTTGTCAAAAGCTGAATTTATTGATATCGCTGTACCAGGAGACGCCAGAGTCGAAGAAAAAGAACTGGAAAAAAATCACGAGATATTGCGACCTGACCATCGAAACTATGCAATTTTGGATGAAACATGTGACAGTGATACCCACTGTCATCGAGGCACTTGGCACCATGTCCAAGAATTTTACAAAATACATCAAGAAATTGCAGCTTCCTGCTATAACACCAGCGGAACTGCAAAAAACTGCACTACTCAGAACATCATACATTTTAAGAAGATACTTGGTTTATTTATTTATTTTATTTATTTTGTGAGATTTATATATCGCCTCACAGTGCAAGCACTCTCTAAGCGGTTTACACCAGTAAGCAATGTATATTTATATTGTCCCCAACAATCTGGGTCCTCATTTTACCTACCTCGGAAGGATGGAAGGCTGAGTCAACATTTGAGCCGGTGAGATTTGAACCGCTGACCTGCAGATCAGTGTCAGCTAAAGTGGCCTGCAGTACCTGCCTCTAACCGCTGCGCCACCTCGTTGATATCTAGGATGCTGGCAGCAACCCGTACCAACCATCAGCACCACTCAATGATATTTGTGACACATTTTAAATGTTCAGTTGACTGAGTTTCATGTTTAATGAATAAAAGAAATAATAATAATATACATGCTTCCTGACTCCCAGGGACTCTATCAAGATTCTTCTTCATTTATTCTGGGAACAGAGTAAGGTAGGTTAGCCTGAAGATGACTGGCCAGAGTCAATGTTGTGCATCCATAGTCCAACACCTTGGACTAGCACTAGTAACATGCACCTAGGCATTTATAGCCCATAGGCCACATTATGGCCCTTTGTCTTGCCCTGTCTGGCCCATAGCAGTGGCAAAAGGGAACAATGGGGGTAGAAAGTGGAGGGCAGCAGGGGGTCAGCAAAGTGGTAGCCCTCTGCAACCATCCCAGTTTTTAATGTGGTCCCTTGGAAAATTCAGTTGCTCACCCCTATATTACATCATAGCACTAGAGTTAATAGAAGTCAAAAAAGAAAGTCAAAATAATGGCTGCTCCTACACAATCACTGCTGCCCGCTTGACTTTTCTGATGGCCTTATTCTGATTACAGCATATGTTAACAATTACATTATAACTAATAAAAAGGTAGAGATTATCCCAATGTAATTTCAAAGAAGTTTAACTATACCAATAGAAGAGAGAAAGGAATACTAGAAAGGAATGGAGTTTGCTCTCTTTATATATACAATGACTTGCCTTCCCTGTTGGTGGCAATTGAGATTGCTAGCACTGATGATGTTACCCAACTTGATAATGACACATCTCCCAGAAAACAACCAAGTTCAGAAACCACCAAAGATCCCACAAATGTAAATATAAATGAATTCAGTTTTTGGTTTTTGACCTTGCCCTACTGTTGAAATGCAGCATATGGTATTTCATCCAAGTCTCCAGTGATTCTTCAGCTTCCCCCAAAAAACCTTTTTTTAAGTCAAACATTGTTTTAACTTAGCATATGGTATGAAATTAAACATTGCACTGTTTAAATCAAGATTTTGGCATTGCATATTCTGTGAACTCAACCAACTGTAGTTCAATATGTGTACATCGTTGCATAGCAAATCTTATCATGTATAAGCCAAGGCTTTGTACAGTCAATAGAGTAGACAAAATCCTTCCCATTCTTGTCCACAATTAAGTATGTTAGCAGTGTGATTAATTCCTGCAAGTTTGAGACACGATTCAGTTTAATTTTAAGTTCTAATTGCCCTAATTAATAATGAATTGTCCATTAGATACGAATGTGCCTTACCTAAGTAGAAGCCTCCACGTGTGCCGTGTCATGGTGTGATTATTGCCTGTTACATGTATATGCAGGGAGATGCATCCCTATTCAATATAATGGTTTATTCCTGAGCACGTGATTAATATGTTCTTGTATGCATGTATGCATTCCTTTCTCCAATCTTCCCTTCTTGCTCTGTCTCCCATTGAGAGAAGACACACTTTTATATTAGAGATGTAAACAAATGAGGATTTATTGTTTTTGTATCGAAATAAATATTTTTACTTAGACTTTTAAACTGCGGTTTCATTTCTAATGTCTGATGTCCGGGAAAAGATTAAACATCACCTCTGTGAGATTAATTCTCACATCTGTCATGCAGAGAGATTTAAGATGGGCCTTGAGGACGACTTTGGTATCCAAAGTTGGAAAACAAAGTAGGTTTTCAAAACCTATATTAATATGCCATAAGGTAGACTTCCAGGAATCTCTGAAGTGTCATTTTATTGACTTAGCCACCTTGAAGGGCTGACCATCTGCAACCTATCCCTTCTTCCATATTGACTTGACTCTCAAAAGCAAATTTATTGAGGGAAATTTAAAGGGTGGGATGGGGAGGGTGGTATTTCGAAATCTCTGCTAAGTACAACATGGCAAAAACCATTTTGGATTTAATTATTGGTGTTTAGGGCAAACAATGAGGATATAATGATGTATGTGATATCATTTGACTCCCTTTTGTCCCCCTCCTCCTGGACACTTATGGATGCAATGGAATAATATTCACAAATTTCCCAATTCTTGCTCTGGTTGGGTGGGAGGATCTGAACTCCAAAAGGAGAGATGCAAGGAATGAAATGTCCAGTCCGATATCAATTCTGTGATAAACGTGTTCAAGGCTTATCACTGTCAGTGCAAGTTCTTACTTTGGTTCACGTCTTAGTTTTAATACCAAAATGCATAAAGTACCAGGAATAGCTAATAAAAACTCTGTCTTCAGATTCGCTACCTCAGCAAAAGATAGTGATTGCTTTTACTGAATGAAATGATCAAAGTCAGAAGGAGGCAGTTGATCTTTTTGAAAACAAATGGACCACCTGCCTACTGCTCACAAAATAGCTAGCCAAGCTTCTGGTGGCAAGGAATTCTTCAATTGAACTAAGTAACTGGGTGGGTTCAGAATGTGAGATATGATTCCTTGATCATTAGGCCTTAAGCTGTTTAACAGTCAATTGCAGCACCTTAAATTGTGCCCAGTAGGCAGCTGGCAACCAGTGCAATAGCACTTAGCAATAGCACTTAGACTTACCGTATTTTTCGGAGTATAAGACGCACCGGAGTATAAGCCGCACCTTAGTTTTTGGGGAGGAAAATAGGGGAAAACAATCTGCCTACCAGGTATTCATCTGGCTAGCATCCTTAGTCTGGTCAGCTTCAGCACATTATTTTATCCCCTGGTTAGGACTTAAAAAAACCTTCTTCTGAGAGAGTAACAATGAAAGAGCATGCAAGCCAGTAAGAGCTGGGAAGATCGTTAGCACCTAGTTAGGGCTAGAAAAAAACTTATTCAGAGCAAGTAGAGCAATGAAAAAAACCCTGCAAAGACTTAGGGCTGGAAAAACATTCTTCTGAGAGAGTAACAATGAAAGAGCCTGCAAGCCGGTAAGAGCTGGGAAGATAGTTAGCACCTGGTTAGGGCTAGAAAAAAACTTATTCGGAGCAAGTAGAGCAATGAAAAAAATTCTGCAAAGACTTAGGGCTGGAAAAACATTCTTCTGAGAGAGTAACAATGAAAGAGCCTGCAAGCCGGTAAGAGCTGGGAAGATAGTTAGCACCTGGTTAGGGCTAGAAAAAAACTTATTCGGAGCAAGTAGAGCAATGAAAAAAATTCTGCAAAGACTTAGGGCTGGAAAAACATTCTTCTGAGAGAGTAACAATGAAAGAGCCTGCAAGCCGGTAAGAGCTGGGAAGATAGTTAGCACCTGGTTAGGGCTAGAAAAAAACTTATTCGGAGCAAGTAGAGCAATGAAAAAAATTCTGCAAAGACTTAGGGCTGGAAAAACATTCTTTGGAGAAATTACAATGAAAAAGCCTGCAAGGTAAGAGCTGGGAAGATCTGTTAGCACCTGGTTAGGGCTGAAAAAAAAAAAGCTACATTCGAAGTATAAGACGCACCCAAATTTTCAGCCACTTTTAGGGAGGAAAAAGGTGCGTCTTATACTCCAAAAAATACGGTATATACCACTTCACAGTGTTTAACAGCCCTCTCTAAGTGGTTTACAGAGTCAGCATATTGCCCCCAACAATCTGGGTCCTCATTTTACTGACCTTGGAAGGATGGGAAGCTGAATCAACCTTAAGCCTGGTGAGATTCGAACTGGCAAATTGCAGGCAGCTGGCAGGCAGCAGAAGTAGCCTGCAGTACTGCATTTTAACCACTGCGCCACCAGTTCAGGAAGAGTCGCAATTAGTGGGGCAATAACCATAGTTATATAACCACACTCACACAGCCGGTGGAGAAAAGGATCGGCCTTTATGGCAATACAGAAATACAATATCTGTTTCTACATTTAACCACAGCCGCAAGAATAGCATACGCTAAAAAATGGAAAAATGATAAAACACCATCTGAGGAAGAGTTGACAGGGAAAATGCTTGACTGCGCGGAGTTGGACAAATTAACAAAAGAGATAAAAGAAGAAGAAGAGTATTATTTGGTCTGGGATAAATTATATAAATGATTAGAGATTAGAAATAGAGATTAAGGCTCAATGATCAAAGGTAAAATAAGAAACAGTATGGGAAGAAATAAAGATAGAAATGTTTACATAGGTCAATAACTATAAAGACAACTAGAGAAAATTAAAAGGGAAAAATGTAAATAATAGAATAAATACCATGACGAAACTGCTGTAAGAAGTGAATATATGTTGATGTGTTGATGTGTGTTGTTGTACGTTTGTATTGTTTTGTAGTTTTTAAAAAAATTAAAAATTAAAAAAAAACACTCACTACAGCACTTACTATGACCATTGGGGGTTAAGGAATCTTTCCAAAGTGCAGACATGCTGTTTGCTCATAACTCTGTTGTAAGGAATATCCTTCTGGGTTCATTTCCAAGTGGGGAAAAAGACACTGGATTCATGAAAGTTGCTTGGAAAGAAGGTTTAATGGTGGACAAGAGCACATGGCATGAGCCCCTGTACAGAAAAGGTAGATTACATGCTTCCAGATGTGGGTGAAGAGAAAAAAAAGGAAGAAGAGATGCTGAGTTCCTTGCTTTATACTCTCTCTTGGGCCCCTCCCTAACTGTTTCCTGTTCCTGTATAGAAATGTATCCCATTGGCTCTCAGACCCCCCAGGGGCATGCTGGGGCAATTCTTGTGGGCTGTCCGAAATCCCAGGCTTGACTGAATGAAAAGGGCTTTGGGCAAATCCTATTGTGGTTCTGTTATGCAGAAGACTTTCAGGCTAGGTGAGAGGAATGTGAGCTGGGCCCAGTCCTTAATGGCCCATTGGCAAGGGGTGGGGTTTTTTCCAAGAGGAGTCTTTTGTCCGCTCACAAGCATGTTTCCAGATGTGTTCCACAGAATATATTCTGCCTTTTAATATCTCCTAGGATATCTCATTTCCTAGGAGAGGGGTGGGTGCTAACTTCCTACAACTCCATTCAAAAAAGGCTTCATTTCAGGTGGAGTCCAGGTTTTTTCCTTACCAAGAGCACTTACTTTAATTTCATTTGTTTCTTCCTTATCAGCCCATTATCAGATTTAAGCAACATTCAGGATAGAGATTGCTTCCTTCGGATTGAATGATAAGGAACAATTAAACCTGGCTGCTATCAGCTCATTGAGGTTATTAGGAAACCCTTGAGGGCTTTGGTGCCTATGGACATGAGGGTGCTTATTTTCTTTTAAGGCTTTTATTGTTTTATCGACATATAGAATACAAAAAAATAGAAATGGGAAATTAGGGGAAGGGGAAAAAAGGGGGGGGAATGTAAGATACAAGGGAAAAAAGAAAAAAAAGGCATTGACTCTTTTTAGCACAGTACAAGATAAAAACACTTCAGCCTCAACTTTTTGCTTTTACACTTTAGTTTGTAACTAGCCATTTCTATAACGTCAAATCTATCTAATCGACAAAACCAAAGTCAAAGGTTTTTTTTTTCATCACAAGCAAAAAAAAAACGGAAGTAATATCCAAATGAAAAACAGACTTAAGTATATTTTCCTCTCTGAATAAAATAACCAGTTTAACCATTTCTGCTTTATCTTCCTTGCTGTGGAAATATGTATTTCTATTTGCACCTAATGATCTTTGTGAACTGTCTCCATTTACATTAACAAGGTTCACTGTACTCTTTCAGATTCTTTGACCTTACAGGGAAAAATACTTTTCTTTCATCCTTTTTAAAATGCTAAACTTTTCTTTAAACACATTTCTAAAATCAAAACTTCCTAATGCAACTTTTTCTTTTAACTTCTTAACATAGATGCTTTGAAATTCAGTATTAAATTTCGGTCCCTCCCTCCAAACTACCCTCATAGAATAAGATTTTTTTCTTTTGTACACATTCCTTTTAAAACACTAAATTCTTCTTTAAACTTTAATTTTCTTTCACTTTCTCTTAACACAGATACTAAAATACATTTTCAATAACATTTTGCATACTTTAGGAATTACTTAGGCATTTTCATTTATCAGCAAAAAATGTTACACACACACACACACACACACACACACACACACACACACACACACACATGGCTATCTGACGAGAGCAAAATAGCTCAAAATAGATCTATAATAGTCTCCCTTTATTTTCATTTATCAGCAAAAAATGTTACACACACACACACACAAACACACATACACACACACACACACATATATATATATATATAAAGTTATTTTCAAATTTTAGATTAAGACTTTCTTTCCATTGCAAGTATTCAACAGAAATCCATCCTAATTCCAGTTAACTCATTAAGTTTAAGTCACTGCTACCAGCTTGTCTTCATGGAGTAAAATCTTTTTCTTCTCTTGAAAGTTTATCAAGTACTTATAAGCTTTGCTTTTTCTCCAGGATTTCTCAACCTTGTTAAGGTCCTTAAAGAAAAAGTCCCAAATTTGTCTTTTTAAAAGTTGTAGATTTTCTTGGCGCTTTTCTTTCAGTTGTGTTGAGAGATTTATATTTAAACCATCATTACAAGAGTTGGTATCAGGTTTGTACTCCAAATTTGCAGTTGACTCCTCTGCATTTTCAGCTACTTGTGAAATTGTCTCAGTAGTTTGGTAATTTTCTATATATGTTTGCATCTCTAAAGTAGTTTGAGAAGGTTTTTTTTAATCATCCTTTGAGGGTACTGATTTAAAGTGATTGCTCCAGCGGTGGGTTGCTCCCGGTTCGGCCCGGTTCTGTGAACTGGTAGAATGGGCAGAAGCGGCATGCGCGCGTGCACGCGAACCGATAGCAACGGGTTTTAGAACTCACTACTGGATTGCTCCTTAGCTAACTGACATCCTTGGGGGGGGGGGTGTAAGTCAGTATATTAGGAACTGAAGGGAAATGATCATCTTTAGGAATTACTGATCAGTTGATTCATAACCAGCACCCTAGCAGTACACCTAACAGAGATACAGTATTCCAAAACTGGATTATATTTAGCCCACAGTTAACACATTCTTTTCAGATGTTTCATATCAAACCCTAATATAAGGCTGCTTTACATGCAATGATTGCACTGGACAACAACGATTTTACTTCCTTTTACATCTTATATATTTTTGGTTAAATAACCTGTAATTTAATCTGTCACATACTATTTTATAGAAATTGTTTTTACACAATAGAAATGTATACCTTTCAGTACCTACTAGCTATGCCGCGTTTATAAAAGTGGACTGTTGTTGAAACACATCCAGTATACCAAGTACAACTGGAGTATCTATGGAGATTGAAAAGTAGTGGTTCTGCTGCTTGGAATGCAGCTCAGATATACCAAGCTTGGTCATAGCATGTGACGTTATATATGTGAATGGGACAGCTGTGAAAAATTCACATTATATGAACAAGAAATGGCCACTTAGAAAGAATTTGGTTCCAGGAGAGAAAAATATGGTACACGAACCATTTGGTTGAACCAACAAAAATATTTTTGTCTCCGCTTCACATAAAACCTGGACTGATGAAAATTTGTGTCAAAGCAATGAACAAGGAAGGTGAAAGTTTTCCTTATTTGAGATAGATGTTTCCAAGAATAACTGATGCCAAGATTAAGGAAGGCATTCTTGTTGGTCCAGAGGTTAGATATGTCATCAATGACAAGCAGTTCAAAGATCTGCTAGTGCAGGGGTGTCAAACTCGCATTGTCACAGCGACATCACGTGACATATCAGGACTTTTTCCCCCTTCGCTAAACCGGGCGGGGGCGGAGCCAGCACGTGATGCATCCGGCCCATGGGCCGCAAGTTTGACCCCTTATGCTAGTGGGACCAGAGAAAATCACCTGGAAAGCAGTCAAGGAGGTCATTGAGAATTTCCTTGGCAGCTACAGAGCACCAAACTATATTGAGCTGGTTAACAAATTCCGTACAACATACAAGATCATGAAGTGCAACATGGCACTGAAGATTCATTTTATGCATTCACAGTTGGATTTCTTTCCCAAAAATCTAGGTGTGGTCAGTGATGAACATGGTGAAAGCTTGCACTAGGATATTGCCTCAATAGAAAATTGGTATAGGGGCAACTAGAGGTGAGGTGGGTGTGGCATGCACGTGACGCATCCGGCCCACGAGCCGCCAGTTTGACACTCCTGCCTTAGAGGCATTTAATTAAATTATTTACAAATAATTAAATTAAATTATTTACAAATTTGTATTTAATCCCTGTGCAATTAATCAGATACATTTCAGTGTATCTGATTATATTCAAGGTACATCATCTCCTATAAAATGTATCCTGTCTTGCAATCTTGCTCCCTCTGGTTGGCTATCTCTCTCTCTCTTTTAAAATCCACAACATTGTTCTTTGTGCCTTCTTTGGTTAAATGATTGACTCTGCACTGCCTGTGACATGTTCTATTTGCTTATCACTGAAGAGTTTAGATTTTGTGCAGGTCTCATGAGAAATTCAAGAATGTGTTTCTTTTCGCTCGATTGAAAACAAATGTAGAATTTTACTGAGCTTTCAAAGAACAGTAAGCATCCCATCAGGGAAATGGGGCTCAGATATCAATAGGAGAGGCAGGTTTCTCCTCCCTCACTTGCTCTAGGTGTCCTTGATTCGAATCCTTGGAGGTTGCAATAACACTCTCAAACCTGAATGAAGCAGCTGCTGTGGCGGCAAAGTGAACATCGGAAGGCTTGCAATGCACTTCTTAATGGGACTTGCTTTGGTTAAAGCAGGGGTGGGGAACTATGGCCTTTTTTATGCCTTGTTTCAGTCTATTTTTCCTGCATGAGCCACGGTGGCGCAGTGGTTAGAATGCACTACTGCAGGCTACTTCTGCTGACTGCTGGCTGCCTGCAATTTGGCAGTTCGAATCTCACCAGGCTCAGGGTTGACTCAGCCTTCCATCCTTCCAAGGTCGGTATAATGAGGACCCAGATTGTTGGGGGCAATATGCTGACTCTCTAAACCACTTAAGAGAGGTCTGTAAAGCACTATGAAGTGGTATATAAGTGTAAGTGCTATTGCTATTGCTATTTGCTTTTAAAAACTCACACAAAGTGTCTTTGCATGTAAAGCCGGTCTATCTATATACGACAAGAAGACTCCAGGTTTTTTGGTTTTTTGTTTGTTTATGCTTAGAAAAATGCTATCCTTTGCACTGAACAATATATTTATTTATTTATTTATTTATTTATTTATGATTCTTATATGCCGCCCTACTCCCTGGGGACTCAGGGCGGCGTACAACATTTGAAGAACCAAATGTCGTCCTTGACATATTACCGATATGGAGCCAGTAACCATTAAAATTGTATGTTGTGACAGTCATAAAATGGGTTGGTCATGTGAGCAATCTAATTTTATGAACTTTTTTGCAGCAGTTGTTAAAAACGACAGTCATAAAATGAATGCAGGGGTCATTAATCATTGCTGCAGTTGCTATGGTGAGATTTTGACAAAAACCAAAAACAACTTCTGCAATTTTCAGCAAAATAGTAATAAAACACAGTCACATGATTACGTGTGACTCATAAATGTGTGTCTGTGGGTAGGGGGTTTACTGTCAGAACTTTGGCATGGAGTCATAACTCCCCTTTTGACGTTCAAATATGTTACTACTTTATCAAAATATAAAACACACCAAAAAAAATGAAAATAATAAAGAAATATGGGAGGAAAAGGGGAAGGGAAAAAAAGTGTAGGGTAAAGAGGGAAAGAAAAAGGAAAGCTGACTCCTTTTGATGCAGTAGAATAAGGTAGTACCATAAAACCTCAACTTTTTTACTTTTATATAATATATACTAGCCATTACTATAACAACAAACCTATCTAATCAGCAAAACCTAAAATCAAAGTTTCATTTTCCCCCCACCTCGAGCACAAAGTCCAAAGTGGTTTCCAAGTAGAAACAAAACGAATTGCGTTCTTTTCTTTAAATCAAAGCAGTCAATTTTGCCATCTCTGCTAATTCCATCAGGTTTTCCCGCCATTCGCCCATTGTGGAATATATAAAAAATGGAAGTACCCTTCCATTTTTGTGCATAAAGTATTCCTGCTCCATCAGCATATATAACATCGAACTTCCATTTTTTTCAAGTTCTTTAGCCATTAAACTCTCTTTTTTTCAAATAGGTTGCAACTTCCAGTCATAAGTTGAGGAGTACCTGTATGCAGAACCAAATGTGTAGGATGTTGGTTTTACAGAGCTGTAGCTAATCCCTTAGTTAATCGATTTCAAAAGCCCTCTAAGGACAGGTTTGTGACAACTCATCACCGCCACCTGGCAGCAGGACACTTTACCCCAGTTAAGTTGCCATAGCAATAGCACTTAGCAATAGCACTTAGACTTATATACCGCTTCATTGTGCTTTACAGCCCTCTCTAAGCGGTTTACAGAGTTCAGCATATTGCCCACAATAATCTGGGTCCTCATTTTACCCACCTCGGAAGGATGGAAGGCTGAGTCAACCTTGAGCCGGTGAGATTTGAACAGCTGAACTGCTGAACTAGCAGTCAGCTGATGTAGGTTGCAGTGCTGCTTTTAACCACTGTGCCACCTCGACTCCTTGTGGCCATTGGGACAACTTGCTTGGAACCTGGGCCTTCCGCTCTGGTTTTCAAAGCCGCCCCATTTTAAGGGAGCTAAAGTTCTCACAGCCCGCACTCTTTTTCCAAAGTCTTTATTGCCTTGCTTTCCAGCACCCTGTATCCCTCCCAAGAGGTAGCTAAGCAGGAGTCATTTTTACACACAGACACACACACACACAGGGAAGAGAGAGGGAGAGGGAGAGAGGGGGAGGGAGACAGAGAGGGGGAGAGATGGAGAGAGAGGGGGGAGGGGAGAGGGAGGGAGGGAGGGAGAGGTGGGAGGGAGGATGTTCCAAGCTTGGGGACTTTTTATCCGCACCCAGGCTGCCATACTGCCAATTGTGCCTGGGCTTGAGAAGGACCTCTCCTTTGGCATGCTGCACTGGACCCTGTTGGCTCCTGGGCAGGGAGAGGGGCAAACAGGGACGGTGACAGGGCAACTTGCTCCTGACAGGCATTGACCTGAAGCCCTCCTGCACTTAATTTCCAAAGGCATCATCACCTCGCTTTCTAGCTCCGCCTCCCCCCCACACACACAAAAAGTGGACTAAGCAGGAGTCATTGTTCTGGGCTGAGTCGTCCGGTCACTATTCGTGCTTATCCCTCTCCCCACCTGGGAGCCATCAGGGTCGAGGCACCAGTTCATCCATCTATCCATCTGTCTGTCACATTTACTGTATACGACTGCAACTCTGGATGGCATACAAAAATTATATATTAGTTCATTCCTATCTATTACAGACAGTGGGGATTTTGAGCAACCATGATCCTACTGTCCTGTTCCTTCTTGAAAACGTATGGATACATCCTTAAAAATTAGACTTACTATAGCAGTGATGGCAAACTTTTTTTCCCTCAGGTGTCGAAAGCGTGCGTGCGTGCATGCGTGCATGCGTGCCCACACCCATAATTCAATGCTCCCATGCCCCACCCACCCCCGCACATGTGCGTGCAACCCCCGCACGCTACCCCGCCCCCCATCCATGTGTGCACGACCCCCTATTTCCCGACTTCCGGTGGGCCCGGTAGGCCCATTTTTCGCCCTCCCCAGGCTCCAGGGCTTCCCTGGAGCCTGGGGATGGCGAAAACGGCCTCCCCCGCCCCCTGGAGGCCCTCTGGAGGCCGAAAACGCCCTCTCAGAGCCTCTGCGCAAGCCAAAAATCAGCTGGCTGGTGCGCACATACGCGCTGGAGCTAAGCTAGGGCAACAGCTCATGTGCCGGCAGATATGGCTCCGCGTGCCATAGGTTCACCATCACGGTACTATAGTCTAATTTTTATGACTATATATGCAGACTATATAGCTGCTAAATCCCAGACAATCAAATATGATTGTTCTATAAAAGATCTACTAGGAACATCCTTTTTTTAAAATAGCAAAATCCAAATTTGATTTAGGAACAGAACCTGCAGGTATGTCATCTGTATTGATTCCCAAAGATCAAACAGACACCTGATCATCTTGTTTCCCCTTTCTGCAGCTGAACATAAACAATAATTCCAGTGCTCAGAACATATTTGTTGCCATTCCTGATGTATGACGATTGCTTCAGAAATATTCCTCTGTGTTGGTGATTCTCTTAGAGAGGATGAGACTTAAGATGGACTTCAAAAAACCATGGTGATTATTTAGGGTATCCATCAAGAAAAAATATCTCTTTTCAGGAACGTGTGTTCCACTAGATTAGTGTTATTGATCATTCGCTCCTCAAGTAGTCTACAGATGATTTTTGAAATCTAAAATTATTCTTCTCTTTTGTCTGGTGTAATTACCACTACAAAGTATAATCTAATTAGCAGACAACAAGGAAGCATTCTAATTGTTCTAATAAATTATGCTAAGGCTTTACACGTGCTATTAGATTTTAGTAAGAAATCAACTAACAGTATAAAGCCTATTTCTGTTGTGTCTTTATAAATGTACTCATATATGTTACACATATGCATACATACATGTACCTACACAGATGCAAACCTGACTAAAAACATGAAAGGCAAATGGAAAGTCTTGATATTTACTTGGGCAAATATTTTTGGAGAACATCTTTTGAATTTCGGAAGCAGGTCGTAAGTAGCACTTTGCACTTAGACTTACCATATTTTTCGGAGTATAAGACGCACCGGAGTATAAGACGCACCTTAGTTTTTGGGGAGGAAAATAGGGGAAAACAATCTGCCTACCAGGTATTCATCTGGCTAGCGTCCTTAGTCTGGTCAGCTTCAGCACATTATTTTATCCCCTGGTTAGGACTTAAAAAAACCTTCTTCTGAGAGAGTAACAATGAAAGAGCATGCAAGATAATAAGAGCTGGGAAGATCGTTAGCACCTAGTTAGGGCTAGAAAAAAACTTATTCGGAGCAGCTTCAGCACATTATTTTATCTCCTGGTTAGGACTTAAAAAAACCTTCTTCTGAGAGAGTAACAATGAAAGAGCCTGCAAGCCAGTAAGAGCTGGGAAGATAGTTAGCACCTGGTTAGGGCTAGAAAAAAACTTCTTTGGAGCAAGTAGAGCAATGAAAAAAAACCCTGCAAAGACTTAGGGCTGGAAAAACATTATTTGGAGAGAGTAACAATGAAAAAGCCTGCAAGGTAAGAGCTGGGAAGATCTGTTAGCACCTAGTTAGGGCTGGAAAAAAAGCTACATTCGAAGTATAAGACGCACCCAAATTTTCAGCCACTTTTAGGGAGGAAAAAGGTGCGTCTTATACTCTGAAAAATACGGTATATACCACTTCATAGTGCTTTACAGCCCTGTCTAAGCGGTTTACAGAGTTCAGCATATTGCCCCCAACAATCTGGGTCCTCATTTTACCGACCTCAGAAGGATGGAAGGCTGAGTCAATCTTGAGCCTGGTGAGATTTGAACAGCTGAACTGCTGAACTAGCAGTCAGCTGAACTTGCAGTGCTGCTTTTAACCACTGCGCCACCTCAGCTCCTATTGTACCTTTTGGGATTTGTTGTTACTTCAAACAGTTGGTAAGCAATGGGTTATAAGTCAAGGACTACTTGTACTCCTTATCCCCATTTTCCTCATAGCCATTTCAGAACTATTTAATAAGAATGGGATTTGTTTTCAGAAAGAGAAGTAAAATATGCACGTCTTTGTATATGTCCTAGGCTGCTCTACTGTTATGATAATCTTTCATTGCTCTGCAATACCAGTGTAGTAATAGTAGTAACACACTGTTACAATTTATTTATTTTGTGCTGTTTAATTTATTTTCATCCTTTAGTACCATGTATTTAATCCCAGTGTAGTACATCAACCTCTCTTAGACAGTGATAGATTTATTACCTAGCATGTGGTATTCTTGATATATTGCCTCTCAACATGGTGGCATCAGTTAGCTTCAGGACTAATAATCCATGACCAAACCATTCACATTGAATTTAACCAATCGGTTGTATTTTGAAAAGCACCATGTGGGGTAATAAAACTCTGTAAGTGAATTACTCATCATGGAATGTATTATTTAGCTTTTAACGGAATACAAAAATGGATACCGTGAAAGAACTGTAGAGAGCGGAATAAACTGAATTTTAGTAAGTCTATAAAATGGACTGTTTTAAAAAATAGGTTGTTTAAAGTAATGCTGTTGTTAGTGTAGGCCTCATGAACTATTAAAACCCTTACTGAGTCTTGGTCTCACATAGCCTTCTTTTCCTGTCTCCATGCCTTCCATACCTCCACAGGAATACTGTTGGTTTGGGGCAAAAAAATGGGATAAATCGTTGTCATGTGACACTGCAAACTGCTGTAAATATGGTCCTGTTGCCAAACACCCAAAATGTGATCATGTGACCATTGCAGGGGCAGATATTGGAACTTTGGAAGCGGGTCATAAATACCTTTTGGAGGAGGGTCTGTTGCAACTTCAAATGGTTTCTAAGCAATTGGTGATAAGTCAAGAACTACCTGCGCAGGTAGTCCTCAACATACGACCACACCTGAGCCCAGAATTTCTAAGATGTTACGTTTAGACACTTGTAAAGTGAGTTTTGCCCCATTTTACGACTTTTCTTGCCACCGTTGTTAAGGGAATCCTGGCAGTTGATCAGTTAGTAACCTGGTTGTTAAGTGAATCTGGCTTCCAACTTGACTTTGCTTGTCAGAAGGTCGCAAAAGGGGATCGCACGATCCTGGGACATTGCAACCATCGTAAATATGAACCGGTTGCCAAGCATCTGAATTTTGGTCACATGATCATGGGGATGCTGCAAAGGTTATACGAGGGTGAGTCACAAAGTAATGTCATTTTCTTTAGGACAAGTATAATTACCAACACAGGAACATGTAGCATACATCAAAATGAAGCTGGTCCTCTGTGGATCACATCCCTACTTCTCAACATAGTCACCGTATCTCTCAATAGCAATTTTCCACCTTCGAATGAGAGCATGTATCCCTGCCTCGTAAAATTTTGTTGACTGTTCTTTGAGCCACTTCTTCACTGCAGTTTTCACTTCCTCGTCACTGGAATAATGTTTGCCTCTCAAACCCTCTTTCATGGGGCTATAATCTAAAGTATTGTCCTCAAACACATTTTGTAATCCGTCTGTGAATGTTCACAGGGATTTCCCCCTCAGCAACAAGGAATTCAATCACTGCTCTTTGTTTTTGACGCAACTCTAAGGGGGCAGCCATTTTGAATTTTCCATGCGAGTCTAAAAACCTGAAAAGTAAGAAGCACAATATTTCAGAACGTAAATGATATAATCATTTATAACTGGGAAAAATTTCAGGTATTTTTATCAAAAACTTCACCTGAAATAAAGAAAATGGCATTACTTTTTGACTCACCCTCGTAACTATGAAAAATGTCACATTTTTTTCAGTGCTGTTGTGATTGTGAAAGGTCATTAAATGAACTGTTGCAAGTCAAGGATTGGCTGCATTCCATTGCTTCTTTTGAAACCTGTCAAATCTATGGACAATTTTAAGTACTGAACTGATGCCAATGTGGCTGCCAGTCAAGCTCTCAGGAGACGCAATTCCACAAAGGGGGTGCTACCCCATGAAGAGCTCTCTCCCTTATAGAGACCTTCCTCACTTCCTTTGATGAGGGTGCCTGAAGGAAGGTCTCATTAGAAGATCTTAAGGTGGACATACTTCATCTAACCTGATCCTAAACTATATTGGACTTGAAAGATCAAAGTTAACCCATTGAATTGGGTCTGAAAACAGATTGGCAGCCAGTATAGATGGCAAAGAAATAACACAATGTGGTCGATCAGTCAATCCCAATGAGCAATCTAACTCCTCTGTTTTGAACTAACTGAATGTTCTGGACTATTTTCGAAAGGAGCGCTCTAGGTAATGCATTGCAATAATCCAATTGGGAAGTCACCAGAGCGTGAATAACTGTTGTGAGGCTGTCTCTGTCCAGGTAGATTGGTAAGTCCACTGAAGCTGAGAAAAGGTACTCCTGAAATGGGCAAATCTATTTTTAGGGGTTGGCTATTGCAAAGGGGAGATCTGCAGGTATCAAGTGCCATTTTCAGATCTAAACCAGCACTTCAAATTGCACCAAGAAGCCTATTGAAAGACAACATACTGTATTTTTTGGAGTATAAGATGCACCTTTTTCCTCCCTAAAAGTGGCTGAAATTTTGGGTGCGTCTTATACTTCGAATGTAGCTTTTTTTCCAGCCCTAACTAGGTACTAACAGATCTTCCCAGCTCTTACCTTGCAGGCTTTTTCATTGTTACTCTCTCCAAAAAATGTTTTTCCAGCCCTAAGTCTTCGCAGAATTTTTTTTCATTGCTTTACTTGCTCCGAATAAGTTTTTTTCTAGCCCTAACCAGGTGCTAACAGATCTTCCAGCTCTTACCTTGCAGGCTCTTTCATTGTTATTCTCTCAGAAGAAGGTTTTTTTAAGTCCTAACCAGGGGATAAAATAATGTGCTGAAGCTGACCAGACTAAGGATGCTAGCCAGATGAATACCTGGTAGGCAGATTGTTTTCCCCTATTTTCCTCCCCAAAAACTAAGGTGCGTCTTATACTCCGGTGCGTCTTATACTCCGAAAATTACCGTACATCCTGAACCACCAGTGTATTGTGTTCTCAGTGGCAAGTGCTGCTTAGCAAACAGGATACACGTTTTGTACCCAACTACAACTCCTGAGTGGATGTCAACAGGAACCCAATTGGGAGTATGTTGTGATAGACTAGACAAGTGATGATGAAAATATGCTTTGCTGTAGCAAGAAGGACTGTATCATGTACTTCATCTGAAGTTGGATGAAGGCCCCTGCAGGCCATCTCCTCCTCTTGCTGATCTACAGTAGCTATGAGTTTAGGATGACAACCAAGATATGGAACTGTTCCTTTAGGAGTAATGTTTCAAGAGACAGCATTAGGTCTGGCAGAGACCCTTGATGCACAAACAGCATTTCAATCTTGCTTGAGTTCATCTTCAGATTGTTTTTATCCCATCCAGACTCTAACTGTCATGAAAATGTTTGCAGTTTGGTCTAGTAGTTAAGGCACCAGGCTAGAAATCAAGAGCTGTGAGTTCTTGCCCTGACTTAGGCATGAAAGGCAGTTGGGTGACTTTGGTCCAATCACCAGAAAACTGAGTTCTAGTCCCACCTTAGGCATGAGACCTGACTGGGTGACTTTGAGCCAGTCACTCTCTCATCCCAACACACCTCACAGGGCTGTTGTCGTGGGAAAGAAAGAAGGATATTAGGTTTGTTCACTGTCTTGGGTTATTTATAAGAGTAATAAAAGCAAATTATAAATAAATATAAGTTAATTAATTAATCCCCATTTAATTAATTAAACCAGAGTAGCAATGTACAATTGGGTACCATCAGCATACTAGCATAAAATGTAGATACAGAGATACAGTGATAAAATAAGTTCCAGAAAGATTTGAAAATAGTAATGTATGCCTGCACAAGACACATGGAAATTCTTCCATGCAACTACCATGGAAGAAAGCAGTAGCCGTACCTGTATTTCTTAAGTCGGAGTTGAATTAAGAAATAAACTTTTACAGGTACAGCTTAACTTCTTTTAGATGATATACTGTGCACTTCTTGTTTTTATTTTAACTCACATTAAATGAGATTATTCTAGCCAATAATATAATGCTTTGATACTGCTCAGGTGGGTGGTTGTAATTTCAGTATGTGGGTTTCTTAGCTATTTGTTTTTTATTGAATCTGTGGGCAATCTTTCTCTTACATAGTAGAAATAGGAGAAAAAATAGAAGTAGTCAGGCAAGCGAATAACATTTTAAGCAATATAGGTGTGTGGGAGGAGTATGTGGAGGGGAACCATAGATGAAATTAATTCCATAACCTCCAGAGACAGGTAGCTATTATCAGCATGTGCAATTAACCATACCTGAGTTACTTGAAGACTATCCCTCTAAAGTAAATTTCAGTGGACTTCTGAATATATGGCCTCCATATTTGGTAGATCAATCTCATCTACTGTATTAGTTGCTTCAGAATGACCCATGATAAGTATTTATATAAACTTACTGTATATTCTACTTAATTTATTTATTTATTTATTTATTTATTAAGAGTTCTTATAGGCCGCCCAATCCCTTGGGACTCAGGGCGGCTTACAGCAGAGATTAGAACTACAGATTAAAAAAGGCATTTAAAAACATCATATTACGATATAAAAAGCCATTCATCCTTGGGGGAATCATCTCTTCACCCCGCCTGCCGGAAGAGCCACGTTTTTACTGCCTTGCGGAAGGCCAGTAGGGTGGGGATAGTCCGGATCTCTGGCGGGAGTTGGTTCCAGAGAGATGGGGCTCCCACAGAGAAGGCCCTCCCCCGTGGGCCCGCCAGCCGGCATTGTTTGGCAGACGGGACCTGGAGGAGGCCCTCTCTGTGGGACCTCACTGGTCGTAGGGAGGAATGTGGCAGGATGCGGTCCCGAAGATAACCTGGCCCTGAGCCATGTAGGGCTTTAAAGGTCAAAACCAACACCTTGAATTGCGACCGGAGACCAATGGGTAGCCAATGCAGCTGGCGGAGGATGGGTGTTACGTGGGTGTATCTCGGTACACCCACCACAGCTCGCGCAGCTGCATTTAATGACTAAATTGATGCATCACACTTATGTTAAGCCACACTGGCCTCTGTTTTCATAAATTGCTATCATGAACTTCACATATTGCAGCGGCTACAGCATAAAGCAAGAGTAAACAACCCACATTGTATTGCAATGTATGAGGCTAGCCTTACAAGGCTGATTTTGCAAGCTGTTGAACAGGCTTTAATTTTAAAAAATGCTGTGATCCTCTATGGCTAAACTCTGTGTTCCAGCAACTTCTGATTTTAATATATGGATGGATGGATGGATGGATGGATGGAAGGAAGGAAGGAAGGAAGGAAGGAAGGAAGGAAGGAAGGAAGGAAGGAAGAAAGAAAGAAAGAAAGAAAGAAAGAAAGAAAGAAAGAAAGAAAGAAAGAAAGAAAGAAAGAGTTTACATGGAAATGCAAGAACTACATTCAGTACTGCAAGACAGAATATCAAAGGAATAGAGCAGTGATGGCGAACCTATGACACGCGTGCCACAGGTGGCACACGGAACCATATCTGCCGGCACGCAAGCCATTGCCCTAATTCAGCTTCAGTGCCAGCTGATTTTTGGCTTGCGCGGAGGCTCTGGGAGGGCGTTTTCAGCCTCCGGAGGGGTGGGGGAAGTTGTTTTTGCCCTCTCCAGGCTCCAAGAAAACCTCTGGAGCGTGGAGAGGGCGAAAAATGGGCCTACCGGGCCCACCCAAAGTCGGGAAATGGGGGAGCGGGGGGATCATGCACGCATGCACAGAGGGTGGGGCAGCACAGGGGGATCACACATGCATGAGTAGGGGGGCATTGAATTATGGGTGTGGGCACTCACATGTGCGCAATAGCGTGCGCGCGCGTGCTTTTGGCACCCGAGGAAAAAAAGGTTCGCCATCACTGGAATAGAGACATCTTGCTGGTTGGCACTGAACTTCAATGAAAATCTAAATCCATATACCTTTTGGAAGCATTATCATTAGCAGAATTTAAGCATTTCTATTTTAAACAACGATTGTATTTGATGTGGTAGTAATGAAATATCTATTATGTGTACACTGTGCATCTGTTCTTAAATGTACATAATAAAGAGGTACGAAAACTGAGAAGAGCCAGCCATAAATTAATGTTTTCCCACCTACTAACCAAGTTTCTTTTGTTTCAATGACACATGGGTTTATGTGAACCAGAAGCTCCGGGCTACATGAGGCCTTCAAAGCCTCTTATGATCACAACTATTGAAAATTGGAGACCATTTTTTTTAGCAGGAAGCACATGAAAACGTCTTTGTAAGTCCCAAAGCAGCCTTAACCCGATTAAACCTTTTTCTGTAAACCAGGAAAAATAGCAAGAGAAAATCCTCTCCCACTCATAGATGACTTAGCTTTGCTGAGTTTCTTTCATTATTTCTCCCTTTATAACCATCATCTGTAAAAAAAAACAAAGATAAAACCACCAAAACTATGTCCAGCTCCATCCTATGGTCTACTTCTTTTTCCCCCAGATAATTTTATTAGAGGTTTGAATAAAGCAACTAAGAGATAAAGACAAAAAAGCAAAACAAAATATATAACTGTATAAAAGGATACCTCATTTAAGAAAAAGACTCCCCATCCTCTTACAATACGAACAATTCCCTAATGTCTGCATGTCCTCTAAGTAACATATACTGTTACTAACTAACTAACTAACTAACTAACTAACTAACTAACTAACTAACTAACTAACTAACTAACTAACTAAGTTAGTTACTAAGTTACTAACTTAGTAAGAGTTAGTAACTGTTACTAAGAGTTATGAGACTCTTCATCTCATAAAATGAAATGGTGGCACAGTGGTTAGAATGCAGTATTGTAGGCTAATTCTGCTGACTGCAGCATTTCGATCCTGACTGGCTCAAGGGTTGACTCAGCCTTCCATCCTTCTGAGGTTGGTAAAATGAGGAGCCAGATTATTGGGGGCAAGAGGCCGATTCTGTAAAACTGCTTTGAGAGGGCTGTAAAGCACAGTAAAGCAGTATATAAGTCTAAGTGCTATTGTACTTAGACTTATATTTTTATTTTTATTGAGGGGGTCAATTTATTTTCCAAAGCACCAGAGGACAGGACAAGAAACAATGAAATTTCCCAACAGTGAGGATAATTAACCGGTGGAACAGCTTGCCTTCAGATGTTGTGGGTGTTTCATCACTGCAGGTTTTTGAGAAGAGACTGGACAGTCACTTGTCTGAAATGATTCAGGGTCTCCTGCTTGAGCAGGGGGTTGGACTAGAAGACCTCAAAGGTCCCTTCCAGCTCAATTCTGATTAGTTGATTTATTGATTGCTATTGCTATAACCCATTTCTTAAAAATAGATGAATCAAATAAGTAACATCTTCAGTCCAATTGCCAGGAAAAGATCCCCACAAAGCTCTAAGATTTTAACTTTAATTAACATAATTAAAACAAAGCATTCCATATCCCAACTTTTAACTATAACAAAATCCCATTTGAAAGTCATAAAGTGTTCCAACATTCTAATATAAACAAAACTACCCCCACTTCAAATTAAACATAACAAAAGGGGACCATTTCCCAATTACAGAAGACCAGCCCCAATACACAATATCCCAAATAAAATCTTAACTGTGGTGGAATCTCCAGCTAGACTGAAGGAAGGGGTTAAGAGGGGCAGGAGTTTTGAATCATTATGCTTGAGGAAGTGCCACAGGCCTGATCTTTTCCAGAATTCTTGAAGCCTTATTTTACCATTCGCAAGGGAATGCAATTGGTCTGGCAAGATTTTTTTAACATAGTTGATCAGTAATAAAAATTTTGTTGAGACTCCTCATGACTGGTTCTGGTTGCTCCTCCTGATATTATCTTCAAATATGTATTCCATATCTCCACTTATATTTCACAAATATAAAACAATCCTTATATTCTAACAGACAAAAAAAACATTTCTCCTTTTAAAAAAATCTCCAAACTTCCTTACTTTAACTGAAGAATAACAGTTAATAACTATACGTACTATAAAATTAGGGCTACATAAATTAACTATATGGGGGAAAAGCTTTTAGATCGTATCCATTTTAGGAAAATCCTGTAAGATAGCAATTAATTGAAGAAGAAAAAATACCCAGAATAACAACATATTCCATTTTGTCTCTGATTAAATAAACCTATAGTCTTTTTTGCTTTTATATAAATAGTGTTTTTTCTGTGATCTATTCAGATAGTTAATAACCCTTATTACAAATTTCTTTATCACCTTAAACAGTGTCTTTTGTAAATCCAACAAAGGGAAATTATTCCGATTATTCTCTGAGATTCTCATTTTTATTTCCTTCTTGATTTTTAAAACCTCATGCAGTGTATCTGGTGACAATTTTTTATTCAAAGAGTTCATATTCTCCTCAAGTAAATTTTTCTGGATATTCTCGTTCTCTGGTATCTTCATTTTGGTAGCAGACTGTTCTCTATAAGACACAATATAGGCTCTATTTCTTGAGGCAGAAACTCTCTATGCAGTTCTTTAAAGATGTCTCTAAACACCATTATAAAATGCTTGTCTTATGACTGCAAATGCAAAAAGCAGTTTTTCTTTTTCCAAAACTGTTAAAATATTCATGAACTGGGAGAGACAGGGTAACATGGTCAGCCAATGAATAGGCATAGCAACTAAACATGGTCAGCCAATTGGAGCTTAAACACATCTGAGTCTGTGCAGAGAATCGAAATTGAAACTTAAGCTAGAAGGCTGGGCGTGGCTCAGCCCACTCTGTCTGCTCTGAACTCTGAACTAGAAACTGCTTGTAACTGCTGTTACATTAAAGAAGAACTCTGCTACTGGTATTGTAAATACTCATCTGTTATTATGTACAGTATATAAAGAAGTTAATGAATCCAGCTGAATCAGTTTGTCTGTGTGTGCTTTCTGGAAATGAGTTTCTGCAACAAACTCTGACAAAAACTATACATTTATTTTACTGAAAAATAGTTTCAAAATCTTAATATTCAAAGTCCAAAACTCAAATGTTTTTTTGAGCCCTTAGAACTTTCTGTAGCCAAAACCTTATCTTACCTTTTGCTTTTTATTTTAAGTTCTTAGAAGTTATAAAGGTATATCTTCATATTCTTTCATTGAGAATTAAGAGCATTCACTGACTTCGTGTTTTCAATCTTGTCATTTTGAAGGTGTCCAACTTCCTTCAATTCATTCACAAGCAATTTCTGAAAATAGTTAGCAAAGAAAGTGCACAAACGTAATGACCCTGAGGGCCTCCAATATGCAGCTGGAGCAAAATGGTCAATGACCCTTCCCCCCCCCCCATACCACTCTCTTGCAATCTCTCTGTGAGGAAAAGGAATCACTTTAAAGAGAAACAGTTTGGGCGATCTCCCCTCATTCTCTTTAATCCAGAGAAGATCAAAGGGAGACTATCTACTTTGATTCCCTTGTACAAGACTGCAAATTTTCAGCTTCACTTGTCAGTGGAGCTGTCTTCAGTCAGCCATCTCTGCCCGGAAGCTTCTATCCCATAGTCTAATTCAGGGGTGTCAAACTTGCGACCCGTGGGCCAGATGCGCCACATGCTGGCCACGCCCATGGCTGGTTTAGTGTAGGGGAAAAAACTCACGATACGTCACGTGATGATGCCGTGACGACGTGAGTTTGATACCCCTGGTCTACTTCAATAGGAGATGCAATGGTAATGAATAGCAATAGCACTTAGACTTATATACCGCTTCATAGTGCTTTACAGCCCTCTCTAAGCGGTTTACCGAGTCAGCATATTGCCCCCAACAATCTGGGTCCTCATTTTACCCACCTCGGAAGGATGGAAGGCTGAGTCAACCTTGAGCGGCTCAGAATCAAACTTCTGGAATGAGCAGTGAGTGAGCCCTGCAATACTGCCTTCCAACCACTGCACCACCACGCATGCATAAGCACAAACACTATCTTTTTCAGAGGGTAAAAAAATGGGATTTATTTATTTATTATTTATTAGTTGCATTTGTATGCCGCCCACTCCACAGAGACTCTGAGCGGGATATAATGGCTTTCCCAATTTCATTCAAAATATTGGTCCCCTTTTATAGATACAGATAAATATAGACTTTTGGAGTCTATGTTTTTCACATGTACATTTTAGGTGCATAAGAGACACATTTGTACAGTTAAGTTGGACACTGTTGTCAGAAGCAAACAAAGATTATCCTTGTAGCACCTTTATAAATCTAACAGTAATAGACCTCAAGAGGAAGAAAATATTCCTTACAATCATTAGGATTTAATCATGTAAATGCAGGAATAGTTTTAACTGTCTTTACAGTATGTTTGATTGATGTAATGGGTTTCAACAGCCCCATTGGGACATCTATCTTAATTCATTTTCCATGTCAGTGGTGGAATAGAATCTGTCACCAGTCTCTTGCCAGTAAGTGAATGCCAAAGCACTGCAAAAGCATTTGTTTTCAAAATGGAGATTTTATTCTACAGGGCTAATCTGTTTTCAGCTCCTAACTTTCTCTTTATGATACCAAGTCTTTTGGTTTGGTTTGGTTTTTCAATTGCAGTACACACATTTGATGTTGAGAATTAAGCTGATTTTTTTTTAAAGTTCTGGCAGTCAGTCATGAAGAATGATGATGATAATAATGAATCAACTATAGAGCTCTCTTAGATCATATATACCGGTGATGGTGAACCTATGGCACGCATGCCGGAAGTGGCATGCAGAGCCAACTCTCCGGGCACGCGATCCATCACCCGTTGCTCTTTTGGGTTCCAGCGTGCCGGGTAGCTGGTCTTCACACGCGTGGGAGAGCCGGAAACCGGAAGAGCAGTCGCCCGAGGCGCATGTGCGTGCTGGGCAGCTGCTCTTCCGGTTTTTGCATGCATCCACGTGCAAAGACCAGCTGGCCAGTGCACATTTGTGCACCGGGAACTGGAAGATCACCTTCCCGGTGCGTGCATGTGCACGGGTCAGCTGGTCTTTGCATGTGCATGCACAGCAGAGACTGGAAGACCAGGTGGCCAGTGTGCATGCATGTGCCAGAAACCAGAAGAGCAGCCGGCCAGCGTGTGCATGGTGCCAAAAAGGTTCACCAACACTGATATATACCATTTGTGGAGAATGTTTGCCTGTGTTCTTCAGTTTTGCTTCTACTAGTTTTTGTCTTCAAGTACTTTTGGCCACCAAATTAGAAGAGATGACTCACTGGGAAAGCTCCTGATTTTGGGAAAGACTGAAGGGAAAAGGAGAAGGGGAAGGCAGAGGATGAGATGGTTAGATAGTGTCATCAATGCAGTGGGCATGAGTTTCGGCAGACTCTGGGAGAAGTGGAGGATGGAGGGTCTGGTGTGCTATGGTCCATGGGGTTACAAACACTTGAACATAACTTAGTGACTGAACATCAATACTATCTGCCTTCTCCTTGTTGTCCTAAAGGTGCTTTTTAAAGAGGCAACTGGACTTTCTGGTTTCTCATAAACGCATGGCGCAACATAGGAGAACAAACCAGCAGTCCATCTGCATTTAAAAGATAAAGGCATTTAAAAGATAAAGACCACTCTTTTGAAGACAGCAAACTTCACATTTTGGACAGAGACGACCACTGGTTTGAAAGTGGGGTTAAAGAGGCCATCTATGTCAAAATTGAACAGCCCTCTCTCAACAGAGGGGGAGGGATATGACATCATCTATCTCTAGTCTACAACACAGTCCTTTCAGCAGTTCCAAGAAAGCTCCACACCCATTTGCACTTCTCAGGTGACCCTGATTTAGATTTATTATTAGAATTGGAAGGGACTTTGTAGGTCATCTAGTCCAACCCCCTGCTCAAGCAGGAGTTCCTACACCATTTGAGACAGATGGCAGTCCAGTCTCTCCTTGAAGGTTTCAAGTGTTAGGGCACTCACAACCTCCGCTGGCAAGCTGTTCCACTGGTTGATCGCTCTCACCATCAGAAAGTTTCTCCTCACTTCCAGGTTGAATCTCTCCTTGGTCAGCTTCCATCCATTATTCCTTGTTTGGCTTTCTGGTGCCATAGAGAACAGCCTGACCCCCTCCTCTCTGTGGCAGCCCCTCAAGTATTGAAACACAGCTATCATGTCACCCCTGGTCCTTCTCTTTGCCAGACTGCCCAAGCTCAGTTCCTACAACCGCTCTTTGTATGTTTTATTTTCCAGACCCTTTATCATCCTGGTTGCTCTCTTCTGCACTTTCTCTAGGGTTTCAATGTCTTTTTTGTAGTGTGGTGACCAAAACTGGATGCAGTACTCTAGGTGTGGTCTGTCCAAGGCTTTATAGAGTGGTACTAGTACCTCTCTGGTCCTTGATTGTATCCCTCTATTTATGCAGCTCAGGACTGTGTTGGCCTTTTTGGCTGCTGCTGCACACTGCTGGCTCATATTTAGTTGGCTGTCTACCAGGACTCTGAGATCCCTCTCACAATCGCTGCTATTGAGTGTGGTTTCACCCAGTTTGTATGTATATTTTTGATTCTTCTTACCTAGGTGCAGAATTTTACTTTTCTCCGTGTTAAATTTCATTTTATTGGTTTGGGCCCAGTGTTCGAGTCTGTCGAGGTCCCTCTGGATTTTGAGTCTGTCCTCGGGTGTTTGCTACTCCCGCCAGCTTGGTGTCATCTGCAAATTTGGTTAGTTCTCCTGCTATTCCCTCATCTAGGTCATTTATGAAAATATTAAAGAGTATTGGGCCTAGGACGGAACCTTGTGGTACCCCACTGCTTACTTCTCTCCATGTGGACTTAGAGCCATTGAGGACTACTCGCTGGGTACGGTTGGTCAGCCAATTGTTAATTCATCTGGTTGTGTAGCTGTCTATCCCATTTTTTTCTAGCTTATGAAGGAGTAGGTTGTGGTCTACTTTGTCAAATGCTTTGCTAAAGTCCAGGTATATTATGTCTACTGCATTTCGCTGGTCTACTAATTTGGTCACAGTGTTGAAGAATGAAATGAGGTTGGTTTGGCATGACTTGTTCTTAACAAATCTGTGTTGGCTGTTGGTTATTACTTGGTTTGTTTCTAGATGATGGGAGATCTGGTTTTTAATTATTTTTTCCATTATTTTCCCAGGTATTGATGTTAGGCTGATTGGTCTGTAGTTTCCTGGGTCTGTTTTTTTACCTTTTTTGTAGATGGGGACCACGTCAACTCTTTACCAGTCCTCAGGTAGTTCCCCTGTGTTCCAGGATTTGTGGAAGATGTGGTGCAGTGGTTCAGTGGTTCAGTGACACAGATAAACCTCCAGGTGGCCTTAACAATTCGCTAAAAGAATGCAAATGACCAGCTGACTGCAAGGAGTATAAATCCTTCCATTCCTCATCATCCATTCAGAGCTGAAGAAGCTTCTTGGATGAGAAGCAAAACGTCTTCAAAGAAAACCAGAAAATCCAGTTGCCTCTTGAAAAAGCACCTTTGGAACAATCATGACCTGGATGACTGAGAATCTCCTTAGACATTTCTCCTTGTTGATTGTCTTGCTGAACTAGCTTTTCCTCTTTCTTAAAAATTCCATACCGCTTTTCACATTTGACCAATAGCATGTTAGTTAGGATACAAGCAATAGTGTTCAAAGTTTTGACTAAAAGGAATGAGTTTCCAATTACAGAAAGAAAAGTATATTCGCAGAAGGACGCTTTTGAGACATGGAAAATTAACCTCCTATAAGCACAATTCTCCTTCCTTCCATGGACCAAACATGCTGGATGAAACCCAAGAATAATTTGCCTCTGGAAAAAAAATATTGAATACAATCCATTAAATTGTATTGGTTCTCAGGTGATTAAGAGGATGTACTAAGTTTTTCTTTAGGAAAAAACAGCCGCTTTTATTAAAAGGCTGCTGAAGGAAAACAAAAATTATGGCAGCACAGCAGATATTAAGCAGGTTAGAGATTTTGGCATCAAAACAATAGCATTTGCAGTGAAAAGTGAAATTACATCCTTCAATTTTCCTTCTTTTCTGTTTCTGGATGCCAAGAGCAGCAAAATCAAAAAGGGCAAGAGGGCTCGTTACACCCTTTTTTACAGTTCCTTTAAAAAAAATATTTGAGTTTATTGTAATATAAATCAGAAGGGAGGGATGAAAGAAATGTAAAGTAGAAAGGAAAAAAAGCAAACATAGCTCTTTTTAGCGTAGTAAAATACAAGGTAGGGTTGCCGGCTCAACTTTTTGCTTTGCATTTCTGATAGATACAAGCCATTTCTGTATTCTGGTCTATGACTGTAATAAACTGAATTGAGTTGAATTGAAAGCCATTTCTGTAACAACAAAGTTAATCTAATCATCAAAAGTTAAGATCAGATTTTCTTTCTTTTTTCCTGTTTCAAGTATAATCCAGAAGCAGTTTCCAAGTGGAAACAAAACTGGATTTGTTCATTTCTTTAATTAAAACAATTAGCTTTGCCATGTCTGCCAACTCTAGCACTTTCCCCCTCCATTCTTCCATTGTGGAAATGAACAGGTCTATTTCCCCCATGATGAACATAACCAGAACGTCCGCTATCTAGTTTCTGATACAAGACCAATTTCTGCTCTTCTATCTATGACCAACTCTGCTTGCTCCGCTAACGCACAGGTCTCCCCTAAGATCCTGGTAATCTGCTCCAAGAGGTAGGCTTCAATGGTTCCCCTTGATGAATATGTTCCCCAATCTTCAGAAGACAACAACTTGGTCCGCTATGTGTTCCACACTGGAGAACTGAGTCTTTAACTCACAGGTGTCAAACTCGCCGTCACGTGATGTATCGCAACATTTTTTCCCTTCGCGGAGCTGGGGTGGGCGTGGCCTGCATGTGACGCATCCAGCCTGCAGGCCACCAGTTTGACACCCCTGCTAACTGGAAGAAATGATCTCAACAGAATGTGTCTGTGTACAAGTAATCCTCAACTTAGGACCACAATGGAGTCCAAAATTTCCATTTGCTGAGCAAGACATTTGTTAAGTGAGCTCTGCCCCATTTTGCAACCTTTCTTGCCGCCGTTGTTAAGTGAGTCCCTGCAGTTGTTCATTGTTAAGTGAATCTGGTGTCGGGGTTCCAAGTAACACCCCCAACGAAAGAAAACTCCGAGGCTTGAGTTTCCTCAAAGAAACGCCCAAGATAGTTTCCAGGCCTGACATCTGGCTTTCCTGTTGACTTTGCTTGTCGAAAAGTAGCAAAAGTTGATCACATGAGCCCAAGTTGTAAATACATGCTGGATGCCAAGCATCCGAATTTTGATCACATGACCATGGGGAAGCTGCAACAATCGTAAATGTGAAAAATGGTCATAAGTCACTTTTTTCAATGCTGTTGTAAATTTGAACGGTCGTAAGTCGGACCGCTAAATGAACGGCTGTAAGTCAAGGACCACATTTACACACAAAGGGGTTCAGATTCTTTTGATATGCACTGCAGCTTATCTTCGTGTTTCTTTTGTAGTTGAAAAGCAAGCGTTTGGCACATTCTTGTATTAAAACATCTCACTATTTTATGTTTCAAGGGTTTTGGTTTTTTTCATCCCAACAAAGAGATACATTAAAAAGCGGACTCACATTTTCTCCTTCTTCATGCTTCTCTTACCGGAGTGTATCTTAACTATTTCATAGATAATAAAGCAGCTCTTTAACTATACATGCTTAACTGAATTTCTGCTCTTCGGTGTTGCATTAATTATAGTCATTATATCAACACGAGGAGAATAATGAGTTTAATCCTCTCTAACTTGGTTCAGTATGTTCTGAGGATCCGTATGGCTCTTTAAGATATTATTTTGATTTTAAAATTTTATGGTTTTCAGGGTTTTAATTTTTATTTGACTGCTTTACGATAAAAAGAGAGAAAAATGAAAATGAAATTAGAGGTGGAAAATTGAAAAAAGCAAAGAAGCAAGCAAGGAAGAAACAAAAAAACAAAACATTACATTAAATATTGATTGAATATTAAATATTAATATGCATTAAATATTAAATAATCTTATTTTTAAACACATCATTGAATTTGACCACATGGAATAATATTGATCGGTTCTTTCCATAATATTGATAGACACTGTATAAATCTGTTCATACTGTCTTTCCAGAATGGAAGATAAATTAGAGCTATTATCATTATCTGACTGTCTCCAGACTGGATAAATCCATAATTGTACATATGATAAATCCAAAAGTTTGGCTATGTTGTTCAAAAATGTAAAACCATACTCGATATCATATGATCTGTTGGCTCATAATCTCAGGAATATTTCCTTAATTTACCTAACAAAGAAACAGAAATGACCAAGGACAAAATAACCCAAAGAGAATGGTCACAACCTCTGACTTCCTGTAAGCTTGACCATGGCTGGCCACTCTCTGGTAGCCAATGGTGAGACCAGTTTACAAACCCTCTCAAGAACTAGGGTAGAACTGGTCTATCTGTTCTCCAAAGGCTAAAGAAAGGGCCAGTCTACTCAGCTCCAGTGCAACACCGGTCTATTGAACCTTTGGGCCGGCACCACAGAATTCACAAATTTGTGAAATTTCAATCCCACAGGAATCATGGATCCCAGATTTTTGGGTGCATTTGAGATACCATAGTTCAAAAATTGTTACCCTAATGATGATTTTGCCCAGTTAAAGATTACATATATGAGAGTTTTAGTAATAAGTACTGTAGATTAAATTTCATAATATCCCTTTAGCAACCTAATAATATTAAACCAGAGGTGGGTTCCTGCCGGAGCTGCCCAGTGCGCAGCTCCGGTAGGGGGCGGCCGATTGCACAACCACTCTGGAGCCCTCTCTGCCGGTCCACCGTGTGTGTCACCATTTTTTCGGTGATTTGGGGTCAATTTTGCTTTTGTGTATGCGCAGAAGCAAAATCGCGCTGAAATCTCACGAGGGGACGTGCACGCATGTGAGATTTTGGCGAGATTTTGCCTCCATGCATGCGTGAAAGCAAAATTGCACTGAAATCTCACGAGGGGACATGCGCACGCATGAGATTTTGGCAAGATTTTGCCTCTGTGCATGCATGGAAGCAAAATCGTGTCAAAATCTCTCTCGCGCGCGCGTCCCCTTGCAAGATTTTGGTGCGATTTTGCTTCCACACATGCGCAGAAGCAAAATCATGTGAGGGGGCGTGAGCGCATAGCGAGCGCATGAGCCCCCGAAGTGTGGAGATGCGCACGCATGGCTCCGGCAGCGAAGTAAGAGAGCAACCCGCCCCTGTATTAAACCAAATATAGGTAATAATGGGACAAGTTCAGATTGCATTAGTGTGTTATGAGATTGACAGCCAGCCATTTTTAAATATTACATGAGGTGTCCAGGAGAAATATTAAAACACTTTTTTGCTCAATGATATCATTAAGAGCACAAGAAACGTACTTTAAGGTACTTAAAGTAAGGTTCTACATTTAGGCAAGAAAAACAAAATGCACAGGTACAGTATATGTGGTACCTTGCTCAACAGTAGTAACTGCGAGAGGGATCTTGGAGTCCTAGTGGACAACCATTTAAATATGAGCCAGCAGTGTGCAGCAGCTGCCAAAAAAGCCAACACAGTTCTAGGCTGCATTAACAGAGGGATAGAATCAAGATCACGCAAAGTGTTAATACCACTTTATAATGCCTTGGTAAGGCCACACTTGGAATACTGCATTCAGTTTTGGTCACCACGATGTAAAGGGGATGTTGAAACTCTGGAAAGAGTGCAGAGAAGAGCAACAAAGATGATTAGGGGACTGGAGGCTAAAACATATGAAGAACGGTTGCAGGAACTGGGTATGTCTAGTTTAATGAAAAGAAGGACTAAGGGTGACATGATAGCAGTGTTCCAATATCTCAGGGGCTGCCACAAAGAAGAGTGAGTGAAACTATTCTCCAAAGCACCTGAGGGTAGAACAAGAAGCAATGGGTGGAAACTAATCAAGGAGAGAAGTAACTTAAAACTAAGGAGAAATTTCCTGACAGTTAAAACAATTAATCAGTGGAACAGCTTGCCTCCAGAAGTTGTGAATGCTCCAACACTGGAAGTTTTTAAGAAGGTGTTGGATAACAATTTGTCTGCAGTGGTGTAGGGTTTCCTGCCTAAGCAGGGGGTTGGACTAGAAGACCTCCAAGGTCCCTTCCAACTCTGTTGTTGTTGTTGTTGTTGTTGTTGTTGTTTTTGTTGTTGTTGTTGTGATGATGATGATGATGATGATGATGATGATGATGATGATGTTAAAATTGTTAAGTGTTGATTTGTTAATAGAAGATATTCCAACTGTTTATTCAAGTATCCACGTATACCACTATTTATACTATGAATTTAGATAAAGTACATTCCAATAGTGATCACAGTTTTAAAGTTTTAAATACTGCTAATGCATCTGGACCAAACTGGGAAATCAAGAGATGTTTTGACTTAATTTATTATCCTTTCACAGTTTTATGCAATCCAGATTCCTCTTGCAGTAACTCCAATCATTTAAAAACTTGACTGGGAAAGAGCTGATATAAAATATTAATACCCCTGTTTGCCCATGACGTCTCCCTAAGGCGATTTATCTGCTATTTTCAAACTGGGATTATCACAGAGTATAAATTCATCATATGAACAAGGTTTGAATTATACTTCCATAAGAGCATCTTCCGTATGTCCTTTGCGCATTTAAAATGTGCCTTTTCAAGCAGGAAGTTTAAAGAATTTAAAGGAAAAAGAGCTATTGCTAAAATGGAGCCAAACCCTTGCCTTAATAGCAGAATGATCCCATAATAACTTTCTAATTGTATCTGTAGCGGCTCTTTTGATTTGGTTACTAGCATTCCATAGAGAAATAGAAGACAATTTATGACTACATGGACAAAGATAAAGCAGAAAGTCAGGAAAATCAAAACTTCCACTGTAGACTGGATTTAAATAACAATTAGAAGACTGGCTTTGCAGCATCCTGTCACCCTGTTATGAGTCCATCCTTTTCTACTTGTGTAATGATGGCACACACACCAGTGGTGGGTTCCTACCGGTGCGGTCCACTCTATCGCACCGGTAGCAGTGGGCTGGTGATGTCATCAAGAGGCTACTGACCCGGTGCAGTCGGTTGCCGGTGCCTAGGAGCCGCCATCTTTTTTTGTGAATTTTTCGGCGATTTTTTGCTTCTGCGCATGCGCGAAAGCAAAAAATGTTGAAATTGCGCATGCATGCGTGTCCTCTCACAAGATTTCGGTGTGATTTTGCTTCCGCGCATGCGCAGAAGCAAAATTGCGCAAGGGGGCGTGCGCTCATAGCGCATGCTCACACGCACAAAATGTGGTGATGCGTGCACAGCGCACCGGTAGCAAGCTAAGTGAGCAACGCGCCCCTGACACACACATATATACAGAAGGGCTGAAGCTGATTGGGCAACACTGCTTTTATAATTTTGAAGAAATTCTGGGGACCCCCCAAGTTCTGAGATCTCACTTCTGCTTTAGAATCACTGAGTAGAATCACTGAGACTGAGTGGGCAACCATATAAAATCTAATGTCCCCATGTATTCGTAACCATATCATGTATTCATAACCATGTTTATACATCCATGCATTCACAATCATGTTTAAACTTTCTCTGAAATCTTATATATGCTTGACAAATTAAATAAATAAATAAATAAATAAATAAAAATAAAATTATCTATCTATCTATCTATCTATCTATCTATCTATCGATCGATCGATCGATCGATCGATTGATCGATCGATCATCTATTTATCTATCATCTAGGGATATAAAATGTCTTCATCTGACCCAAGATGAAGCCTTCCTTCTGTATAAAGTGTTTATGTCTAAACTCTCAAAGTATAAAATGTCTCTAGCACTGGCTACAGTGGTGGGTTCCTACAGGTGCGGTCCACTCTATAGCACCGGTAGCGGCCTGCTGGTGACATCACAGTAGCGGTGCGGTCAGATGCCGGTGCCTGGGCGCCGCCATTTTAAAAAAATTTTTTAATTTTTTTTAACATTTTCTTCTGCGCATGCTCAGAAGCCGAGTGTCCGGCACTGCGCATGCGTCGCCTTCCTACTCCACAGTGAGTCCAAGCAGGGGAGGATGGCTGAGGGAGCATGTGAGACGCTGAAAGAACGGGCGGTAGGAGCTATCTCCCCTCTCCTCCCTTCAGCAGTCCGAGAAGCCACGAACGCGCGGTGATGATCCTAGGCATTTTTGCACGTTCGAGGCTTCTCGAGCTGCTGAGGGGAGGGGGAATGGGCGGCAGGACCTATCTCAGTTCCCCTCCCTTCAGCAGTCTGAGAAGCCACGCCCACCCGGTCACATGGCCGGCAAGCCACACCCACAAAATAGGCCACACCCACAGAGTGGTAGTAAAAAAATTAGGAACCCGCCCCTGACTGGCTAGTTTTAGGTTCACAGAATTGAAGGGAAGGTGAGAAGCTGCTAGACGAATGTTAAAAACAGAAGAGAAAGCCCAATTGGAAATGGGAGAGGTAAATCAAACTTCAAATTATAATAGTAATCATCATAGATACAGTACTATGGGCCTTTTGCAGATCAGTGGAACTGCCCTTAGCCTTTATACAGTTAGTTTCCCAGTGTGTGATCTTCCAATTGTATTTATGGCAAAATGTCTCACACTTCATTTGTTCAACTGAAAATTCAAATGTTTATTGCAGTGTGCATTGGAAGTAGTTACTTGAATAAATTAAATGATTTAAGACTATAGCTTTGAAGAGTCTAATTTTTATGCATTAAATAATTTTTATAATTCCGCACTGAGAGCAGAGAAAAAGTGCATTTACATTGTTAGTCATAACATTTATGTCCTACCCTGTTTAAATATCAGCAGTCTATCCAGAATCCATCTGTACTCTAATAATGCCTCCTGTACACAAATGTTTAAATAACATTAAGATTTCAACAGCATAATATTAAGTGATATTATCTATCTTTAACTTCGTTTAATGTAGATTGCTATATCATTTGGAACTGCACAGTCTGCGTTTTTTAGTTTTCCAGATATTTTAATATTTTCTTGCTTTATTCAGTTCTACTGAAACCATTGGAGTCTTTTCATGTGAATATGCAATTAGGATAGTCTAAAAAATGCATATGATGGGAGTTAGTAATTCAGGAAGGCTCCTTTGGGTATTTGGTAATTGTAATTGACTTATTCCTGTAAGCCCTGTTATTATTATTCTTTTTTTAATGTTACGCTTATTGGAGGAAGAAATTTCAGGCGTATTAAATAAAATATCAAGATTCCATACTTTTTCATGTAAGTGTTTCACAGGTACCCTTGATGGTATCTCTGACAAACCCATAGAAACAAATGCTTTTACTTTTATTGCTCAGCAAATGCCCTACTCATTCATACATTCACAGACCCATTAATATCTATCTTACTTAAAGCTTAGCTGCCCAAGTTAGGTTTGTGTTTCAGAAGTTGCCAAAGCTAGTGAGATACTAGAGACAGCTTATGAATGTCATGTATATCAATCTGGGTTACACTTTTATCAATGGCTGGTCCTGGCCATGTTTCCTCATTAATTCTAAAATCTCCACAGCATCACTTCTCTAATGAGCAGGGGCGGGTTGCTCTTACCTCGCTACCGGTGCGCTGCCATGTTGTGCGCGCGCCCCCTCGCATGATTTTGCTTCTTGCGCATGTGCGGAAGCAAAATCTCACAGAAATCTCACGTGCGCATCCCCTCACAAGATTTTGCTTCCGCGCATGCACGGAAGCAAAAAAATGCCAAAAAATTCCGGAAAAAAGATGGTGGCGCGCGACGGACCGGCGAAGACGGCACCGGAGCCGTAGTGTGCAAAATGGGCAATCGGCGGGTCCCTACCGGAATGGCGCACTGGACCGCACCAGTAGGAACCCACCTCTGCTTATGAGGTATCCTTAATACTTGACAAACCTCAGGGAATGGGGTTCAACAGAACACTATCGTGGGAGTGGAGAAATATAAAGAACTTACTTCCTTCTCTCTCAGGATCTTTGTACTTGGCGTACAGAGTTACCAAGGAAGGTATTGGTACACAGCATAAAAATTCAGTAGGCTTATTGAATCAAGCCTCAATACATTCATCCTTTAATATATTTTTCAGTGCCAATGTAACTAATTAGAGGTAGGCATTGCCAATCAATATAATTTTCCCAACCAATATAAGCAGCGATGCTATTTAAATCAGTGATGAGATAGTTACCAAAAGTTGTCTCATTGCGCCTTGATTACAGAAAGATTTCCCAGTGAAACGATATGTGAAGGAAACGGCAGGCAAATTATAGAACAGAGAAGCCACTCTTACATGTCACATGCACAGGTCACATACTTCACACGGAGTTCCTCTTTTCTCCTATTTTATGCCTGAAAACAGACTCCAAGCAGCTGGTTTTCATCAATCTTGTAGTAGAATAATGCTACAATTTAGAAGACAGTTTGGGGAGACGGCCAACTGTTTGGGGACAGTTCTGGATCACAGAGTTTCATGTTCCTGATAGTTTTATCTATCAATCATACTTTGATCTTCTGGTTTTTGCTCTATCGTTGTTTTAGTCCATCCTTGCATACTGTTAGATTTCCATGTACGGTACCTGTGCGTTACTATATAGATCATTATCCAGCAGGGTCAGTAGAAGAGTTAATTTGCTGGGCAATCCTGAAAGTAGGTTCAATTCCACTCAAATCCACTCAGATTCTTTCTGATTCAGGTAGTCTTTTTTGTTTTTGTTCCTGTTTTGTTTTGTAGAGCCAAACCACCCTTCCAACACACTACAGGTGTCAGGTCTCAAGAATGACACGTGGATTTACTTAAGAGTAATTTCTTTTACGATTCTTCACCTATAGACAGACTCTTGCCAGACAAAAGCAACTCTGCATAACCTCAGATATACCCTGGGAATAGCTAGGAAGGAGCCATTTTAACTCTGTCTTTGCAGACCAAACTGACCAAGCTCTGCTGCTTCTCTACCCTCTAGAAATCATGTCCTTCCTCCTGATAATCCAGACTATATTCCACCACAGCAGGTACCTATAATACTCTAGGTATTACAGTTTATAATAACTACTGTAGCAGGTAAACTATAATACTATAGTTCCATGTGCTTTTGCACTTCTAACAGGGCAGGAGCAATCCATCATGACCTGGCCAGTTCCATGGTTATCATTTTTCTCCATCTTCTGGTCCACCCTGGTCCATTGCCTTGCTCATAGGAGCTCTTTGATGTTTTGTGAGATCTCTTATTGAATCTTGTTTGACATGCTGTACAAAAGGGACATATTCCAGAACAAATCTTTATGTCTTTAGGGCAATGTTTACCGACCTTGGCAACTTTACGATATGTGGACTTCAACTCCCAGAATTCCCCAGCCATCATGGATGCTCTAGAGCTTGAGAAGGTCTCATGTAACCCACCTTTCATTCATGTCCTTTCATACAAATATATGGAGAAAAGCTCTACATTATCACCATAACATAATACTGGTTAGTATTTCATGCTAGTGCAAATATACTGACAATAATTAACAGATTTTAAGAAGTGTGTACACATGTACCATTTTAAATTGCAGGCTCAGGAGCAATTGTACAGACGCGTGATTTCACAATTAATTTTGTTTACTTTTAAATCACAGGTTAGTAAAAACTATACTAAGACTTTGGCAAGAATTCTAAGGAACGTTGATTTCCTGCGGTATTGTCCTATATGCCAATCCTAGGAAACCAGTCTATGGATCCTCTTCTTGTCCATAAGTTATTGAACTTCATTTCTAGTCAGCATTTTTAGGAATTTTATTTATTCAACCTTACTATAGTCATTTTATTCATTTGTTTATTCACAGAGCTCTAGGTCAATCCAATCACAACTGACACCAAGTGGCACATAACTTCCTAAAGACGTAATCTAGGATTAGAAACAAGCAAATAAAAAATCAAATTAAAAACAAATCAAACACCATACTTGCATGTAATACAAGTTATAATTCAAAAATATCTGAGAGGCTATAAATTCTTCACCTCTACCAGTACCATGGTTTAGATTCTGGAGTCTGGTGTCAAATTGATTTTCCTTTTTAAAAAATCTGTTTAAAATAATTTTCTGATCTTTCTGTCAAGCCAGTTAGGCCTAGGATCCCATCAGTGGCCCTCTTCAAAGAATTATTTCCTTGCTCTGCACAAATTCCACAGTCTCTCAAAATTTTAGACTCCATCTCTGATGGAGTAGCCATTTTTGCTCCAATGAGAATATTTTCTTAAACAGCTTCTACTTCCAGGTACTGCTGTTTCCTTCTAATACATGGCAACTGACTTTTCTAATTAATCATTTCAGAATAGAATAGAATAGAATAGAATAGAATAGAATAGAATAGAATAACAGAGTTGGAAGGGACCTTGGAGGTCTTCTAGTTCAACCCCCTGCTTAGGTAGGAAACCCTATACCATTTCAGACAAATGGTTATCCAATCTCTTCTTTAAAACTTCCAGTGTTGGAGCATTCACAACCTCTGAAGGCAAGTTGTTCCACTGATTAATTGTTCTAACTGTCAGGAAATTTCTCCTTAGTTCTAGGTTGCTTCTCTCCTTGATTAGTTTCCACCCATTGCTTCTTGTCCTACCTTCAGGTACTTTGGAGAACAGCTTGACTCCCTCTTCTTTGTGGCAGCCCCTGAGATATTGGAACACTGCTATCATGTCTCCCCTAGTCCTTCTTTTCATTAAACTAGACATACCCAATTCTAGCAACTGTTCTTTATATGTTTTAGCCTCCAGTGCAGTCCCCATGAACAAGGAAATTTAAATGTCTCTAATGTATCTTAACTAATTCCTTCGGTATCCACAATAGCTGAGCTTTGCACTTAATCCAGATTTTTAACAGTCTGAATCTGTCTATCTTGACAATACTAGACAGCAGCAAGAACAAGCACTCCAAATCCACCGAATTTACCAGATGACCATGGTGTTTATTTAAGTTGGTTGCTGTTCTTACAATAATATGCATATGAGAGTTATGTTCATTAACTTTTAATCCTCTGTCATTCAAGCCTTATTCATATGTAAGCTTCTTTTGACTTTCTTGTTAACGATATTAAAATTATAGTTAACCTGAGCCCTGGGTATATGGCATTTTAGAGATAAACAAGCCAAGCAATGAAATATAAAATAAGTATTAACTCTAATTCTGTATAATTCTGTATAACTCTAATAAAATCCTGTACATATTTATTTCTATTGATTTAGCAAGGGAAATATGTAGTAATCCTTAAGTTACAACTACTGCCTATGGATATTTAGAGAAATTTTAAAACTTGACAAAGATATATCCTTTTCTGAAATAGTTTGCTGTTATGTTTTACTTGGGAAAATATGGTTTGGACTCGCCTCAAATACCTTTTTCTATGTGTATAATAGTAAACTGTGATTTGCATTAATATCCCAATGATTGTTATATGATTTGGTCATGAAGAGTCAACTATTTTATGATTGATTGATTTGCAATGTTGAAGATACTCAGAAACTTGACATTCTTAGAGTGTAGCTGTAATTTTGCTGATTTTAAGATGACCTATAATTCCATTCTGTAAGATATGCAAGAAAGTCACCTTATTTTGTTTTTATTTATTTTATTAGTAGTTCTTATATGCCACCCAACTCCCGAGGGACTCAGGGCGGCATACAACATAATATAAGAACAGTTAAAAAACAATAATCATAAATTTAAAAAACTACAAAAATTAAAACCAATCATCATTCATATAAGGGGGATTGATGTCAATTTCCCCCCACCTGCAGGAAGAGCCATGTTTAGACGATTTTACGGAAGGCCAGTAGGGTGGGGATAGTCCGGATCTCTGAGAGAAGTTGGTTCCAGAGAGATGGAGCTCCCACAGAGAAGGGTCTCCCCCGCGGTCCCGCCAACCGGCATTGCTTGGTTGATGGGACCTGGAGGAGGCCAACTCTGTGGGACCTAACCGGTCGTAGGGAGGTATGCGGTCCCGAAGGTAACCTTATTTACCTTTGCCTTGTAAGTCAGCCTTCTTTTTTTCTGTCTTTTAAGATTTTAAAACAAAGCTGTTAGTCCAAATACTTAAAATGGGCAGGTGTAGTGGCTTCCTTCTATTCCATTCCACCCTTATCCAAAGAGTAACTTTACTAAATATTTTCTGTTAGCTACTTTTCAGCAAAAACTGTAGTCAGATCAATCATGAGAGGGATATTTTATTGAACACATTTTAAACCTCTGGAAAAAATGGAAATGATGAATATCAGAATCCACTAGAAAGCAGGTGCTTCAAGTAAGTAAGAGCATAGGTGGCGCAGCGGTTAGAGGCAGTACTGCAGGCCACTTTAGCTGACTGTGTTCCGCAGGTCAGCGGTTCAAATCTCACCGGCTCAAGGTTGACTCAGCCTTCCATCCTTCCGAGGTAGGTAAAATGAGGACCCAGATTGTTGGGGGCAATGTAAATATATACACTGCTTAATGGTGTAAACCTCTTAGAGAGTGCTTGCACTGTGAGGCGGTATATAAATCTCACAAAATAAAATAATAAAATAAAAATTGTATATGAAGATACAAGATTATGCAACTATTTATGCTTGTGTGAATTACAGCGAATGTGAGTGGTGTAACTCAGGCTCATTTTATATTTTATATGGAAGAACTATAGACAGATGTAAGGGAAGGTTCTAATGAGACTGTCAATACATTGTAAATCAGGGGAATGTGACATTAAAGTATTTCAAGCTGTGTACAGTGTTAAAGATGTAACATCCAATCAATGGTTTTATTTTTATTTTTATTCTATTGTAGGGGTGCATCACTTAGCCAAAATCTGGATCATATTTGAGACATGAATGCAGCATGGTTGAGTTCGAATTTGAGGTTGGAAGGCAACAAAATTCAATTTGCTTCAATTTGATATTTGGCTTGATAAAAGATTATATCGTAAGCTATAATAGGAAAACATCGAAGTGCCTCCAGATGCTTTATTTTTGCTATAGAAAATTTTCAAGCATGATGAACCCCTTTATATTAATCATGCCATGTTTGCACCAAATGAATTCAAGATTTTACTACAATACATCTGCAATCTGAGATATTTTCTTTGTACCTTATTTCTAATCTTTATTGTGGTGCTCAACCAGCTCATTGTAGCAATAGCAATAGCACTTAGACTTACATACCGCTTCACAGTGCTTTACAGCGCTCTATAAGCGATTTACAGAGTCAGCATATTGCCCCCAACAATCTGGGTCCTCGTTTTTACCAACCTTAGAAGGATGGAAGGCTGAGTCAACCTTGAGCTGGTGAGACCCGAACTGCCAAACTGCTGGCAGCCGGTGATTAGCAGAAGTAGCCTGCAGTACTGCACTCTACCCACTGCGCCACCGTGGCTCTTATTGTACCTTGTTAAAAACAAAGATAGCAGGGATGAACAAATGAAAACACTTTTTGCCTCAGAATTACCTGACTGGATTTATAGAGAAGTTGGTCTGAACCAATGCAAAATGTGCCATTTTGAAAATAACACATTCAGAAACTGTTTAAACCATTGGGAGAAAAAATGAAGTTCCCATCTTCCTCTGATTTCTTGCTTTTCTGGGTTGATAACCTGTTGGCACGATTCATTGACAGGATATTCTCAGGGCTAGAGAAGACATATATGCAAATAAATTTGAAAGGGTGGAGATTCCGGTGGAAAATTGTGACTATATCTTGACTTTTTTAGACCCTTTCACCTACCACTCAACTAATCAACCCATCTAGCTTTGGCCATATATGAAAAAAAGCTTCAGACTCTCCAAAACCATTTGAGAGTATTCAAAATCCTTTGAGGTTTTCTAAAAGCAAAGTTTCCTCTGAAATCTTCAAATTCCTTTCAAATGTAAGCAAAGATAGTTGGGGACTCACTTTGAAGAGGTGAATCTTTCAAACTGAATTACCCCTGTAAAGTTTCACCACACCCTGCTCAGTAGGTACATCTTCTGCTTAGTTTCCTGAAATTCACCATATCTCTGTTAAAAGTTTTCACAGGGCATTGGGGGAATGGAAATGTTATTTTTACAGGATTTGGGGAAATGAGTCTTTTAGTTTATTGATTAGGCAAATGTCAACCCTGAAGTGAACCTGGCTTGGAGGCTTCAGGGTTGCCGCAAGGAAGAAGAAGGGACAGGGAAGGGGGAAATAGCTAGCCGGACGTAGCTATTTTGTAGTCAAAACAAAAGTTTTCCTGTGGGAACCAAGAACATTCCAACAGGTGGCTAGGGAGAGGAGGAGTCAAGTAACCAAGCAACCGGCCAGCACCTCGATTGGACAATGTGACTGAAGACTTGGGGGAAGGGGGAACCTTTACTTTTTAAAGGTTAGGGCCCACAGAGTTGGTCTCCTCCAGGTCCCATCGACCAAGCAATGCCGGTTGGTGGGGCCGAGGGGGAGAGCCTTCTCTGTGGGAGCTCCCTCCCTTTGGAACCAGCTTCCTCCAGAGATCAGGACCATCCCCACCCTGCTGGCCTTCCGTAAAGCAATAAAAACTTGGCTCTTCCGGCAGGCGGGGTGAAAGTGAGACCAACTAGACCAGATATGGGTCTCCCCCCTTGGTTATGAATGTTAGATGTTCTTTTTAATTTTTGTAGCTTTTAAATTGTTGTGTCTTTTTATATTGGAAAATGGATTGACATGTTGTGAGCCGCCCAGAGTCCCCTGGGAGTTGGGCGGCATATAAATCCATTTAAATAAATAAATAAATAAATAAATAAATAAATAAATAAATAAATAAATAAATAAATAAATAAATAAATAAATAAATAAATAAATAAATAAATAAATAAATAAATAAATAAATAAATAAATAAATAGGTGAAAACCTTAAGTATCTTCAGAGTCGGTTTTCACCAGTTGTGCCAATATGAAGTATCCAATAAATTGTTCCTTGAGGAATCTACCTGCCTTTGGGTGCATTACTTGGAACGCTGACAGCAAACTGATAAGAATAGTATTGTTCTCCTCTAAGAATTAATGCACCATTCAAATACCAAGTCTCACAAGATGATCTGGGGGAACATAAAATCACCCTTGCCTTTTTCAGAATTATTTACAATTTTATTTTTTATTAGTATTTAAGGCAAACATTAACCCACAACCATATTATGCTGTGCTGTGGTTTCAGTAATGATCATCCACCCACTTAGTCCTCATCATAAAACATCTGGCGATGTGCCCTGCTGGTTTCATTCAGCCAGGGCTTTGTGTGGATTTTTAACAATGCACCAAATAAGACTATGTTTTTTGGTTAGGGGACTGAACATATTGTTAACACATTGGGGATCTGTTACATGATTGTCAGTTGCAAGGCGCTACTTCACAATACAAATGGGCAATGAGTGAGTCGCTTAATTAAAAAAGAAAGAAAGAACACACAGATGAACATATTTCTGATGTTAAGCTCTTAAATTGGAAGTTGAAACAAAGCATACTGCATTTGAAGCAAGATAAGTTGCCACTCGTACACATGGAATAATCCAGCCAACTTTCATGATTAAGGTGGGACTTGAACACACGATCTCCCACTTTCTAGCCTGGTGTCTTAATCAGTAGACCAAATTGGCTTTCTTTCTCTAGGGACTGTACTTTTTTACTTCTTAATTTTTTTGCCCTTTTAAACATAATGCCCCTTTCAGGAAATATCAGGACCTGAAGTCAGGGGTGGGTTCCGGATACTGCTACTGCCGGTTTGCTCAGGGACGCACCGCATGCATGCGCAGTACTTAAAAAAAGCTTCTGCGCATGAGCAGAAGCAAAAAACAAGATGGCGGCACCTACAGCAGTGCCAAGAGAACGAGCTCGGGGGCGTGGCAGGCCTGGGTTGCTGCCAGTTCCATTGACCCAGGCCGCCAAGTTACTAACGGTTCTATAGAACTTGTCCGAACCAGTAGGAACCCACCTCTGCCTGAAAGGTCAAGCTACTTGAAAGGGTATTTTAAATAACTTTGCCTTTCTTACTGATGAGAAAGTGAGGATTACTTGGCATAGGAGTATCAGGAGAAGGACCATTCCTGCATGCTTGAAAAATTAGCTTCTGCCAACAGAAAGGCAAGATCCTTAAAAGCATCTTTCTGTACATATTAAGTCCACCTGAATTCATAATCAGCCAAGTAGGTTCAGATAGCCAGCCCCAAAGGCATTTAAAGTTTCCAAACGATGCAATTTGCCCTAGGCAATCGCACCCAGTGCCAATTTTAAAGCAAACGTGGGCTCTGATGCCCTGGGAAATGCTACATTTTGGCATTTCCCTTTAAAACAGGTGAGAAGAACATTATTTAAAAGCAAGTGCCCCTTTCCTTCTCTGAATCACCACAATTGATTGATTAATGTATCCTGTCACCCTTAACTACCCAGAGAACTGAGAACAAGGGGCCAGATTGTATTCACAATTAGGTTGTTTAGTTGTTTAGTTGGATGTTGTTTAGTTGGACGTTGGGGCAAAAATGTTTCATAGCTTTCTGTTTCATCTCCTCTGTTCTGTCTATGTCAGCCTTTATCTTGATACCAAGGTAAACATAAGCTTAGCCTTACTTCAAAAAAGAAAGCTGTGCAGCTAGTAATCCCTTCTCACAACTGGAATCTTGTAGCAATAGCATTTAGGCTTATATACTGTCCCACAGTGCTTTACAGCACTCTCTGGGTGAGTCACAATATAAGCATTATTTGCGTACTGTCCTCAACAATCTGGGTCCTCGTTTTATTGACCTGGTAAGCAGGGGCGGGTTGCTGACTTACTGATACCCGTGCGCTGCGCACGCATCTCCATGTTTCATGTGTGCATGTGCTCGCTACGCACGTGCGCCCCCTCGCACGATTTTGCTTCTGTGCATGCGTGGAAGCAAAATCTCACTAAAATCTCACGAGGGGACCCCCTCGCGTGAGATTTCAGCAAGATTTCGGTGAGATTTCGGCGAGATTTTGCTTCCACGCATGCGCAGAAACAAAAAAGCCCAAAAATTCTCAAAGATGGCGATGCGCGCGACGGACCGGCGAAGACGGCACCAGAGCGGTCGCATGCAAATTGCACAATCGGCCGCTCCCTACCAGAGCTACACACTGGACAGCACCAGTAGGAACCCACCACTGCTGGTAAGGATGGAAGACTGAGTCAGCCTTCATCCCTTTCAGGATCGAACTCCAGGCTGTGGGCAGAGTTTGCCTGCAATATTGCACTTTAACCACTGTGCCACCAGTACTCCATCTTGTAGTATTGGTGCCTATTTTTTTTAAGAGACTTATTAGATGCCCCCTTTCTCCCCATTGTCAGTGGGTCAGCAGAAAGCATCCATAGTATTCCTTAAGTTGCTCTTGTGATGCCTGAATACCACTTAGAAGACCTGGAGTTCCTCTCCAGGAGCTCCTGTGGCTTAAATCCTGTTTTCATATGCTTGGTAGCACTTCAGGACTTCTCACCTGATGCAGGTGAAGGGAACGGTGGGGAAAACCCAATCCATCCGCTGACTCGACAAAGCAGATACAATAACTTTGTTGACTAAACATTGCATTGTACTTTTTTGTGTCGGCTACCTTTTGCCCATTGATGCAAAAATTTCAGTTGTTGGTTTTGTTCTGTTGCAATTTCCTATTTAAGTAATATTTCAGTTATTTAACTTCTAGTAACAGTATAGGTAATACAGTGTCATTCTTGAGAAGGGCAAAGCCAAGAAAGCTTTCTGTCTAAAGCAGTGTTCCTCAAACTAATCCATTTTAAGATGTGTGGACATCAACTCCCAGAATTCCCTAGCTAGCATGCTGGCTGGGGAATTCTGGGAGTTGAAGTTCACACTTCTTAATGAGGCTGAGATTGAGAAATGCTGCTCTAAGGACTGGTCTAAAACCAGTCCCAATCTTTTGGGCACCAGGGACCAGTTCCTTGGAGGACGATTTTTCCACGGACTGGGAGTTTCACACACAGCCTGCATCCTGTTTGTGCATGGATGGGACTTTGTTTCTTGTATGGCCTGGTTTCTGGCAAGCCATGGACTTCTGCTGGTCCACAGCTGGGGGTTGGGGACCCCTAGTCTAAAGGACCCAAACCGTCATCTTGCAAAACAAGGGGGGGATGGTAGAACAGTATGGAAAAAAGATTACTTTTTTGGATTTTTACCTTGCAGAAATAATGAGCAAGGGGGAGACATGACAGAAATCAATAAAGTCACGCATATAGTAGAAAATGTAGGCAAAGAGAGATTTCCCCCCTTATGGTCATCATCTGAAACTAAATATGAGAAGAATTCAGCACCAATATCAGGATTTTTTTATATAACACCTGCTTAAACTACAAAATCACTTCTATCAGATATTTTCTAAAGAGAACTAGATAGATAGGATTAAAATATAAATGGCTACTGTACTTAATGGCTATCTACCTCTTAAATCATATGCCGCAAAGCTTAGTATAAATCAGTCGTTTCGCATCAGGGCCATGGGCATCTATTCTGTGAGAGAACGTATGTATCTTTCCTTATTTATCCTTTTTACAAGAAGCATTTTGTCACTTTATTTAAACTAAAAGTCCACATTGTCAATTATTCTGCTCAAAGAGCCGTGAGGAGTTATAAGCTGTTGCCTGCATTTACATCTGACAACAAAAAAACAAATAAGACAGGTAACCTCCAAGCCCATTTCAGGCTACAAATGAGCAGAAATAACTACATTTATTTGGGCCTTCCGTGATCACACAACGAGGCAGCTTCTTGCAAGCCACTTAGAGCTAATCCAGGGCCAAGAGATGTCTATTCACTCTACTGACTTCTAAGAAATAAACAACAAACCACCCACATTCCTTCCCTGAATAATTGATTCAATTTCATTTCTTTGTCAGAAATGCATCTATCTGTGACTCACTAGATCTAATGCCACTTTTCTTCATGAGATACAGCTCCTTGGGTGCTTGAACTGGTCTATGGTGATACCTCTTAATCTTCCTTGCTCCAGAATAAATGTATTTAGTTCCTTTGGCCTTTTCTATATCATTAATCATCTCCATTGCCCATATCCATATCCTTCATAACAGTGGCAACCAGGACTTGACATAGTACAGATAGTTCTTGACTTACAACAGTTTGCTTAGTGACTGATTGAAGTTATGAGCCCTGATGGCGCAGTGGTTAGAATGCAGTATTGCAGTCTACTTCTGCTGATTGCTGGCTGCCAACAGTTCAAGTCTCACTGGCTCAAGGTTGACTCAGCCTTCCATCCTTCTGAGGTGGGTAAAATGAGGACCCAGATTGTTGGGGGCAATATGCTGAACTCTGTAAACCGCTTAGAGAGGGCTGTAAAAGCACTACGAAGCAGTATATAAGTCTATTATATTAGTGCACGCTAGTGCACGCTCATGTGCCCACACCCATTCCCTCCCCCCCACGCATGCGCACAACCCCCCCCCCCGCCTTACTGAAGCCTGGGGACGGTGAAAAACGGCAAAACGGGCAAACCAGAAGTTCGGAAAAATGCACTTCCGGTTTCCCCGTTGGGCTGTTTTTCACACTCCAGGGCTTCAGGAAGCTTCCCTGAACCCTCCCGAGTGCTAAAAACAGCCCAACGGCAAACCAGAAGTGCGTTTTCTGAACTTCCGGTTTGCCCGTTGGGCCATTTTTTGCATTCCGGGGCTTCAGGAAGCTTCCCTGAACGCTCCGGAGTGCGAAAAACAGCCCAACGGCAAACTGGAAGTGCATTTTTCCGAACTTCCGGTTTCCTGTGGAGCTGACATAGGGCAATGCCTCGCGTGCCCTCCGATATGGCTACGCGTGCCACCTGTGGCACAAGTACCATAGGTTCACCATCATGTGCTGTTCCTGAGAACCAAGTATCCCTCTCACTCTCCATTTTAGCTTCAGTGTAAACTTTGAGGCAGATGTACTTGAAAGACAAAGATTGTCCCACTCAAACCAGAAAGTGAGGGTTGAACCTGCGCGGGAATGAAATGGTCTTCTCCCCCTAAGCCGCACATTCTCCTCATGATACCACTCTAGCTCAGATCACCTATGTTGGTTCATGTCACAAATGCAGATTTTGGGGTAAAGTGATGTTCCTCTGAGAGACCAGTAGGAATGCTTAGCTACAGCTTTAATAATGTAGCTCATCTTTTTCGAAACATTTATTTTAAAAGTGAAAAGGAAAAAAGAATCCAAAGCACAAATGCCTGTGACATAGAAACATTTGGAAACAATGTCATCTGACTAAACCAGCACTTGATTAATGATCTCTTAATAAAGTGAAGTTCTCGCTAATCTACATGAATATAACTTTCAATCCTCAAAGAGTTGTTTCTTTAGCTTCATCCTCCATCAACTTAATGTTATCTACTCTGGCAATCTGAATTATGCAAGCTGGGATGACGCTATGAATTGTAAACTTGATACATAGACCAAGTCAGATTATCCTTAGGCGCCTCCAACCTAAGCCTTGTGTTAACAGAAATTTAACAATCATGGCTCCTGAAACAGCTGTCCAGCCTAGTGGCTCTTGACTACAAAGAGGTGTCAGACTAAAGCCAATACTTCTGGCAGCTTCATTTCTGTCATCTTCTGGGCACAGGGGTCTCCAACCTTGGCAACTGTAAGACTTGTGGACTTCAACTCCCAGAATTCCTCAGCCAGCTTTGCTTTGAATTCTGGGAGTTGCAGTCCATAAGTCTTAAAGTTGCTAAGGTTGGAGACCCCTGTTCTGGAGAACATGTAAAGGCAAATAAGAAAATTCTGAATATAGAGTTGTCACAGAAATGCCTATACCAGTGATGGCGAACCCTTTTTTCTTCGGATGCCGAAAGCGTGCACGTGCGTGCTATCGCATGCACATGCATGCCCACACCCATAATTCAATGCCCCCCATGTGCCCCGCCCCCATGCATGTGCATGTGACCCCCCCATGCTGACCCATTCCCCATGCATGGCCCCCCGCTGCCCCATTTCCTGACTTCTGGTGGGCCCGGTAGGCCTGTTTTTTGCCCTTCCCAGGCTCCAGAGGCTTTCTTGGAGCCTGGAGAGGGCGAAAATGCCCTCCCCCACCCCTCCAGAAGCTGAAACGCCCTCCCAGAGCCTCTGCGCGAGCCAAAAATCAGCTGACCGGCACTCACATGCATGCTGGAGCTGAGCTAGAGCAACTGCTCGCGTGCCGGCAGATATGGCTCCATGTGCCACCTGTGGCACGCGTCCCATAGGTTCGCTATCACGGGCCTATACCCTTGAGAAAAGACAGATAAACATGCTGAAGAAGTGAGGGCATCTTCTAAAGCAGTGATGGTGAATCTTTTTCGGCTTGGGTGCCAAAAGGGTGCGTACGCATGTGATAGCGTGTGTGTGTGTGTGCCCACACCCATAATGCAATGCCCTCCCCCCGCACATGCTCACAATCCCCCACTGCCCCCCGTGCATGTGCGCAAACCCCCCCGCTGCCCCTCGCACATGCGCACAGGCCTCACTGAAGCCTTCGGACTTCCGGTAGGCCCGTTGAGCTGTTTTTCGCTCTCCCCAGGCTTCAGGAGGCTTTCCTGAACCCTGGGGAGAGTGAAAACAGCCAAAAAGAAGGCTGAAAATCAGCTGACCAGCGCGCGCATACTCGCTGGAGCTGACATAGAACAACGCCTCGCGTGCCATAGGTTTGCCATCACTGTTCTAAAGTTAAGTTGCCTTAAAGATGCAATGTACTTTCTCTCAAAGCAAAATAATGAACAATAAGCTGCAACTTCATTGCTGTAAAGAACAAGCACAAACGCTTTCATTTAATATTTCAATAAATGTAAACATTTCTTGGGAATGTGATTTCTAGTAAGTATATATACACACCTACATATCTGGATACACATATTGAAGTACAATTACATGATTTAAGGGAATTGTAGCTTTGTCAAGTATGGAAACCTAGCGACAAAATCGAACAGGGAGTATACTTGGCCTTTGATTTTCAAATTCTATTTAACTGGATTTGTCATTAAAAGAGCTTTGCAAAATGCATGAGGAAGTTCCCTACTGTTTGAGGATAGGAGTTGCTATATTTCTGCTTTTTTTCCTTCTTCCCATTTGGAACAGGAATGTCCTGAAAAACCTAAGATTGCATTTTGGAAATTAGAAGGAGTAAAAGGAAAAGATATATACCCTTTGGAGGAGATGATTTCATAAAATGTGTAGATTAGACATAAAGATTTGATCTCTGCTTCAAAGAGTTTCATTTGCAGAGAAAGATTGGGACATTTTAAGAAACATTTTTCCCCCTGCCAAATTACGGGGGAAAAAATATAATGTGTCTTTTCAGTCTCATGTTTTGCTGAATGGTAGAAAGGAGGATAATCAATCAGAAATATAGTCAGTTACATTGAAATAGGCTGGTCACATAGCAAGAAGAACTGATGGCAGGTGGACCAAGGCAGTCATAAAATGGATCCCACTTGATAAAAAGCGTCCACGAAAGAGACCCAAAACAAGATGGAGTGATGACATCAGCAAGTATTGCGGGCCCAATTGGCAAAGGAAAGCTCAATACTGTATTGGTTGGAAATATGTGGAAGAGGCCCTCATCCTGTAGTGGATAGACAATGGCTAAAAGGAGGAGGAGGAGGAGGAGGAGGAGGAGGAGGAGGAGGAGGAGGAGGAGGACATTGAAATAGTTTGTTTTTGAAATACATCAAATGTGGCAGTGTGTGTTATGAGAAAACTGACATGAAATTATAGAATCAGAAATTGAGAAGAACAGTTTTGCTACTACAGTAAACTGTGTGGAATTAAAAAGTACAACTGTAGCCCCTGTCCATATAGGAATAGTTCTGTTTTGCATGAAGGGATGTGCTCCATTCTGGTAAGAAGACAGGCATAAATAAAGTTTGCTATAGAGAGAATATCCATAGATTTAAAAAGCAATATTGTAACTCGGTTTTCTCAGCAGAAGCTGTACTTTTGATCTTTGCAGGCCAAGAAGGGCCTTTATCATGAAGCCATGCTAATGAGCATTTGGAGACTTTAATTTATGGTGTATCTGACAGCATTCTAGAGAATTGGGTATGAAATGTGTGTGATTATGTCGACATACTGAAGAATAAACCAGCTGCTATTTGTTCTGTAGGCATTCAGAAAACACCCTCTTGCTAATGGCCCAGAACATGATCTGGCATCTGGTAAACTAATGCATTGTCATCTTTACAGTGAAAGTTGCCACAAATCATTAATGAAGCCAACAACCATTCCACTTGTGATGTTGTCAGAAAATACACCAATTACTGTAAAAGTGCTTCGATAAGCAGCATGATTGAACGATAGTAACCGGAGAGTAACTTGTTAGCACAAACTCCTGTTGCAAAGACAGCAATGAACTGCTCATTCCAGCACTCCGTATTTTCTTTTTAATCAGTAAAGATGGTTAGAGTGGATTATTTATGTTGCATTTTCCATCAGCACCTAAGGCAGCAAATAGAAAAGCATTTACTAAATGTGTTTGCTTATGACATTCACACATAATTTCTGCCAATTACAAGAAACTAGCAATCCAATACTTGGAGCACTACTTATATCTTCCCATACTGTATATGTGTGTCCTGCACATTTATGAAGGTCATTGCTTTCCTGTTTAGTCTGGGGTTTTTTTGTCCCAGTTATGATCCTGGAAGCTCTGAAGAGCAGGGTCCCAAACTGTGAGGTGGATCTCTCCTGGAAAGAATTCAGACAAGAATTTCTTAGTTACATTATTACAAGAAATCCACCTTCTCCAAAGTTTCATTGAATTGTTTTCATGGTTTATTTGTGTACATTGTGGTATTTGGATTTTTAGGGGAGGTGTGTGGTACTAAATGGAGGTGTAATGGTTTGGGAACTCCTGGAGTAAGGGGATTAGTTGGGTGGATCCTTTGAAATCTATTATCAGTATTAATATATTACCTGAGGTAAAACTGAGGATGTTACCTAAGGAGCTGTCTCATCCCAATTACATCAACGTGTCCTACCCACTCAAGCAGGGACAGCATGTTATCACTGAAGACTTTCAAGAAAAAAATGGACAACCATTTGTTCAGAAGGTATAAGAACTCCTGCCTTTGGCAGGGGGTTGGACTAGAAGACTTCCAAGGTCCCTTCTGTTAGAATATTCATGAACTGGGAGAGCCCATGTTAACAAGGTCAGCCAATGAATAGGCATAGCAACTGAATCAGCCAATGGGAGTTGAACACTTCTGAGTCTGTGCAGAGAATCAAAACTGGAACTTAAGCTTAAGGCTGGGTGTGGCTCCAGGCTCCACTCTGTACTCTTCCACTCTGAACTCTGCTGAAATGAAACTTAACTCTCCTGCTTGTGTTTACCTGTAACTGATTGAAGAAGAACTCTGCTAATGGTATTGTAAATATATATATATATATAGTGTTTATAAAGAAGTTATTGAGTCCAGCTGAATCAGTCATCTGTGTGTGCTTCTGGTTTTTTATTTTGCAACAAACTTTAATACCTTCCAGCCCTATTATTCTATGAGGTCCTATGCTGAGAATCCCATAGATTAAAGAAGTTCGATTGACAGGATCTAGGAGGAGGGCCTTTTCTGCTGTTGCCCCCACCCCTTGGAACATCTTATCCCCAGAAGTGAGGCGAATCCCACTCTTCTGGTTTTCTGGAAGACTTCTAAGATCTGGTTCTGTCAATTAGCAGTAGCGTCTAAGAGTGTTATGGAACCATTGGGATGACAGATGGCTTGATGCCCTTCATTTTGTTAACTTTTTACCTTTCTGAATTTTTTAATTTTGATTTTTTAAAAAACTTTTAACTTGCAAATTTAAATCTTGTTTTAATCTCTTTTTTAATTGACTTTTAAATATAAAAGTCGTGTTTTTATATTATATGGGTGAGATCAGCAGTGTAGAAATTTGATAAATATATAAAAATAAATACATTACCAATACCAACATCAACTATTAAGGAGAATGAATATGGTGACCATTTCTTTTGAAATTTTAACTATTAGGGTATCCTAGACGTGGGACTTTAAAGAACATTTGATATGTAGCATTGTGTTTTTACACTGATCATGACATCCTGCATTATTAGACGTATATCTTGACTTGACATTGGACAGCTCAGCAATACAATTTGAGAAGATTCATAAGAAAATACTTTACAACAGCCAAACAATGCTTTCTTTGAACTTTAGTCTGGAACTCTACAAACTTGGATGCCTCTTTCTACCTTAGAATCACGGAGTTGGAAGAAGCTATTTGGGTTATAAAGACCAACCCGCTGCTCTGGGCAGGAATTTAAATTAAAACAAATGGAAGATGGCTATTTGGACTCTGCTTGAACACTTCTAGCGAAAGAAAACCTACTACCTCTCTGGATAATTAGTTCTACTGTTGCAGTGCTTTAATACTGGTAGACAGTTTTTTTCCCTTAACATTCAGCATGAATCTAATTTCCTGTAAGCAAAACTCATTATTCCATGTCCTGCTCTTTGGAGTGATAGAGAACAGATCTTGACCTTCTTCTGTGTGATATATTTTCAATTATTTGAAGAGCCCTGTCCTATCGCCTCTCAGTTAAGACTACCAGATCTGGCTATAAAACTCTAGTGACCACTAAATCGCACTTCAGAATTAAATTGTTAATAAAAATATGGAAGAATACAGAGTTCAGGACAGAATCTCTTGGTACTCTTCTTAATAATGTACTTCATTGTAATCTTATGAGGAATTAATGATGATGTGTTTTACAGTATAATCTTTAAGACTGCTAAGGATCTAGTTATTGGGTCACCCAATCCAATCCACTAGTTTGCTCATCAGAATGTCTTGGATAATCCATCAAACGCTTTGCTGAAATCAAGATACATTATATCTACCAATTCCCCTGTATTCCTTTCTCATTAATAGAAGGTATTTTAATGTTGTCTACAATTTGAAGTGGCGTAATGAAGTGTAAGTATTGGAATAAGGAATGAAAAAGACAGGAAAATCAAATAATTACATTGGTTTAGGGTCACAAACAGCAGCCTTTCCTAATCCTTCCAGATCATCCATAGCAATTTTATATCAAGAATCAAATCTGGCATCTTTGATATTAAAACAACTTTAATACTTCTTTCCTTAAAAATTCATCTAAATAATCATAAATGTTTCAGCCACAGTTTTAAAATAGCAAACAGGCAACAAAAGACATCAAAATAGATCACCATGAGACAGGAGCACTGAGGATAAAAGTTCCTGTCCTCCATGGGGATTCCATTTCTATTACTAAGAGACTAGTCACTCTGATATCTGACCTGGAAATAGATCAGGACTAAATGGTTGTTATGGCAACCATGGAACTATCTTAGTAGCTCTCTGGCTTTAATGACCAGATGACCGTGTTGGAAGAAATATCCATCTGATTCAGTTCCAAGCCAGGAGAAAGGCACTAGAGACAAAATAGAGGCTAGAGACTGATTGGAAAGAAGGCCCATTTATTGATGAAGCAGAACCACCAAGCACGGGTGATTCTGGGCAGCTGACCACATGGAGTTGAGAGTGGGGGGGTATTTATACCTTCTCTTGGGCTTTGCACTTGAGCTTCCTGTTCCTGTGCAAGAACATGTATTCTATTGGCTATTGTCAGACTCCCATGGGGCCATGTACAAATCCTAGGAGTTTGTCTGAGCTACGTTTGGTTGAAGTTTGGGCTGATGCAATGAAGGGGCTTGTTGGGCAATTCCTATTGTGGCTGAGGGCTAATCCTACCTTTGTTCAGACCTTGCTGAGGGAATTTGCTTATGAATAGAGCTCTCTATCTCTTCATCTCTTAAGTGCTGCCATCTGCTGAGGGCTATTAAGAAAGGTGGGGGCTGCTTTCCAAGAACATGTTTCTTCATTTCTTCCTTTAGGGCAGTGGTTCCCAACCTGTGGTACGTGTACCACTAGTGGTACGCGAGGGCCTTCCAGGTGGTACGCGAACACTTTCGGGGTCATGAACAATTTTTAGTTAGTTATTTTTCACTTCACAAAAATGTTTACTGCCTAACACAAGATAATCTGGCAACGATTTGCAACTGTTGCCACACGCCACCCACCTGGTCCCAGCGGCCCGAGAATCCAGTTGCTGGATGCGCAGGGCCAAAAAAGGAACGGTACAATTATGGAAATAAAGTGATATCTGATCGAATGTAGTTTCTCTGGAACCAGGTGGTACGCGGCGACTGTACGGGACCTCCAAGTGGTACTCGATCACAAAAAGGTTGGGAACCACTGCTTTAGGGAAATATAATATTCTGCCTTTTTAATATTTCTTAAAATATTTCATTCTTCTAGGAGAGGGGTGGGTGCTAACTTTCTACAATGACTGCAGGGGATTTAAATCCTTCCATCCTCCACCATTCAGTCACAGCTGAAGAAGCTTCTTGGATGAGATGTGAAATGTCTTCAAAGAAAAAACAAAGTTCAGTTGCCTTTTGAAAAAGCACCTTTGGGACAAAGGTCTAAGAACACCAGGTGAGGCAGATCCAGATGAAGTTTGAGCGACAATATGAAAGACATACTACTACAACAACATCAATTAACAATGGTAGAGGCCACCAGCAAGAGTCAGGACTTTGTATCTCCCTTTACACCTGAAGTGGGTATAGAAAAAAAGAGGAGGAGGAGGAGGAGGAGGAGGAGGAGGAGGAGGAGGAGGAGGAGGAGGAGGAGGAGGAGGAGGAGGAAGTCTCATCACTTGAGACTTTCAAGAAGAGATTGGACTGCCATTTGTCAGAAATGGTGCAGGGTCTCCTGCATGAGCAAGGGGTTGGACTAGATGACCTGAAGGTCCCTTCCAGCTCTGTTAATCTGTTAATCTGTTAATCTGGAGGAGGAGGAGGAGGAGGAGGAGGAGGAGGAGGAGGAGGAGGAGGAGGAGGAATGGTGGTCCCATTTCTACTACCCAACTCTGCTAATTCCTTGGAAAGTGACAAAATCTGAAAATTGACAGCACATATGTAAGCTTAGTGCCAGGATACCCCCTGTTACCTCTTTTAGTTTTGTGTCAGAAGTCCATTTTATAGGCATTATATTAGACCCGTATTGTCTGGTGCTACAGTACAGGCAGTACATCAGAATAAAATGTGCAATTTTTTGCCCCTTTTTCTTCAAAACAGAGAGAGAGCAGAAATCCTATTTTCAAAAGGCCAAGCACCTTTCTCTGCACAATAATTTTGTCCTTCAAGCACTTGCTTCCTTTTTAAAGTTTATGTCAGTGGTTGGAAAGACTGCCCGAGGCGCTTTATTTTCTGTTACAACTCTTCCTTGTGTAAAGCATTTCCTCCTAAATACTTTTAATAGATGACCTTTTCTTAGTTTAAGTTCATGCCCTCTTTTTTCCCCTTTCCTTTGGCAGAATTGTTTATAGCTTTACAAGGGATGCTGTTTGGAAGCTTCCCACGCTTTGGAATTGATTGATTTTTAAAATTATTATATACCATCAAGTTTCTGTCAACTCTTAGCAACCACATAGATAGATGTCTTCCATGCCAATCTGTCCCTAGCCTAATCTTTCAGGTCTTCCAATGCTGCACTCATTGCCATTATAACTGAATCCATCCATGTTGCTGCTGGTTGTCCTCCGTTTCTCTTTTATTCCACCTTCCCTAGCATTAGAGCCAGAGAGCTGGGTCTCCTAGTAGTATGTCTGAAGTAGGATAATTCAAGCCTCATCATTTGTGCCTCAAGTGAGAACTCTACTATCCATTTGTTTGTTTTCTTGGCTCTCCAGAGAAACTCAGGAATGTTCTCCAATGAAAAAATTGAAATAGCATCCATACTCTTTCTATCTTGTTTCTTCAAAGTCCAACGTTCACACCCATAGAGCGCTACAGGGTGTGTTACTGTTTGCACCGTTCTGAGTTGCTTCTAACTTTACATGGGACACTTTTTGAAGTTTCACGTACTTTGGTCTAGAACGCAAATGACCAGTTGTCTGAAAGTAACATAAATCCTTCCATTCTCCGCCATCTAGTCAGAGTTGAAGAAGCTTCTTGGAGGAGGAGCGAAATGTCTTCAAAGAAAAAACAGAAAGTCCAGTTGCCTCTTGAAAAAAGCAACTTTGGTACAACCATGATCTGAATGACTGAGAATCTCCATAGACATTTGGAGCCAGTTTTATTTGCAGCTTTATTTTCTTGATCGAAGCTTTATTTACTTATTTTTAAATGGACCAGACTTTTTGAGTCCCATGACATATTCAAGGTTCCAAATTCCATCTGTGCTTTTGCTTGCTCAATATTTCTTCTTTCTTGGTGCACTGTGTTTCAAATGGGTAGGGTATACTGTATGTTTCCTGTTGATAAACCAAATACAAGCTTTATATGCCAAATAAAGAGGTAGCCAACTTTGGTTTCAGTACACTGCTTTGCAGTTGGAGAGCATGTGATGAGTTTTTCCTGTTCACAGAAAAAGCTGCTATGACAGTGATGGTGAACCTTTTTTGATTTGCATGCTAAAAGGGTGTGTGCGTGCGCGCTAGCGCGCGCGCACATACCCATACCCATTCCCTCCCCCACACACATGTGCACAACCCCCCATGCTGCCCCTTACGCATGCGCACCCCCACCCACCCCCACGCAAAGGCCTTACTGAAGCCTGCGATGGTGAAAAACGGCAAAACAGGCTATTGAGTCCGTGGGACGAAGAAAAGACAGGAGACAGGAGTGTGGAAACTCAAGCCTTTATTAAGGGAACACTCGAATACAGGAACAGAAAGAACTATGGAAAAGCCGGGAGGCGCCGAATTGCCTCAGCCGTGTTTGACAGCTCTATTTAAGGGCGACTGTCAAACGCGGCAGCCAATCAGGGGGCTGAGCGCTCCCGCTCAGCAGCCTGCTCCAATCCGCGGTGACCTCTCCAGTTGCTAGCGTTTGGGGAGGACGTAACACAGGCAAACCGGAAGTTCGGAAAAATGCACTTCCGGTTTGCCTGTTGGGCTGTTTTTCGTATTCTGGGGCTTCAGGAAGCTTCCCTGAACCCTCCGGAGTGCGTAAAACAGCCCAACGGCAAACAGGAAGTGCATTTTTCCGAACCTCCGGTTTGCCCGTGGAGCTGAAATAGGGCAACGCCTCGCGTGCCCTCCGATATGGCTCCGCGTGCCACCTGTGGCACGTGTGCCATAGGTTCGCCATCATTGTGCTATGATGAACGTAGCCAGACCAAACTATGCTTTTACAGAAGGGAGTTCCATCGAACTTTTCAAGAATTCTAGCAGGTTTTTGCTTTCTTGCTATCTTTCATACTTTAAAATAAAGCAATAAGCTGCCCTGAACCACATATTTTATTTTTTACATAATTATGTTGGGGACTGTTTCAAACCAAAAGCCATTTCTGTAAATAAAGCGGATGCAGGAAACTGGCTTTGCAGCATGCCAACTTCCTATGGATATACTTATTTTAATTAATAGTAATGGGGGGGCGATAAAGTCAAGCAGGACAGGATAATTGGCAGATAAGATACGTGTCCCAGATGTCCAATATATTCTGATGGTTTTGAGAAATAATTGGGGATTTCCCCAAGAGTTTGGTGGGCAATTCTTTCTCATGTTGGGTTGATCTGTGTATTTATTTATTTATTTATTTATTTATTTATTTATTTATTTATTTATTTATTTATTTATTTATTTATTTATTTATTTATTTATTTATTTATTTATTATTTGTTCTTCTATGCCACCCTACTCCCGAGGTATATAAGTTTTCTTCCCAGATCTTGGTTTCAAGCAGCTTCTTGGTTCACTGGATAAAGCAATAACTAGAGAAATGATGGCAAAAACCAAAAATAAAACTCAGACATAGCTGCAACTTGTAAGGCTCGTGTTCAAGCCTAAACAGTGATAAAAATGGAAAGAGTAAGAGGTTCCCAGCACTTGTTGCTCAAGTGTGAGGTACCACAAGACCTAGGACTCTCACTCATAATATAAATATAAGATTTATAAAATGTTATTGAAATTGAATTTGGAAAATGAATACGTAAAACATTGTATGATTCAGTGGGCAAGGAATTTTGGATATAATGTGATACTCGAAAATGGGAAAATATGTGGACGAAGGGTCTAAAATTTACATTAAGTTATAGAATTTCTATAATGATGTATCATTGGTATTTAACATCAGATAAGTTAACTTATCTAAGATGTATAAAGGTATGTCAAATGTATGTTGGAAGTGTAAAAACAAAGGACTTTTCACCATCTATGGTAGACATGTGACAAAGCAAAAAAAAGGACTATGACTCATATTTTCATACAGAAAATCCTGAAAATGGAGATAAAAATGAAACTTTTCTTCTTGGGTCTAATGGAAAAATAACTAGAGAAAAAAATTGGAATTTTGTTACTATGCTGTATATGTTGAGAGCAGCAAGACTATTGTATATGCAAAAATGGAAGGACACTTCGATTCCTACTATGGGAGAATGGTTGCAGAAGTTGATGGAGTTGGCTGAAATGGCAAAACTGTCTACTTTGATTAAAGAAAAGAACATAAGTATTTTTGTTTCCACATGGAGACCGCTTCTGAGCTTCATGCTTGATGTGGAAAAGAATGAAACTTTGATTTTGGATTTACAGATTAGATTGATAGATCTTTATAGAAATGACTTGTTTATACTATTATGGAAAAGCAAAAAGCTGTGATTTGATGTTAAAGTCTTATTCTACTGCAACAGAGTCAGAAGTCAATGCTTCTTTTTCTTTCCCTATCTTTCCTCACTTTTCTTCCCCCTTTCCTCTTCCCCCTCATTGTCCTCTTATTTACTTTTGTATTTTGTATTTGACAATACTTTATAGCTTAATAAAATGTGGTGAGTTGAAAAAAAAGACCTAGGACTCTCACTCATGTTATTAACATCTATATAAACTGTGGAAGAGGTCATCCATCAGTTTGAAATGCAGTGTCCCCAGTGTACAATTTTATGTACAGTATCATCACCCCAGATCAAAGTAGATCAAAGTTGTGAGACTTGAACCTGTACCTTGATTTGAATCAAAACATTAGAATAAATCCGTGTAAAATTGAGCTGTTGTTAATCAGTAAATGGCCAGACATTTAAATAACTTTGGCCCTGGTAGTTATTTTGAATAGGCCTATGCTCCCCCGGAAGATGATAATCTGTGATTGGGGTTCCTTCTGGACTTCTGGCTCAAGAAAGGGTTGGACAACTATTTATCCAGAATGGACAATCTCCTGCCTTGGGCAGGAGGGTGGGCTAGAAGGCCTCCAGGGTTCCTTCCAGTCCTATGGTTCTATGGTTCCTAGTGAATCTGCAGTTGGAAGTCTCAACTAGGGAGGAATTATTGGGTTTTGCTGGAACACCAGTTATTGTATGTTCCTTTCTAGACTGGGATTGGACCTGGGTTTTGGCCATGAGAGTGACTAACAACTTTAAATTAATTTTGTAGCTCCATACATTATCTTCTCCAACTCTTCTGTACCATGGTATTATTTCTTATTTTAACCTTTTCTCTCCTTTCCTGATATTTCATGTGATTCCTTTTCATGCTTGGCTTCAGCCCTTTATGTTATTACCAACATACTAATTGCTGCCTTAGCATCAGTGGGCTTCAAATGCTTTTGAATGACTGGGATTCAAATGTTAATGAATGGTTTGTATGACAGCATCTTGGGAAAAAAGGGTTCATTACAACTAGATGGACATTGAAAGCTTGTGGGAGTTTTGACATCAGTTATAGGGGTACAAATCACTGGCTACATTCAGATATAATGAACTGTGGATTTTTATGATGGAACCAAGCCCAGGTTACACACAAGATCCAAAACAATAGAGTTGCTATTCACTAGACAAATTGCTAATCTGATGTTGTACCTGTGTTACTTGTAGGAGCATCATGGGTCCTAAATGACTTGGACAATCTGTTGCCAGTATTCAATTTGGAAGGTCAGGATTTTATTTTTCCCCCCGTTTGGAATTGTAGCCTGAATCCGAAGTTATAGAAATAGACCCAGGGATGAAAACAACCCCTGAAGCCAGCCATCTCTAATTTTTACTGTCACACACACACGCACACACGCACACACGCACACACGCACACACACAAAGGAAGAGTAGTCGTGTCAATTTTCTTCTACACTTATTTGAACTTCATCACATTTTACATTTTAATAAAATTAAATCTGAATTTGTTTGTTCAATTTTGGGAATGTAGCTCCTAGCCAGCAGTGACACATCATTGAAAAAAGAGAAGTGGAGGAGCTTACTGCTAAGAAAATAGCTGAGTTCTCCCGTGCTGCTGTGTTAAAGCAGAAATTGTGAACAGCCATCTGTGGAACATGTTTTAACTTGGATTCCCACTCAGAAAAGTTGAGTAGGAAACTTGACAGCCCAAATATTCCAGAAGATAGGCTCAACTTACAGAAGGATCTTTACAGCCTTAACACTTGACCCTATCTAACAAAATGAAATTCAATGTGAAGAAAAGTAAGGATCTACATTTAGGCAAGAAAAACTAAATGCACCAGTATAGAATAGGTGGTACCTTGGAGTCCTAGTGGACAATCACTTAGATATTAGCCAGCAGTGTGCTGCAGATGCCAAAAAAGCCAACACACTCCAAGAGGGATAGAATGAAGATCACATGAAGTGTTAATATCACTTTATAATAGAGGGTCAGCCTATTCTCCAAACCACCTGAAGGCAGGACAAGAAGAAATGGATGGAAACTAATCAAGGAGAGAACCAACTTAGAACTAAGGAGAAATTTCCTGACAGTTAGAACAATTAACCAGTGGAACGACTTGCCTCCAGAAGTTGCAGCTGCACCGGCACCAGTGGTGGGTTCCTACCAGTGCGGTCCACTCTATAGCGGCCCACTGGTGACGTCACAGTACCGGTGCGGTCGGTTGCCAGTGCCTGGGCGCTGCCATTAAAAAAATTTTTTTAATTTTTTAAATTTTTTTTCTTTTGCGCATGCCCAGAAGCCAAGCTTCCGGCACTGCGCATGCGCTGCCTTCCTACCCCACATTGAGTCCAAGCAGGGGAGGATGGCTGAGGGAGTGCATGAGACGCTGAAAGAACGGGCGGCAGGAGCTATCTCCATTCCCTAAGAAGCTCGCATTTGACACTTTTCCTTCGCTTTTGCCTAAAGCTTCCCAAAGTGGGCGTTTTCCGAAAGCTTAACCTTTTATACTGTTAATTTTATACAGTTTTATACTGTTATTCTTTAGACGAAAACATTGAGGACTGTTAAAAGATACTGTTCTTTTAACAGTCCTCAATATTTTCGTCTACGGAATCCATGACTGAAACCAAAAATGCTGTATGAGACTTGTTTGTCTTTTAACTATAGCATTTTCTGCATATAAAGGTTGCTGTGTTGCCATGGTGTAACACACACTTTGTATGCAAAGCTTTTCATGTAAGGTATAATATAGCAAAAATAGTAGTAACATCTCTCTGAAATAACTAATATATGACCGGCAAGCCACGCCCACCCGGTCACATGGCTGGCAAGCCACACCCACAAAATAAGCCACGCCCACAGAGTGGTAGTAAAAAAATTAGGAACCCGCCCCTGACCGGCACTGAAGATTTTGAAGAAGAGACTGGACAGCCATTTGTCTGAAATGGTATAGGGTCTCCTGTTTGAGTAGGAGGATGGACTAGAAGATCTCCAAGGTCCTGTCCAACTCTATTATTCTGTTAAAAAATGATTCCTACAATTCTACAATAGCATTTGGAAAGAAAGGCAGTGTCAGGAAAACTTTTATTTAAAGGATAAAATTATCAAACTTGGATTAGAATTGTAAGATTTAAAAGAAATTAGTATTTTAAATCAAGCTACCTAAAGGTATTTGTTATTGGCAGGATTGCTGTAACTATGGTTTTGCAATTTAGAAGTACTGGGAAGTTATGATTAATTAAATGAGAAAGTATTTAAGCAGGACTCTGATAAGGGAAGTAAGAAACAGTGGCAAGAGCATAGAATATTCCAAATTCCAGTTGGGTTTAGGAAGAATGTGTGTGTGTGTGTGTGTGTGTGTGTGTGTGTGTGTGTGTTTTCATTCTAAATTGCTATATTGAATTTGCAATCAAGATTTTAGAATACAAAGGGAGTTACTTGCTGAGGGACTCTTAAGATGCTGTATTGATTACTGTGAAATGTCGAAAGACAATGTTTAATTTAAGTGTAAGCATTCATAGAAGAAAGACTCCTATTAAAAATAGATTGTTGTTAATCTATTGATTTATTTGCTTATACTTTTCTTATCACATGGCATTACTCTCAGGTCTCTTATTACACATGGGCATCTTTTCTTTTTGGAGACCCCTGATTAAAAGTTAAAAAAAAAAGTATTAGCCCAGCAATATTATGACTGCGGCTTTCAAAAGAGGAAGGAAGCAATTCTTAAAAATTATATTATGTATACTTAATGCTCGCCTGACCTTTTCTCCTGTTACTTTAATCTTTTTTTAAAAAAAATCATTTAATTTAAAAGCTGGCGTATTAGGCCATTTATATGTAAATAGCTTTAATTCATGCATTGATTTAACAGACTAATCCAAAAGATTCTTTACCACTGCTGACCTTTTTGACTCTGTACTTCTGTGGAAACTATAAAGTGGTTCTGTGTGACCTCACAGCCCTGTGTAGCATAACATGCCTCTTTCATTCTATATGAATCAGTTATAACAGAAGGAATTTCTGCCAACAGTGAATTATGAAAAGTGAATTGATATGGAATAGAGAAGCTTCTATTTAAAAATGCTCCTTCCTTCCTTCCTTCCTTCCTTCCTTCCTTCCTTCCTTCCTTCCTTCCTTCCTTCCTTCCTTCCTTCCTTCCATTGGCTGTAAAATTGATCATGTTTTAAAGCAAAATATGCAATATACATTTTGTGTTTTGCATCTGCATTTGTTATTTTTTTTCCAGAAATGAAGAATTGCCTCTAGATCAAGGCTGTCAAACTCCCTGCCTGTGGGCCGGATGTGTCACGCACTGGCCATCCCCAGTTTAACGAAGGAGAAAAAAGTCCCGATGTCACATGGTTTAATTTAATTTAGTTTAATTTATCATTTTGTGATGAGAATGATTTTGAGCCATTCTTGCTCTTGGTAAAGATTTAAAAATGAAAAATAATAACTAGCTTTCCCACCCATCATACCGAATTGTTTGGCTGAGGAAACCATAAAATACTAAATATATACAAAATATATATATATAACTCCAGTTCCCAACAATTGGGCTTCATTTTAGTTCTTAAACAAAGGATTGTGATGTAGGAGAATTCAGGAATCTAAGCATGAAATCTACCTTTAAATGCTTTCATAAAATACCATTTTGATGATGAAGTACGTTAGTGCATTTCTTGGTGAAGTATACGGTAAATACAATTGATTAGATTACAGCTGCGTTCCTTAAAAAAAACACATCCCTGTCATAAAACAGTTTACAGTGAGAAAATTGACAACTTTGCAAAATTATGTGCAGTCACATACAGAAATTCAGTGGTCTCTGTTAAAAGGTTGTTGCAACAAGAAATGGAAAATATGTGTCAAAATATGGACAAAGATGGAGCTCCAACAGGACCTCATTTTGTCACCAATGATGAAATGTATTGACAGGATTTAAAAGTGTGACCTTATTTATTCTCTGGAAGGAAATGGGTTTTTGCTGTGCTTTTGCTTTAAAGTGTGCGCGTTTGTGCAGATAATAAAAGTTAGAACAAAAATACCATGGAAATGGCAAGATTGCTAGTATTGTAACAACTGTTGGTTCAGGTTTTTTTTTAAACTTTCCTATTGATCTTCATAAATGTCTGCTCTATTCTTTAAAAACAATAATTACAAGATAAAATAAGACTGAATAACTGATTGTTATTGTTATTATTCTGGGCCTCTCGGAAGAGCCTGGAGTAGTTTTAAAAACAGCAATAAAACAAAAGCAACGTTTTATTTTGGCAAGGGTTAGGGTTAGATTTGTTAAGGGTTTGCACATATAAAAAATGAAATCAAACAAGCTTGCTTGTATGAATAAAAAGCTCACTGCAATTTCTGCAAGCAAAAGTGGGTAGCTCATTTTCAATGATGTTGACTTGACATCCAGGTACGTTTTGTTTACATTGCAAAGTGGTATGCTAGCCAACTATGGTAGAAGGCTCTTTTTCTCATAACTTGGGATAAATATGATGCAAACAGTTGGCCCCATGAAGAAATCAATACTTATTTTGTCATTGTTATATTACATGTTTTATTCAGAGCTTGACTTGTTCCCTTTGTTGCGTTTTCAAAAGGTTCAGTGGAACATTCAAGAGTCCATAAAATCTGAATATAATCATCCAAAAAGTCCTGATCATATAAAACACTTTTAAAATTTTAAATTTAAGTTCTACACAAAGCTATAAGACCATAATCGCTAAGATCATGATCACATGAGCAAGGGAACCAAAACATCTTCTTAATGGAGAATGGGATTTAATTACTCTAAGGTTGTAGCTTATATAATTTTTTGGCTTTCCAATGAAAGATATGCATTTATTGTCAATTCTGTGGATTCTATAAACACACACAAACACATAAGGAATATAAAAATTAAGTTAAACTATAGCTCCTTACACCTTTGTCATCGTTGTACTTTAAAAAACCCTCCGGTACCATAAATTGCAGCTGTAGGAATGTATCAATTCATCTAAATTTAATCACACTGAATTTGAAAACTAGCTTAAGAAGTTTGAGATTAAATACCTTGGTTTGGAATTAAGAAATTTCACTATATTTTTTATACTTGTCAACATTTGCTGTTCACATTTTCAAAATTTCCAAAGCGGTGATGCTTGTTTCTTTTCATGTCAAAGTAGTTCAAAGAATGCAAACTCTTTTAGTCATAAAAGCAATTTTTTTTACTGGCAATGCAAACTTTATATCAAAACACACGCTAATTAACTTGGCAGATCACTAATCCCTTAGCCACAACTTCTTATCTGAAATATGAGGATAATGGTCTGTTAAAAGGATTCTTATAAAGATGTCTGTGGTGAAGTATATGAGATTCATTGAATTCATAAACTGTGCTATAACAACACATTTTCTTATTAGTTTTATACTGGTATACTCTTTAAGTTTGCAATGAATACATGGAGGCAAGCAACTAACTCCACCCCCATATTCATTCTTGTCTTTATGTGCAGGACAAACATTTGCAAGAATGTTTTCGTTAAACATTTGATGCTACTTGCATGATATATAGAAACCTGATTTCCAAGACTCTACATCTTGCAGCAGAAGTGGGTTCATCCTGGTTTGGACCAGTTCTATAGAACCTGTAGTAACTTAGCGGCCTGGGTCGCTAGAACCGGCAGCGACCCAGTCCTGCCATGCCCCCAAATTGCTTCTTTCGGCAACACCAAGGGCGCCACCATCTTGTTTTTTGCTTCTGCACATGCACAGAAGGTTTTTTAAGTACGGCCCGGCCCTGAGCGAAGAAAACTGGAACCCACCCCTGCCTTGCAGGGAGTCTCGAAAGATAAAAGAGATCTCCCCATCCTTGCAGAAGTTCAAGCAATTGGATGGAGTTTCCAGTATTTTGGAAAAGTACCTCAATTGTCTGTTGAAATTACTAATAAGAATGAAAGACCTAATTCAAGTTTTTACCTAGAACATAGTCCATTACATCAATCATCTTATTCCCTACAGTATCTTCGTACAGGGCTGCCATCTGAGATTTAAAAATAAACCTTGGTGCTTGTAACTGTCATATAACCTGTTCACTAGTGAGAACATCTGGAGAAGAATGAATACCCACGAACCCAAGTTGAGAGAACTTTACTGAGGGTGCTGCTAAAATCTTTAATGTAAAGATTTAGTCTCTATCTGGGTGATTTCTAGATGTGTGGGCTTCAGATCCAGAATTGTCAGCAAGATCCATTTTGCCTGGGGAATTTGAGGAGTTGAAGCTCACATGTTTCAACAACACTCAAGTGGAGGAGACTGCCCTTTTATGATACATGCTAAAGATTCCTTTTTCTTTCTTTGCCAATCTGAATGTCAGGGTTCCAAGTAACACACCCATAGCAAACAGAACTCCGAAGCAGGTAGGTTCCTCAAAGAATAGTTTTATTGGATATATCATATTGGCACAGGGTGGTGAAAACCGACTCTAAATGTTCTCTCAGTTTTCACCTAATTAAAAGTGAAAGTTTTCCCCTTCCCCAAACAATCAGTCATATGGTCCAATCAGGGCGCAACCCAGTTGCTTGGGCAACATCACTCCTCCTTTCTTCAGCCATCTGTGGGAATGTCCTTGGTTCAAAAGGGAAACTATTTTGTTTTGGCTACCAAACCCCAGCTATCACTATTCCCCCCCTCCCTAACCCTCATCTCCATTGTGGCAATCCTGGAGCCTCAAAATGGCCTCAGTCAGGCCAGCTCCAGAGTTGACACTGAAATTAAAATCCAAGGTGCTGAGGTTCCAGGTTTTCCTTCCTGACCATCCACAAAGGAACCGTCAATCATTATTTTTTTCTTTTTGCAGCTTAGCAGTTTTCATCTTTTTAAGGAAACGCAGAGGTGAAATAATGCTCTTCTCATATCATTTTATAAACCTAAATCATATAACTTTCCTTTAACCTTGGTTCTTTTTAAAGTCAGTTTAAATAAAGCATGAGTTGAGAGTCCACAATAACCCAAATCAGTACTATTCACTTCTTCAAGAAGAGGGAATTTTATTAGCCAGGGGGAACTAGGATAACGATTTGCCCTCAAAAACTTGTTTCAAGAAGAGGGAATTTTATTAGCCAGGTGAACTGGGATACGGATTTGCCTTCAAAAACTTGCTTCAACTAATATTTCAGCTGGCAGAATCTCATGAGGGACCTGAGTGAACTTAGGTGGCTGAGCAAATATTTGGAAATTTTTCACATGCAAGTGGAAGAAAGTTAGACAAGACTGTTCATTTTTACCTATTAACTTTTATATGATTATTGTTATTTAACTGTAAATTAGGGATAATCAGATCTTTTAAAGAATATATGTAGCAACTGTCAAAAACTACTGGCAGGGTAATATCAAAACCAGTTCAAATTGTCGAGAATAGTCAATCCAATAAATTTTGTGGATCTGAAAGTAATTGAGAGGAGGCTTTATCAGAGTACAAACAATCTTTGGCAACCAATTATATACATCATGGAAGACAATCTGTGTTAAAAATGAAACAATATTGGGAAATAGTGATGAGGAGGTAGATGAATATGAAATTAATTTGTTTAACATATCAGTTTGGCATTTATAAGAATTTTTCTTGAAAGATACTGGATACAACTTTTTGCTCTTTCTAAAATTGCAAATACTATGCTATAAACTCTTATCAAATAAATATTTGGAACTTTTTTTGCTCTAATTTGAAGCCTATTTCTTGTTCTTCTGTTCTCTCCATTGTTTAATAGTGGCATGCAGAGATGACCCTGTGCAATTTAAGGTTTGAATCAGGGGCGGGTTCCTCTGTTACCTCGCTACTGGAGCTCTGCGTGCGCATCACCACATTTGGTGTGCGCACGTGCTTGCTACGCGCACGTGCCCCCTCACTATGCAAGTGCACCCCTCGCACAATTTTGCTTCCGCACATGCGCGGAAGCAAAATATCGCTGAAATCTCACGAGGGGACGCGCGTGCTTGAGCGATTTCACCGAGATTTTGCTTCCGCACATGTGCTGGAGCAAAATCTCTCCGAAATCACATGCGCGCACACATCCCCTCACAAGATTTTGCCAAGATTTTGCTTCCGCGCATGTGCGGAAGCAAAAAAGCCCAAAAATACAGCACCGGAGCAGCTGTGCTCAAATAGCACCATCTGCTGGCCACTACCGGTACTGTAGAGTGGGCCGCACCGGTAAGAACCCACCACTGGTCTGAATTAATTTGCATGATAAAGAGAAGGTAATTGATTGGGTGAAGTTAGTTTAATTCCAAACATAATTGTTTTAAGTCTAAATCTGGATGTGCTTATTTCTTGCTCCCTGTGTTGGAAAACATACTTATATTGTACATATGTTCATATACATATGAAAATATAGACATATGGCTGCCTCTTTTTGTTAGTAACTATTGATCTGAATTTTTAGGAATTATAGACCAACAAATTGCAGGTAAGTATCCTGTTTCTCTGTTATAGGTATTTTAAATCCTAACATTTCATTGTGAGTCTAGCGTGTTCTAGCCTGTGGTATTACGATACAGTTAATGTTGTATTAATAGTACGGTACAGTTAAAATAGTATAGTAACGATAGACTCCAATTCTTGGTGTTGTCTTAGCATGTTGTATGAACCCAGCCATTTTGATATGTAAATCATTACCATCTTGTTTAACCCCACCCAACTGAGCTTTATTCAGTAAAACTAACACCAAGTACAATTTGTGAATTGGCTCTTTGGGTTCCGATAAGGGCAGCTCAGGAGTGTTGTATTTCAAGAAAGTTACAAAGAGGTATATCTCATTTGAAGAAATTATTTCTTGTTCTGCTCTACATTATCGGCTGAAGACCAAATATGGAGGCAGAAGAGGAACCCAGCCCTAGATCTAATTCACTGTTTTCTGTTCCATTCACAGAATTGTTTTCTCAAGTATCACTAAAATAAGTAGCTTTTTGCCAACATACCGTATTTTTCGGAGTATAAGATGCACCTTTTTACCCCAAAAAAGAAGGTGAAAACTTGGGTGTGTCTTATACACCGAATGTAGCCCCACCCACGCAGCCACCCCCCACCCTTTGGCCTCTGTCTTCCAGCAATTTACCTGTTTGCAGCAAAGAGGGAACAGCCTGTAAAGCCAAGCAAGTCACTAGCAGCTTTCCGACGTACAGCTGATTTGCCACATGGGAAAATGAAAGTGAAACTAACTGCAAAAAGGCAGATAGCTGGAAGAGATTTTTATTTTCTTCTGAACTGGATGGAAGGGGGTAAGTGAATAACTATAAATGTCTGTAGAATGTTCAAATTATTAGACTTATTTTTTAAAGACTGCTTTATTATTGTTCTAGAGCCAGGGGTCTCCAACCTTGGCAATTTTAAGACTTGTGGACTTCAGCTCCCAGAATTCCACAGCCAGCTTTGTTAGCTTTGCTGGCTGTGGGATTCTGGGAGTTGAAGTCCACAAGTCTTAAAGTTGCCAAGGTTGGAGATCCCTGTAAATCTAGACAACTTAACAAAATAAAGAAGCTTTTTAAAATAAATGCTTGCTCTGAAGAGGCCCAGTGCTATTGTATCTTCTTTTAAATAATAGAGAATAATGTATACTTTCAGAAATTTTTATTAATTTTAACAGCTCTGTACAAGTATAGTCTGAAATGTAACAGTGTCCTGTTTAGTATTAGAGTTTAGTTACCTTGGAGTAGATCTATTTAAATAATTGGGAAGAGTTAGTGTGACTACATTTAAGAAAACTTTCTGGCATAATGTAAATTTCTCCAATTCTTTGCTATTTCTATGGGTCAGGCACACATGCACAGAAATACACAGCAAACAGTGTATATCATCTGTGCTGTTTGCTGTTTGGCAAATTGCTTGGAGGCAGAGGCCTTTTTTCCTTGTTTTCCTCCCCCAAAACTAAGGTGCGTCTTATACTTCGGTGCGTCTTATACTCCGAAAAATACGGTAGTTGGGTATCAAGCTGCAAAATTGGTTCCCTTTGCCAAAGACTGCAATGATTAAGAGATGAAAGACCATTTAGCATTTATGAGGATTTTCTGTTTCACCTGTTAATGTAGCTTTGGGCTAAAGCGTGACATGTATGATCTCAGGTTGGAGGTACATTTCCTTATTCCTGCTTTCTTCAAAATGATTCATTCTGTTCATTATTCTTTAGATGCAAGAAAATAAATATTTTGTCAGTCTTTGAAACTTTGCAATTAATTAGCCTGGGGTTCTTTTTCTGTTTAGAGAGAAGGTTCCTTTTTAATACCTTGGCAAAAGAGAAGATGCCTTTCTTGGAAATAAATTGCAGTGTTCTTTGTAGAGAAGGCGGGTCATGGGAGCTGTATAGATTGCTCTTCCAAAGACCAACTCGGAAATTATGGTTACGGTAGCAAAAAGATTTTTAGTTTTTTTAAAAAAATTCATTGAGATTAAAAAAAATTTTTTTTCCAATTGAGCAGAAAATACTGGTAACATTTTCAGAGGTGAAATACAGAGCTACCTTTCCCTCCTTATTTTAGTTCATTTTTATTTTATTTTATTTTAATAAAATGTATATGCCGCCCAACTGCCAAAGGGACTCTGGGCGGCTTACAACTATAAAAACACAATAACAAGTTAAAAAGACAATTAGCACAACAATTCAAGCATACCTTTCAAAAATGGTTCATTGCAACACATACATACATGGGGTGATCTCAATTAGCCCCAGACTTGCCGAAAAAGCCAGGTCTTAAGGGCCTTCCGGAAGGCCAGCAAGGTGGGGTATTACGGATCTCGGTAGGTAGTTCGTTCCATAGGGTCAGAGCCACAACAGAGAAGGACCTCGCCCTCGTACCCGCCAGCCGACATTGTCTGGCTGACGGGACCCAGAGAAGGCCCTCCCTGTGTGATCTCACTGGTCGTTGGGAGGAATGCGGTAGAAGGCGGTCATGTAGATAAACTCGTCCTGAGCCATGTAGGGCTTTAAAGGTGATGACCAACACCTTGAATTGTGTCCGGAGACTGATCGGTAACCAGTGCAGCTCTCGTAAGATGGGAGTCGTGTGGGTATACCTAGGGGCGCCCACAACAGCGCGCGCAGCTGCATTCTGGACCAGTTGTGGTCTCCGAACACTTTTCAAGGGTAGCCTCATGTAGAATGTGGTGGAGTGTTCTTTTTGTCAAATGGGATCCAGAAGGTGTGCCATCTCTGTCAAAGCACCTGTCTTATGAAACCTCAGCAGAGGTTCAGATGGCCCCCAACCCTATTGGTGTTCTAGAAAACTTTGACACTTTATTTCCTCACTCCTTAGGCTAAGTCAGCGGTTCTAGAGGTGGGTTCCTACTGGTTCTAACTGGTTCTATAGAACCATTAGTAAACCAGTGATGACATTACGGAGCCGGTTCTGTCGGTGCTGGTCCATGTCTGCCGCCATCTTGTTTTTTGCTCCTGCGCATGCACAGAAGCAGGTTTTTTTGCTTCTGTACATGCGCAGAAACTGAGTTTTTGGCACTGCGCATGCGCGCACATGCCACATGGCGCGCAATGCGCACGTAGCCACGTGGCGCAGGAGGAAGTGAAAGAGCGGCGAGGTAAGTTAGAACCCATCCCTGAGCGGTTCTCAACCTGTGGTCCATATTCCCCTGGGGGGCTGTGATGTCATCACAGGGGGTTCTTGAAAGGTTGAAGAAATGTTATGATTTAAATCTTGAGTTGTTTTGGTGGTCTGTGGCCATGGTCTGTGGCCACAAAAGGTATTTAAGGGGGCCATATTGAAGAAAAAGTTGAGAACAATTTGACCGTTAGTTAAGCAAAGCTCTAAGGTTGTCTGGTGGAGATTTCTTTGAGGTTCTCAGCTGCATTGCTTTAATTTTATAATTGTGGCTTTAATTTGGATTGTTGTACATAGAAGCAATCACACTGTACATACTCTCTTGGATAAGTCGAGAACTTTAGGTTCCAAAATACTCCCCCAAAATGGGGTTCTGCTTACCTGTGGACTAGAGCTGAGATATTTTTAAAGCCTATCCCAATCCTAAAGATCAGACATTTTTATAAATGATGGTGTGACAGTTTTCAGTTTCCCACCTTTTGCAGCAGTTAAAAATTGGAGTGTTGGCTTATCTGCAGGCGACACATTTTTCATGGTATTGTGGTTGAAATGTTGAAGGTTGTCTTATCCGAGTTTATCCTTGATTATATATGGTAAATCTACTATAAATATGTAACAGATTTGGTCATCTACTGACATAGAAAAGCAGTGACTTAATATCAGTCACTGAATGACAATAGTTTACTTGAATGTCGAAGTGACTACAAATATATAATGATGCACAAACTTGTAGCAACAGATTTCATCACAAAATTGATTTAGATCTCTCTACTTCTTTGTACTAAGAGGGAATGTGTTGGAGTGACTCAGTGTGTTGGCACTAACAGACAGGTGTTAGAAGATAGAAGATTTGGCTGGAGGAATTCAATAAATTTTAATGGCATTCTCGTTTTTAAAAAGTGTGAAAATCAAGTGGGGAAAATAAAATCATATTTTGCCTAGATGCAGTGATCCTTCTTCAGCTTCCCAGTGTTTCTTCTACATATCATCACAGATGAAAAGTCCATGCTCACTTCTTACAAAGCTAACATATTTTTCCTGAAGTATAGTAGCTAATCTGCTTTTAGGTTCTGAAATATTGCATTGTAGGAGTAGACTATTGGGGGGGGGAGTCTGTGTACTTCATCAGTATTAGACCAGGATTAAAAGAGCCGCGGTGGCCCAGTGATTAGAATGCAGTACTGCAGGCTCCTTCTGCTGATCGCCAGCTGCCTGCAATTTGGCAGTTCGAATCTCACCAGGCTTAAGGTTGACCCAGCTTTCCATCCTTCCGAGGTCGGTAAAATGAGGACCCAGAATGTTGGGGGCAATAGGCTGACTCTGTAAACCGCTTAGGGAGGGCTGTAAAGCATTGTGAAGTGGTGTATAAGTATAAGTGCTATTGCTATTGCTATTGCACATAGATATCTTGTCCCCAGATGTGAGGCTGGCCCCACATTTTTCTGGCCTTCCAGAAAAATATGAAGACTTGGCTCTTCTAACTAGCATGGGGATCCAAGAGTGCTATGCAACCCTGAGGGTGATTGGTGACTTGAGGGGGCTCCCTCCACCTTTTTAAACATTGATTTAATTTCATTTCTAACTTTATCATTTTAACCGTGTCTCTTTTTATATGATTTTATGTTTTTAATCCCTAAACCATCAAAAGTCACTTACATAGTGAGATGGGCAGTGTATACATTTCTATCAATCAATCAATGAATCATATCCATATCTACACACATCTACACTCAAATAGGTAGTCTTTTTAACTTGGGTTGGGAATCAGAAGAACTTTATTTCTCCTGGTTGACTTTAGTGTCAGGCACAAAGAACCAGGTCCACACATAAATAGCCTACGTCAGCAACTTAACTGACCTCTACCTATATTACAAGAATCTCTCCAGACTGCTTGCCTTCCCCCAAATGAAACAAACAAAATGTTAAAAAGTTACAACATTTATGTAGTTACTTACCAAGCATATCTAAATTACATTAAAGTAACCAAAATATCTTTACAAACCCCAAGGCATGTCACTTCTTTTGAGCACCTCTAACATTTGCAAATTGAAAGTTGCAAAATTTGACACATGGGAACAGGCTTGTGTCTTTTGTGGCTACATGAGAACTCAAGGCTAAATCCCCACTTGACCCCTCTTTCCAGCCTGGCTGGAGGTTTCCCAACAGGTATCAAGCAATTGTTTGGCAGGTTGGAAGAAACATTATCAGTCTGTCAGTGGATCACTGGTTTGAGTGCATGAAAGTGAAGTCTCAGGCTCTACTCCCATTATTCTGATCAGGATTTGTTGTTGCCAATAGTGATAGAAAACAGTGATCTCAGCTACACTAGAATTATTGGGGTTGGGTATTTAAAACCTCTCTTCCAATGAGCTTGGGCTGTTGCTTTTTAATGCACTATCCAGCAACAACTTTGGAGAAAAATAACCCATTTCCTCAGGCTTTGCAGACCATCTATAACAGGGCTGTTAAACTCGCGGCCCATGGGCCAGATGTGTCACGTGCTGGCTCTGCCCCCGCCTGGTTTAGCGAAGGGGGAAAAAGTCCTGATACATCACGTGACTGCGAATTTGCCAGCCCTGATCTATAACGTTCTGGAAAATAGATATATACAACTAGCAAGCAGACCTCTTATCAAGGAGACTTGTGAATTTTTGTCCAAATCATGCTATGCTGAATTAAATGACTCTGTGGATCAATATTGGTGTGATAATAATCCACTGTTTGGTGTGTTTTGTTATTGCTTTTTGCATCTTTTATTTACACTGCAATGGTTACCGTGTTGTATAATAATGTTACTGACATGCCCTCTAGTAACCTGTAAAGATGCAAAGGAATGAACTGAAAACTGGAGCATCTGTCAGATCCAAAAATTAAATTTGGGCTGTTGTTTTTTTTAAGTTTAACCCCAAGTCAGGCAGAGTGGCATGCAAGGCAAAAAGGATGGATTGGAGAATTTCCATTCATTTCTAATTTAGAAGTTATGTATTTACCCATCTTGTTTATTCCTTTTTGAGTAAGCAACATTCTATAGAGAGTTAAAAAGTAAGAAATAATTGAACTTAAGAAATTAAGGCACATTTTAGCTAACAATTCATTTTATGTTTCCTCTGAGATATCAACATGTCATTTCCATATTACAAAGTGAGCAGAACACACTTTCATGGACAACAAATGTTACTTCTCTCCCTCTCTCCCTCTCTCTCTCTCTCTCTCTCTCTCTCTCTCTCTCTCTCTCTCTCTCTCTCTCTCTCTCTCTCTCTCTCTCTCACACACACACACACACACACACACACACACACACACAGAGATGTTAATTTATTCTCAGAATCCTTATGGTAATATCAACCATATTTGACTCAGTAAATATTGAATTGCTATCTAAACATAATTATACCGAGAATTAATTCCTTGAGAACTCTGTGATTTGTACTGATCATGATTAACATATGGTCTATTGCTTCTATTGGGTCTGCTATTGGGTATTCCAATAACTACAAGAAAAGAATATAAGAACAACTCTGCCAAATCATGCCTTACTATACCATGTAACACACCTGCATTTATCGCGGGTTTGCTTTCCAGTGGAATTCAATGCGCTGGTTATTACCCATAAAGACCTAAATGCTAGTACTAGTTTTTTGAGGGGCCTCCTGTATGTCCAGCCAGTTCAAATTGACAGGATGGGTGGGTACCTTCAATTAAACAGTGCCATCTTTTGGACTCAAGAAGCATGCCTTTTCTGTTGCATTGCTTGCCCTCTGGAATGAAGTTTCTTCTGAAATCCAGGTAATTTCCACCCTGAGAGCATTCCAGAGAGCCTTAAAGACTCTTTGGACTAGGCGCAGGGGTGGGCAAACTATGGCTCTTTGAGGACCTGTGGACTTCAACTCCCAGAATTCCTGAGCCAGCCATGCATGGCTGGCTCAGGAATTCTAGGAGTTGAAGTCCACAGGTCCTCAAAGAGCCATAGTTTGCCCACCCCTGGACTAGGGTCTTTAAGGCCCTCCTCAATGAACTTGGATATTTGAAGCAGGGGTGAAATCCTGCAGGTTCTGACAGGTTCTGGAGAACCGATAGCGGAAATTTTGAGTAGTTCAGAGAATCGGCAAATACCACCTCTGGCTGGCCCCAGAGTGGGATGGGAATGGAGATTTTGCAATATCCTTCCCTCAGGAGTGTGGAGGGAATGGGGACTTTGCAGTATCCTTCCCCTGCCATGCCCACCAAGCCACGCTCACCAAGCCACACCAGACACCCCAAGCCACGCCCACAGAACCGGTAGTAAAAAAAATTGGATTTTACCACTGATTTGAAGTCCCTGTTGGGTACATTGTATTTCTTCTATGCATTGACTGAACTCATCATATATTTACTGGTTTGTTTAGATAGTTATTTTTTATATTGCCTTCCATTGTGAAGCACTGAGACTCAGTCTGGAGTTGGGTGGTGCCCAAATTTAATAAGTAAATAAATCTTAGATTAGCATTTTATATGTCTCAATAGCCAATCAGATGTCTCTAGGGTTTTTTTTTTCTCAGAATACAAATTACAAAAATCGACAAAATATCTAATTACACTAGGGGGGGGACATTTAAATAAATAAATCAGTAAAAATTGTGAAATCCAACTCTTTTACAAACTGTATTGATAGGTTAGGAGAACCCAAAGATATTAAGCGATATTTATCCCAATTACTCTCATAAATAAAACACTTTCTAAAATACTGTAGAATCTTTATGAAATTTCTCTTGTATGCAAGAAACAGAGACATATTTTCCTTATACCATTTTAATCTTGCAACTGGTATTTGGAAGTATGATTTTCATCAATCTAGAGCAGTGATGGCGAACCTTTTTTGGTTCGCGTGCCAAAAGGGGGGGGAATGTGGGGGATCACATGTGTGCGTGCCCACACTCATAATTCCATGCACCCCCGCACATGCACGCATGACCCCCCCCCTGCTCCCAGCATGCAATGGCACGCCCATTTTTCGCTCTCCCCAGGCTCCAGAGCCTTTCTAGGAGCCTGGGGAGGGTGAAAACGGCCTTCCCCACCCCCTCTGGAGGCTGGAAACAGCCTTTTTCCCAACTCCCAGTGGGCCCAGAAGGCCCGAAAATCAGCCGGCTGGTGCACACATGCACGCCGGACCTGAGCTCGCGTGCCCACCGATATGGCTCCGCGCCACTTGTGGCACCCGTGCCATAGGTTCGCCATCACGGATCTAGAGGAAAAGTTGACTCCCAAGATTAATAGCCCTTGATGGATCTCCATAAATGCAATTAATACATCCAGTTATTTAATGATAAGTTGGTCTCCCCAAATGCTTTTAGGTGCTGTAAATTTGAGTTGATATTCCTTGGATAGCATCCATTTAAGAATTCACTTTTTTTCTTAGTTAAAAGTAATCACATTTTCTGGGTATTTAGAGTCCTTGTCAGAAGAGCAAATCATGTAGTCCTTCCTCTAGGTATTTCTTTCTCTTCTTGCAAGGAGGCCAACTCTAAATGAGTGGGTCGTTTCGGAGAAAAAGCTTGCAAGGCTCTCGTATCTATGTTATCATATATTCATTTCATTTTGCTCTCTCAATATCACAATGGAACTCCTGCATAGTGTAATTTCCAAGTAGCTCCTTCTGCTTTTTTGCAATTCTAATTCCAGCCTGCCCATTGTAATACAAAAGACTTGAAGAGCTAGGATATTGCATGGAGGACTTTTTAAATTCTAATGTCAGGGATCATTAATCATTTTTGTTGTTATATCTGAAACATACAATGTCTACAGAGAAAGGAAAACGCAGGACAGAAATCAACCTAGAGATTAATTTTTCATTTCCTTTATTCTACCATAAAACAAAGACACCTCACCAATTAAAATAGAGACAAAATTAGTCACTCATTTATACATTTTTACTGCTGCTATCATAGTATCTGTCTCAAAGTGTCATTGAAATTAACACTTATTAAAATTTGCTTTCCTTTGCTACTTAATGCTGAGGTTTCAGCAAACTCATTTCTTTTCAAGAAAGACATCTTTGTATTTTTATTAGCACTAAAATCACCAAGGAAATTGCTTGAAAGCCTTTGAAAGTTTAAAAAAAAACATGCAAAAGCTTGCTTATAGCTAAATTTGTAAAGAATTTTGCAAAAGAATGCTTACCTTGCTTAGCATTAGATACCTAAGTTTCTCCCCTCTTTTTTCAAAATAAAAACACGTTTGATTTCGAGCTAAGTTATATGTTAAGTAATTTATAGATGAAAGAATAGTGTTAAAGTATTTTTTCTAGCTTTTTTATTAGTGATAATAATGCATACTATGTAATGACTTCCTCAGTGATAGATACAGGTTGTATTTCAGAAAGTATTGTATTTGTATTTGTTTATTTGTTAAGCATATATGATTATAAGCAAAGTATAAACAGTAAAACATGATTGGATATATATGTAATAGTACAAGCATGAATAAGAGTAAAAGAGGTATGAATATATGGGTACATTAGGACAGGAATGGTAGGCACGATTGTGCGCTTATGCACGCCCCTTACCAACCTCTTAGGAATGGGGTGAGGTCGATGGTAGATCATCTGAGGTTGAAGTTTTTGAGGTTAGGGGAAGAAACTACTGAGTCATGTAAAGTGTTCCAGGCATTGACTACTCTGTTGTTGAAGTCGAATTTTTTGCAATCAAGTTTGGAGCGATTTACATTAAGTTTGTATCTATTGGGAGCTCGTGTATTATTGCGGTTGAAGCTGAAGTAGTCGTTAACAGGTAGGACATTGTGGCAGATAATTTTGTGAGCTACACTTAGGTCAGATCGAAGGCGGCGTAGTTCTAAATTTTCAAATCCCAATTTTTTTTTTCAAATTTCAAGTCCCAATATTGTTTTGGAAATATTATGTCAAAGACTTCTCTGTTCCGTTTTTTCCCCTCTTTGGGGTGGGGTGGGGGAAATCCCTTGGCATGTTTTGTTTGTTGATTGTTTTTTAGCATCATTTGTGAACATACTTACTGTAACCTGGATACATGGGTTTTTGTGGTGTGGGAACTCAGCAATTTTGCCTTAATAAACAATAAAATAAAACATGGCTTGCGATAAAGATGCCAATTCAGTCACTGCTTGCAAGTACTAGCTACTTTAATATTGCATTTTTCCCCTCTGAACTGTTAGAAGACCTTTAGAGTGTAGATCTTGATTAGTATTCTTCAGGTATTTTAGAAGAGAACCATCAAATTCAACAGTTATACGGAGCATCTGAAGAAACTTACAATACTGTATCAGTTAATACAGGTAATCCTCAACTTACAACCACAACTGAGTCCAAAATTCAAGTTGCTAAGCGAGGCAGTTGTTAAGTTAGTTTTGCCCCATTTTACGACCTTTCTTGCCACAGTTGTTAAGTGAATCACTGCAGTTGTTAAGTTAGTCACACCGTGGTTAAGTCAAACTGGCTTCCCCATTGACTTTGCTTGTCAGAAGATAGCAAAAAAAAATGATCACATGACCCCAGGATACTGCAACTGTCATAAGTATGAGTCAGTTGCCGTGCAGATCACGTGACCATGCTGGATGCTGCAATGGTTCCTAAGTGTGAAAAATGGTCATAAGTCACTTCTTTCAGTGTCTTTGTAACTTCAAATGGTCACTAAACGAACTTTAGTATAGAACGTTAGCACTTACTCCTCTCCTAGAAGAATGAAATATTTTGAGAAATATTAAAAAGGCAGGATAAAATATTTCCCCTAGAAGAGAAATAAAAATCCTAAGGGAGACAGAAACTCAGAGCTCCAGCTCCCTGCCCCCAGCAGATATTTGGTGCCCATTGAGAAAGACTGGGCCAGCCTATCTACAAGACAAAAGACCTCCAGCTCCAGGGTGATGGGATTAAGACATGACCCTCCAGGACATAATAGGGTTAACCCATCAGGCAGCAGAGCTCACAACATGGCACAATCTCCTAAGGACATTGCATCAGCCAAGCTTCAACCAAACCTGGGAGCTCAGACAACCTCAGGTATGACCCCTGCATAGCCTCATGGGAGTCCGACAACAGCCAATAGAATACATGTTCTTGCACAGGAACAGGAAGCTCAAGTTCAAAGCCCAAGAGAAGGTATAAAAAACCCCACCCTCAACTCCATGTGGTCAGCTGCACCAAGATCATGTGCTTGGTGGTTCTGTTCCCCATTAAACCCTCTTTCCAATCAGCCTCCCTGTTTCCAGTGTCTTTCTCCCAGCTTCGAACTGAACCAAATGGATATTTAGCAATAGCAATAGTACTTATATATGGCTTCATAGTGCTTTACAGCCCTCTCTAAGCGGTTTACAGAGTTCAGCATATTGCCCCCAACAATCTGGGTCCTCATTTTATCGACCTCAGAAGGATGGAAGGCTGAGTCAACCTTGAGCCGGTGAGATTTGAACAGCTGAACTGCTGAACTAGCAGTCAGCTGAAGTAGCCTGCAGTGCTGCACTTTAACCACTGCGCCACTTCGGCTCTTATTTCTTCCAACAGTAGTAAGTTGAGGACTACCTGTATTCAAATCTTAAATTTGAATGTTTGTCAAAATTCTCAGAGGTATGTGAACATATTTGCCAACATCCTACCTGCTGCCTGCTTTAAGTCTGATTTGAAACTGGTATTGATTCTATAAGGAAGTAACATTTCTTACCCTAGTACCAAACCAGGGGTGAAATGCTACTGATTCGGCCTGGTCCGGGCATACCGGTAGCAGTGACCCCAGTGGTTCGAAGAACCTGCCTGGACTTTGCCATTTTCTTTTTTTAACCCTCTGCGCATGCACAAAGCCTTCTGCACATGCGCACAGGGTGAAAAAGCGCGTCCGATGGGGGTGTGCACGCGCTTCCGAACCGGTAGGGAAGGTAAGTAGATTTTAACGCTGTACCAAACCGATATATTGGATTTCAAATGGCAAACTGTAAGCTGGGGGAAATTGCCATTCAGCCACGCAAAAATCACAGTAGCAGCCAACAGTTCAGAGATCTTAAAACTTCCAGATTGTTCTATTTAACTGCTTGGAACTGCATGCAAGATACGAATCACGCATTTATGTCAAGCAAAGCTGAGTATACAGGTCAGTCTTATTAATGTGAATGATGGTAAGAAGAACTTCAAAAAGATTCTAAAGGCATTTAATAGGATTAGATTTTTTCCCCCTGAGGGAGAATATGGTTCAGGAAAGGGCATAAAAACCAGTATGAGGACATTTCATTATTTATTTTATTTTATTTTATTTTATTTTATTTTATTTTATTTTATTTTATTTTATTTTATTTTATTTTATTTTATTATTTTATTTTATTTTATTTTATTATTTTATTTTATTTTATTTTATTTTATTTTATTTATTTTATTTTATTTTATTTTATTATTTTATTTATTTTATTTTTTATTTTTTATTATTTTTTTATTTTATTTTATTTTATTTTATTTTATTATTTTATTTATTTTATTTTATTTTATTTTATTTTATTTTATTTTATTTTATTTTATTATTCTATTCTATTTTATTTTATTTTATTATTTTTATTTTATTTTATTATTTTACTTTATTTTATTTATATTTTTCCACACTAATTAATATGGTCCCTATTGTTCCTACCATTCTCTTAGCCACTTTTAAAACATTTTTAAAAATTTGTTATGCAGATCACTAACAGTGACCTGATTCTTTTCATGAACACTCTAACAGCGAAAGAATCACATTGTATGGCTTTAATTGCCATGCTCTAAGCAATGCAAAAAACCAACTAAAATGAAGATTTTGATTTTTTTTGAAAAAAAAAACCCATATGAAAGGGAGAGGGAAATTGCACATTGTTCCCATCTTTATAGATGGAAATGATTTGAATAGCTCTTATGCAAATGGTGCTGGCAGAATAACAATATGCGAAGCCTTCCACACAACTTAGCTAGACTTGCATATTCTTACTTCGATTGTTCTTCAGAACGCATAATTTAGTGGAATACACTACTGCACTGGTTACAAAGGAAATGTCCGCGGATAACCTAATGGATTTTAAAATTGTTCCTCCAACAATGATAAGATTTCACCTGTTGCACGGGGAATTTGGCAGACTTTAGAAAACTGATTTTTATACTGTAGTCTTTTCTACATATCATGCCTATGTGACTAGTTATTTATATTTCTTCAACAAAAGCAGTGAGTGAGTGTAACTCATCTTGAAGTGTCAGAAAAGAGATAGTCAGAAAATCATGTTCAGAACTGAAGGCATCTAGAGCTATACTGGGCTGAAGCAATTAAAATGACTGAATGCTACCCACTGCAGCCATGGGAACTTACTGGATGTTCACAGGACAATCATACTTTCTCAGCCCAATGGGATCATAGTTAAGGTCTCTCTCTCTCTCTCTCTCTCTCTCTCTCTCTCTCTCTCTCTCTCTCTCTCTCTCTCTCTCTCTCTCTCTCTCTCCTCCCTCCCTCCCTCCCTCTCTCTCTCTCTCTCTCTCTCTCCTATCTATCTAGAATCTAGAATCTATCTAATTATCTATCTAATTTGACTAGAAGTTGTCAGTTTATTAGAAGATAAATAAATGATTTAAATAAATCAATAATATCTACAGTACCTCTCTCTCTCTCTCTCTCTCTCTCTCTCTCTCTCTCTCTCTCTCTCTCTCTCTCTCTCTCTCTCTCTCTCCCTCCTCTCCTCTCCTCTCCTCTCCTCTCCTCTCCTCTCCTCTCCTCTCTCCATCCATCTCCAACCATCCATCCATCCCACGGAGGTTGACTCTGGGCAATGTAGAATAAAAATCAAATAATAAAATCCAACTATTAAAGTATTCTACAATTAAAAACTCCAATTTGGTGTTTGTCATTACTAGTGACAAAGTAGCAGAGAGAAGAGTTGTTATAGAAAATGCACCCATCCCACTAATTCCACTCTTCCTTGACACAAACTGTTGCCTGTGCCTGTTGACCCAATCATGTTCTGAGGGCTCTCCAAGAGGGATGTCAAGGATGGGACCAGTCTCGTAGAGGCCATATAGGCATTCTTAGAAAACAAAATGGTGGATTGTCTCTCCTTGGTGATTTCTTTGCAAGTGTATTCGCTTGCTCATAAAAAAATAAAAGTATGCAAGGATTGTGATTAGTATCTTGATGTCAGCCCTTCAAGGTAAATTGGATTAAAGTCACAGATGCTACTTTGACTAGACAGTTATAGTAAAAGAATGGGTTTCCCTCCTCCCTCCCTTTAATTTCATGACAACCGGGGAAAGTTTTGTCTGAGATGCTGTCTCAGTATACAGTTTTATCCTGAACTCAGATTTCTTTTATCTGATTATTGTCTTCATAGCAGCTCTTCCTCCTGTTCCTCAGGGTTACTGGTTCTTCCTATTATATGAGCTGCAGTGGTGCAGTGGTTAAAATGCAGTATTGCAAGCTACTTCTGCTGGCTGCCAGATGCCAGCAGTTTAGCAGTTCGATTCTCACCAGCTCAAGGTTGACTCAGCCTTCCATTCTTCTGAGGTCTGTAAAATGAGGACCCAGATTGTTGAGGGCAATATGCTGTAAACCGCTTAGAGAGGGCTGTAAAGCACTGTGAAGTGGTATATACTTTGCTGGTGATGATGACAATGAGAGGGATATCCGTTATGGAATCTACCCAGGCGTTAATCCACAACTGGTTAGCCAACTGCAGAAGTTGCTGTTTATACAACAAGTATATTCTAGAACTTAAGGCTGCCATTGATTCTGTTCCTAAGGGCCAAAAGGACTTCCAAGTGGTGATTAACACCAATAGGAAGCCTTCTGAAGAGCACCAAGGTCGTTTCAATGCCCTCACGACTACAGAGGTGGTTGTTCTCACTGTCGGCCAGGATTTTGAGAAGAGAGATATCGTTCTCCACAGCAGAGACAACAGGTTGTTATGAATCAGTGAGACGCACCGTGCCTATGACGCTGTCCAGTACCCTCTGATGTTCTGTCATGGAGAAGATGGCTATTCTATATATATAAAAGTGAAAACCACTCACACCATGATCACGAAATCTCCAGAACCATAAAGTCTACAAACTTGAAAGTTGGCATGTATGTTCCTCATGGCTTCTAGGTGCTCGCTAAGAAAGGATTTTTCAAAATCACCATCACATCATTAGTATTTCTTATATTATTATTAACATGCTCTGATGTTAATTAGTTAGACGGTCTACTCCCCCTCCCAACTTGAAAATAACTCTGGAGAGAATGGGATAGCATAGGAGAGGCTTCTGTGGGCCAAGCCTGAGGGAGAGAATGGGCTAGAAAGCCTGAGGGAGAGAAGGGGATAGGATAGGGGAGGCTTCTGTGAGGCAAGGCTGAGGGAGTGAAGGGGGATAGGATAGGAGACATTTCTGTGGGGCAAGGCTGAGGGAGAGAAGGGAAGAGGAGAAACCGATCGTACCTACTCATTAATTTTCAAGCTGTAAGTGTCGATTTATCCAGCCCGATCACATAGTTTCGTAGGGGAGCACGGGTATTCGGCTAGTCTTCTAATAAATGAGTGTATTGTGGCTGGGTGAGACACACAGAGGAAGTCATCCTGTAAGGTAGCAGGCCGTCAGTTAGGAGCAATTTTGAGTATGCCTATGATGTGTTCTCAAAACAGCAAAAGATTGTGTTTTTGTTTTGTTTTAAAACTTCCAGGCTTCTGTGTAGCCTTTCTCAGTAGTAGTTCTCATTTTATGTAATACCTTTCCTTCAGAAAATGAACTCCGAACAAGGCACTGTGAAATGGTGTCAGTCATTCCCTCCTCCCTAAGCTTGCCAAAGCGGTTATGTTCCATTAGATTAGATTAGATTAGATTAGATTAGATTAGATTAGATTAGATTAGATTAGATTAGATTAGATTTCAACATGCCTGAGTTATTTATTGCTGCCTTTTAAGAATATTATTTAAATCGATCAGTTTGAGTTTTTTTTACTTTTTCATCTTTGATGCTGGAGTTTGTTTAACCTTTTAGGACTGTGGTAGGTTATCAATATTGGTTTTGGGGTTTGTTTGTTTTTAAAAACCTACTATAGTTTAGCAATATGTCTAAGACAAAGATATAGAGAAATTGTGCTTTTTTAAGGTAGGTATTTGAATTTCTACTTAGGCTAGACATATCTCCAGGTCCCTATTATGCAAGGTAGGAACTATGGCTGGGTTAATGTCAGGCTCAAAGAACCAAGAGCAACACATGGGGATATTTCTGAGTAGTTTCTTTATTGTTGCTTACCTATTAATAGAAACTTACCAGACTAAAGCAATTATCTGCACTAACTATAAATATACTCTTAATGCCTTGGTAAAATCACACTTGGAATACTGCATCCAGTTTTGGCCGTGATGATGTAAAAGAGAAGTTGAGACTCTAGAAAGAGTGCAGAGAAGAGCAACAAAGATGATTAGGGGACTGGAGGCTAAAACATATGAAGAACGGTTGCAGGAACTGGGTATGTCTAGTTTAATGAAAAGACAAATTAGGGTAAGGTGACCAGACGTCCCGCTTTTGGCAGGACAGACACGCTTTTCAAGCGTGTGGCCCGCGTCCCGCATTCTTTCCAAAAAGTCATGCTTTTTTGGAAAGAATGCCGAAACAGCGGGACGTCTGGTCACCTTAGAAGGGGAAGCACAAAAGAGAGGTACTACCACCGAAATAAAAACCGGAAGCAAGTCGGACAAAGTGGAATTTCAGCAAGCCGGCTGCCTGCTGGGGAGAGGGGGAAGGGGGACTGTTCCTCCTCTCCTTCCCCCGCCCCATCCCTAGCCCCGCCCTCGGAGGCACCGCTGCTGTTGGGTTGCGGGTGGAGGGGTGAGGGACGAGGAGCCGTCGCCGCTGCCGTCGTTGCCCTGGGGCCGGGCGGGCGACCGGGAGACCGTGGCGCTTGGATGCCTGGAGCTCGCGACAGAGACCTAGCCCCGAGCCCGCCATGGGCTGCTGCGGGAGTGCCGCCTCGCAGGTAAGCTGCCGGCTGCCTCCTTTCCCGCCTCCCGCCTCCCATTCGTCACTTGCCAGCCCAAGCCACTGCCGGCTCCCGAAGGGGAGGCGGGAGGCGAGGAAAGGCCTCCCACCTCCCCCCCCACCTGGATGCCGACATTTGCGTTGTTTTGCCCTCTGCGCATGCACAGCGTTCTGCACATGCGCAGAGGGCAAAACTCAAATGGCGGCGCCCAGGTGGGCCCGCCCCCCCGTCCCGCTTAAAAAAAAAATCTGGTCACTTTAAATTAGGGATGACATGATAGCAGTGTTCCAATATCTCATGGGTTGCCACAAAGAAGAGGGAGTCAAACTATCCTCCAAAGCACCTGAGGGTAGGACAAGAAGCAATGGGTGGAAACTGCTCAAGGAGAGAAGTAACTTAGAACTAAGGAGAAATTTCCTGACAGTTAGAACAATTAATCTGTGGAACAACTTGCCTCCAGAAGTTGTGAATGCTCCAACACTGGAAGTTTTTAAGAAGATGTTGGATAACCATTTGTCTGAAGTGATGTAGGGTTTCCTGCCTAAGCAGGGAGTTGGACTAGAAGACCTCCAAGGTCCCTTCCAACTCTGTTATTCTATTCTATTCTATTCTATTCTATTCTATTCTATTCTATTCTATTCTATTCTATTCTATTCTATTCTATTCTAAACTGCTTAATCACATTCTTTGAGACCTCAGATACTTAATTCTAGTGGGCCTCTTCTGACTTGTGGGATTAGGCCAGGAAATAGGTGGAGGGTTTGTTACCAATAATGAGACCTATGGCATATGGCTCAGTTCAATATTATGCAGAAATATGAAAACATAACTTTAATGCCAAGGGGGGGAAACAGCAATTAATTTCCTTCCAAAGAAGATAAGTATTAGATTAGAGATATTAATATTACTTTGTGTAGCAGAATTCCAGAGTTAATTTAGTTATAAACCACAGGCCTATATTTCTAATATTCTTCAGACGTGACATGAAAGGTGATTAAATTACAGATGCCGATGTGAATTGGCTTTGGCAGATACAGGTTATCAGTCTAAAGTAAAAATGCATGGAAGACCTCTGGCATTAAGTATTATTTATTTGTTTGTTTGTTTGTTTGTTTGTTTGTTTGTTTGTTTGTTTGTTTGTTTGTTTGTTTGTTTGTTTGTTTGTTTGTGAGATTTACTGTATATACCGCCTCACAGTGCAAGCACTCTCTAAGCGGTTTATACCAGTAAGCAATGTATATTTATATTGCCCCCAACAATCTGGGTCCTCATTTTACCTACCTCGGAAGGATGGAAGGCTGAGTCAACCCTGAGCCGGTGAGATTTGAACCGCTGACCTGTGGATCACAGTCAGCTAAAGTGGCCTGCAATACTGCCCTCTAACTGCTGCGCCACCTCGGCTCCTATTTGCCTTCATATGACTTATATGAAGCTCTAATTCTTCCATTGTGATTATTGTTTGTCATCTTATGATCCCAAAAATGTTAGAAGTGCAATAAGCCCATTAGAACCAGAATGAGCTTTCCACATGGCTCCTCTTGACTTCAGAAAGGCTTCAAGACCAAGTGCCAGTTCACTGTTCCTTCCAGGTCTTGTCCCTTCTAGGACATTTGGGTTATCAGCAATTCAAGGTGGGCTGGACTTGGACCTCTGCCTCTGGTGGGCATGAAGGGACTGGAGACTGGCGATGCATTTGTCCACTCCCTCAGGATCAGCCTGGCCATCTCTTACATCAGCATTATTTGGGTCATACTTAATCCACTTGCTAAACAGAATACCATGGAATACTATCAAGCACTTTGATGGTTAACAGCAATTAAAATATAACACTAAAATTTAAAAATAGACAATAAATTAACTGAACAACAACAATAATAACACCAAGAAGTAAAGATAAGAATCCCTCACTTATAGTAGCTCCTCAGTATTTGGTACTTCAGATGCATGTTCATTTTTATCCTGGAAGCCTTTTCCTCTATAAATAAATCAAATCTTTCTGACCTGGGAAACTGGGTTTCAAAAGCAGACCATCATTTGATCAACTGCAACCTGCTGTCTGGTCTATCTTGCTTTTTTCTCTGACTTTGACCTTTATTTATTTATTTATTTATTTATTTATTATTTGTTCTTCTATGCCGCCCTACTCCCGGAGGGACTCAGGGCGGCGTACAACGTTTGTATAAGAACATTAATAATAAACAATGATTTAAAACAACAATTAAAAGATATAAAAAGTTAAAAATAATCACAATCAGCCATACCAAGGGGGGAGTTCAGATGGATTCAGTCTTTCCCCCCTGCCTGCAGGAAGAGCCATGTCTTAACGGCTTTCCGGAAGGCCAGCAGGGTGGGGATGGTTCGAGTCTCTGGGGGAAGTTGGTTCCAGAGCGCGGGGCCCCCCACAGAGAAGGCCCTCCCCCTAGGGCCCGCCAACCGGCATTGTTTGGCTGACGGGACCTGGAGGAGGCCCACTCTGTGGGCCCTAACCGGTCGAAGGGAAGTGTGAGGCAGAATGCGGTCCCGAAGGTAACCTGGTCCTAGGCCATGTAGGGCTTTAAAAATGATGATCAACACCTTTCCTTATTTAGTTGGTTTGATCAGTTAGGCTTCACTACCTCTCAGGTAGTGAATTCAATAGGATTTGCAGACTTCAGTAAGGCTGAAATCACAGAATTAGGGAGCATTTAGGCTCTTGGGTTTATTCCCTTCCATCTACCCACACACCCCTGTTCAGTATCGGAATCTAAATAAAACTTTCCTAACCAATAATTGTCCAGGCTCTGTTTGACTGCATCCAGCAAACTTCTTCCACAGTAATTGATTCTGCTGTCCAGGGAGTAGTCTGTTAGAATTTTTTTTTTCTAATATTGAACTTGATTTGTCTTCCTGTAGTTTAAGTTCATTATTCCATGCAGCTGCTGAGGTCTCTTCTCTGTGGGGGCCCATTGACAGCCCCTGGAAGATACTGTTTTGAATCCCGATTACTGTCATTGCAAGGAAGGAAAAACTATGTCCTCCGTATACTGTCTATTTTCCCTGTGGCCAGTTGCATCATACTGGAGGAAGAGGGTCATAAAAATTCAACCAGCAACAATGACACAAGAAGACTTATCTCGGGACTCACTAAGGACATTTTGCCTATAGGGGTCCCAAAATCTGGAACTCGTGCTGCCCCTTGGACCTGAGTGCCTCTTTATTCCTCTAATAAGCAGTGTCCACTAAACACAATTATATGTACTTCTGAACTAACAGATGTGGACTGTACTGATGATAATTTTGATGCCATTCTGAAAAAAAAACATTTAATGATGCTTCATAACTGGATCTGAGTCATCCTCCAAAATTTCCATTTGCTAAGAAGTCTAAATTGCCCCAAAACCACAAACCTCTATATTTATTTATTTATTTATTTATTTATTTATTTATTTATTTATTTATTTATTTATTTATTTATTTATTTATTTATTTTCTTTCTTTCTTTCTTTCTTTCTTTCTTTCTTTCTTTCTTTCTTTCTTTCTTTCTTTCTTTCTTTCTTTATTTATTTATTTATTTTGTCAAGTATGTATTGGTAATATACATAGATATAACATTGTTTATATACATAAGATGGGTACTAATAAAAGGGAACATTAGGACAGGGACGGTAGGAACTCTGGTGCACTTATGCACGCCCCTTACTGACCTCTTAGGAATCGGGTGAGGTCCACAGTGGACAGTCTAAGGGTAAAATTTGGGGGGTTTGGTGATGAAACCACAATGTCATGTAGTGAGTTCCAGGCATTAACCACTCTGTTGCTCATTGTGTGCTAGCTAAAGCTTTAAATCCACAGTTTAGTAATTAAGGGCATCAGGTTTGCTAGGTAGCAGGTGAGAATAAATGTGGAATCTACAAGATCAGGGAAACGAAGCCAACAACCTTCCAACAAGCTACTCTGGAAGACAGAGAACATGAGTGATGGAGCTTGGACAGAAACCAGAACACAAGGGAACTAATCAAGGATTAGAAGATGGAGAGCAGAAAGAACAAACCAGACTGTCAGACTTCAGGCAAGGCTGAAGCAGACCACATGGGAACAGCAAGACAAAACACTGAGCAGGGGAACATGGCTGGAAAAATAATAAGTCCAGAGTTGATACGTTGAGAATCCATAATTTCTAAAGTTGTGCCAGGGCGCCTCTTCCTATACCTGATGCCTGTTTTGCCGAAGAATTGGGTAACAAAATCCATGTTTTGTACAAGCACAAATATGCTATAATCCAGGGGTGGGTTCTAACTTATCTCGCCGCCGGTTTGCTTCCTCCCATGCCGCACCACGTGGCTACTCATGCAGTGCTGGAAACTTGGCTTCTGCGCATGCACAGAAGCAAAAACAAGCAAAACAAGCAAAAAAAAGCCAAAAACAAGATGGCGGCACATGCACAGTGCTGAAAACTTGGCTTCTGTGCATGCGCAGAAGCAAAAACCAGCAAAAAATTCCAAAAAAAGAAAAATCCCCCTCCCCAAAAGATGGTGGCGTCCACGGACTGGCACCGACAGAACCGGCTCTGTGATGTCACCACCAGTTTCCTACCAGTTCTATAGAACTGGTGCAAACTGGGAGGAACCCACATCTGCTATAATCAAAAGATTCCAACTCAGTGTGTCTTCTTTGTTGGCCCACTAGCATCATAACCATCCCACCTTTGCAGAAGCTTCACAGAAAAGAGAGAGAGAGAAGAATGCATTGTGAAAACACCTACACAGAGTTGTCATCGGCTCCCAACTAGACCATGAAGAACTTACTTTTAAATTTAAATTTGCCTTTTCCTTCTTCCCTCCTTTTCATTTTCACGTGGGTTTTCTTTCTTTCTTTTTTGTTTTTTAAACATTTGCCTATTTAATAATTTATTTTATCAAATTGCCTTTTAATTAATTCTAGATTGTAGGCAGTTTGCAATCAGCAGCATGATACACAAATGGAAAACACAAAAGCCTGATATCACTGCCTCTGAAACAAGCTGACAAATGGCCAATTCTACACTGAAAGCTCTTTAACCTTCCAATATATATATGCAGGTCTTGGTGTATTCGGGTCTTTTCCCATGTAAGATTGAGAGTATGTTGGCGATGTTTCGACGAGGTCCCACTCGTCATCTTCAGGCTGCTGTTTTCAGCTTTGTGCTTGTGCAAACAAAGCGTGGTCGCTGACACACACAAACACACACACACACACACACACACACACACACACACACACATGCACAGTACCAGTGTAGATTCTTCTTCAAGCAGGTACAGGCAGCAGAGAACAGCTAGTTTCATTTCAGCAGAGTTCAGAGTGGACAGAGAGCAGAGTGGACAGAGAGTAGAGTGAACTGAGCCATGCCCAGCCTTAAGCTTATGTTTTCAGTTTTGATTCTCTGCACAGACTCAGAAGTGTTTAGCTCTCATTGGCTTACTTAGTTGCTATGCCTATTCATTGGCTGACCTTGTTAACACTGGCTCTCCCAGTCATAAATATTCTAACAAAGTCCCTAGGTTCAATCTCGGGCATCTTTAATTTAAGACAGATCATATTATTGATCATACTTATGGAGATTCTCAGTCATCCAGGTCATGGTTGTCCCAAAGGTACTTTTTCAAGAGGCAACTGGACTTTCTTGTTTTTCTTCGAAGATGTTTCGCTTCCCATTCAAGAAGCTTCTTCAGCTCCTGAGAGCTCCAGAACAGTAGAAGCTTCTTGGATGAGAAGTAAAACATCTTCAAAGAAAAACAAGAGGCAACAAAGAAAGTCCAGTTGCCTCTTGAAAAAGCACCTTTAGGATTATTGATGATAGGAAAGCCATTTGTTTGCAACACCAAAGTCATTGCAGGTGGCCTTAGACCGAAGGCAGCTTGCTATCTCTGTATTGGCAGCTGTCTGTAGGAAGGCAGATTACAAATTAACAGAGTTGGAAAGGACCTTGTAGGTCAGTGATGGCGAACCTATGGCACGCGTGCCACAGGTGGCACGCGGAGCCATATCTGCTGGCACGCGAGCCGTTGTCCTAGCTTAGATCCAGCGCGCATCTGCGTGCCGGCCAGCTGATTTTCGGCTGGTGCAGAGGTTCTGTGAGGGCATTTTAGATTTCCGGAGGGCTTCCGGGGGGCATTTTCATCCTCCCCAGGCTCCAGGGAAGGCTCTGGAGCCTGGGGAGGGGCAAAAAACGGGCCTACCGGGCCCACCAGAAGTCGGGAAACGGGCTGATTCTGGCCTCCAGAGGGCCTCTGCAGGGGCGGGAAAGGCCGTTTTCACCCTCCTCAGGCATTGAATTATGGGTGTGGGCACTCGAACGTGCATGATAGCGTGCGCGCACTCGTTTTCGGCACCCAAGGGAAAAAAGGTTTGCCATCACTGTTGTAGGTTATCTAGTCCAACCCCCAGCCCAACCAGGGGTCAGCAAACTGCAGCTCTGGAGCCGCATGTGGCTCTTTCATCCCTCTGTTGTGGCTCCCTGTCGCCAGTCAGCACAACGATTTTGAGAGGAGCTTCCTTTTGGTGGAGCGGGGAAGCAGGGCGTGCCAGGATGAGACTCTATGGCAAGGGACGGGTTTTCCGGTCAGCTCCACAATTGATAGGGCTTTTGGTTAGGACTGGTAGAGGAAAAGGGATGCCGCTCTAGGAGGAGACTCTATAGTGGGGGGAACTGGACTTCCGGTCAGCTCCAGAATTGAACAGGGAACTTCCGGTAAGATCTTTGTGGCTCTTTGAGTGTTTAAGGTTGCCTACTCCTGCCCTACACCATTTCTGACAGATGGCAGTCCTGTCTCTTCTTGAAAGCCTCCAGAGATGAAGCTCCCACAACTTCTGAAGGCAAGCTGTTCCATTGGTTGATTGCTCTCACTGTCAGAAAATTTCTCCTTATTTCCAGATTGAATCTGTCCTTGTTCAGTTTCCATCCATTATTCCTTGTCTGGCCTTCAAGGTGCTTTGGAAAATAGGTTGACCCCCTCCTCTCTGTGACAGCCCTTCAAATATTGGAAGGATATTTCAAGGCAGGAGTGAGGGGGTTGACATACTTGATGCCTCCACTTTCTGCTCTTCAATGAAGGCCACTCTTCCCTTGTTCTCTTTCTTGGCCTTCACCAGGAATTGCTAATACTTCAGCTGGGTTCCCAGTAACAACCTATTTATCAAGGGCTCTTTACTTGGAATTGTAAGCTGTTGGGAAGCCCTGTGAATAATTGATATCTCTTTATTACTCACTCTTGGCGCTCCTTGCATAAAGAAAAGCATTTGTCTTTTATCATTTACTCTCATGTGTGCTGAGATGAATCTGGCTGGTGAAGGCATGTAAAAATTAATGGCCACAGGGACTTCCATTTCCAAATTGGTGTGGGCCAAATAGGCTAGCAGGGACTGCATTTTTCATTAGCCAGACATAACAATAATTGTCACCACCACATACCTATTGGGCCAAAAGTGACATGCAAGGATAACCCATTTTATTTTTCTTTAGAACCCAAACCCTGGTCCTCCCCCACCCCTTGCACCCCTATCCACATAGATGCTATCTTTTATACATTGGCAAAGTCTCTGGTAATGTATTCTCATTTTTCTTGCTTCAAAGAACGTACAGTATTGTGAGTTTCCTCAATAGAGTCTGATGCATATTCAAGACTTACCTGCTACACAAGATTTGTTCAAGACTGCATGTAAAATAGGTCATTGTCAGCCTTTCATTTGTCAAGTAATTTAAATGACAAGGACAAACTGCACTTGCAATTGGTACCAATTTAACTGGCAATGCATTAGGCAGATGTAGTCACACAGCAGCCAAGGAGCCAAGCATTGGGCTCATGTGCGGCTCCACAGTTCAATTCTGCACACATTTATTTGGGGACAAAAATGCTGCAGAAGCTGAAGTAGCCTAGCTTTGATTTGTGTTTGATACTCAATCTGGGTGGGTTAGAGCTGCAAAGACAGTGGAAAGCTAAGTTTGACTTCAAGAGGAGAAATGGTGAAATGTAAAATATGGGAATAGAGTTATCTCAGATCTATTACCCTGTCTAGGTATTTTCTTCAAATGATTATTCTACATCAGGGATGTCCATCTAACTTTGGCAACTTTAAGATCTGAGGACTTAAATTCCCAGAATTGCTGACTGGAAAATTCTGGGAGTTGAAGTCCACAAGTCTTAAAATTGACAAGGTTGGACATTTCTGTTCTACATCTAATTTGGTAGATCGCTATGTCCAATGATGAACTGATACAAGTTGTTTTACTCACCTGCTTGGCCATTGCTTATTTTTCTAAATGGCAAAACCATAATTTTGTTTTTTGTTTGTTTGTTGTTTTATACCACATTTTAGAAGTAAAATGATGATGATGATAATATCCAGAGATTTGCAATATCTAGTTAGAGTTCAGTGATTTGACTCCATTCCCTTTCTTCTCCTTCCATTTTCTTCATATTGTGTGATAGTTTGTGCAAGTTGTTAATTTCCCCCTCTTTGGTATTGAAATATAGGGTAGGTTGATTTCTTTGAGTCTGTTGGCCACTGTGACATTCTCCAGATTTGCTAGCATGGTTTGATTAGAATTTTTACTGAATTTTCTTCTGCTGCTTCCACTATTTTTGTAGCTATTCCATCCATTTCTGCAGCCTTTTGACTTGGTAATGACTGGAGTGCTGATCTAAATTACTCTTGTGGTATTAGAGGTTGTATACAGGGAATATCTTCTAAACTAAATTATCTGACATGCTGAGGTTTCTGCTCTCCAGAGCTTCAGTATACTTCTTCCACTTTTATTTTATCTTTGAATGTGTTACTTTTTGTCCATTAGTATACCAAAATGAAGTTGGAATCTGCTTCTGAATTTAGACAGCTTTTGGAATCTTCTCTTGTTTTTTTGGTGTCTTGTTTCCAATCTTCAGATGGAACAGATGCTGTTGTAACTCTTTATTGTCTCTTCCAACATCTCTTTGAAATAAAAAAAATCCTTCCTAAGATCTTTCCCTTTATTGATTTTGTCTTCTCTTTCTTTCATGGCAATTTTCATCATTTGTTCTGAAATCTAGTATGCTTTGTTCTTTTTTTCTTGATCTTTGTCAGTCTCTTTTTACTTTGATCCTTAGCCATTTTGATTTCACTGAGAATTCTTTTCTGGTTCCTTATTAATTATGTTCTGGACTTCAAAACAATTCCTGATGTTCTCCTTGAAAATTTCCCTTTGTGATTCTGATCTCTGAAGGCATAGACATTACATACATCTGATTTTCTTTTTCCAGCCCTCATTGCTCCTGTACCAAGTACTAGTCTGTGTCATATTCCTTGATTGTTGGGTTTTGTTTTGTTTTTACTGCTAACAATCAATCCTAAAATGCAGAAACTTCAGTGTCTTCAATGTCAATTCTCAACCTTGTTGCTATACCTATCATTTTCTTTATATTTAATCAAACTCATTTTATTGTAACTTTCATTACTTGAAGATCATTGAATCAGGCCCCAGCACATCTTTGCTATTATAATTTACCTCTTCCATCTCCTTCTATCAATAATAAAATCAATTTGATTTCTGTGTATTATGTCTGGTCATGTCCATGCATGTAGACATCGCTTTAGTTATTTGAAAACTATGTTAAGAATGAGGAGATCACTGGATTGGCAGCATATCACTCTCCCATTTCATTTATGTTTCTTAGGCCATACACTTCAAGAACATTTTATACTTAAGAACCATTAACATTCCAGTCTTTCACACACACACACACACACACACACACACACACACACACACACACACACACAGTGCATCTTGCTTGCATGTTTTGTCAATTTTAAGTTGAAGTTGACCATAAAATTTGTGGACTTTTTTTTCTGCATCAGTAGTTGGAACATAAACCTGGATAACTGCCATATGAAAGGGTTATTTATGAAATCTATTTGACATTAGATTTGGCGCAGTGGTTAGTATGCATTACTAACTACTTCTGCTGATTACTGGCTGCCAGCAGTTTGGCAGTTGAGGTCTCACCGACTCAAGGTTGACTCAGCCTTCCATCCTTCTGAGGTCGGAAAAATTGCCCCCAGATTGTTGGGGGCAATATGCTGACTCTGTAAACCACTTAGAGAGGGCTGAAAAGCACTGCAAAGCGGTATATAAGTCTAAGTGCAATTTCTATTATTCTAATTGCTATTAACTGTCAAGCATGGGAAATCAGGCATCTAGGTTGTTGAAATGGATATAGGTTTATTGTAAGCTTAAGCTCTCTACAAGAATTTGAACTACTAACAGTCAAAGCAAATTGGTAGTAGGTAAGAGTCAATGGAATTCAAGGTGGGCTGGATTTAGATCTCTTGTGGGTGCAAAGAGACTCGAGATTGATGACGCATTTGACCTCTCCCTCAGGCTCATTCCGAGATGGTGCAGTGGTTAAATGCAGCACTGCAGGCTACTGCTAGTTCAGCAGTTCAGCTGTTCAAATCTCACCGGCTCAAGGTTGACTCAGCCTTCCATCCTTCTGAGGTCGGTAAAATGAGGACCCAGATTGTTGGGGGCAATATGCTGAACTCTGTAAACCGCTTAGAGAGGGCTGTAAAGCACTATGAAGCGGTATATAAGTCTAAGTGCTATTGCTATTGCTATTGCTATTCTGGTCATCTCCTCTACATCTCATCCTTGAGCGCATTATACCTAAAGTACTATCTTTGCGATGTCCTACCTGTTTAAAAAAACAATTTCTTAAACAGGTAGGACATCTTTCCATTACTTCTTTGTTTTGTAATCTTCTCTCTCACAGTGTCCAGTCCATTTTAATTTGCTGGTGCCTAAGATGTCAATGTGTGCTTGGTTAATTTCATCTTTCACTCCATTGAGCTATTCCATGTTTGTTCTTTCGATGTTCCATGTTCCCACTACAATTGCAATGTAGTGTATGTAAATTGTAATAGACTATGTATTTTGTATATAAAGTGTATAAAGTGTATGTAAATTGCAATAGACTATATATACTATGTATGTGCAATAAACTATGTAAATTGCAATAGATGCAATTTACATAGACTTCTGTAAAGCCTTTGATTCAGTATTGCACGACAAACTACTTCTAAAACTGCAATCTTATGGCATTTTTGGCCCCCTGTATAAATGGATAACTGTGTTGCTGTCAAACAGGCAACAAGTGGTCAAAATATCGAACGCTATATCATATCCTGTATCTTCTAACAGCGGTGTTCCCCAAGGCAGTGTTTTAGGGCCAACACCTTTTATACTTTACATAAATGATCTTTGTGATCATATTAAAAACAACTGTGTTCTCTTCGCTGATGATGTAAAACTATTCAACGCTACTGACAATGCTGCTACCCTCAAACAAGTGGCAACTTCAAATCTCAACCAACAAATGCTGTCTTTCACATAGGCAAAAAAAATCAGAACCCAAAATACAAGCTGGATGGACACGACCTTGTAGATGACCCTCACTCTGTTAAAGACCTTGGAGTACTCATCGCTAATGATCTAAGTGCCAGAGCCCACTTGTAACAACATTGCCAAAAAAGCATTAAGAGTTGTTAACCTAATATTGCGAAGCTTCTTTGGTAATATTGTACTTTTAACTAGAGCATACAAAACATTTGCTAGACCAATTCTGGAATGCAGCTCATCTGTCTGGAACCAGCACTACATATTGGACATGAATACAATTGAGAATGTCCAGAGATATTTCATGAGAAGAGTCCTCCACTCCTCCGTTCTCAACAGAATACCTTATGCCACCAGACTTGAAATTTTGAGCTTAGACAATTTAGAACTACGCCGCTTTAGGTCTGACCTAAGTGTAGCACATAAAATTATCTGCTACAATGTCCTACCCATCAATGACTACTTCAGCCTCAACCGCAACAATACACGAGCACACAATAGATACAAACTTAAGGTAAACCTCTCCAAACTCAATTGCAGAAAATACAACTTCAACAACAGAGTGGTCAATGCCTGGAATACACTACCTGACTCTGTGGTTTCTTCCCCAAATCTCCAAAACTTTAACCTTAGACTGTCTACTGTTGACCTCACTCCATTCCTAAGAGGTCTATGAGGGGCGTGCATAAGTGCACCAATGTGCCTACCATCCCTGTCTTAATGTTCCCATGTACTCATTACCATCTCATGTATACATGTTTATACTTTTACTGTAATCTTATATATGCTTGACAAAAACAAACAAACAAACAAATAAAAAAAATTCTTTCTTGGCAGCTTTGGATTTTCTTTTTCTGCATAGGATCTTCAGGACCTGGACAGTTTTAATTAGTCAAGTCATAAAAACTTTAGTACTCCAAAAGAATTTCAACTCCACAACGTGTAAAGTACTATCTAACCTGAAAGGGTCAACATCCAGACCATATCAGCAACTTTGTCTTGAATATTCATGTGTTTTTCTTGGCAAAATAAAAGACTGGCAAGGGGAGGAAAGGAAAGGAAATTGGTTATGCAGCTTCAGGTTACATGTAAAACAGATTGCAAGTACCCTACCTATTAATCATTGTATAATATGTTGAAAACCCCTAGAGTTTGTTGAAATCCAAGACGGCCTGAAGATGTTTGAGTTCAACAATACATTGATCAATGGTGCTGTTGAAGTGCTTCTAAAGCCATTTTGAGGCCTGCTGTGGATGTCTTAAGAGCTTGAAATGCTCATATATTACTAAAGCTCTGATATTACTTGGTCCCCCACTTTTTTTTAAAAAGTCCTGACATCAGACTTGGTTTTTCTTGTGGATGAGTTATGGCAGGTTGTGGGTGGGGTGAGTGTGAGACTATTAGATTTTATTGCTGACTCTTTCCTGCAGGCTCTTTCAGTGGCCTTTCATGTTATAAACACTAGTATCCTTCTGGACTTCCCAACTACAAGGGTTGGGAACTGAGGCTATCATTTGTAGATAGTTTGGTTCCTTCCTGAGTACGCAGTGGGTGTTTATGGGGGAGACGAGGTCAGTCAGTTTTTCAAAGGATATTTGGGATCCAAGGTAGGCATTATCAGAGGTACCTAAACAAGTGATGAATTGTTGTTTCATGTCATAGAGCACTTTATTGTTACTATAGCAGTTTATTCGGTTTATTTTTGATGAATTGATTTTTTTTAAATAATTATGGCTATACATTTGCACAGTCTTGCTGGTAAGCTAATTAGAGATGTCTGAAATAATGCAAAGCACTGATAATAAAAAGAGAAGCAAACAGGAAGAGAACTAACTATTCTAAAACGAAAGTGCTCACCAAGAGCCTGAATATAGAGTAATTTCAAAATCAATAGATTTTGTATTGAGCAAGTCAAGATGTTTAAATATTCATGCATAGCACAATGTTCATTCCTGACAAGAGATTGCATTTGCCTTTTAACCAGCATTTGCAGGCTTTAAAATTTTGTGTTTCTCTGTCCTTAGTAAACAACCAACTAAGGTACACAAATTGAGGAGCCGAGGTGGTGCAGTGGTTAAAGTGCAGCACTGCAGTTCAGCAGTTCAGCTGTTCAAATCTCACCGGCTCAAGGTTGACTCAGCCTTCCATCCTTCTGAGGTCGGTAAAATGAGGACCCAGATTGTTGGGGGCAATATGCTGAACTCTGTAAACCGCTTAGAGAGGGCTGTAAAGCACTATGAAGCGGTATATAAGTCTAAGTGCTATTGCTATTGCTATTGCTAAATTCATCTATTTTTCTCTATAAACACAACTACCATTTTTCCCGGTAAACTAATTTTGTTCTTCTTATTCTATCAGGCATTCTAACATTCACTGTAAATCATTTGAGCTCTCAGCCAAATTTTTTTGCATCATCTGCATAGAAATATATACATACATACATACATACATACATACATACATACATACATACACACACACACACACATATACATATACATGTGTGTGTGTAACATTTTTTGCTGATAAATGAAAATAAAGGGAGACTATTATAGATCTATTTCGAGCTATTTTGCTCTCGTCAGATAGCCATACCCTTAGTGGGATTTGAACCTGGGCAGTCTGCTTGTAAGACAGCAGTTTTAACCTCTAGGCCAGGTTCTTTTCCCTATCAGCTGTGTGTATATATACACACAGACACACACAGACACACACACTCATGTTCTTAATACATGTCAGCTACCATCACAAGTATGTTTTACAATTTATTCATAAGTTCAGTAGACAATTAAGGGGGCATTGTATATTCTTGTCTTATCTCCTGCTCAATCTGAATCATTTGCTAAACAGTTTATTGGTGGTCATACATGTTTTAATCTATAATTTATTGCTATTATTGTGTTCAGTAACCAACTTTCAAATTTATATTTGTACCAAACATAGAATAGAATAGAATATTCTTTATTGGCCAACTGTGATTGGACACAGAAGGAATTTGTCTCCAGAGTATACACTCTCAGTATACATACAAGTAACAAAGTGATCAACAAAATGATAAATCATAAATCAGAAGCAATTACCATAAATTAGAAGATACACCCACAAGTGATAATCATAAGATACCAATAGGACTAAGAAGAGAAGGATAATAGTAATTTATTTATTTATTTATTTATTTATTTATTTATTTATTTATTTATTTATTTATTTATTTATTTATTTATTTATTTATTAAAATTTCTATGCCGCCCAACTCCCGAGGGACTCTGGGCGGCTCACAGCATGTATAGAAACATAAACAGGTAAAAGCAATTTTGTTAAAAAGCCATATTAAAATACTATCCAAATTTAAAAATAACTTTCATTCATACCCCGCCTGCCAGAAGAGCCAAGTTTTTATCGCTTTACGGAAGGCCAGCAGGGTGGGGATAATCCTGATCTCTGGAGGGAGCAGGTTCCAAAGGGAGGGAGCTCCCACAGAGAAGGCTCTCCCCCTCGGCCCCGCCAGCCGGCATTGCTTGGTCGATGGGACCTGGAGGAGACCCGCTCTGTGGGACCTAACCGGTCGTAGGGAGGTATGCGGCAGGATGCGGTCCCGAAGGTAACCTGGCCCTGAGCCATGTAGGGCTTTAAAGGTAACGACCAACACCTTGAATTGGATCCGGAGACTAATGGGCAGCCAATGCAGCTGGCGGAGAAGGGACGTTGTTACTTACCTGATACGTCCTTTCTCATAGGGGGAGCCATCCTCCAAGAATGGGTTAAATCTGCCCTCTAGCCAATCAGGACCGAGATTTTCAAAGTATAAATACCACCCTCTTGCCTTGGCACCCCCTCTTTTATTCGAGGGAAGAAGGTGAAACTCGCTGTGCTTAACCATCAACCAACCGTTTTATTAATAGGATAATCAAATTTAGATAAGTCAACCATTGGAACCAAGAATCATGAACATATTTACATCAGTGTGGCAGTCCAGACCAAACCCAGACCAGGGAGGGACTTGGAGGATAGCTCCCCCCTATGAGAAAGGACGTATCAGGTAAGTAACAACGTCCCTTCTCCATAGTGGGCGGAGCCATCCTCCAAGAATGGGACATACCAAAGACCCTTGTCCCTAGGGCGGGTGACCTACACTTGACTGGAGCTGCCACCGTCCCCCACACCTTGGTGTAACACCCTCCGACCAAAGTCCACCTCCTCCGAGGCGTATAAGTCTAATTTGTAGTGCCGGACAAATGGGGTCGGAGAAGTCCATGTAGCCACCCGGCAGACTTCCGTGATGGATGCTCGTGCATTCCAGGCCGCCGTGGTGGCCGCGCTGCATGTGGAGTGCGCGGTAAGTCCGGGGGGCCGGGGCAAGGACAGCTGTTCGTAAGTCAAGGAAATGGCTGCCCGTAGCCAACGACCCACCATGGAAGACGATGCCTTGGAGCCCATGGAGGGACGAAAAGATACGAACAGGGCTTCAGTGCGCCTGAAGCTGGAGGTACGCTGCACATATATGTCCAGGGCACGCCTGACGTCCAGCAGGTGCCATGTCCGTTCAGAGTCATTAATCGCATTTTGGTAAAAACTAGGGAGAACAATATCCTGTGCCCTGTGGAAATACGTATTTACCTTCGGAACGAAAGTGGGGTCCAAGCGCAGCACCACCCTGTCGGAATGGAAGACACACAGGTCCCCCCTCACGGACAGGGCTGCCAGTTCAGAGATCCGGCGAGCAGATGTTATTGCTACAAGGAAAACCACTTTGTACGTTAAGTGAATTAGAGATGCCGTAGAGAGTGGCTCGAACGGCCCGGTCGTCAGAGCAGTAAGCACCTTCGAGAGGTCCCAGGTAGGAAACCTATGGACCACCGGAGGGCATAGGTTCGAAGCCCCCTTCAGGAACTGCTTCAGTAGGGGGTGAGCAGAAAGGGAATCTAAACCTTGGCAGGAAAGCACCGTGGACAGCGCCGCTACCTGCCGGCGGAGCGTGTTGGGCGAGAGCCCCTTAGCAAGCCCCTGGCATAAAAATTGAAGGACATTGATTATTGATAATTCTACGGGGGAGTAACCCACCTGTGCACACCAGCGGCAAAATGCTTTCCATGTGGCGGAATAAATACGGTCAGTGGAGGGCCTCCTGGAGGCCAACATGATTGAGGCAATACTGTCCGGGATCAGGTGACGAACCTGGGCAGTCTGGCATTCTCCGGGGTGGCGAACAGGTCGATGACCGGCAGCTCTGGATGGTGGACTGACCCCTGGGCAAGAGACCACTCTGTCGGCGGGATCCGCCAAGGAGGTGACACGGACAGGGACATAAGGTCCGCGAACCAGGCCCATCTGGGCCAGTGGGAAGCTAGAAGGAGCACCTCCACCCTCAGCTGCAGGACCCTCCGGATGACCTTGGGGATCAAGGGGAGGGGAGGAAATTCATATAGTAGCCCTTGCGGCCAGTCGCATTGAAGAGTGTCTGTGTCCGCTGCCCCCTGTGTCTGGAACCTGGTGACGAACCTGGGCAACCTGGCATTCTCCGGGGTAGCGAAGAGGTCCATGACTGGCAGACCGAACTGACTGACCAGCTGCTGGAAAATGTCCGGATGAAGATACCACTCTGCCGGGTCAGATTAACAGAGTTGGAAGGGACCTTACAGGTCATCTAGTCCAACCCCCTGCCCAAGCAGGAGACCCTACATCTGCCTCTACCTAGGACTGAACTCATAACCTCCTGATTGTGAGGCAAGAGCTCTACCTCTAGGCCGATGGAGTTCTGGCTGAGCCAGTCTGCGGTTGTGTTGCTCACCCCGGAGATGTGTTCTGCTGCGATGGACTGCAGATGCCGCTCTGCCCAGAGCCCCAGTGTCATTGCCTCAGCCATGAGGACCTTGGACATGGTCCCGCCCTGGCAATTGATATGGGCCTTCGTTGTTACATTGTCTGTCAAGACAAGCATGTGACTGCCCGACAGACGGCCCTGGAAGTGAGCTAGGGCCAACCCGACTGCCCTCAGTTCTAACAGGTTGATGGGGAGGCTCTGCTCGGCACTGGACCAAGTGCCCTGGGCAACCTGGGACTTGATGTGGGCCCCTCAACCTGTGGTGCTGGCATCCGTGGTCAGAGTCAGCCTCCGTGGTTCCAGGAAGCCGGTGCCTTTGGTGAGAGTGGCTGAAGACCACCGTCTGAGGGATTTCTGGACCCCTGTCGGGAGGTAGACCCTGGCTGGGGAATCGCTGCGACCGGATCTCTGGAAAGGGAGAACAAACCATTGGAGGTCTCTGGAATGCAGGTGAGCCCATGGAGTGATGTGAATGGCTGATATCACCTTCCCCAGGAGGGAGGACAGCTGGTTCAGGGGAACCCTTGTTTGGGCCAGAACACGCTGGACTAAATTCGATAGGCTGTCTCTCCGCTCCTGAGATAGGTACACCCTGCACTCCAGAGAGTCAATGATGGCCCCCAAGTGAGTCATCCTGGTAGAAGGTGACAATTGGCTTTTTCCCATGTTGACTAGGAACCCATGGTGCCCAAGGGAGTTAAGGACTACCTGGGTGTCCTGCTCTGCCTGGGACAGAGAGGAAGACTGGATGAGAATGTCATCCAGGTAGCACTGGACACGCACGGGGATAGCCCGCAGGTGGGCGGTCAAGGCGGCCAATACCTTGGCAAACACCCTAGGTGCTGAAGACAGGCCGAAGGGCAACGCCAGATATTTGTAATGCACCCCTGCATGGCAAAACCGGAGGTATTGGCGGTGAGATGAATTGATTGGAATGTGGAGGTAAGCCTCCGAAAGGTCAATTGAGGCGAGAAAGTCGCCTTGCCTAATGACCGCCAGAATTGATTGCAGGGTATGCATCTTGAATTTCTTGTAGATGACATATTTATTGAGGCGTTTTAAATCAAGAATGGCTCTCCACCCGCCCGAAGGTAGATCGGGAAAGGGTAAGGCAAAATCACATAAGCCACGTCCCACAGAAGACCCTAATGGGGAGTCAGCCCCTGGCACACTGACTGAGGCAAGGGACAGGTCACCACTGACCAGAAACTCTCCTCCTCCCCCCAAGACTGCTAGGGTCTCAGAGGGGCACAAGGCTGCTGAGGGACACAAGTCCTTCTTCAGGGCAAAAACCTTAGGCAGCTCCAAGGCAGCTCCACCTAGCAAGCGTCCATCTGGAGGTGGACCCCATTGACCTGGCTTAGACAGCCGCTTGAGCTGATGATGATTGAGCAGCAGGTTGATTTTGGCTTGTGAATGGAGCTGTCTGGTTCCAAATGCCAGAGTGAGCTAATGAGAATTCCCTGGCATCCAGGGAACTCCCGTCCACTAGGTCCCCCTCCCTGGGGGATGCTAGGTAGGAATGAGTAGGGTAGAGTACTCTGGATAGGGTAATTTCCTTTGTAAAAGGCATCATTTTAAAAATTAACTCCAATTTACAAATCCTGTTGCCTTTGTCTTAAAGTTCAGTTCATAAGAGACGGATATTTTCAAATACAGAAAAAAAAATTGATAGTTTGTATATAGAAAAATTGATAGTTTGTATATAGTTCCAGTTATGCTGGGCTCATAGACTCCAGAAAAAGGCTTGGTTTTAAACTGTTACTGGAATGAGAGCTCACTAGGCTCATTTGTTCCTTTTATGTGAGATCTGTAACTTACTACTTCTAAATTCTGCTGAAAGCCCTTGTTCAAGCCATTTTTAAAATATAGATAGAATCTTCATTCTAAGTTGATACGTTTAGCTTGTTATTGTCATATATGAATACCTGAACATGCTTTAACAGGTACTCCTGAGGCAGACCTACAGACAGCTAGTCTGAATTTTTGTCAGCTCAATTCAAATAACAGTATCCATATTTATTTAAAGCCTCTGCCAACAAGGCAGGCCTCAGAAAGGCCTGGGTAAATTAGTAGGTCCAAACAGTCACTAAAAATGGCCAACGCCCTTAAATGAGGCCAACAAGATGGCAGTTGCCCTTAGTTGGTCTTTCAAAATGGCCACTGCCCATATTAGGCCTTAAAAATGGCCACCGGCAAGAAAGGGCATCCAAAATGGCCACCATCCTTGATGTGGCTTCAAAATGGTCTCTGCCCACTTTTGGTATTTGAAACAAAATGGCCACGCCCTTAGTGCCTCCAATTCTGAGGGCAATCAAAATGGCTGCCACCCTGTGGGAGCTTCAAGATGGCCACTGGCACTCTCAAAGGCTGCCTACACACTTACCTGGCTGAAGACAAGCAGATCAATGCAGAGCAGCTCAAATGGAAGCATACGGCCCAGGCACTAGAGACAGGTACAGACAGGGCCTTGGATCAAAGGAGCCTTGCCAGATTGCTGGCTCTTGTCACCCATTGCACAGAAGGCAAGTTAAATAAAGGAGGCCTCAAAAGAAAAAAGAATTTTTTTTTGAAGTGGGCGGTCCTGTGTAATTCAAAATGGTGGCCACCCATGAGGCACTCCTAAACTTGCTGTCTCCTGAGGAGAAAGGAGTCTGCTAAGGCCTAGCCACTAACTGTCAGTTTTCTGGGTCTCCTGGAGCAGACTGACTGATTTCTGAAGTTCCAAACAAAAAGAGGGAGCAAGCCCTCAGGAAGCAGCACCCAGATTGCCAGCTTCTCAGGCACGAGACAGAGCAAAAAAACAGCTGTGCTGGATGACTTGGAGCGTTCAGAAGGGGAGGATGGGCGTAGAAGTGACCTGTCCCTGGCAGGGCTCATAGTTTCTAATCCCCCCCCCCTCGCAAATGTCCTCAGCAGGAGTGACCCTGGGGGTCTTCTGCTTTGCCTTCCCCTGCTTATGGCCTTTGTCAGCTGGCTGAACTATGGAGCAGCAGGGGTCAAAGGCAGGCTCTGAGGCAAGGAAGCAGCCGATCTGAGCGAAGATGATTTGAAGTCTGCCTGTCAGTTTGCCTTGCCGAGGCCTTCTCTCCCGATGCAAGGCAAGGTGTGAAATTTCTAGCGCCCTTTTCCGATGCCGCTCGATCGATTGCGGCCGATGTCGGCTCCAAAAGTCAATTAAGGACGCTAGTTTGGCTTATAGGAGACAAACTCAAGCCGATTGGAGGGGAACGCTAGTTTGGCTTATAGGAGACAAACTCAAGCCGATTGCAGGCCACCCAAGCTCAGGGCTTCTGTGGCTGAAGATCACGATCTGGAGTACCTCCCTCCCTGACAGGCAAGACAAGGCTGCAATTATTTGACTGGTTGATTAAGGTGAGAAAACCCCAGTGCACAACAGATGTGCAACTGTTAAGGTAATCTCCTCCCTGGGGAGTCCCAACCCCCAGCTAGGGACAAGGCCCAATGGGGCAATGCCCAGTAAGCTGACACGATTGAAGAGTCTCTGAGTGACAGCTGTCTAGTAAGAATCAATGAAGCAATAACTCACAGGAAGTAGTAGAAATTCAGTAGTTGGTGGAGAAATCGAAGAATGGGTTTAAGCACTGTCCTTTTTGGCTAAGGACCGAGAAAAAAAAGAGGGGGTGCCAAAGCAAGAGGGTGGTATTTATACTTTGAAAATCTCGGTCCTGATTGGCTAGAGGGCAGATTTAACACATTCTTGGAGGATGGCTCCGCCCACTATGGAGAATCGGTGTTACGTGGGTGCATCTAGGTACACCCACCACAGCTCGCGCAGCTGCATTTTGCACCAATTGCAGTCGCCGGACACTCTTCAAGGGTAGCCCCATGTAGAGCGCATTGCAGTAATCTAGCCGTGAGGTGATAAGGGCATGAGCGACTGTGAGAAGTGCCTCCTTCTCCAAGTAGGGTCACAATTGGTGCACAAGACGTACTTGTGCAAAGGTCTCCCTAGCCACAGCTGAAAGATGTTGCTCCAATTTAAGCTGTGGATCTAGAAGGACACCCAAATTGCGAACCCGTTCTGAGGGAGCTAATTTCTCCCCCCCAAGAACCAAGGAGGGACAGTTGGTCAAGTCCTTAGGAGGTAATGCACTTACTACATGATTAGATATCCTTAGGAATATTAGAGTATGTTTATTATTAGAGAATATATTTATTATATTAGAGAATGTTTATTCTAAACATTAAACATTAACTCAACATTGAACATTAAGCATATTAAACATTAAACATATTAGAAAATGTTTATTTTAAACTAGAATAAACATTCTACTTTATCATGTGTTTCTTCTAAATCAATGGACATAAAACAACCTTTTTTCATATTCTTGTTTTTTTTAATGACTTGAAAATGAGCAAAAATTTGCCCAGCAAAAACACTTCACTTCTTAAGTTTTGTTCATTGACACTTCTTGTATTGTTTGAATCAGAATTCTGCTGAGCACCTTTAAAGAGATGACACTAAAAGCTGGCACGCATAGCCAACACCCCAGAAGAGAAGCTCAGGATCCAGAAAGATCTTGACAGACTTGAACAATGGGCTCTTTCCAACAGCAAAAAATTTAACATGGAGAAAAGCAAAGTGTTATACCTAGGCAGGAAAAACCAAAGGTACAAGTACAGATTAGAAGGCCTGGAGACAGAAACATATGAAGAACGGTTGCAGGATTTGGGTTCGGCTAGTTAGAGATAAGAAGGGCTAGGGTGACATGATAGCAGTATTCCAGTATTTGAGGGGCTGCCACAAAGAAGAGGGATTAAAATTATTCTCCAAAGCACCAAAAAGTAAGACAAGAAACAATGAATGGAAATTAATCAAAGAGAGAAGCAACTTGGAAACTTCCTAACAATGAGGACAATTAACCAGTGGAACGGCTTGCCTTCAGAAGTAGTTGGTGCTATATCACTGGAGGTTTAAAGAAAAGACTGGACAACCACCTATCTGAAATGGTATAGACTAGAGTCTCCTGCTTGAGCAGGGGGTTGGACTACAAGACCTCCAAGGTCCCTTCCAGTTCTATTCTAATTGATTTCTCTGCATGTTTTGCATTTGCTGTTGCAACCCTTCCTTTGAATAAGGAAACAATAACATATTTCTTCCAGTCCTAGACACAGATCCAGTTTTTAGTATTTTCCCATTACTCGAGTAACATAATCACCTGCAGTCTTCCCATTTTTTCAGCATTCTCAAAGCATTTATGATTTCTTTTTCATCATGTTTTTTTTTTGATATTCATAGTTACAGCATTCATTTCAGTTCCACTCTTTGACATATCACTACCACACTCATACAGTTCTCTAAACTACTTTGTCCAGGATTGCCTTCTTTTCATTTCATTCTAAATAATTTCATCACTTTTATTTATAATTCCATTTACTCTGCTGGAGACTCTCTGTTTAGGCTTTTTCATCTACTTCCAAATCAATTCTTTTCTTTCCATCAAAATCACTCTACGTTTTAGCTGCTCCTTTCAGTGTGAACTATTTATGACTACATTTTTTTTTGCAATTGTATTTTTTTTCTTTATTTGTAAACAATTGACTGCTGGTCTACGTGATATGCCCGTGGTGGTGAACCTATGGCACGCGGTGGCACGCGGAGCCATAGAAGCTGGCACGCGAGGGTTGCCCACCGGCAAACCGGAAGTGCGAAAAAAACGCACTTCCGGTTTGCCGGTGAGCTGTTTTTTGCACTCCAGAGGGTTCAGGGAAGCTCCCTGAAGCTCCGGAATGCAAAAAACTACAAAACGGACAAACCGGAAGTGCACTTTTCCACACTTCCGGTTTGTCCGTTTTGTAGTTTTTTGCATTCCGGAGCTTCAGGGAGCTTCCCTGAACCCTCCGGAGTGCAAAAAACAGCATACCGGCAAACCGGAAGTGCGTTTTTTCGCACTTCTGGTTTGCCGGTTTCGTCGTCCCAGGCTCCGGTAAGCCTTTGCACGGGGGTGGGGGTGTGTGCACATGCGCAGGGGGCAGCATGGGGGGTGTTGTGCGCATGCGTGGGGGGGGAGGGAATGGGTGTGGGCATTATCTATATCTTTCTATCTTTATGTCTACATACATTATAAAATATTTCTCTCCTTCTCTCTTTTGCATCAATCGTCTTATACATATTTTTTCTCCCTCATAATCTCTTACACATAATTCTACCTATCATTCTTTTTACATTTCCTATGAGTGTAATTGTATACATTTCTGTGGCAACCCTGTGATTGTCACAGAGGGTCAATCTATTCTCCAAAGCATTTAAAGGCAGAACAAGAAGCAATGGATGGAAACTAATCAACAGGAGAAGCAACTTACAGTAGAACTAAGGAGAAATTTCCTGACAGTTAGAACAATTAATCAGTGGAACAACTTGCCTCCAGAAGTTGTGGATGCTCCAATAGCTGAAGTTTTAAAGAAGAGATTGGATAACCATTTGTCTGGAGTGGTGTAGGGTTTCCTGCCTAAGCAGGGGGTAGGACTAGAAGACCTCCCTTCCAAATTTGTTATTCTGTTATGTAATTCTGTCTATTCTGTTTTAAGGAGGTTCTATAACTCCTTTGCTTATAGCCATTCCTTTTCATTCTGTTTGGAGATTAACCTACCTTATAATATTTTTCCAAACAGGACACAACGTTTCTGTCCTTTTGATGGTTTTACAATCAAAATAATTTGCAATTATTCCCATCTATGGATTTTTTTCTTGTATACACATGCATAAAATATGGTAGGCACCAATTCATATTTTCTGACATATACTTTAACCTTTTCATTTATATTCAGACTTGCACCTACACTTCTTTGCATGTGTTCATGAGGTCCACTCTGTGAGATCAGGGTCTTTTCTATAAGATGTATTACATCCTTTGAATTTCTCTTAGTTTCGCAGGCACAAAATATATCTATTTTTCTTTCGGACATTAAATCATCCTCAAATCATTACCATTTATTCTTCTTACATTCCAAATCAGTGTTCCATATATCATCAGCAGTTGATCCCACAGTTATTACCACTGTTTTGCATCAATGTTTTGTTTAGCTGAAGCTTTGGCATCATGCTTTTTTTTTAGCAAGATGGAGCAGATGTACAACTAGACTATTAGTTGAACTCTGCTGCATGCCGCAAAGTTTCCCTATCTAGTTGTGTCCAACTCTAGGGCAATCTCGGCCTGCTCATCTCTGTTTCTTGGCTGAAGAAGACAGTGTTATCCAAAGACATTTTCTGTGGTCATGTGGCCAGCCTGGCTATATGCCAAAGGTGCACAGAATGCTGTTATATTCCCACCAAAGTGGTACCTATTCAGCTACTCGCATTTGCAGGCTTTCGAACTGGCTCAGCAGTTAAAGATGCTGAGCTTGTCAGATGAAGAACTGACTGCCTGGGTTTAAGACCTGAGCTCCCATTACTTGACCTAGCTCCAGCACACCTAGCTGCATGCAACATTTTGTTTACTAACAATAATACCAAGACTGGTCAGTTTTGGTTGCCACAAATGCAACTCAAGGTCATTTTCAACCCCAAGCATGTTTTTCCAGCATACCAGCTGGAATCTCTAAAGTAGAGACTACCTTGTGAGTCAACACACTGCTCCACGCATCCCATCAGTTTGGAGCTACATGCAACGTATTAATTCATACTCAGAATGCAGACAACAATCTCCTACATGTAATGATTTCATTGTCTAATGTGGCTAATGTGCAGTCTGGTGTTTATTGATCCTAAAAGCATTTTGCTTATTGTACACACACAAAAAAAATACTTTCTGTGAAAGAATAAAACCACTGCTCCCCACCTCTCCACCTCCATGTTCAATGCTACACTGTTCTCCTTCTTCATCTGATGGATCCATGAGTAGTTGGTAATGGCTTCAGCAGCAGGGAAGTCTGTCTAATCAGGGAGAGGAAATGAAAGGAGGTAAACATTATTGTGAAACTGGGAGGTGGGAAGACCGGGGTATATAATTGCAATGGATGCTTCTCTTTCTACCATCGGATTTATGTATGTGGAAAGGTAAGAAGAGCTTTCTCTGAGTCATAGTTTAGGAGGAACCATGTGTTGTAAAAAGCAGGAATGGAAAAAAACTGGTGATGGATATTTGCTGAGACTCTTATTCTAGCAGAATTGTCCAGTCGCAAGTGGATTGAACTGAATCAAACCTGGAAAGAAAATTGGGGAAAAGAAAAACCACAGCTCTGTACTTTGCTACTTGCTTATGATATACGTTGTATGGTCAAGCTCTAATTGTTCCTCCCAAGCAAATAATTATAGTTACTGTCAGGAAAACTGGTTTGGGACACAGTATTAACACGAGAACTTACATTACATTAATTTGTTAATGGGGCTTTCAGCAAACTTCAGAGTAGGCTATTCAGGCTAGTGTCCTTCAGATACCTTGCACTATCCCTTCGCACCTTAGAGGTGTTCTTGTCCAAACACATCTAGAAAGCATCGGGTTGAGAATGGTCTTTCTAGACCGTGTTTTTCAGTGTCTTGCATGGGGTTGATCAATTTTATATTGTAGGAAGATATCAATGGGACAGAAATTACTTTGTCCCATAAACTGACCCTGTTATGAGAAGCTGAAATGTATAATAGAATTGGTGCCTCCTATGACTAAGTGCTTAGGCATCAAAGTGGCTCTTTTGATGTGTGAAATTATGTTCTGTGAAAATGGGATTCAGGAATCATGTGCCCAGATGTGTTGTTATGTTATATACAAAGTTTACACAAGTTGAAGTGTCATTCAGAACATGTATAACAGTAGATAACAAGCTAGATAAGGCCATGGATAATGATGAGTAGGCTATCTCTATTTCAGAGGGGAAGCAGTTGGTGTTTCATCCTATGCACATCTCTCCAAAGGTGTGATGGACTGTGTACCTACAGAAGCAGTGGAGGAGACCTTTGGCAGCACAGAGTTTTCTCAGAAAGAGGCCCAGAATAAGAGACTGCGCAGTCCTGAGCTGGATAGGGGAGGAGTTCAGGGTAGACCCACCCTAGAATATCTCAGGATACATTTAGTAGATTAGAAAGTTATCGCTTTGGTTTGGCAAGATTCTGTCCATTAGGAGCAAGCAAATAAATGATTGAATTCAATTGGATCTTGCTGTCTCATCTTTGGGCTTGGGCCTGACAAAAGTTGAGAAAGATGTCATAAGATCTGCACTGTAATGTACCAGTTGGCTTCTAGGTATAGACCAAAGTGTTGGTTATTACCCATGAAACCCTTTGGGGCCTAGAGCCTGTTTGGTAGAGGGATCACTTGTCTCTGACAAGTTCTCTTGTAGGGTTCAGGAATAGTGTCTTCTCTGTGGCATACTTGGGATTCAAAATTGTTTACTACTGGTTCTGTGGGTGTGGCTTGGTGGATGTAGCTTGGTGGGCCTGGTGTGGTGTGGCTTGGTGAGCGTGCTTGGTGGGCGTAGCAGGGGAAGGATATTGTAAAATCCCCATTTCCTCCCGATCAGCTGGGACTCGGGAGGCAGAGAATAGATGGGGGCGGGGCCAGTCAGAGGTGGTATTTACTTGTTCTCCAAACTACTCAAAATTTCTGCTACCAGTTCTCCAGAACTGGTCAGAACCTGCTGAATCCCACCTCTGCCTCCCCCCCCTTTAAAAAAAACTGTATGCTGCCCAGAGGTATTGAGGAATTTGAGGAGGCCTCAAAATTGAGTAAATAAATATAACACTCCCCCCCAAACCTCAGGTAATGAATTTCCTACATGTAGACAGGAGTAGGAACTTATCACTACTTTTAGAACGTCAGTTCCTTGCAGCATTTGTAATTCAGCAATCATTTGAGATCCACCCTCTTCTCTGATTGTAGCTTAATATCAGAATTAGATTGTTGTTTGTGATCATTTTTATATGGAAGCCCTGATAAGCCCTGCCTTCACAAGCTGTGAAGGGTTAGGGTTAGGTAAAATAAAATGAGTAAATGAGTAAAACGAGTAAATGAGTAAAACAAGCTTGCCTTTTTCCTCTGTAGCAAATTTGTAATAGCAATAGCAATAGCACTTAGACTTATATACCGCTTCATAGTGCTTTACAGCCCTCTCTAAGCGGTTTACAGAGTTCAGCATATTGCCCCCAACAATCTGGGTCCTCATTTTACCGACCTCAGAAGGATGGAAGGCTGATTCAACCTTGAGCTGGTGAGATTTGAACAGCTGAACTGCTGAACTGCAGTGCTGCACTTTAACCGCTGCGCCACCTTGGTAATCCATGGGCTGGAAGCCAGGAAAGGAGTCAGCCTTCCTAGTCAAAAAACAAGTAGGAAGAAATAGCCCATCGTTGCTGGAAAGCGTATCCAAATTTCTGCTTTGTCATTTTTTTTTGCTATGTTCCAAAAACCTTGATTCCACCCCACCCACCCCCACCCCCAGAGTGTGTTACTTGGGTTTCTGCAGTGCAATTATAATTTGCATTTGAGCCAGATGATCAAATGAACCAGGTGCGTGGGATTCCAGCCACCTCCACAGCTGTCCATTCCACCTTGTGTTCATCTCTCTCTCTCTCTCTCTCTCTCTCTCTCTCTCTCTCTCTCTCTCTCTCTCTCTCTCTCTCTCTCTCTCTCTCTCTCTCTCTCTCTCTCTCTCTCTCTCAATGTGGGGATGGAGTGTGTTGGAACATCTCCATGCCTAGTTGTGCATTCTAACCAAATACTCCGCTGTACGTTTTATCAGAGCAGTCCTATGTCATTTCTGGAAAGGAGATGAATCTGTTATCGGCATTAGTAATTGGCATCCAGGATTCTCCTTTCCCTCTCCATTACAAGCGACCACGAAAGAAAAGTAAAATAAAATATAGGTGCCATTGATGCTGTGGATTTAATAGCGAGGGTAATATTTGCTTGGACAAACACCTGTCATGCAGCTATATCATTTTGGAGCCGGAATTTAATGATCTTATGATGTCCCCTTTAGATACATATTTGAATAACTTGCTGCGGCATCTCCAATTCATCTTTTTTTCTTCTCCTCATTACTATTCCTCGGCTTTTACAACTGTCTCACTACCACTGGTGCATTAGAACAGGATGTCTTGCTGGCCCTCTGAGAATATGCACTCGCAAATCATGGCTGTAAGATGAAAACAATGGTTGGTTTAGGGATGGAAATATTCAGTGCATTTATCTTACACTAAACAATGTCTTCTTAAATACAAATTATTTGCAATTGTAACTACGTGCAATTCGTGCAGGTCCACTTAGCACCACTAGATTTTTTTTTAAAGGAAAAAATGGAAAAGTTGTAGAGCCATAGCATCAATTCCACTGGGCTTTAGACTCCCATTGAACCAAGATTCAGAAGGTCACTGTCAATTGCTCCTCCCTGGGTGGCTACCTGTAGCTACCTTACTTCTAGCAAGGTAATCCAAAGAGGCACACCCAGAACAATTAACTTTACAGGTAAGGCTAAATTAGCAACAGCAATAGCAATAGCACGTAGACTTATATACTGCTTCATTGTGCTTTACAGCCCTCTCTGAGCAGTTTTCTAGAGTCAGCCTATTGTCCCCAACAATCTAGGCCCTCAGTTTACTGACCTTGGAAGGATGGAAGGCTGTGAGATACAAGGGGAAAGAGAAAAAGAAAGAAAGACTTCCAACTCTTCTTAGCACGGTACAAGTTAAACACACTCCAACCTCAACTTTTTGCTTTTCCCTGCTCCCCTTCCTTCCCTTAATTTCCTATTTTTTCTTCTCTTCTTTGTATTTTATATAATAAAATGAAACCTTAACAATAAAGGAAGGATGGGAGGCTGAGTCAACTTTGAGCTGGTGAGAATCGAACTGCCGAACTGCAGGCAGCCGACAGTCAGCAGAAGTAACCAGCAGTACTGCATTCTAACCACTGATAACATCAAACTGATACTAAGATGAACATCCGACAACTAAAAAGAAGTGGTGCATGACAGGGTAGCATGGAGCGCACTTTCCTATAAAGTCACCAAGAGTTGGACATGACTGAATGGTCAAAAAAAAGAACAAAAAGCCACAATGGTGTGTCCCCTCCAGTAACACATGTAAGCAATCTGCAAGAGATCTATATTTGCTGTATGTGCATCTTTCCAACTCCTAGGCCACATGCCCAAGTTTCCACTTTCCATACTTTTAAGTTGGAAGGTATTTAGGAGTGATTCACATTGAGTTGGAATCAAGCAGAAGGCTCCATAGATCAAGATCAATCTTTATTTAACAAAATAACAGAGTTGGAAGGGTCTCTGGAGGTCTTCTAGTCCAACTCCCTTGCTCAACCAGGAGACCCTATACTATTTCAGACAAATGGCTGTTCAATCTGTTCTTAAAAATCCTCAGTGATAGAGCTGTTGTTTAATATCTACTCTGAATCCATTTTCAACAAAGCATTAGAAAACTTCGATGTTGGTCTCAAAGTAAACGGTGTTCAGATCAACAATTTAAGATATGCTGATGACACAGTTGTGCTTGCCAGTAAGCATGAAGACCTTTATTTCCTCATCAACAGAGTCACAGAAATATCTGAAAAATACAGCTTGAAGCTTAACACCTCAAAAACCAAGATCATGGTCGTCAGCAACCCATTAATTTACCACTGATAACTTCAGAAGGAATACCACTAGAAAAAGTTGAAAGGATTACGTAACTCGGTTCTAATTTAACCTGAAAACTGGAACATGACAACTGAAGTAAAAACAAGGATAAAGCTTGAACAGCATTCTTCAAAATGAAAAAGCTCTTCTGCAGTCACGACATAAGTCTAAGACTGAAAATCAGGCTTGTCAGATGCTACATCTTTTCTATCCTGCTCTACGGAGTGAAGAGTTGGTCTATGACAGAAAGCCACTTGAAGAGGCTAGAAGCATTTGAAATGTGAATTTACAGGCGACTGTTACATATAAGTTGGGTTGACAAAATCAGAAATGAGGAGGTGATAAGCCATCTGGGAAAGCAAAGGGAAATCATCAAAACCATAAAAAAGCGAAAGTTAGAATATTTTGGACATGTGATGCGACACCCAGAAAAATACGAAGGATTCACTTAATCCTCCAAGGAAAGATTGAAGGCAAACGAGGTCCAGGCAGAAGAAGAACATCATGGCTTCAAAATCAAAGGACTAGTTTGGACAAAACTCAGCAGCACTTTTTCATGCGGCTGTTGATAAAAATAGGATTGCCAACATGATCGCCAACATCCGATGACAGATATGGCACAAGAAGAAGTGATAAAGCATCTACAACATCTGAAGGCAAGCCATTCCACTGATTGATGGTTCTCACTGTCAGGAAATTTCTCCTTAGTTCTTGGTTGGTTCACTCCTTGATTAATTTCCATCCATTGCTTCTTGACATGTCTTCCGATGCTTTAGAAAATAGGTTGACTCTCCACTTCTTTGTGACAACTCCTCAAAGTTTGGAACACTGCTATCATGTCACCCCAGCCATTTTTTTTCATCAGACTAGACTATCCAATTCCTGCTATCGCAATCAAGATTGCTCATTTCCCCTGTTCAAAATGGGAGTAAGAGATACGTGTCTGGCCTTCATTTTCTCTTCTGTCCCTCTATACCAGGGGTCAACAACCTTAAACACTCAAAGAGCCATTTGGACCAGTTTCCCACAGAAAACACCAGGAGCCACAAAAACATTTTGACATCTAAAAAGAAGATAACAATGCATATATCGTTTTTTACCTTTATGCTATGTATAAAAAAACTATAGTGTGTTGCATTTATGCAATCAATGAACTGCTACAGAGAAAACAATTTTTTATTTCTGCTTGCAATAAAAACATTTTGAACTTTGAAAAAAAAGATGGGTCGAAAAGCTCAATAAATTGTGTGCTGGCAGGTGTCGCACATTGGCGGTTGTGACGCATGTTTTGAGCGACAGAGAGCCGCAGCAGAGGGATGAAAGAGCCACATGCGGCTCCAGAGCTGCGGGTTGCAGACCCCTGCTCTATACCATATTTACAGTATTGAGATCTGAGGTGAGAACAAAGTTAAAATTATCCTTGGTTCTGGATGGTGATATAGATCTACAAATGCTGCCCTCACTTTAGAAAAAAACGATGATTTCCAGAATAAACTGCCAACAAAATAATTACCCTGCTTTTGCAATAGCTTGAATTTATGGAAGGTTTTGGTGAAATCCAACTGACTCAGTAAATTAAAATCAGCTGGATATTTAGAAAAGGAATCACAGAAAAGGACCACCTTGGCTGGCCAGTTGATACTATTTCCTGAAGATTGAAGCGTGCCTGCCTTGTAGAAATGGGTAGATCACTTGGCAGGAATGAAGAAGCACAGAAGGAGGGAATGAAAGGTGGACAGTCACATTTCCCTGCCACTCTGTTATCTTTTGCTCCATTTCCCTCTGCAAAACCAGCAAGAAAGGCAGAAAAGAGAAGAGCAGCTAGGAAAAAGGCAGGCACCATTCTTTGTTGGGATAGGCAATTCCCCGGCTCACATTGCAAATCTATTTTTGAATGTCTCCACAAGGATGAATGAATCCATAAAGATTTTAATGTTGCTGTGATTGGGCACTCCTCTCTTCTCAATGGCAGGCACACAAAAAAAGTTTTGCTTTTTTAGCTCCAGGAGTGATATTCTAAAGCAGTGAAAGCCCAATGCCCTCCACTCTAGGCTGAAAGAAGCTATATCTAGCAAAGAGAGGCTTATGATAAGTGCACCGTAGGATCCTGGGAGAATGGATATGGCAGGTCAGTCTTTGAGTGCCTAGCAATAGCCTGCATTGTTAAACAGGGGTATTAAATCCCTTTTGTAGAAGGATTGAGAGAGCAGCTTGCGACGCCATACCCTTGTTTTCAATCTAAAGGTTGTAAGGTGATCAAATTCAGTGCTACGAACCTTTTTTTTTTTAAAAAAAATAGTCTTTATTAAATTTTTACAATAAGAAAAAAGACACAAAACACACAAACAAAACACACAAAACACAAACAAGTACACATATTTACAAACAACAACAAGAAATAGTCCAATGCTTTAACAGTGTTATTAAAGTGTTTGTTTCGTATCAAAATCTATATATACATTTTAAGTACATTCCATATCGCAGTGCTACGAACCTTTACATAGGTAATCCTCGACTTGCAACTGCTCGTTTACTGACTGTTCAAAGTTACAACAGCACTGAAAAAAGTGACTTATGACCATTTTTTCACACGTATAACCAGTGGTGGTATTCAGCCGGTTCGCACCGGTTCATGCAAACCGGTTGTTAAATTACACACACACACCCCAGCTATAAAAGTGGATCCTAGGTGCTGCGCTACAATGGAGAAACGGGTAACGGAGCAGCCAGTGCAAGGGAAGGAAAAGGCCCCTTTCACTCTTTCTTCTCCTTGCTCCTCCTCCTTCCCTCGTGCCAGCTGTTCCGTTTCCCATTTCTCCATTGTAGCACAGCGCCCAGGATCCACTTTGATAGCAGGGGAGGGGGGTAATTTAACAACCGGTTCGCCCAGGGTCAGGTTGGTCATCACGGGAGGCTCATCCCACATGTGCAGTGGATGGGCCAAACCTCCCTTAACAGCCAACCTGACCCTGGGCAAATCAGTTGTTAAATTATTTAAATCCTACCACTGCGTATTACTGTTGCAGCATCCCCATTGTCAAGGGAAGCATTTGTCCGAATGCTACCATGTGGGAATGAGAATAAATCTCATAGAGTTGATTTGGATCTTTTCTTTGGAATTCAGACAGATAGAAATAAAGCCGAGATTAAAAGTCTAATAGAAAATATTTATTTCGTTACAAAAACAATAAATCCTGGTTAATTACATCTTTGCTAATAAAACGTGACCATTCCGGTCAGAGTCAAAGTCAAAAGTGATTAATGGTGGATCAGGAATGTGGACATGCATACAAGATCATACAGCACCACCCTGCATAGACATACAACTGACAATATTCACTACGTGACACCCATGGTCATGTGTTCAAAATTCAGACGCCTGGCAATTGACTCAAATTTATGACGGTTGTATCCTGGGATATCCTGGGGTGTCCTGTGATCCCCTTTTGCAACCTTCTGGCAAGCAAAGTTAAGGGGGAAGCCAGATTCACTTACCAACCGTGTTACTAATGTAACAACTGCAGTGATTCACTTAATACCTGTGGCAAGATAGGTCGTAAAATAGGGACAAAACTCACTTTACAAGCATCTCACTTAACAACAGAAATTTTGGGCTCAGTTGTGGTCGTAAGTCAAGGACTACCTGTGCTATCATAAGTAACATTAGCGTTATAAAAAATGGTGAATAAATCAGGATCCAAACTTAATGGTACAGCATACCGGACAGATGGTAGAATAAAATTGGAAGGTAATTCTTTTAGTCCTTGTTTGAAAGAAGCATCAGTGCAATGATGATATTACCTAGTTGGGTAATGAAATGTCTGCAGAGAAACAACCAAGCTCAAAGAGCACCAAAGACCCCATAGAACTACTCTCTTCTGTTGATAAGTAAGTAGAACATACTGCATTTTTCGGAGTATAAGATGCACCTTTTTCCTCCCTAAAAGAGGCTGAAAATTTGGGTGCGTCTTATACTCCAAATGTAGCTTTTCCGAAGCTTTTTTTCCCAGCCCTAAGGAGGTGCTAACGATCTTCCCGGCTTCCTACTCCGTCTTTGCAGGCTTGTTTTCATTCCTACTCCCTCTGAAAAAGGTCTTTTCAGCCATAACGAGGTGCTAACGATCTTACCGGCTTGCAGCATTTTTTTATTCCTACTCCCTTGAAGTAGTTTTTTTACCAGCCCTAAGTCTTTGCAGGCTTGTTTTCATTCCTACTCCCTCTGAAAAAGGTTTATTCAGACCTAACCAGGGGATAAAATAATGTGCTGAAGCTGAACAGACTAAGGACGCTAGCCAGATGAATACCTGGTAGGTAGATTTTTTTCCCTATTTTCCTCCCCAAAAACTAAGGTGCATCTTATACTCCAGTGCGTCTTATACTCCAAAAAATACGGTAACTCCCTGTCTGGAAATTTCTTTGAGATTGCAATAATGAAGGTCTCTCTAGACTCCTTATATAGGAAGCAGCATAGTAGCATATGGCATTACAGGTAGTCCTCAATTTACAACCATTCACTTAGTGAATGGTTGAAGTTACAGCGGAACTGGAAAAAGTGACTTACAATCAGTCCTCGCACTTATGACCGTTGCAGCATCCTCACAGTGCGATCAAAATCTGGACGCTTGGCAACTGGCATGTATTTATGATAGCTGCAGCGTCCTGGGGAAGTGTGATCACCATTTGCGATCTTTGCAGCCAGTTTCTCACAAGCAAAGTCAATGGGGGGAAGCCAGATTCACTTAACAACCGCATGATTCACTTAACAACTGCAGTGGTTTGCTTAATAATTGTGGCAAAAAGGTTGTAAAATTAGATGTGACTCAATTGCCTTGCTTTATAACACAAATTCTGGTCCCAATTACCATAAGTCAAGGACTTGCGGTACCTGTACCACAGGAATGTAACTATAAAGACGTAGGAGTAACATGAAGAAGCTTTTTGGATGAGAAGCGAAGCGTCTTCAAAGAAAAACAAGGAAGTCCAGTTGCCTCTTGAAAAAGCACCTTTGGGACAATCGTGACCTGGATGACTGAGAATCTCCATAGACACATAGGAGTACCCTTAAAATATCCAAAATGAACCGCTAAAGGCAATAATCTAGCCTGGCTAAAGCGAAAGGCATCAGCTAAATAGATTATACTTGAAAATGTTTTAAAAGTTTCCTAGGTATTACACGATTCCTTAATGTATTTGTCGCTTTTACATTCCATGGTTTTATTGTTTTTAACAAGCAACGAGGAATACAATTCAATTAAGAATAATTTAAAACAGAAGTGTTTGGTTTTACCAAAACAGTTAAAAATACATAATTCAGTGCAACTTCTAAAAACAGATTTAAGACTGTAGAAACCTTAGTAAAAAAAAAATTCAGCAGTGACGTTCTGCATATTTTTGCTATCTTGCTTATTTTTTAAAAAAAATTATTAGATTTATACCCATTGCAATAGAAAAGACTGTCATTGGTTTACAATAAATCCACTAAATTGTACAATAAAATGTTCACAGTATAATAAATCAAAATTTTTTAAAAAAGAATTACCACTATCACCACCACCTCAGTCAATAAACCGATGACATCAATTCATATCTGAAAGTTTCTCCAAAATAGTTCATTTTTCAATGGCTTGTATAAAGTCAACAAAGTGTTGGCTGATCTAATTTCCAGGGGGAAACATTGTAAAGTACAGACAGCCCAACAAAGAAAAGACGCTGTTGATTTTGTTCACCCTAAAAGTAAACAAAACTTTTATGTTCATCATAAAAGTGGGGGGAACCACTAAAAAATTCTATTGAAATGTTCAAGTAGGGCAGATCAAAACAAGTTGAAGGTAATGGTGCTACAAATACCTCGGTGCCAAGCCATGTTCAATTTCCTTTACGTATACCTTTATTAAATTTCAAAGAGAAATATTAAAATACAAACCAACATAAAGAGAAAGGGAAAGAATGGAAGGTAATAACAACATTAAGAGCCGTGGTGGTGCAGTGGTTAGAGTGCGGTACTGCAGGCTACTTCTGCTGACTGCCGACTGCCAGCAGTTCGGCAGTTCGATTCTCACCAGCTCAAGGTTGACTCGGCCTTCCATTCTTCTGAGGTGGGTAAAATGAGGAGCCAGGCTGTTAGGGGCAATATGCTGACTCTGTAAACCGCTTAGAGAGGGCTGCAAAGCGCTGTGAAGCAGTATATAAGTCTAAGTGCTATTGCTATTACTTAAACTTGCATTGAAGTCTTGAGATCAGGGACCTTCCTAGAGAGCCCTATTCTGGATGAAATGAATGCAAATAGAGTTTATTTGCAGACCAAACCTGCTCAATTCAGGGATCTATAGGACTCAAGGGCAGTTTGGTAGTCCTCAACTTACAACCATATCAGAGATGGGTTTCAGCAGGTTCTGACCAGTTCTGGAGAACTGGTAGTGGAAATTTTGAGTAGTTCGGAGAACCAGTAAATACCACCTCTGACTGGCCCCGCCCCCATCTATTCTCTGCCTCCCGAGTTCCAGCTGATCGGGAGGACATGGTGATTTTGCAGTAACCTTCCTCTGCCACGCCCACCAAGCCACACCCACCAAGCCACGCCCACCAAGCCACGCCATGCCCACCAAGCCACGCCCACAGAACCAGTAGTAAAAAAATGAATCCCACCACTAAACCATATGTTTAGTGACCATTCAAAGTTACAGCGGCACTGAAAAATGTGACTTATGACCTCTGCGGCATCCCCATGGCTAATGCTCAAAATTTGTGTGCGTGGCAACCAGGATGTATTTATGAGAATTGCAGCATGCTGAGTCATGTGATCACCATTTCTGACCTTCCCAACCAACTTCCAACAAGCAAAAATCCATGGGGGAACCCAGAATCACTCAACAACTATGTAATTCACTTACTGGCTGCAGTGATTCACTTAAATACGGTGACAAAAAGGATCGTAACATTGAGCACAACTCACTTAACAAATACCTTGCTCAACAACAGAAGCTCTGGTCTCAATTAGATCCTAAGTCAAAGACTACCCATAGGGATACGGAGTCTAGCATCAACATACCTGGCCTTATACCTACCTAGCTTAGCCAGTCTGCATTCCCCATCAATCATAAAAGACTTGAGAGGTTATATTGCAGAAAGGCCCCTAAGAAATTCATTATTGTGGTAAGCTTTTTGGAAACAATGAGCAATAATGTATGGAAATTGTAAAAGAGAACTGTGATAATGATAAGGGAGAAAGATGAGAGGAACTGGCGAGTCGCCCGGAGTTGGGCGGCTAATAAATTTGAATAAATACATAAACAAAAATGGCAAAAATGTTCCCGAAACTTTCTCCAAAGTGCTGGAAATGCGAAGAAGGTATAGTAACATACTACCATCTATGGTGGACCTGCCCCAAGGTAAAGAACTTTTGGATTAAGATCAAAACTGCCTTGAACAAATTACCTCAAAAACAATTCCCTTAAAGCCGGAGCTTTTCTTATTAGATATTTTCAGAGAAAACTCAGTAGGATGTCATTGGAAATACAAGATAAAGATGATTCTGAATTCTATAAAACTTGGGACAGGTGGTATAATTGGCTTAATCAAAATAAATATCAAAAGCTGCTATAATTATATGTCATAAACTAAGACAGTATAAACAATAACAAATGTCTACTTCTTCACATAGACCGGAACAAATTATGTGAATATATACAATTTTACAAGGTTTTAAAATATTAATCAAGTTGAACAAAAGAACCATTGTTGAAAAGGGGAAAATTGTTTTATCGTAATGATAATAGACTGAATATAATATAATAATAGAAAAGAATAAGGAAAATATTGGAAGATATATGGAAGATAATGATGTAAACAATAACTATGTAGAATAAACATGTTTTTGTATCACTAGGCTGTAAAAGGATAGTGTCAACAGGATGGTTGACATGTATGTTCAATGTTTTCTATTTTCAAAGATATTTGATACTTTATTTGTATATACATATGTTTACACATGTTTTTATGTTTGTTTTTTAACATAATTAATAAAGATTATTTTTTAAATTTTTTTTAAAAAGCGGTATTGTACTATATGCATCCAAACCAATTTTAAAAATCTGTTCAGATCACAGATACCCCCCAGCTAAGGTGCTTTATAAACCTTCTCTCAAATTATGTGTCTACTAGCAAACCATAAAATGATGGCATCCAGTGTCTGTGAACTGTTGCAGCACCATCAAGTTGGTACTTGGTCTCTTGGGTTATCTTCTGTTGTGAAAGATTGGGAATCAACACCCTGAATATGGACTATGAAATGACAAGCATCATCTGTACTTTGTCTGGAATGCACCATGAAGTAATGGCAAAGTTAAGTTGTTAATATTTTATTTTTTTATTTTTTTATTTTTTTATTTTTTTATTTATTATTTTTTTATTTTTTTATTTTATTTTCTATTTTATTTTATTATTTTATTTTATTTTATTTTTTATTATTATTTCATTTCATTTCATTTATTATTTTATTTTATTTTATTTCATTTATTATTTTATTTTATTTTATTATTTTATTTTATATTATTTTATTATTTTATTATTTTATTATTTTATTTTATTTTATTATTTTATTATTTTATTTTATTTTATTTTATTTTATTTTATTATTTTATTTTATTTTATTTTATTTTATTTTATTTTATTTTATTATTTTATTTTATTTTATTATTTTATTTTATTTTATTTTTTATTTATTTTATTTTATTTTATTTATTTTATTATTGCATTGCATTGCATTGCATTATTTTGTTTTAAACACATTTAAATAGCTACCCAACTTACATATAGCTGACTCTGGGCCACTTACAACATTAAAAAAAATCACATAATACATAAAAACCACCCCTACTCTCCATTTCAGTAACACAATCCAAGCAGCCACATGATTGACCCTCTCTTCATTTGTGGTCCCCAGGCCTGCTGGGGCCTTCTAGAAAAGCAACAGGGTGGGGGACAACTGTAGCTCAGGAGGAATGTTCTGTAGAGAAGGGGCCACCACTGACAAGGCGCTTTCTTGTAGCTCCACCACATATACTTCCCTAATCGGTAGAACCCAGGGGTGAAATCCAGCAGGTTCTGACAGGTTCTGGAGAACCGGTAGCGCAAAATTTGAGTAGTTCGGAAAACCGACAAATACCACCTCTGGCTGGCCCCAAAGTAATAATAATAATAATAATAATAATAACAGAGTTGGAAGGGACCTTGGAGGTCTTCTAGTCCAACCCCCTGCTTAGGCAGGAAACCCTACACTACTTCAGACGGTTTCAGGCAGGAAACCCTACACTACTTCAGATGTTATCCAACATCTTCTTAAAAATGTCCAGTGTTGGAGCCTTCACAAGTGGGGAGGGAATGGGGATTTTGCTGTATCCTTCCCCCAAGAGTGAGGAGGGAATGGAAATTTTGCAGTATCCTTCCCCCAGGAGTGGGGAGGGAATGGGGATTTTGCAGTATCCTTCCCCTACCACACCTACCAGCCATGCCCACAGAACCGCTAGGGAAATTTTTTGAATTTCACCCCTGGTAGAACCCCTAACATGGTGGACCAGGTGGACGTATTAGGTGACAGTAATTGCAGACTAAAACATATCTAGAGCCGAGGTGGCACAGTGGTTAGAGGCAGTACTGCAGGCCACTTTAGCTGACTGTGATCCGCAGGTCAGCGGTTCAAATCTCGCTGGCTCAAGGTTGACTCAGCCTTCCATCCTTCCGAGGTAGGTAAAATGAGGACCCAGATTGTTGGGGGCAATATAAATATACATTGCTTACTGGTGTAAACCGCTTAGAGAGTGCTTGCACTGTGAGGTGGTATATAAATCTCACAAATAAATAAATAAATAAATAAATAAATAAATAAATAAATAAATAAATAAATAAATAAATAAATAAATAAATAAATAAATAAATAAATAAATAAATAAATAAATCTTTTCCAAGATTTGGAACTTGATTTGAAACCAAACAGCAATAGCAATAGCACTTAGACTTACATACTGCTTCATAGTGCTTTACAGCCCTCTCTAAGCGATTTACAGAGTTCAGCATATTGCCCCCAACAATCTGGGTCCTCATTTTACCGACCTCAGAAGGATGGAAGGCTGAGTCAACCTTGAGCCGGTAAGATTTGAACTGCTGAACTGCAGTTAGCAGTCAGCTGAAGTAGCTTGCAGTGCTGCACTCTAACCACTGCGCCACCTCGGCTCCAAGATTTGTTCTTTTTAGAAAGTTCAGTATCAAAAAGGGTCCCTTGTTGTCAGTGTTTTCGTGTGTGTGTGTGTGTGTGTGTGTGTGTGTTTGTGTGTGTGTGTGTGTTTGGAGATTTGAAAGCATTAGACTTTCTTGTCTTAGCAGAGTTTAGGAATTAATCCAAATATCTGTTTTGTTCAAAGGGATGGCTCCCTGCTGATTTTCTGTCCATTAAACACAAGCGGCATGTGACACAATGGCTTAGCATAATTCTGCTAAATCACAATATTCCCATAATCATGCCGGGAGCATCTTTTGTGTCCCAGATGTTAATGGCTTACTCTTGTTGGCATTCAGATAAAAGCCATTATCAGCACAGCTTCCCGTGGTCCTCCTTTCAGACTGTCATTGCATCCCTTATCCTGTATTTAGATTTTGGAAATGGAATCAACAACACTTTTTCATTATTTACCATCATAACTGAGAGGGGAGCAAATGGTCAGGTTCCCAGCTCTTGTTTACCAATTAAGGCTTTTATTACAAAATGTCGGCGAATATGCAAAGTAGAAGCCTTTTTTTTTTCTAGAACACCCTTGCATTTGTTTTTTAAGGGTGCTATATTGCTACTGGCAGCCTGGAATACTGCTTGTTAACAGCAATAATCTCCTTGTTTTAATGTAATATTAATGAATTTAGGGAGCAGAATTCTAGTAACAATACTTGGCATGACAGTCTAATTTGATGTACTTAATTAGAGAGGATGTATCTTTTCCTTTTTTTTGAAGCAGCAACAGTACCTTGGAGGCCTCTTCAGCATTCTTGTGGGTAAATTTTACAGGAAGGACCGCTCTCTAGTTCTTGCCATTTCCTGGTTACGAACTAGCTGTAATCTTGTTTTTCCCTCTCCAAAGTCAATTTGATGTCCATGTAGGAGAAAGTATGATGAGTTGATTTTTGTTTTATTCTTTGCATTTGCTTTGTTTGATGCTGTCCAACTCAAGAACTTCCATACTGAATACTGAAACCAAGGTCTCTGAGAACCCATTGTAGAAAGTTAGCACCCCCCTCTCCTAGAAGAATGAAATATTTTGAGGAATATTAAAAAGGCAGAATATTATATTTAATAATAATAATAATAATAATAACAGTTTGGAAGGGACCTTGGAGGCCTTCTAGTCCAACTCCCTGCTTAGGCAGGAAACCCTACACCACTTCAGACAAATGGTTATCCAACATCTTCTTAAAAACGTCCAGTGTTGGAGCATTCACAACTTCTGGAGGCAAGCTGTTCCACTGATTAATTGTTCTAACTCTCATTCTCTGGATGAGAAATGGAGAAACATGTTTTTTTGGAGGGAGAGGGCAGCCCCTACCTTTCTTAATAGCCCTCAGCAGTTGTCAGCACTTAAGAGATAAAGAGATAGATAGCTCTATTCATAAGCGAATAGCCTTACCCAAGATCCAACACAGGAAAAAGCCATTAAGCCATAATAGGAATTGCCCAACACCCTTTCAGAACACAAGCGTGTTCATTGCATCATCTCAGCAGTCCAAACTTCAACCAAACTTGGGAGTTCAAACAACCTATAGAGCCAGCTATGACCCCTACATAACCCCTACAACAGCCAATAGAATACATGTTCTTGCATAGGAACAGGAAGTTCAAGTGCAAAGCCCAAGATAAGGTATATCCCACCCACTCTCAACTCCATGTGATCAGCTGCACCAGAACCATGTGCTTGGTGGTTCTGCTTCATGATTAAACCATCTCTCCAATCAACCTCCATTTTATCTCCAATGCCTTGGAACTGAACCAGATGGATATTTCTTCCAACACTATCAAAGATAATTCTTTAAACATCTTCAGAAGAATATTTCTATCCTGACAGATCAGTACTTTGATTACATTGTTCTCCTTCCTTCCCTTCCTTTTTTTAAAAGATTGGAGGGAGGGAGATAGAGATAGATAGATAGATAGATAGATAGATAGATAGATAGATAGATAGATAGATAGATAGATAGATAGATAGATGTTTTCAAGCATGTGAGGAAATCAACTGACAGAGATGGTTTATCTGACTTGGGATGCTTATGAAAGGAAAGCTGCTTTCAATATGACCATGTAGCTTGGACCTCAACACTTTTTCTCCACAGGTAGTCCTCGATTTATGACTGGTTTACAGACTTTTGCAGTGTCACATGGTATGTGACCATGTTTTATGTCAGTTTTGCCAAAACCCGACACTTACTTGTCATTTTCGGCAAAACCGCTCCCCATAGTGAACAGTGGGTTCACACTTAAAATCGCTGCGTTCACTCACCAAGTAGTTACAAACCTATCAGAGTTTGTTGCAGAAAAATCAATTTCCAGAAGCACACACAGATGACTGATTCAGCTGGATTCATAAACTTCTTTATAAACATAGTAATATACTGTATATACAATACCACAAGCAGATTATTTCTTCAAGTAAACACAAGCAGGAGAGTTAGTTTCATTTCAGCAGAGCAGACAAGCACAGAATGGGCTAAGAGTACAGAGTGGACTGAGCCACGCCCAGCCTTCCAGTTTCAGTTGCGATTCTCTGCACAGACTCAGAAGTGTTTAGCTCTCGTTGGCTGACTTAGTCGCTATGCCTATTCATTGGCTGACCTTGTTACCACTGGCTCTCCCAGTCATGAATATTCTAACAAATCCTTACCCTAACAACCAGTCCATTGAACAAATGAAGTTGTAAAATCACAGCCTGAAAATCATGGCTTGGATACAGTGTGTTGTTTTACTGAACCCTACCCAAGCTGATGGTGCTATTTTACATGCTGTATGATCATTGTTGCAAATAAGTATTCATACCCTACTGAAATTAATTTACAGATACACATTACTGTTCAGGAAAATTGTTTTAGAAAATTGTACACAAGGAAAAGTGAGTATGAAAACACTAGTATTACAAAAATTTAGATAACCAGAGAAATGTTATACGTGCATTGCATACATTATATGGTGCATTTAAACCTTACAGTGAATGATTTTCCCTTTACAAGAATATAAGCTGCTTAAATAGAGACAAGTTGAGTGTAGAATAACTTTTTTTCCAATAAAGAAAAAGTGATTGAAAATTTGTTTGACATGTCATTGTATTCTTCCTTGCCTTCGTATTCCACTGCAATTGAAAAGAAGAGTTCTTACTTGTAAACATGTAAGAATAGAATAGAATAGAATGGAATAGAATAGAATAGAATAGAATAGAATAGAATAGAATAGAATAGAATAGAATAGAATAACAGAGTTTGAAGGGACCTTGGAGGTCTTCTAGTCCAACCCCCTGCTTAGGCAGGAAACCCTACACCACTTCAGACAAATGGTTATTCAACATCTTAAAAACTTCCAGTGTTGGAGCACTCACAACTTCTGGAGGCAAGCTGTTCCACGGATTAATTGTTCTAACTGTCAGGAAATTTCTCATTAGTTCTAAGTTGCTTCTCTCCTTGATTAGTTTCCACCCATTGCTTCTTGTTCTACCCTCAGGTGCTCTTGTTTGTGGCAGCCCTTGAGATATTGGAACACTGCTATCATGTCTCCCCTAGTCCTTCTTTTCATTAAAGTAGACATACCCAGTTCCTGCAACTGTTCTTCATATGTTTTAGCTTCCAGTCTTCTAATCATCTTTGTTGCTCTTCTCTGTACGTTTTCTAGAGTCTCAACATCTTTTTTTACATTATGGCGACCAAAACTGAATGCAGTGGTGCAGTGATTAAATAAAGCACTGCAGGCTACTGCTAGTTCAGCAGTTCAGCTGTTCAAATCCCACCGGCTCAAGGTTGACTCAGCCTTCCATCCTTCTGAGGTCGGTAAAATGAGGACCCAGATTGTTGGGGGCAATATGCTGAACTCTGTAAACCGCTTAGAGAGGGCTGTAAAGCACTATGAAGAGGTATATAAGTCTAAGTGCTATTGCTATTCCAAGTGTGGCCTTACCAAGGCATTATAAAGTGGTATTAACACTTCATGTGATCTTGATTCTATCCCTCTGTTTATGTAGCCTAGAACTGTGTTGGCTTTTTTGGCAGCTGCTGCACACTGCTGGCTCATATTTAAATGGTTGTCCACTAGGATTCCAAGATCCCTCTCACAGTTACTACTATTGAGCAAGGTACCACATATACTGTACCTGTGCATTTTGTTTTTCTTGCCTAAATGTAGAACCTTACTTTTTTCACCATTGAATTTCATTTTGTTTGATAGCGCCCAATGTTCAAGTCTGTCAAGATCCTTCTGAATCTTGAGCCTATCTTCTGGAGAGTTGGCTATTCCTGCCAGTTTGGTGTCATCTGCAAATTTGATGAGTTCCCCATCTATCCCCTCATCCATCTATCCTTCATTGATGAAGATGTTGAAGAGTACTGGGCCTAAAACAGAGCCTTGGGGTACTCCACTGCATACTTCCCTCCATGTAGATGCAGTTCAATTGAGGACTACATGTTGAGTGCGGTTGGTCAGCCAGTTATGAATCCATCTGGTTGCGATGCTGTCTAACCCACATTTTTCTACTTTTTCTAGTAGTAGGTTATGGTCTACTTTATCAAATGCCTTACTGAAATCCAAGTATATTATATTGACAGTATTCCTCTGGTCCACTGATTTTGTCACTTTGTCAAAGAATGCAATAAGATTAGTCTGGCATGATCTGCTTTTGACAAACCCATGTTGGCTTTTGGTTATTACTTTGTTTGCTTCTATGTGTTTGCTGATTTGTTGCTTGATTATCTTTTCCAGAATCTTCCCTGGTATTGAGGTCAGGCTGATAGGTCTTTAGTTTCCTGGATCTATTTTTTTCCCTTTTTGAAGATGGGAACTACATCAGCTCTTTTCCAGTCCTCTGGCGGTTCCCCGGTGCGCCAGGATCTTTGAAAGATATAGTTCAGTGGTTCTGAGATCTCATCTGCCAGTTCCTTCAGAACCTTGGGGTGTAATCAATCCGGTCCTGGTGATTTGAACTCGTCTAGGGTAGACAGGTGTTCACTTACCATTTTCTTCCCTATTTTAACTTGTGTTCCTAATCTGTTTTTGTGGTGCTGTTTTTGATAGGTTGGACTGTTTTTCCCTTTGTGTAAAGACAGATGCAAAAAACGAGTTACCGGTAAGTAATTCTGCTTTCTTCCTGTTGCTTGTCACCTTCTTGCCACTTTCTCCCAGCAATGGACCAATTGTTTCCTTGACTTTTTTCTTGTTTTTAACATGTTGGAAGAAGCTTTTTTTGGTTTTTTTTACTTTTGTCGCAAGCTTTGTTCATAGTGAGCCTTAGCTTTCCTCACATCATCTTTACAGGCTTGAGCTATTTGCTGATATTCTGCCTTAGTTATTTGCCCCTCTTTCCACTTTTTATATTTGTCCTTTTTGTCTTTCAATTTGTCAGAGAGTTCTTTATGCAGCCATGCTGGTTTCTTTTGAGACCTATTATAAGTAAAATTTTATATTTCCTAATGCTTTAATTAACATGCATATTGTGTGACTAAACTCCATCACTGTTTATATGGAAGTTTATAAGTAGAAAAAACAGGAAGGAAGGAAGGAAGGAAGGAAGGAAGGAAGGAAGGAAGGAAGGAAGGAAGGAAGGAAGGAAGGAAGGATAATTATCTGATTAATGTAGAGAAATACATAAGCTCAACTTTTTTCAGTTAATAAAACATTCAGAAATACTGTACTTCAGGATTTTCAGCAAAGGGTGGAAACTAATCAAGGAGCGAAGCAACCTAGAACCAAGGAGAAATTTCCTGACAGTTAGAACAATTAATCAGTTCCAATTGTTCTAACTTGCCTCCAGAAGTTGCAAATGCTCCAACACTGGAAGTTTTTAAGAAGATGTTGGATAACCATTTGTCTGAAGTGCTGTAGGGTTTACTGCCTAAGTAGGGGGTTGTATTAGAAGACCTCCAAGGTCCCTTCCAAAGCATTTTTGATATCATCGTACTATCATGTTGGAAAATATAGGGTTTTCTCCTCTAGTGGAAGGCAACGAGATAAGTAATGGCTAGAAAGTTGACACAGAAAATTCAAATTAGAGATACAATTATTTTTCTGGGTAAGTGCAGTTTTGACTATGTATTGTACATTACTTGCACCTCTTAGATTCAATTCCTTCCTACATTCTCGGCCTTGATGCAAGATGCAATTAATGTACAGCTTTAATGAACAGAAACAATTCATTCATTTTTTAACCTTATCTGAAGCCTCTGAGGTTTAGCTAATGATATGTAGTTCACAGCCCCAGCACTATGTCATGTGACTGGGTCTCTTTCTCATCAGGCTACTGACCGAGCATTGGGATAGGAGTGGGGCAGAGGTGGGTTTCAGCAGGTTCTGGAGAACCAGTAGTGGAAATTTTGAGTAGTTCAGAGAACCGGTAGCGGAAATTTTGAGTAGTTCAGAGAACCGGTAAATACCATCTCTGTCTGGCCCCGCCCCCATCTATTCTCTGCCTCTCGAGTCCCAGCTGATTGGGAAGAAATGGGGATTTTGCAGTAACCTTCCCCTGGAGTGGGGAGGGAATGGAGATTTTGCAGTTTCCTTCCCCTGCCACGCCCACCAAGCCATGCCCACCAAGCCACGCCACATCCAACAAGCCACACCCACAGAACCAATAGTAAAAATTTTGAAACCCACCACTGGAGTGGGGAAATATGATTGGGACCATAGCAGTTTAAATACCACTTGCCTATGAAGATCAGAGTTGAAAGATTGATTGAGCATCTAAGACCCTTCTAAGTACAAGATCTAAATGCAGGCTATTTCAACAACGCTTTCACTACTTAATTGTCTAGTCAACATTTTAATACCTCCAGGGAGGGAAATTCAGCTGACTCCTGAAGCAGTCATTTCTATCACTAAACAGTTTCCCCCCCCCTCAAGATTTATTTCTAATGTTTAGCCCACAACTCCCAGTAGTCTAATGTGGCATGAGCAATGATGAGAGTTGCTTGGAATTCTAATTCAGAAACATCTGGAAGGCCACAAATGTCCAACTCTCCAGTGGAGACCAGCCACTCTCTTAAAGTGGTTTGAAAGACAGTCACCCAAGGGGAAACTTTTCAACCCTGAAATTGACCCTGAGAGTTTTTGCATCTTCATGTTTTTATGGAGGAGGATTTATAGCAAATCATTAAAGAAAGAGAAGAGTTGACTCAGAAAGCATTCCATGCGGCCAAATGAAAGAAACAATGAAAAGAAACAAAGCACTGAAGCTGAATTTATTGTAAAGCAAAGTAGAGCCAAAAGAAGTCCAATGTTAGAGTAACTTTAAAACTTTGTTGCTATCACTGCTTTAAGGCGTTAAGAGACAAAACAATAATACTGGTTAGAAACGTGGGCGAAATTTTTAAAAAATAAAGGAACGGACTTCTTCAGACTGAAGAATAACTACATAGCAGTCTTATTCTCTTTGAAATCCTATTCCCACCAAACAAATGAAATTGTCAGAGATGGTGGTATGATGACAGTTCAGGCCACACAACTTCTGGCAAACATGGAAGCAATTTCAGCCTCCTCTTGTCTTGAATTCATAGAGCATTTTTGTCTTCCTTTCCCTTCTCCTGCAAATGTTCAGGCCATTTATAGGTGGGAGACTAAACTAGCTTCGAACACGCTACTCCATAAACTAATTTGAGCATCCTCTGGATTGGTACTCTGGACCCAGACCTAATCCATATGTCAAAGGATAAGGTTTGGAAACACAAATAGAGTTAATTAAATTAAGTCTCCCAGTGAAATTGCATGTTCACAAGAACACACACACACACACACGTCCCTCAAGTGTCACCCTAGAATCAGCATGTAGACACTTCCACATCCAGACAAATGCCCCTTATAAGAGTTTGCCGCTGTACCCAGAGGTGGGTTCGTGCTGGTTCGGCCCGGTTCTATGGAACCGGTAGCAGGAATTTCCCCCCGCTCGCCAAACCGGCAGCGATGGCTGGCTGGACATGCCCCCAAACCGGCTCTCTCAGTAGCGACATAGGCGCCACCATCTTGTTTTTTGCTTCTGCGCACGCATAGAAGCTGTTTTTTGCTTCTGCGCCTGCGCAAACGCTCATTTTTTAGCACTGCGCATACATGCACACCTGCACGGCATGGGAGGAAGCAAACTGGCAGCGAGGTAAGGCAGAACCCACCCCTGGCTGTACCCCGTTTCTCTAGCAGCTGCCCCTAAAGGCAAACTGTTTGCTTTTAGGAATAAATTTCTATTCTTTCCTCATAGCTGTCTGGATCACATCCTTATTTATTCTTGCACAACCCTGGCTCGAGTTGGAATCCCAAATTATTTTTCTGACAGCATTCAAGATTATTTCCTAGCCTGGTGTGATGGAATGTGTCTATGAAAGGTGAGATGATATGATGGACTACAGTAACAGCAGCTTCCCAGGAAGGAGATAGCACGAGGAGGTGGTTGAGACAAGAGACAGCACTGTCTGGAGCTGGATTGTGGAAAGAAGAAGAGATTGAAGATAGCCACTCCCTAGAATCTCCATTAGGGTAAGAGTAGAAAAGGTTTAGTCTGGCAAGATTCTGTCTATATAGTGTAAACGAAGAATTGGACTTGGTTTGGATTATTTCATGTCTTTTTAGGCTAGGCCTGATATCTACATTTAATTGAAATGAGTAGGGGGTCTCTTTAAAAGAAAGCCCAGAGCCCTCTTCCTAAATAGAGTTTATAAATTAGGAAAATATGAAACTAGTAGAAATAGTAAAGTTCTTTTTAGCAAACAAGCATATTTTGTGACTGCTTTAATGAATGTACTATTACTCAAACAAGGAAACAAATCACAAACAATGAGATCTTATATGGAGGAATCTTTTTTAAAAGTATAGTCCCAAACCCTGCAATAACAATGGGAATCAAGGTTCTCTTAGATTTTTGCTACAGGTAGATCTTTTGACACTTTTGATGTTGGCTTGTGACATAATCACTAGTTAGCCAAAAAAAAAAAAAAAAACCCCACTAATGTTTCCCTGAGGACAGAATCATTATTCTTTATTTTTTATCACTCAAGTATCTATTTCATTCAGTTATCCATATGTACACGAATCATTTCAGATTCCAGATCTAAACAACAATACTTCCTCTTCAGTGTAGGCCTACTCATCCCTTGCTAAATTGGAAATGAGTTTTCTGTTATGAAAAAAATAGGAAGGCTGGATATGCAACAAAATTTACCCTTTTTACAGCAGTGGGTTGCTCCCGGTTCGGCCCAGTTTAGCGAACTGGTAGTGGTGGTGGTGGGAGGCTCCGCCCACCCACCCAGGACGTTTATGCGCATGCGCAGAAGCATTGCGCGTGCGAACCGGTAGCGATGGGATTTAGAACCCACTACTGCCTTTTTAAAATCTGATATGCCAGAGAAAAAAAATATAGAGCAATATATAGCATTTTCTCTTCTTCTGAGTCCTGGTGAGAATAATATATTATGAAAAAGAGATCAAAGCTGAAGCTAGAGGATGGCAGAAAACACCTAATTGGATAAGTACTATTATTACACATTATTTGCAGTAATCTTACCTTACCAAAATATCTAATAGAATTTTTTTTAAAAAAAAATACAGTTCATAGTTTACTGCATTTGGTAAATATATGCTTAGATTCACAAGCTATAAACCTGATAAAGCTTTACATTAAGATTAATACATTTGAAAGGGTTTGTGTGGTGCAGGAAATAATCATCTCATCACCATGTTATAAATGTGGCGTTTCTTTTACTGAAAAGTACACTGGGTGCACAAAATTGCGATCTCATATCCAATTGCCTAGGAACAAGGTATAAACTCAATGAAACGTCCTTCGAAGGAAGCACACTGAGACCACACAATGTGTCCAGAATTGCTGGGAGATTTTCAAATGGATTTGCAACTGAACTGCTGTTATGGCAAAGAATGGCAAATAAATAAATAGAAACAGTTCCAAAATGAGGCGGGAAGGGGACAAGACTCCCCATTATTTTTTTGCTCAAAAAGCAAACACTTTCTCCAACTTTTCTCAGAAATTCTTCCAACAAGCTAGAGTGTCTCTTCTATCCCTGCACTTCTCCATGCAAGTGAGGACTTTGGAGTCGGGGTTGCTAATCACTGAAGATTAAGAAGAGGAATTTCTGCGGAGATATGAATGGCCCCCACTTTGATACTCTCTTGAAATGTCCTGAAGACCTGGTTTTCTCAGTGGGTCTGGGGACCCCAGAGTGATACAGAGCCTAATAAGCAGTGTGTTTGTTGGTTCTCTCTAGGGGTGTCGGGGTTGATCGGGTTTTGTATTTGGAGTTTTACTTGTTTAACTTGCCTGGATTCACTAAACATGAGGGTGAACCTATGGCACACGTGCCCAAAGTGGCACGCAAAGCCATGTTGCCCATCACACATGGCCTTGCCTGATTCTCTTCCAGGTTTCTGGGGCACATGCGCGCACGATGATCAGCTGTTCTTTGCATGCGCAGCAGTGCTGAAAACCGGTGTGAGCATCCATGCTGGCCAGCTGATTGTTGGGCACACATGCGTGCTAGAACCCGGAAGTTCAGCTTTTCCAGAGCGCGATCTTTTGGCAGTGCCAAAAACCGGCCTGCACATGCACGCCGGCCAGCTGATTGTCAGGTGCGCATGAATGCTAGAACCCAGAAGTTCGGCTTTTCCAGAGCGTGATCCCTTCACACGCACGACAGTGCCAAAAACCGGCCTGCACACGCATGCCAGCCAGCTGATCGTCGGGCATGCATGCGTGCTAGTACCTGGAAGTTCGGCTTTTCCGGAGTGCGGCCCTGATGAGCGCCCGTGCGCGCATGTGTGATGTTTCTGTGCAACCTTTTCAGCACAGAGGAAGTGCGCGAGTCAATTATGACTCGGTTCCGAAAAGGTTCGCCATCACTGGTGTAGACCATATACATATTTTTCTTAAATGATATAATAAATAAAGAGGACGCTGGCTGAGCATGGCTAGAAACTCTAAGAAAGTTTACCAGTGAATAAGAGCCACCGCAGGCCATAATAAGTGCTGTCTAGAGTCTTGAGATTATGGTAGAATATGACGTTGAGCAATTGATAAATATTACAAGAAAGCATGCTTTCTGTTATAGCTGTAACCTCTGTTAAATGCTTTTTAAAACTATTTCCCCCCTAGCACAATAGTAATCTGTGCATACTTACAGTATCTAGAACAGGGGTGGGTTCTACTTACCTTTCCTACCGGTTCGCATCGTGTCGGAAGTGCGCGTTTTGCTTATGACTAGTTTTCACAATTATGACTCTTGCAGTACCCACGTGATCAAAATTCAAGCACTTGCCAACTAGCGTGTATGATGGTTGTGCTGTCCTGGGGTCATGTGATCGCTATTCGTACTCTTTCCACCTGACTTCCAACAAGCAAAGTCAATCGGGGGAAGCCAGGTTCGCTTAGCAACCGCATGATTCATTCAACAACAGCAATCTGCTGAACAGTGGCAAAAAGGTAATAAAACGGGGCACAACTCACTTAACAATTGTTTTGCTTGGCAATGGAAATTTGGGGCTCAATTATGGTCGTAAGTCAAGGACTACTGTATATACCCCAACTTTCCTTCCAGAATTCAAGGCAATTGAAATGACGATCACCTTTCCTTTTACCTCCATAACAGCTATCACAGGCCGTAGGTTGGGCTGAAAGAGTGTCCAGTTCAAAGTTATTCTGTCATAGCCAACTCTTTAACCTCTATGTCACATTGTAAAGTAACAATTAACTGATTGCACGGACCACTGCTTGAAAACCCTTTATTTATTGATATGCATTCCTCTAGATTTTTGTTTGTTGTTTTCCCAAGGGGAAACTAACTACCCAGGAGGCTTTTAAATATTCTGAGGCTTTCTAAAGCCTGTGCCAGGATATAAATTGAATAAATAAAGTTCAGGGCTGCAGAGCCAGAAAAAGTTATAATAATTACCGTAGGTTGAAGTTTTAAGCGCCCTTCCCTGGGAATAAAGCTTGATGGAACACAGTGGGGACTTATTTTACAATGAATATGCATAGTATGCTGTTCTATGGGTATATCTTTAAGTTGACACTTATGCCAACAATAACAACGAAAAGGAAATAAAACAGCACAAGCAATTACAGCCTTACCAATCGGCTTTAATAGCTTTTCAAATAGCATCCTGCAATGTAATGCTACTAATGAGCACTGATGAGTTCATCCAGACCTCACTTCTTCATCTTCTTTTTTTAAAAAAAATACTTTACAAGTACCTTAGGCATCATCAGAAAAAAAAAGGAAAAAAATGATTGCAAATGGGCTCCACCGTGTCTGCCTGCCGTCCTCCTAATGAACGGCATTATCTGTGCTTAAGTCTGGTTTATGAAAGGAAAGTGATGGCAAGCGATGTTCGGAGACTGGGAAAGGCAGTCAAAACAATCAGAGCCCCCCCCCGCCCCCCCCCGGTGAGGAAAGAGTAAATAGATGCCTACTTAAGCGACTGTCTCACTTGACTGAGGCATTTTGAGGACTTTCCTTAACTGAAATGACCCCAAGTGAGCTTTGTGCTAGCTGAATTAAACGGTATGTTGAAATTGAACCGGGACAGACATACTTTTGGTGACCGACAACAGCATGTTGGAAGAAATATCTAGGTCCAGTTCCAAGCTGGGAGAACGGCACTGGAGACAAAATGGAGGCTGGAGGCTGATTGGAAAGAGAGACTATTTATTGATGAACAGAAGCACTTGTTTGTGGTTCTGGTGCAGCTGACCACATGGAGTTGAGAGTGGGGGGTTGAACTTGATCTTCCTGTTCCTGTGCAAGAAAATATATTCTATTGGCTGTTGTCAGACGCCCATGGGGCCATGTACAAATCCTAGGAGTTTGTCTGAGCTAGGTTTGGTTGAGGTTTAGGCTGATGCAATGAAGGGGCTTGTTAGACAATGCCTATTCTGGCTGAGAGCTAACCCTACCTTTATTCAGACCTTTCTGCAGGGAATTTGCTTATGAATAGAGCTATCTATCTCTTTATCTCTTAAGTGCTGACATCTGCTGAGGGCTATTAAGAAAGATGGGGGCTGCTTTCCAAGAGCATGTTTCTCCATTTCTCCCTTTAGGGAAATATAATCTTCTCCCTTTTTAATATTTCTCAAAATATTTCATTCTTCTAGGAGAGGGGTGGGAATTTTGGCTTCTGTTGTGGTAGTATGTCAAGGTCTACCTAAACCATCTCTATTCCAAGGAAGTATTAGAAGTATACTATTATAATAATTAAACTTCCAAGAAGCCCTAAAAAAAATTAGACCCTGTTGCTAAAGTGATGAGCATTTCTGCTATCTGAAGGCTCAGAGAGGTCTATTGTTAATCCTTTTGTAACATTCACACTTCAAATTTCATCTGTTCATTATTTTAAAATGATGGGAAACCATACTGCTGGGGTGTTTTTTGGCCATTGTGGTTGGAAGGGGCTTTGTGAGCTGCAAAAGAAAAAGAAATAAGGAAGCGAAGGGCTGCACGCAGCCCCAGGCCACGGGTTGCCTCCAACATCAGGCTACAGCTATGGGGATTTGTATTCAACTGTTCATTCTCCCAAGCCATGAACCAATTATAACGTTTCCAATTAACTTTGTAGAATTATTGTGAGAATACAGGGAAGATGGAGTGCTACTTTGACCTGGTGGTAAGATGGGATAGAGATAGAACCAATCATATCTTAACAAATCTCTCCTTTGAAATGGTTAAATTCTGAAAAGATGCTTACAAATTCTATAGCCATTTTAACCAGTTTGAAGAACTGCATGGCATTATGAACACAAGTGGGTGCTTTCTTCTTCTGTAGATGATCAGAAGAACCAATTGATGGTTGGGGGCTGACAAAAAGTAGCAACTGTAAAAAAAAAAGGCAAAATTTTGAATTTGAGACGTGATTCCAAAATTGACATTTTCTCAACTTGGTGCCCCCTAAACGGGTGGATTTGTTACTTTGGAAAAATGTCCATTGTTCTCATGGTTCTTCCTGCCAAGGAAGGTCCACTTGCTCTCCTGGAGGTGGTGAGAAAAGGTCAAGAGAGTGATTGTGACCGCACCATTGAAGCCCCATCCCCCCCTTTAATGTTTAATGGGACGATCCGTCTTGACTTTTTTGAGTTCCCTCTGTTGCCACCCATGCGGTTTGGGCAATTGCACCTCAGAGTAGGTGTTTCTCAGAGTACAAATGAGTACATTTGTTCTTTTCAGAGTCATTTGACCATTTTCTTTATTATATTCTCCTTTCAGCCTTTGAAATTTGAAATTGCAAATGTAACCTGCACAAAATTTATGGAGGGATTTACTGGTACTTTGATCACTACAGTAAAGTGGCTCTCATTTGGCCTATTATATGATAGCGTCTGTAGGTAGAATATATCTACCTAGTGTCTGTAGGTAGAATATATTCATACTGTCAGAAAGTATGATATGATTCTGACATGTGAAAATAGGGTGCTGGATTTTGAAAGGAACCGGATGTTCAGGCTTACTTTGAAAGTCTGTTGTGGGACAATTCTGTGAGCGTTCTTTGCAGAAGTTCAAGGACTGTACGGAAGATATTTGTTAAGTTTACAAACTGTTGTAAGGAATATCCTTCTGGGTTCAGTTCCAAGTGGGGAAAAAGACACTGGATTCATGGAAGTTGCTTGGAAAGAAGGTTTAATGGAGAACAGAGAGCACATGGCATGAGCTCCTGAACAGAAAAGGTGGATCACATGTTTTCAGATGTTGGGTCCAGAGAAAGAAGGATCGAGATATGAAATTTCCTTCTTTTATGCCCTCTCTTGGGCCCCGCCCTAAGAGTTTCCTGTTTCTCTGTACAGAAATGTATCCCATTGGCTGTCAGACTCCCAGGGGCATGCTGGGGCAACTCTTGTGGGCTGTCCTAAGTCCTAGGTTCGGCTGATGTAATCTTTCCAGGTCCTATGTGGTAGAGGGCTAATCCTATCGTGTCCTAAGGGTGAAGGTCTTAATCCCATCACCCTGGAGCTGAAGGGGGGGGGCAGGGAGCTGCAGGAAGCTGCTTTGTATTTAAAAACATGTTTCTCCTTTCCTCATTCAGGGAAACATATTCTTTCCTTTTTCAATATTTCCTAGGATATTTCATTTTTCCAGGAGAGGGGTGGGTGCTAACTTTCTACAAAACTCAGCAACTTCTTCCTTAATTTCCATCCCTGACTCAATGGAATGGCTGAGAGAAAATGGATTCATGGTCTAACTATCCATCTGCCCTTGCAACAGCCACAGAAAATACAGATCAGATTACAGCTCATTATTTCATATTGTTTCAGATCAGGGAGGGAAAACCCTCTGCACAATTGTTTAGCTTCTGTCATTGCTATTGTGTGATGGTGATTAGATTCACTGCATCTTGACAAAAGTCGCTTGAGGTTCTTCACATCACCAGCCTGGCCCCTCAGTACAAAGCCTTAGTTAGCTGGTCTTATGTAGCTTTTGTCTAATTACAATATTTTCTGATTTCTAAGGAAGTTAAATGAGCTCAATTGTCTGGCAAGGACAAGAGCTATAAGGCGGTTACACATTTTTCAACAAAAAGATTTACTTTCCTTTGTTCTAGCTCTTTAACCGCAGACCTTTCTCTCTCTACATTTGGTACTTTGGTCATGGTGGTGCCCATCTCTCACTGTGGTTTCTTAAATCGGATTCATGGTAACAGCTTTAATAAATTAGAAGTAAATTGTTCTGTTTCAGCCATCTGTATCTTTTTTTTAATGTACACTGAGAGCATATGCAGCAAGACAAATTCCTTGTGTGTCCAATCACACTTGGCCAATAAATAATTCTATTCTATTCTATTCTATTCTATTCTATTCTATTCTATTCTATTCTATTCTATTCTATTCTATTCTATTCTATTCTATTCTATTCTATTATCTCTTGTTCCCCTTTTACCTCAAGGGAATTAAAGAATGTCTGGTTTCACACATTGCACCAAGCCAAAGTAGCTTTTGTTTACTTTTGGGGTAACTAAATATGTAAATCATAACAATGTAAGAGCTCAGAGACCAGAACCGGCCTTGTTCTGCATTTTGTGCCATACAGTGGCCAACTGGATGGATTTGAGATTTCCATGAAACAGGATTTAAGCATGCTGCCTATGATTCAGGAGCTAGCTATCAAGCTAGTAGTTTCTGATAGCTTGTCCAGTTCTCTTTTAAAAGCAAACCAGTTGGTTGCCATTACAGCTGTAGGCAGTGCACAACATTTGCAATCACTTTCCTGTGGCTAAATGTGATAATTCCTAGCCAGCATAGTCATCACTACAACATCACTGGAGTACCAGATTGGAAAATAAGTTAAAAAAGCACGGAAGAATACATACATACATACATACATACATACATACATACATACATACATACATACATACATACATACATACATACATATATATATATATATATATATATATATATATATATATATATATATATAGCAATAGCAATAGCACTTTACTTATATACCGCTTCATAGTGCTTTACAGCCCTCTCTAAGCGGTTTACAGAGTTCAGCATATTGCCCCCAACAATCTGGGTCCTCATTTTACCGACCTCGGAAGGATGGAAGGCTGAGTCAACCTTGAGCCTAGTGAGATTTGAACAGCTGAACTGCTAAACTAGCAGTCAGCCTGCACTCGCAGCACTTAACCACTGCACCACTTCAGCTCTTTATTTATATATATATATAAATAAATAATAAATAATTATACACACACACACACACACACACACACACACACACACACACACACACATATATTTCTGAGGTTTTCGCAGGTGTTTGTATGTAGGTCTTTGGGTATTCGGGTTTTCTCCCGCGTGAAATTGGAAGTGTCTTGGCGACACTGAATTGTCTTCTTCAGCCTGAAGATGATGAATGACACTTCATCGAAACGTCACCAAGACACTTCCAATTTCACGCGGGAGAAAACCCGAATACCCAAAGACCTACATACAAACACCCGCGAAAACCTCAGAAAATTATATTATATATGTGTGTGTGTGTGTGTGAGAGAGAGAGAAAAATAAGAGAGAATTTTATCTTCCTTTGGTTTAAGGGAGAATGTTTTATAAGAAAACAAGTGTCTCTTGGTCCACAAAATTTAGGATTTTGTTTCTTTGTACTTCTATGATTTATGGCTATCATTTTGATATCTATCTCCTATTTCTAGATATATATTTTATTTCCACATATGTCTAGCCGCCTTCTCTGTATTTTCTTCTACTTACAACTTTTTTTTAAATGTCTGAAGTTATGTATTTCTTTGCTTTATTTCTCTACACTTTATTCTGGCATCTTCCGTGTTTTACTTGAGCACTGTTTGTACTACTATATATTTCTAGGCTTCCTTTCTATAAATCTTCCAGGCTTTATGGGGATTCTTTTAGTCTGACAGTTTTTTAATTATCACCACCTCAGTTAATTATGAGGACTTAGCCACCCTTTGATAGCTTGACCCTCTGGGAAGATATCGAGGGCTTTTTGATGGCTATTTACTAGTTCCTGAATCATAGGCACTGGCTGGTTCCAGAATCTTCCTGAATTTCAAGCTCCAGCCAGACATACTGATCTCAGTTGCCTTATGACTCCTTGTAGCATCTGTTCTTCTTCAAAATAGCAGTGGAAAAGGTGGAGTCTTCAGTCTCCAGTTGGTCTGAAGTAGGGGTATCCACCCCTTTGGCAACTTTAAGACCTGTGGGCATCAAGTCCAGAATGGCTGGCTGGGGAATTCTGGGAGTTAAAGTCCACAGGTCTTTAAAGTTGCCAAGGCTGGACCTCTCTGGACTGAAAATTTGGAGAGGAATGGTTGGGAAAGGACTTGTGGTTAACCCTGAAAGGTTTTTTTATTCCACATCTGATACCAAATGTTCAAATGGATTTGAAGCTTTTTTTTTTTACCAACTATTATGTTTCCACAAAAGTGATAATCTTAAGAGTACTTTCATAAACAGCAGCATGGCAAAATAGATTTCTGGACAAAATATACCGTATTTTTTTGAGTATAAGACTCACCTTTTTCCTCCCTAAAAGAGGCTGAAAATTTGGGTGCGTCTTATACTCCGAATGTAGCTTTTCCGAAGCTTTTTCCCCAGCCCTAAGGAGGTGCTAATGATCTTCCCTGCTTCCTACTCCGTCTTTGCAGGCTTGTTTTCATTCCTACTCCCTCTGAAAAAGGTTTTTTCAGCCCTAACAAGGTGCTAACAATCTTACCGGCTTGCAGCATATTTTAATTCCTACTCCCTCCGAAGTAGGTTTTTTCTGCCCTAAGTCTTTGCAGGCTTGTTTTCATTCCTACTCCTCTGAAAAAGGTATTTTCAGCCCTAACGAGCTGCTAACCATCTTACTGGCTTGCAGCATTTTTTTATTCCTACTCCCTCTGAAGTAGTTTTTTACCAGCTCTAAGTCTTTGCAGGCTTGTTTTCATTCCTACTCCCTCTGAAAAAGGTTTTTTCAGCTCTAACCAGGGGATAAAATAATGTGCTGAAGCTGAACAGACTAAGGACGCTAGCCAGATGAATACCTGGTAAGTAGTTCTTTTTCCATATTTTCTTCCCCAAAAACTATGGTGCGTCTTATACTCCTGTGCGTCTTATACTCCGAAAAATACGGTAGATTTACAAATAGATACGTAAATGAATTGTGCTCATACTTTGTCTAAACCCTACCTCAAACTTGACTTTTTCATTTGCTTAATACTTGTTATGAAGTTGTGTACCTGTGCGTCTTCAAGTCAGTTTTTGACTCTTGCAATTTTCCTGGCAAATTTTTCAGAAGTGGTTTGCTCTGGACTTAGCAATAGCACTTAGACTTATATACCGCTTCATAGTGCTTTACAGCCCTCTCTAAGCGGTTTACAGAGTTCAACATATTGCCCCCAACAATCTGGGTCCTCATTTTACCCACCTCGGAAGGATGGAAGGCTGAGTCAACCTTGAGCCGGTGAGATTTGAACAGCTGAACTGCTGAAATAGCAATCAGCTGAAGGTTGCAGTGCTGCTTTTAACCACTGCGCCACCTCGGCTTAAATTGTCTCTCTGTTATGAAGTTACTATTGTTTAATGTATGGACCATTGTTTCTGCACTCATTTTATAAATGTGTTCACATGCTTTTCTAAAAAAATAAAAATAAAAAATCCTGGTGCTTTTCAAAAATTCAGGACTTGAAATTGGACCTTAAAAAAAAAAAGAAACTTAGATAATTCATGCTGGATATTTTTAGTGGGATTATTTGAAAGTACAGGTAGTCCTTGACTTACAACCATTCATTTAGTGACCATTTGAAGTTACAACAGCAGTGAAAAAAATGACTGATGACTGTTTTTAGAGTTATGACCATTGCAACATCATGTTATCAATATTTGGATGCTTGGCAACTGGTTCATATTTATGACGGCTGCAGTGTCCCAAGGTCTTGTGATCCCCTTAACAACTGTTTTACTAACTTAACAACTGCAGTGATTCACTTAACAACTGGCAGGAAAAGTTGTAAAATGGGACAAAACTCACTTAACAACGATCTCACTTAACAACATAAATTTTGGGCTCAATTGTGGTTATAAGTCGAGGACTATCTGTAAATGGTCAAGACTTTTGCCCACATGCAATGAGAATCTCCCATCTTGCAGTCCAGAACGAACCAATGTTCATTGAACAATCAGTAACTACCAAAATTAGGAATATCTTTTAATATTCTTCATAGCTTTTCTTTTCAGTTCTTCTCTTTCTGTATTCCAAAAACACCATCCTCAGCCAGGAGAGAGCTTCATTTCACACCCTACAGAAGTGCTACCAGGAGAGCCATTATCATTACTGCACTAAATGGATTAATGGACTGATGACTAATGCCCAAGGCAAAAGATTTGCAGAAAGCTGCATCCGTGGCATCTTTCATATTCTCTGGTTTTCAGTTTTTTTTTTAAACTTTGGATCTTGAGATAGTAATATCAGAAAGCTGAAGGGTTGGTATATTATTGTTTGATTTGGCGAGGAAAATTCACAACAACAGGTAGACGTGCAAATTGATACAAATTTTTTTTCTGTTTCATAATCTACACCAGTAGAGAAACATTCCAATCTATGGTTTTGTTTTAAAAAAAACCTGTGAAAAATCTGCATCTATTTTCATTCACAACTTTCCCTAACATATGGAGCTTTTGAACACAACTTCCCCCTTAGTACATAACTGTTAATGTAAATTCCTCAAGCAATTTCCATAATGCCATTCTTGATTGGGCAAATGTTCTCACTGTAGACTTTTTATATCTGAAATTCCCTGATGTAACCCTTTTATTGTTTTAATATAAATGTGTCTTTCGGTACCAAAGTTTCAAAGCATTATCTTTTAGATTACACCATTTAAAAAAGGAAACTGCTTTTTAATGTGCATTTTTTTTAACAAGGAATATATTCTGATGGAGAGAGAGAGATCAGATCAGTTACATGAAAGACCTAAAGATGCTTAGAGTCCTTCTTCCTTACTACAACAAAGCATATCTTAAAGTTTCTGTTATTAGCAACTTCCTGAACATGGTTATGATTTTCTGAAAGATTTATGAGCTACATTCAACTGAACTCTTGAGGGCTGGCACAAGGTCCTAAAAGCATATGAGTTTCATACACTATCCAGATTTCAATTAGCAATAATCGCATCTCAGATAAACCTCATTGGCTTTAACATTGGCATCTGCAGTTTCAAGATTTCAGCCACTGGGTTTTATTAAGAGATCAACATATATTCTTGCAGAGAAGATTGTGTTTAGTGGACTGTGTCCTAATTCAGGGGGTTTTTTTTGTCCCTTAAATAGACTTGCTGTGGTCATAAATGTTCTTTGGTTGTCCTCTTAGGGTATTTGAAAAATAAAAACAGAGCTATCTCCCTAAAACCAAGAGACCTTTTGTGCAAAACCAACTTTCAGAAATAGACTGGATTTGCCTTGTCTTAAAACCAACATTATATTGCCTAAGAAAGAACTTCTCCAACATACCTCCCTAAGACCGATTAGAGCCCACAGAGTTGGTCTGCTGGTGGTCCTGTCAGCCAAACAATGTCGGCTGGCGGGCCCACGAACGGGGGGCCTTCTCTGTGGCAGCACCGGCTCTCTGGAATACACTTACCCCCCCCTCCTGAGATCCGCATTATTCCCACCCTGCCAGCCTTCAGAAAAGCAGTAAAAACATGGCTTTGTCGACAGGCCTGGGGCCAATGATTTTAATACAACACCGATTATTCTTGGCCCCATGAATGATTTATTGTTTGGGTTTTTAAATTGTGGTTTTTAATGTTTTTAAATGTTTTAATATCGACTGTTTTTAATGTTTTTATATTTGTTGTTGCATGTGAATTTTTATTGTTGTGAGCCACCCAGAGTCTCTGGAGTGGGCGGCATACAAATGCAACTAATAAATAAATAAAATAATAAATAAACTTCTCAAACAGCCAAGCCAACTGAACCGACGGGTATTTTACATTCGATCTGACCTACGACTGAAATAGAGAGTGAGATGTTAAAAAAAATGGATAAAGTTTGTTTTCCCACTGTCAAACTCAGAAAAGCACCAATGCACGTGGGATGAATCTTACATGGTCCCCAGTGCTTTTATGCATAAACACTTAAGAACCATATTTATAGAAATCATTATAAAGGGATTTGAAGCGACACCCCTTAGCCTCTGATCTTTTGAGGAAAAAAAAAGCTTGAAGCGTGATTTGAAGCTCAGAAAATCCGAATAAACCCGGTTATAGTTCAGAAACGAAACCCTCTGAATGTAGTGCGGTTGACTCCCATAGAAAGCGTGGAGCTGCCGCGTCGCTGCGTTCTCCGGGGCACCGGTCTTTGGCAGCTCTGCAAAACGCCTTACCTCTTTGATCCGTCCCGCAGCTGCAGCGGGAAACCAGAAAAAAAAACTTTTCCTTCGTTACGTCAGAAGCTCTTTTCTTGCTAGTTATAACAGGGACTTCCGGTTACACTCGGCCCAAAGCCTCCTAACTTGGCCATCAGCCCAGGAACTAAAAGCCCAGTAAAAGGTAGGCTCGATCAATGCACTCAGACGTTTCTCCCGGCGCGACCGGCTCTTGCTTTCTCACCCGTTTATTCAGCCCGTTTTGCAAATGGTTTCCCGTCCGGTTGCTTCAGAAACAGGTCACGTGTCAGGAAAGCAATGCAAGAAGCGTGTTTGGGGGGGGGGGAGGGAGATATACTTTTGCAAAAAACTCCAGAAACTCTTCAAACGACGGCGGGAGGGGCCAGAACGCGAGGTGGGCGGAGCCGAAACCTAAGTGGGTGGGGCGATCTGTGTCTTTGCTCCCTTCCTAAAAAAGCAAGTTATTCTGATTTAGGGAATTCTACTTCTGCGGAGGTTTTTAAGCACGGGGTGCAATTCTTTTTATCCCCCCCCCGTATCACGCAGGGGCATCTGCAATGTCAAAAAAGGCAAGGAAGTCCGGAATGGTATACTATATAGGATTTTCTTGCCGCTGGGAGGGGGTTGGACTAGAAGACCTCCAAGGTGCCTTCCAATTCTATTGTTCTACCCCCAATCCTGCAAGCAAAGACCCCCCCCCCTCTTTTTCACCAGCGTTGCGTGTCTGACGGGGCTTTGATTGCATGGAAGATGCTGCTATTTTGATTTTCTGAAATGCCCTCCCTCCGCCCTTCTGTCCTCGGATCTTTCTGGGGATCTATTTCTCAACCATGTAAGATCATGCCAATATTTTTATGCTTTGGGTGTAACTGATCTTTAGGGAGAAGGACCACTGCATCCGTCCTTGAAGAAAGCCCTTTTTTATGTCTACCTGACTGTCCACCTTGAGGTACACTTCCATTTTGCTGATTAAACTTGGAGAGACTTAAAAAAAAGTTACATGAAAAAATCTGGACTTTAAGCAAAAACAAAAATAACCCCCTCCCAAACATACCGTTTAAATCTTTTTTTAAAAATAATGCAGTCAACCTACTACTGCACTACAGGCTACTGCTAGTTCAGCAGTTCGGCTGTTCTAATCTCACCAGGCTCAAGGTTGACTCAGCCTTCCATCCTTCTGAGGTGGGTAAAATGAGGACCCAGATTGTTGGGGGCAATATGCTGAACTCTGTAAACCGCTTAGAGAGGGCTGTAAAGCACTGTGAAGCGGTATATAAGTCTAAGTGCTATTGCTATTGCTATTTCAGATAGAAGAAAATGATTCTGGTTCTGTGCTAACAGTCATGCCAAATTGTCACCCAAATGCCATAGGATGGTGGTTTCTATATGGAGCAAAAGAAACTTTGTAGTTCCTAAGATACAGGTTCAGAGCAGTTTCAACGTATGTCCCGACATATTTTGCTCCCTCCTGTTCTCATCTGACTGAATGATTGATGTAAATATTTTTCTGACATATTGTTACCTTTGTCTTGTGTTGAGAGAGCCCTTTAGAAAGAATGGGCCAATTGAGATTTTCAGGTGTTTTTCCTTTGGAGAGAGAGAGACAGCATTGGTTTCCTGGCAAGGAACTCTTGAATCAAAAGATGCGAATGTATCACTCTATTGCTTTGCTCATTTCTATTCTTTGTTTGGCATACTGAGTCTAAAAGCATCTGCTGAAGGTTTTTGTTGTTGTTTGGAGGGCCAAGCTCTGTATGTATGTTTTGTAATTGTGGAATAATGAAGAAAACACAAAAATCAAATTCAGCAAAATGCAAATTGAAAGCCACAAATGGTACTTAGCATAAAAACAAAGAAATTAAGGGGCTTGGCTGTTTCCCCCACCCCCATCCCCTTTGTGTATTTTTTTTTAAAGAAGTGGTGACACATAGCTTTGTGTCACAAAGAATCAGCACAGAGATATATGCCTTTGAAAGCCTTTATATTTGTATTTGTATTTGTTTATTTGTCAAGCATATATGATTATAAGCAAAGTATAAACAGTAAAACATGATTGAATATATATGTAATAGTACAAGCATGAATAAGAGTAAAAGAGGTATGAATATATGGGTACTTTAGGACAGGAACGGTAGGCACGATTGTGCGCTTATGCACGCCCCTTACCGACCTCTTAGGAATGGGGTGAGGTCGATGGTAGATACTCTGAGGTTGAAGTTTTTGGGGTTAGGGGAAGAAACTACTGAGTCAGGTAAAGTGTTCCAGGCATTTACCACTCTGTTGTTGAAGTCGAATTTTTTGCAATCAAGTTTGGAGCGGTTTACATTAAGTTTGTATCTATTGTGAGCTCGTGTATTATTGCGGTTGAAGCTGAAGTAGTCGTTAACAGGTAGGACATTGAGGCAGATAATTTTGTGAGCTACACTTAGGTCAGATCGAAGGCGGCGGAGTTCTAAATTTTCAAGTCCCAAAATTTCAAGTCTGGTTTCGTAAGGTATTCTGTGGTGAACAGAGGAATGTAATACTCTTCCTGTGAAGTATCTCTGGACATTCTCAATTGTGTTAATGTCTGATATGTAGTGTGGGTTCCAGACAGATGAGCTGTAATCAAGAATCGGTCTAGCAAATGTTTTGTATGCTCTGGTTAAGAGTACAATGTTATCAGAGAAGAAGCTGCGCAAGATTAGGTTAACCACTCTTAATGCCTTCTTAGCTATGTTGTTGCAGTATATATAGAAAATCTAGAAAGAGCTACTACCCCTGATGAAGTTGAAGTCTCATTTTAAGCTGTCCCCATTTAAAAGGTTATGGGACAGATAATGTAGCTGTGTTGTTCTTTGGGCCTCACACTTAAAAGTGTGTTTGTAAATGATTCCATTGAAATAAATGCATCCTGCCTTGGTAAATGGCAAAAATAGAGAGCCAGCCATTACCGAAAACATAGTGTAGAGCAGTGCTTCATAAACCTTTTCCTTCGTTACCCAAAACCATTTATCAATAAGGTAGTCCTTGACGTACGACCATGACCCCAAAATTTATGTTGCTAAGTGAGACATTTTTCCCATTTCCCCCCATTTTACGACCTTTATTGCCACAGTTGTGGCAAGTGAATCTTTGTAGTTGTTAAGTTACTAACACAGTTGTTAAGTGAATCTGGCTTCCCCATTGACTTGGCTTGTCAGAAGGTCGGAAAAGCCGATCACGTGACCCCAGGACACTGCAACTGTCATAAAGAGGCCAAGCATTTGAATTTTGATCATGTGATCATGGGGATGCTGCAATGGTGAGATGTGTAAAAAAAGGGTCATAAGTCTCTTTTTTCAGTGACATAACTTTGAACAGCCCCTAAATGAATGGTTGTAAGTCGAGGACTACCTGTAAATCCTTTTTACCCAATATTGGTAAAACACTTTTAGTCAATTTAAATGCCCTTGTTGTGGTTGAGTAATGAGTTTGTGTATTGCTATCCAAAACTAAAACCACTTTTACCTAATTTTGGGTGATGTCTCCAGTTTTTGGAAAGCACTTAGAAATCCAAACTAGTCCAATCTAGACTTGATCACCTGTTACTTAGTTCAGGATGAAAAAGAAAAGCAGGCATACTTGCTACCTTCCGTTGGATATGTTGGCTGTTGTATGCTCAAAAAATGATTTGGAAGAAGTGCTATGAACCTGAAGAAAAGATGAAGAGGCTTTAATAAGCTGACTTTTAAAGCAGCATCTTTTTTCTCAGGATCATAAGGGTTGCTTTAATGAATACAAGTGTGGTGATCCTGCTAGTTTTGAAACAGTTCTTCCTAATCGTTTTTGATTCGACTTTGAATAAATACATCACTATACTACCTACATATATTAAAAACTCTGGTTGGCTTAAATCTACTGTTTTTATTTTAAAAAGAAAAATACTTATTTAAATACTATACCTGAATGTTTTGTTTCATAAAACAATATTATGTCTCATTGTCTTTCTTGGAACTATTTTATGCATATGTATAACTATTTATGAATGGGCTGTTGGAAGAAATGTCCATCTGGGTTCAGTTCCAAGTGGGAAGAAAGACACTGGAAACATGGAGACTGCTTGGAAAGATGGTTTAATGCCTTGGCGCTCCTGGGTGAAAAGGGGGATCACAAGCTTCAAGATGTTGGGTGAAGGAAAAAAAGGGCAGAGATGCTGAGAGTCCTTTGGTTTTATGCCCTCTTTTGGGCCCCGCCCCGGGGCTTCCTGCTCCTGTGTAAGAAATGCACTCTGATTGGCTGTCAGACTCCCATGGGGCCATGCAGGGGCAACTCTGTAGGCCAGTGGTTCTCAACTTTCCTAATGCCGCGACCCGTGCCCCACCTCTGCGACCCCACCGCGACCCACCCTGCCACCGCGACCCCCGCCACCGCCATTTGGGTTCTTTTACCCTCTGCGTATGCGCAAAGCATTCTGCGCATGCGCATAGGGTAAAAGAACCCAAATGGTGGTGTCCGGGCAAAGTCTCCCGACCCCTGTGAAAGGGTCGTTCAACCCCCAAAGGGGTCACGACCCCCAGGTTGAGAACCGCTGCTGTAGGCGGTCCTGAATGCAAGTTTGCTTGAACCTTGCTGGCTGATGCAATCTTCCCAGGTGCCATGTGGTGAACTGGGTAGATGGCTAATCTTATCATGTACTAAGGGTGAAGGTCTTAATCCCATCACCCTGGAACTGAAGGGGGGGGGGGCAGGGAGCTGCAGGAAGCTGCTTTGTCTTTAAAACATATGTTTCTCCTTTTTCTCATCCAGCGAAACATATTCTTCCTTTTCAATACTTCCTAGGATATTTCATTTTTCTAGGAGAGGGATGGGTGCTAACTTCCTTCAGGGCCCTGGTGGCACAGTGGTTAGAATGCAGTATTCCAGACAAACTCTACCCATAGCCTGGACTTTGATCCTGACCCAGTCAAGGTTGACTCAGCATTCCATGGTGGGTAAAATGTGGACCCAGATTGTTGGTGGCAATATGCTGACACTGTAAACAGCCCAGAGAATGCTATAAAGCACCGTGGGGCTGTATATAAGTCTAAGTTATTATTGTTGTTTTTTATTTCTTTCTGCCAAATGTTGGTTTCAATTTAAAGTAGGGGTCCCCAAACTTGGCAACTTTAAAACTTGTGGACCTCAACCCCCAGAATTCTCCAGCCAGCTATGCTGGCTGGAGAATTCTGGGAGTTGAAGTCCATCAGTCTTAAAGTTGCCAAGTTTGAAGACCTCTCATTTAAAGCATTCTCTAATCTTGAAAACTTTAGAAAGAAGAAAGCAGGCAAGAAGGGACCAATCTATTTCCATTCGGAAGCAATTATCACAAAATGCCATAGAAAACGTTGTTTCATTTTATCAGATTCTCCTAGTACCTGGGGAAGTACCAAACAATTTCAGTATAGGAATTAAAAGTTTGGTAGGTTCACTTAAGAAGTTAGCAGTCTTCCAGATATCATAGTTTGAAAACATAGTTTGGGACTGTATAAGCACATTTCCTTCAAGTTTGTTTACTGGAGTTTAATTTGGTGGAGATATGGCAGCTCTTAAATCCATCTCTGCAAGAATTACTTTTTTCTCAGCTCTTTCAAGCAAATTTGAATGTATTTTTAAGGGTTTTTTTTAGAATCTTAATCTTAAATTGATTGGGTAGATAGCCCTGATATAGGACCTGTTATCCTATCAAATAATGTACTGGTAGCATTTTGAATTATTCAAAGAAACATTTTCTTATCTTTTGCAAGATGCTATCAATATGTAGCATTATTAAAATATTTGCATTTTATAATTCAGAGTGTTATAGGAAAACTAAATTGGTAGTTGATGTGCTATCACCCCAGAAGTGCTGTAAGAATGCAGTTTGGCCTTTACATTTTCCATGTGCTTAGAGTATCTTGAAGGAGCCAGTTTGGTCTAGTGGTTAAGGCACCAGACTAGAAAGCAGGAGACTGTAAGTTCTAGTCCCGCTTTAGGCATGAAAGCCAGTTGGGTGACTTTGAGCCAGTCATTCTCTCACAGCCCAAATCACCCCACAGGTTTGTTCTTGTAAGGAAAATAGGAGGAGGAAAGTGTGTTGGATAAGTTTACCATCCTGTGTTATTTGTAAACACAATTAAAAAAAACCCTACAAACCAGGATTTGGTCATTTTGTCATGATATATTTGTGGCATGATCCCAGGCTGTTGCAGAAGTCTATTGGGCTCTCATGAGGAAAAGGCGGTCTATGGATCACAAATTCTTTATTGGAGAATTTTAAGCCATGTATAGTTTTATACATACTTTCAAAGGTTTAATTTGTAATTATATATAAATTGCTTTAAAATTTCATTCTAATCTTAATTAAATTGTATGCTTGTCCTGGGATTGTTAAAAAAAAAAAGAAATGTGAGATATCAATTGCATACATGAATAAATTTAATTTTCAGAACAACTTGATTCTAGTCTCCAATTCGTAGCAATTATCATAAAGATTAAGGGAAAAAAAATTCTCTTTTTTCACCTCTTCTCTTCATTATGCTTTCCCAGATATTGGGGTATGCCAAAACTGAATGTTGGCATTCCACAAAAAAATTATGCATGATTCTCGAAATAGATTACAACTTATCCATATATAAAATGATAAACAGTTGCCCCATAAGGTGATAAAAATGTGCACTTTTATACAAACTCAATGTGCATACAGTATATCCCAGTGATGGCGAACCTATGGCACGGGTGCCACAGGTGGCACACGGAGCCATATCTGCCAACACGCGAGCCGTTGCCCTAGCTCAGCTCCAGAGCACATGTGTGTGCATGCCAGCTGATTTTTGGCTCGTGCGGAGACTCTGGGAGGACAATTTTGGCCTCCGGAGGGCCTCCGGGGTGGCGGGGGGGGGCGTTTTCGCCCTCCCCAAGTTCCAAGAAAGCCTCTGGAGCCTGGGGAGGGCAAAAAATGGGCCTACTGGGCCCACTGGAAGTCAGGAAATGGGGGAGTGGGGCGGGTCACGCACACATGCACAAGGGGGTGGGGCAAATGGGGGGCTTTGAATTATGGGTGTGGGCACGCACGAGCGTGCGATAGCACCTGCGCGCACTATTTCGGCACCCGAGGGAAAAAAGGTTCGTCATCACTGGTATATCCTATATGAAAAAACGGTGAGTCTCCAGATCGCTTTATCACAACTCCCAGCAGTATTGGCCAGTCCGGACAATGATAGAGCATGTTTGGAGCTATCAGAAATTTGGATGTGTACTCTGGAGCATATCCAATATGTGCCTATATATAGGAAGCAACATTATTACTGCGCTTCCTTACTCCATGTTTTCTGCACCAGAAGTGCACACTCATGGGCCAAATTTGTTCCCAATCTCCCTCAAATATAGGGCACATATGCTTAAAAATTATGGCAGTGGGAAACCACAGATGAGGCTCTTGTGGTTCAGTGGTGAGATTCAATTTTTTTTTTACTACCAATTTTGTGGTCCTGGCTTGATGGGTGTGGTGTGGCTTGGTGGGCATGGCAGGGGAAGGATACTGCAAAATCCCCATTTCCACCCCATCCCAGGGGAAGGTTACTGCAATCCATTTCCTCCCAATCAGCTGGGACTCAGGAGGCAGAGAATAAATGGGGGCGGGGCAAGTCAGAGGTGGTATTTATCGGTTCTCCGAACTACTCAAAATTTCTGCTACCAGTTTTCCAGAACTGGTCAGAACCTGCTGAAAACCACCTTTGTTGTGGCTGCTTCAGAGCCTTTGAAGGAAGGTCCTTTACTAGGCCATGTTTTTGGCCATTTTGATTTGGTCAAGGTGCCGGCCTTGAAGCGAGGAGACTATGAGTTCTAGTCCCTTTAGGAAAAAAAGCCGGCTGGATGACTGGGTCAATCAACAGGAGACTGTCAATTCTAGTCCCACCTTAGGCACAAAAGCCATCTGGCTGACTTTGGGCCAATCACCAGAAGATTTTGAATTTTAGTCCCACTTTAGATACAAAAGCAGCTGGGTAACTTTGGGCCAATCACCAGGAGACACTGAGTTGTAGTCCCGCCTTAGTCATGAAAGGTACTTGGGTGACGTTGGGCCAGTCACCAAGAGACTCTGAGTTCTAGTTCTGCCTTAGGCATGAAAGGCAGCTGAGTGAATTGGGACCAATCACTTTCTCTCAGCCAAATCCACCTCACAGAATTGTTGTGGTGAAAATTGGAGGAGGAATGTGTATTGGATATGTTTACCTCCTTGAGTTATTTCTAAAAATAATAAAGGCTGTAAATGAATGAATGAATGAATGAATGTTTGACATCTTGAATTACTCATAAAGTAATAAAGATAGGAAATAAATAAATAAACTTGCTCCAGATAATTGTTGCTATGGGGAAAAACAGGAGGAGGGATTACAGGTAATCCTCTTAAGACCACAACTGAGACCAAAATTTCCATTGCTAAGCAAGCCAGTTATTAAGTGAGTTTTGCCCCATTTTACGACCTTTCTTGCCACAGTTGTTAAATGAATCACTGCAGTGTTTGAGTTAGTAACACAGTTGTTAAGTGAATTACTTTGCTCGTCACAAGGTTGCAAAAGGTGATTGTATGACGCCAGGACACTGCAACCGTCATAAGTACATGCCAGTTGCCAAGTGTCCGAATTTTGATGACTTGACCATGGGGACCTTGCAACAGGCGTTAAGGGTGAAAATCAATCATAAGTTACTTATATCAGTGCCGTTGTAACCTTGGACGGTCATTAAACAAATGGCTGTAAACTGAGGACTCAGGGGTGAAATGCTCCTGGATTGGGCGGACCGGTCGGTCGGTCGTCATAGAGCTGATAGAGCAGATAGCGATCGCAGCACGAGGCTTCCCCCACCCGCTTCCCCCACCCGCCTGGACGCCGCCATTTGCACAGAGGGTAAAAGAACCCAAATGGCGGTGTCCAGGCGGGTGGGGAAAGCGGGTGGGGGAAGCCTCGCGCTGCGATCACTATCGGCTCTACAACGACTGGCCCGCCCGAACCGGGAGCATTTCACCCCTGCGAGGACTACCTGTACAATGCATGCTACTTGCAGACAGGCTGTAAGTTAACCAATCAAATAAATCAAAAATAAAAAGAAAGCAGGACTTGCTGCATCCCTTCTCTCCCGAAGAAGCGCCAAAATATATCTCCTCTGGTGTGCAATATTGCTAAACCCCCTTCCACCATTTTCCTCTTTGTCTTCTCTGCTGCATCCTCCAGTGATGAATTCCTGGGTGGAAAAGTGAAGTCGACTAAGGCTGCAGGGAAAGGGAATGGACAGAGAGACAGACTGATTAGCGGCTAGCCTTTTAGGAGGCAAATCTTGAACATGGCAGACTAGAATAATGAAGCTACGTCGCACTGATCAGTCAGGTGCCAGTTCTCTTCCCCTGAATCATAATGCGGCTGGACAAGCAACCTGAAGAAGCCTGCAACTGTAGGCCGTATTTGGGGGAAAGGATGTTTTTCTGCATTAAATCACAATCCCCGCTCCTTTAAATGATAGTCGCTGTGCCATAATCTAAAACAAATTGCTTTTCACAAGGAGCCAGGTAAGCTTTCGCATCGCGATGCCACAGAGACTGCTGGGTTTTATCTTACTGGAAATTTGAGCCACCTCGGCAGCCTTGCCTTTGAAGTCATCTCCCTGTCGCAAAGAGAATTAGCCTCTTCGCTGGGGCTTTTGGCCCTGTGTTTATACTTAGGGCTTAAATTTGAGGAAACAATATTCTCTCAGGGGTTGGATGCCTCTCCCTGTACATACAAGCCTGACTGTTTCCCCCTCACTTTCCCCTTGATCTTCCTGACTCTTAAAAAATATTCTACTGCAGGGTTTTCTGTCTGCCCTTAGCAAAAAGAAAAATAGTGGGGGAGAGGAATTTTTAATCTGTATACTCAAGCATATGCACCAGGGAAAAAGTAACTGAATTCTTCAGCTTAATTTGAAATATCACAAGGGAAATGAATAAAAAATCCCAACCAACCAATACTCCAGTAATTCAAAACTGCACTCCCCCACTCCATCCCCCGGGCCTTACCACTTGAGGGATGTAAGAGGCTAGCTGTACATCAAAATTTTCTGCCTGTGTGAATGAAACACTAAATAAATATACATGAAATATCTTTGGCATGTTAGACCGAATGCAGTCAGGAATCCAACGCAGGTCTTATCAGGGGGAAAATAAGCAAAGCTAAGATGTAGCTCCCATTGCCTGGGAACAGAAACCACAGATACAAGAGGAATAGGGGAAAGTATGGGGTGAGGGGAATCTCTGAAAGAAATGGGTGCTTAAGAAATGTGGAATATAAATTAACAAAAAAAGAAGAAGATTTGAAATGATGTTGCCTTGAGTTCACAGTTTGCTCACTTTAGATTTAAAATGTCAGATACTGGGTGTTTAAGCCAGTCCTTGGATATCTTTCCTTCCAATCCTAGTCTAAATCAAGTTGCTTATTTTCTTTGTCAACAAGGTTGCAGCCTGTTGGCCATTGAAACTGAATGTCCCGGTTTAAGATAAGATAATCTTTATTATCACTTTTTCTGTGTACACACTGGCACACATTAAAAATGAAATTCTGATGCCTGTTCTCAAAAGAAAATATGTGTGTATGTATGTATGTATGTATGTATGTATGTATGTATGTATGTATGTATGTATGTATATATATATGGATCCGGTGTGTGTATATATATATGGATCCGGCCCACGGGGTATTTAGATTTGGCCCGTGGGGCCGCCCTGGAAACAGCAAAGGACCAGCCCGCAGTGCCTCTGCCAGTGAAAATGGAGCTTGCGATGGCTCCATTTTCACTGCCAGAGGATGGCAGGAGGCCGTTGCAGCCCAAAACAGAGCTCAGGAGCCCGTTTTTGCTTGCAGAGCACTCGGGCTGTCACAGGCACCCCTGACACGAGTGACATAGAGCTGGCCATGCCCATCCTGCCCCCCAAGGTCAAACACAACCTTGATATGGCCCTCAATGAAATTGAGTTTGACACCCCTGACCTACAGTATACACTTACATACACACACATATACATGGGCTGTACACACCAGCAGTGGGTTCTAACTTACCTCGCCGCCGGTTCTTCCTCCTGCGCCATGTGGCTGTGCGCGCATTGCATCCCGTGTTGCGCACGTGCATGCAAAGTGCCAAAAAATGCAACCCCCCCAAAAAAGCTGAAAACAAGATGGCAGCGCATGCACAGTGCCAAAAACTCGGCTTCTGCGCATGTGCAGAAGCAAAAACCAGCAAAAAATTTCCAAAAAAAAAGCAAAAAAAGATGGTGGCATCCACGGACCGACAGAACCGGCTCCGTGACGTCACCACTGCTTTACTACCGGTTCTATAGAACTGGTGCGAACTGGGAGGAACCCACCTCTGGTGCATACCCACACACCCACACAAACACAAACACACATTTAGGGAATAAATAGGTGATCCTGATATAATGCAAATTTCTTTACAGTTTTATAAAAAGGGGAGACCAGGCCTTGCGTCAAAGGCCCTTTTGAGTTTGTGCTGATGAATTTAACACCTCAGAGTTTCCAAGGACTTGTAGACCCATTTCACAAACAAGATAACTTAAAAGACAGTTCATTTGGCTGTGGTTAATACAAAGAATGGTTTATGACTATGCAAAACCAGCCAATTCAGGTTTATTCAGTAAACTGGTTAAGCAAACCATGGTTTAGCAGGCTATACAGTATACAATCCATGCTTGTATAGGTTTCAGAGATAAAAAAAACAGAGGAGGAAAAATTGTTACTCAAACATGCAGCCAAGGACAAGTATCAAATCTTAACTAAGTCAATACACAATCAGAATTTCGATGGATTTGCACATCTTTATTCTCTCAGCTGCTAGTTAACTTTTTGCAGTCTTTTTCAGTGATCAGTTTCCTTATGTTTCCAGCTGCTCTAATATTTCACAGAGAAAAAGAATTGTACAGTATATATTGGAAATCAATATTAACATCAGAACAAGTAGGGTGAAATAATTCCATGCCAGATGCTTGAGTTAGCTTGTCATTCCTCTTTTATTCTTTCTTTGAAGGTGGAGCCAGACATTTCCTTGAGATCATTAAGGCAGACCTGGGTCAATTCTTCTGCCACCCATTAAGTTACCTATATTATATTTCCCCATTCGCTCAGGAAAAGGCAGTCACTTGAAGTTTGAGCATTTATCAGTCCTCTCCGGTATCAATTTAGATTAGCTTGCAACCAAAAATATACAGCCGTAATCATCAAATAAAATCAATGTGCAATTAAAATTAACTAAAGGCAGTATCACAGCAGGTAATACACTCAAGACTAAAAAGTACCAAATGCAATACAGACAAGGGGGAAAAATTGGATTAATTCTAATTTTTCTTTAATGGAGTAAACATAGCTTGTAATACATGGGGGTGACTACAATAGGTATACATTCTATTCATTTCTCAGCAAGGTGAACTCAACCTTACAAAAGGGGAAAGCAAGCAAGAAAAAACGGATATTAAAATAAGTCATGCTCCTGCCTTAATCATCGTTTGACCCAAAACTCCCCAAACAACATCCTGGCTGGCAAAATATCAGAGCTTCACATATTATATGAAGGAGATTGTCCGTAACTGTTTAACAGGTCAAGATTACGGCCAGGAGAGATTTTTGCCCTGTTTCTTTTGATCTGACAGATGGAATTGGATTTGGAGCAGAGACCCTGGCAACAGTAAGTCACCTCCTTATTATCTCTAGATTAATTACTGCAACATCTTTAGAGTCAACTGGGAACTCCATGCATGCTGAATTCTGGGATGTGAAGCCCAGGCATGCTGCCTGAGGGATTCTGAAGAGTTGAAATCCATGCATGCTGGCTAGGGAATTCTGGGAGTTGAACTCCAGAGGTGGGTTCCTGCCGGTTCGGACCAGTTCTATAGAACCGGTAGCGGGAATTTCCTCCCTGCTCACCGAACTGGCAGCGATGGCCGGCTGGACATGCCCTCGAACCGGTCCTCCGGCTTGAAATCCGTCCACCGGAGCCAAATTTACGTGAAAATAATGCTCTGTGCATGCGCAAAGCCTCCTGCACATGCGCAGACCAGTTTAACCTGGGAGTGACGGGGTGCACTTCTGGCACGACCCCGAACCGGTAGGGAAGGTGAGTAGAACCCACCCCTGCTGAACTCTATCCAACTTCAAGTTGCCAAGGCTGAAAAAACACTGCCCTCCAGTTGTTGTTGCTTCAGGCTTTGGGATGAGGTCACCACAATGAGCAAATGGAAGGAATGTAAGTCTTGAGGGGTTGCAAGAGTCTCATGTGGACAAGCCAGAAGCCTGCACAACTTCCATTTACCGGATGCAGCTCGGAGGAGAAGGAAAGGGGTGAACTTTGCTGGGACAAACGGCTCCACTGCATGGTCATGCAGGCAGTGTCTCGGCTCACCTTTTCATTTAGTTTATTTTTACATTTAATCCCCATTGGCATCTTCACATCCACCCAAAGCATGCAAAAAAAATGTGACACATTCCACCCACGGTATGTCTTGTCATTTCTTTGCAAATATGAGCCTGTCTTTGCAGCTACAACTGGGTACAGTTTTGAAGCTCTTCCTACAGGAAAGTCTGGGTTTGAGGCTTTTGAATGGAAAATACCCATTGGACAATCTAACCCAGCCCAGCCCAGTCCACGTGACCAGGTTGCAATGCAACAACTTGCCTCCAGAAGTTCTGGGTGCTGCATTATTGGAAGTTTTTCAAGAAGAGACTGGACAGCCACTTGTTTGAAATGATTATAGAGTCTCCTGCTTGAGTAGGAGGTTGGACTAGAAGACCTCCAAGATCCCTTCCAACTCTGTTATTCTGTTATTCATTTGTTAACTGCTGAATTAAGGAACATGGCTACTGATGGGATGGAGCCATTTAAACAAGATTACATCAGGCCTGGAAAAGTTGCATTGGCTCCCTCTTTGTTTCTTGGTCTGAATCTAGTCATCGCCGGTATGTAGCTTGAATCCAGTTTACACACAGGATCATCTGCTTCAAGTAGAATCTTCTACTATCTTGTGTGTGTCTCATCAGGAGGAATTACTGTCTTTCTGCCTCTAGGAAATTTGATGGGAGGGAGAAAGCAAGTGGTTTTCATTGCTGCCCCAGGCTTATGAATTAGACCAGGGGTATCAAACTCGATTTCATTGAAGGCTGGGTTGTATTTGACCTCGGTGTGTATGTGTGTGTGTGTGTGTGTGTGTGTGTGTGTGTGTGTGTGTGTGTGTGTGCGCGCACGCGCACGCGCATGTGCAGGGTGGGCGTGGCAGCTGGACATCACTTGTGTCGGGGCACCTGTGGTGGCCAAGTACTAAGGCAGGGCTTCCCTCAGGCCCCCCTTCACTCTCATTATAATCTTCCTTCCTTCCTTCCTTCCTTCCTTCCTTCCTTCCTTCCTTCCTTCCTTCCTTCCTTCCTTCCTTTTCTTCTTTTTCCTTCCCTCTTCATTCTCCTTTCTTCTTCCTTCCCCTCTTTCCTTATTTTTCCTTCCTTGTTCTTTTCCCATCTTCCCTTCTTTTTTTCTTTGTCTTTCCTCTTTCCCTTTCTCCTTTCCTGTCCCTTCTTGGATGCTCAAATGCAAAGGGGGAAACCTTTCTCATTTTGTTTTGTTTCTAGTTTGTTTTGCTAGCCCTCTACCAGTGAAACGGAGCTCTGTTTCGCTGGCAGAGGCACCACCGGCTGGTCCTTTGTTGTTTCCAGGGCAGCCTCGTGGGCTGGATCTATGCACCCCGTGAGCCGAATCTGGCCAGCGGGCCTTGAGTTTGACACCCCTGAATTAGACTATCATTTGAGGTTTGGAATCCTCCCCCTGACTCCACTCCTGGACAACAAAAGCTAAGTCTTTTCATGGTACTTGTGGGACTGAACATGCTAATTTGCTCTAGTTTCTCGTTTTGTGGTGATGCTTTTAATCATTCCCTGCACTATTGAATAAATGTAAGCCACCTATAGTGCACAGCACACATGTTGAAATTGTCAAGGTTGAGAAACACTGGTTTAGCATGTTTATTGGCAAGATATAAATTGATAGAAGGAATGAATGATGAATGAATAAACAAATGCAATCAATACCTCAGTTCCTGCCCTGATATATTCTCAATTTACTCAAGTTTGCCGAAACTCTAAATTTTGATTCTTGGACTCTGTTTTTTTATTTTTTTTATTTTTTACACCAATCTCATCTGCCTCTAGTGTACAGTATATATGAACTTTGACCCTGTGATTTTTAGATTTACTGTGTGTTATTGGCTTTCTTCATTTGATTTGCACGCCTTAGATAGGGCACCTGGGTCTTATCTCTCCCTTAGTAAACATAAGTAGAGTAATAACCAAACAGTTTAGTCAGATCATGGCAATGCTTTTGCTACAAGCTTATATCAACCATCCAATCTAAATTAAAACAAAACAGAAATCATTAGGATACTTGTAAGAGATTTGTTTTAATTATTAGTGGAGAAAAAGATGCTTGGATTTCCAACTCCCTAGTTTAGGAGCCGAGGTGGCGCAGTGGTTAAAAGCAGCACTGCAACCTACTTCAGCTGACTGCTAATTCAGCAGTTCAGCTGTTCAAATCTCACCGGCTCAAGGTTGACTCAGCCTTCCATCCTTCTGAGGTGGGTAAAATGAGGACCCAGATTGTTGGGGGCAATATGCTGAACTCTGTAAACCGCTTAGAGAAGGCTATAAAGCACTATGAAGCAGTATATAAGTCTAAGTGCTCTAAGTGCTATTGCTATTTTTGTTAAATAGTGCTGTAACTGTCAGAAGCTTAACACACAAACATCACTGACTAGCTTTATTTTCTTGTCTATGGAGACTTTCAATCATCCAGGTCATGGTTGTCCCAAAGGTGGTTTTTCAAAAGGCAGCAGGACTTCGTTTTTCTTTAAAGACATTTCACTTCTCATCCAAAAAGCTTCTTTTCCTTCCTTTTTTCTCTAGGAAAAAAAAATCATACTACTGTAAATTGGTGGTTTGCCATTAAATTCAAGAGGCATGAGTTTGGAAGGATCTGCAATCTTCCAGAAAGGGGCGCAGGGATGCATTTGCCCACCCATTGCCTGGTTTAGGGTGACAAAGATAGGAATGGCAGGCCTGTGTTACCAGAAGAGAGCTATGCCATTGGGAGGGGGGGCAGGGAGATTATAAATGGAAAGGTGGGTGCTGCTCCGTAACCCAGAAAGATAAGTCAACTGTGTAGGTAGTTATGGAAAGAGTCCATAGTTGGACATATGCAAGTATAAATCTCTACTAGAAGCAGAGTTGGGAGAGCAAGTCAGGTCTATTAGTAGCCCTTTAGAGAGAAGACAATTGTTAGTTGTAGGTACCTTGGTTGAGTTGGGTGGCTATAAAAATGGAATTGTCAAGTGCAGAAAATTAGGAGTCTAGGCAATTCAAATGACTAGACGGGTTTATTGTATGCTAAATCTCTCTACAAGAATCTGAACCACTAATGGTCAAAGTGAATTGATGGTAGATAAAAGTCAATGGCATTCAAGGTGGGCTGGATGTAGATCTCTTGTGGGCACGAAGGGACTCGAAACTGCTGATGTGTTTGACCCACCCCCTCTCGGGTTCAGCCTGGTCATCTCCTACAGGAATAAATAAATGAAATAAGACTAAGGAGGTGTTACAAAATGAAGATTTGTGGATGTTATCAGGAAAGGAGGAGAGCGATAAGCTAAGCTTAGTTAGTTAAGCTAAGCTTGGTCCCCAATGGGACCAATGATGGGATGGTAGTTTTTGGCTGTATCCAGGTTAATGCTGTTCTCCAATGTTGTCCTTCCCATGATTGACCCTAGCTTAAATTTGTTCTCTTCACGCTAGTATACTTAGTGGTGGGAAACTTTTTCTTAATTCTGCAGAAGTAACCTTCTCAACTTGAGCATCTAGGTCGCTGCTCTTAACAAATCAAAACGGATGCATCCTGTCCTACTGTCTTAATGTTGGGTTTTGTCCAATAATCTCTCCACTGAAAAATAAAAGTAAGAAGCCGGCTCCAACCTGTCGCAGGACAGAGGCCTTAATAACATTTGCTCCCATTATTTACCAGACAGCCAAGCCAGAAGTCAAGTTAAGCAAACTGCCCCTTCTTGTTGGGAAAAAAAGAGAGGAGATGATGGATTTAATGTGCTCATTATGGAGGCTAAATGAAAATAAGGAAAGAAATTTAAGAAGTTGCATTAGAACTTACGCATGTTCTTCATCTTTTTGTTAACTTTGTTAGACCTTTTTTTTAATAGGCAAATGGCTGGAATTGGTATGGATATTACCTTGTAATATCTTTGTTACCTCTTTAAAAAAAATGAGATTAGACAAAATAAAATTATTTATGCAGAAAATGATTACAGAATGAGCTATAAACTTGGAAACTTTGCAGCAGGTACTGTAGCCCTTACAATAAAGAAATGACTTCAGCAATCAAGTCCTCGTATTTAGTTTAAAAACTCCAAGATATAGAATAAATTACTACTTTATTTAAACAGAAATCACTAAAAAAAGAGGGTGATCAAAACAATGCAATTAATTAAGAACATTTGAAGTGAAACAGCTAAAATCTTTAGCTTAGAGATATCATTTGTAATCCGTTTTTTTATTTATTTATTTGATTTCAATGCTGCCTGACTCCAGAAAGATTAGATAGTTTGCAGTGTTTAAAAACAATATAAATGAGATGGAGAAGGAGAAGGCTGCCCAGGCAAAGCCATATGAATAACATTCAAAAAAGATTCACCAAGAGTATCTATGGAGATTGACTGGAGGCTAAAACATGACTGGAAGCTAAAATATATAAAGAACTGTTGCTGGAATTGGGTATGTCTAGTTTAATGAAAAGAAGGACTAGGGGAGATATGATAGCAGTGTTCCAATATCTCAGGGGTTGCCACAAAAAGAGGGAGTCAATCTATTCTCCAAATGACCTGATGGCAGGACAAGAAGCAATGGGTGGAAACTAATCAAGGAGAGAAGTAATGGTTGTTGAGTGAGTATTGGATGATTTTAAACATTGTGTTTTTTTTTAATTTTTATATCTGTTTTTTTTTAAATGTAATATTATAAAATTGGTGTCTTGTATTTTTCTCTGTTGTACGCTGCCCTGAGTCCTTCAGGAGTTGGGTCGCATATAAGAACACCATAATAAATAAATAAATAATAAATAAATAATAAATAAATAAATAAATAAAACCTAAAACTAAGGAGAAATTTCCTGACAGTTAGAACAATTAATCAGTGGAACAGCTTGCCTCCAGAAGTTGTGAATGCTCCAACACTGGAAGTTTTTAAGATGATGTTGGACAACCATTTGTCTGAAGTGATGTAGGGTTTCCTGCCTAAGCAGGGGGTTGGACTAGAAGACCTCCAAATCCCTTCCAATTCTGTTATTCTGATTCTCAGTCACCCAGATCAGGGTTGTCTCAAAGGTGCTTTTTCAAAAGGCAACTGGACTTTCTTTGTTTTTCCTTGGAGACATTTTTGGGAACAGAACCAGGTGAAAAGCAATTTACGGAACATTTGAGAGTTGGGAACCATGTGGGGTGAAATGCTGGTCCAGATGGCAGGTAGTGCAGTGAAGAAAGAGCATTTCCTTGATATGATGTATTGTCTCAACATGACAACTTTTAACTGGAGGGGCCTAGAGGACAGACACTTTGCCTAATCATGCTGGAAGCAAATGGACATAGATGCTTCTTCAAGGACCCAGGTCCTGGACTACAAAGGGCTTGTCACGATGTGAATAATTGCCAGTTGTGCATCTCTACTGTTTTCTAAGGTTTATTGTATTTCTAATCAAGCAGACATGTGATATGTTTTACTACGCATGCGTGCATTCCAGGAGTTTTGTCTACTCCTACTTCCCTTCATCTTCGATGCCTGCCCGAAGGCAGACATGAATTCATTAGCTGAGAAGATGTAGCTTATTAAGGGTTTATTTTTTGTTACTTTTGTACCGAAATAAATATTTTGTTAATTAGATTTGAATCTCGGTTTTATTTTCTAAGTACGAATGACTTCAAGGAAGCAAGATCCTATGATCGCCTCTGGTAGGAAAATTCCTATCTGACAGGGCTTTACTGTAATGATCAGCAACATTAATTGATTGATTGATTGATTCATTCATTCATTCATTCATTTTTTATAGCCACGCCTTTCAAAACAGGTGAAACAAATCATAGAACTAAGGATAAATTTCCTGACAGTTAGAACAATTAATCCGTGGAATAACTTGCCTCCAGAAATTGTGAATGCTCCAACACTGGACGTTTTTAAGAAGATGTTGGATAACCATTTGTCTGAAGTAGTGTAGGGTTTCCTGCCTAAGCAGGGGGTTGGACTAGAAGACCTCCAAGATCCCTTCCAACTCTGTTGTTATTATTATTATTATTATTATTATTATTATTATTATTATTATTATTATTATTATTATTATTATTATTATTATTATTATTATTATTATTATTATTATTATTATTATTATTATTATTATTATTATTATTATTCTGCACTTGTTCAGGTTGCCTTGAATTGTACAGGAAACCAATTGGTAACAAATACAGCTTGCAAAACAATGATGACAGGGAGACATTGTGAGAAGTGTCGATGCTGTTATATTTTGAACTAGCTATCACTTCCAGATTGTCTTCAAGGGCAGCTACAAGTTGGCCCTGGTGTAGTAATCCAATCAAGAGGTCATTAGGGAGCATGTGGTTGTCTGAAGGGTTTCCTGGTTGAGGAAAGGGTGAAACTAGTGCATAAGGTAGTGGTGGGGAAAGGCACTCTTGACCAACTGCTGCCGGCTCTTTGTGTCCAGCTGTGAGGCCAGGAAGGAGGAGGAGCTATAAGGCTTCATTCTTGCCTACAGTAAAGATCCTAATCCAGTCCAGTTGTGTCTGGGACTGTTCTACAAAGTTCAGCAAATCATTGATTAGGGAGTTAAGGATTTGGAGAGCTGAGATTCACCGTCATGTCTTGACATAAACACTATGCCCTCCCTCCCCTGTAACAATGCTCTGGAATTGTAGTAATAAATAAGACAATTCCACCAATTCAGGAGAGAGGGGTGAATGTACGCAATATTTCTCACTCTTGGATCATGCTTCATATCAGAGTTGAAATGTTAGAAACCATAATGAGAGAATCGATCAGTAGAAATATGTTGTAGAGAGGCTTATTGAGTTACAGTCAACATGGATTTACAAAATACAGATCACGTCAAAGAAACCTGAAAGCCTTTTCCAATATAGTCACTGAGTGGGTGGAGTAGATAGACTTTGCACACATAATATATCTGAGTCGTGGGAAGGCCTTTGACACTCAACCTCAAAGGAACCTAACTATAATTTCAACAAAAAGCATACTAGCTGATGGACAGGAACTTGATGCTTATATCAGATAGATAAAGGGTACATCAACCTTATAAGACCAGGTAGAAGGAAGATGGTTGTTTCTTTAGAAACACCTTCTGATGAGGGGAGGAAATGTGGATTCAATGTTAACTACTTTATTATGTCTCTTTATACTTATAATTAAGGAAAGGGTTTTTATAGTCCCATTTGTGATGCAGTAGTGTGAGTACTTTGACTGAGTGACATGGTGCCCTATAGGTGAAGAAGTTCACCTCCCACTCAGAAGGTTAAGAGTTCAACTCTAGGTAGCAACAGATGTTTTTCTATCAGGGCGCAAGGAGAAAATATCTGCTGCGTACTCTGCATAGGCATCAGGAAGGGTATCCGGCCAGTAAATGCATTCAGTCGCCTAGACTCTACCCTGATAAAATGGATTATAGGGTTGTAAAAAATAAAGTGTGACTACTTTGACTACGTTTTTGTTAGAAAATTGCAACAAAACAAAACATTAAATAAACAGCTTCAATATGAGCCGAGATGGTGCAGTGGTTAGAGTGCAGTACTGCAGGCTACTTCTGCTGATCACCAGCTGCCAGCAGTTTGGCAGATCGAATCTCACCAGGCTCAAGATTGACTCAGCCTTCCATCCTTCCGAGGTGGGTAAAATGAGGAGCCAGATTGTTGGGGGGCAATTATGCTGACTCTATAAACCGCTTAGAGAGGGCTGTAAAAGCACTGAGAAGCGGTATATGAGTCTAAGTGCTATTGCTATTGCTATTGCTCAGCTCCCAACATATCAGTGCTTCTAAGGCAGTGGTTCCCAACCTTCCTAATGCTGCGACTCACGCCCCGCCCCCGTGCCCCCACCGTGACCCACCCCGCCGCCGCCATTTGGGTTCTTTTACCCTCTGCGCATGCGCAAAGCATGCTGCTCATGCGCAGATGGTAAAATAACCCTAATGGCGGCAGCGGGGTGGAGCGCGATGGGGGCGTGGGTTGTGGGGCGCAATATGGCCAGGCTTGTGGCAGGGGGGGGCTGAGGATGCCAGGGCGACCCCTGGGAAATGGTCATTCGACCCCCAAAGGGGTCCTGACCCCCAGGTTGGGAACCACTATTCTAAGGGATATTTTTAAAATCTTAGCAGTATAACCCATTGAATGTGGAGCTTGCAGCTAGAACATTCTAATGTAGCTTTCATACCATAAAAAGCAGTTGGACCCTCCAGGTTTCTGCATATGAACCACATTGCTTAGAAAGATTCTTGCAAGTTGCATCACAGTTTCTCCCTACCTCCTACACTGTGTATGTGTCTTTGTGAATGTAAGAAATGTCTGATGGCACTTAATACTTTTCTGTACATCTTGGGCTCCGTTCATAGTCAAAGTGGTGCTGGGTTTTTAGAATTTTATGCAGAATTCAAATCCTCCAAGCATCAAACTAGTCAAGCATTCCTGTGTCTGCCACTGGTTACCCCAAAATAGCTATTTCTTTGGTAGCTCACTAATAAATGAAGGCAACAGCCATTTCTGCTCTCGTTCCCCAGCAACAAGTGAGTCGGAGACATACATGCTACCTTTCATCTCAGAAGTAATGCACTACATAGTCATCATGCCAAATTGTGGCAATAGCCTCACTCCTTTTAATATAGTCTATCCGAGCGCAACACAGTCTGTAAGAAGGGTCTTCTTTGGCAAGTGGCTGATCAACGTAGAATGCCATTCATACCTTAAAAAAGGAAGATGGGTATTATTTTGGCAGCAATATTCTGTTTGTGCAGTGAATTTGAGACTAGGCGTCACCCCGCACTGGAACCAAAATGGCCTCTTTTCTAGGCTTTTTGAAAGACTCCATGGGAAATATGTCAAGAAAAACATTTTTAATTGAAAGTGATACTTAGCCAGTTTTAAATAGTCCTTGAGCTGCGGTGTTTTATTTATTTACCATTGAAGTGTTCCCCTTGAACTTCTCCCTTTCTACTTCTATTTGCATGCATGCACACGGTAAATAAGAAAAAACTTAAAGACATCTTCCAAATTGCTCCTGAGAACTTCAGAAAGAAAGCAACAAAGCATTTAAAGTTAATTAGAATGGGAAGCAAATCTCTGGGCCTCCCGAATTCTCCCCTCCCTCTCCGGTTCTTTCTCACCGTTTATCAAAGAGATTTCTCATCATATTGCACATCCGCAGCCTTCAGAAGCAAATTCTGGCATGAATGCTTAGCTTCACCCTGTGTGTGCATGCGTGTGTGTGTGTGTATGTATGTAGAAGGCTTAGATGTTTCTCCAGGATGGGGAGGGGGAGGGAAGCTGAGCCACCCACCCGTCAATTCCCATTTCTGAGCCAGAATTGTGGCTGTAACACGCAGTAATGAAAAATTTTTATAAGGGAGAAGGATTATCAGCATCATCCAGCTATTGTCCTTTGATGTGTCCCAGAAATATTACAGTCAAAGTTATTAAAGAATAAATGGTAGAAAGCCAAAAGAGGCACTGTTTCTCAGTGTGCTATTTTGCCCTTTAGCTGGTTTTTGTCATGGTGACTTTTCTCCTGAATGCCTGTTTACCTTCTTCTTTTCGCTTTGTAAAGCCACCTCCGCCTCTGTTAATTAAAGAGATTCTTGATGACACATTATTAAACACTCAGAGCGCTAGGCAGACGATAAAAAGATTATCTGTAGCTCATCAGAAAACTATTCCAGGATGTTAAATGGTGGGCCACAGTAAGAATTAGCAATAGCAATAGCACTTAGATTTATATACCGCTTCATAGTGCTTTACAGCCCTTTCTAAGCGGTTTACAGAGTTCAGCATATTGCCCCCAACAATCTGGGTCCTCATTTTACCGACCTCAGAAGGAGGTCGCCCTGAGTCCTTCGGGAGTTGGGCGGCATATAAGAATAACAAAATAAATAAATAAATAAATAATGGAAGGCTGAGTCAACCTTGAGCTGGTGAGATTTGAACAGCTGAACTGCTGAACTGCAGTGCTGCACTTTTTTAAAGCTTTTTTTTTCTCCTCCAAAGAAGGGGGCTAGTTTGTAGAGAGATGCTCTGGTGTGTTCCTTTGATTCAGAAGAAAATAATAAAGCTACCTATTGCAAAGTCTTGTATTTGTAACTTGCTGCTGGCTGAAGCATTAGCAGGATAGCCGGAATGCAATTAGGGAGTCAGTGATGGAAAATTCTGGTCTTAGTAAGGTTGGAAAGGTGATCCAATGTCCCAACAAGATTCAGGCTCTTGTGATTCACACTATGACTTGGAGACTCACTCACCCAACCCTTGAGAGGGACTCTATCTCCATGTCAGCATTCAGAGAGGCACAGAAACATCTGGCATGAACAGAGCTGCTAGAAGAAGGAAATCATGACCGAAGACCAGTTCTGTTCTTTACAATTAATTGGTTGAAGTATTTGATTCCCCAAACCTGTCAATTGGCCCATCAGTTTTCTCTGTAACTCTGTATATTAATACAATGCATCTGTAGCATCGGGGGTGTGACTGCCATGTAATATAAGCCGAATGCTAAGTATAAAGAGTGTAGGTTTGTTATTCTGGGCTGTAAAGATTCTTTGCTGCTTTGCCTGATGACAGCACTGGGTGCCTAAAGAGACTTGTATTACTTGGTCCGTGGCTTTTGCCAAAGCACAGGTGCTAATATACTCCAAATGAGCTGTGGTGGCGCAGTGGTTAGAGTTCAGGACTGCAGGCTACTTCTGCTGACTGCTGGCTGCCTGCAATTTGGCAGATCGAATCTCACCAGGCTCAAGGTTGACTCAGCCTTCTATCCTTCCGAGGTGGGTAAAATGGGGAACCAGATTGTTGGGGGCAATATGCTGATTCTGTAAACCGCTTAGAGAGGGCTGTAAAGCACTGTGAAGCGGTATATAAGTCTAAGTGCTATTGCTATTGCTAAATCTATATAATCTGATGTGGCTATTGAAGTACAGAAACATGCTTTATTAGTTTGATTTAGGTGCTTCACTGATTCTGGGCGAGTTACAATATAAACAGTAAAATAAATAAATAATAAGCTACATAATACTTAACAGATGGTGAATCCAGCCAACACAGAAAGCAAACATGCAGCATTGTCTGTTGCAATGAGCTCTACATGGGGCTGCCCTTGAGGACCAGCTGGAAACTTCAACTGGTCCAGAATGCGTAGGCAATGATGGGCATGCCCATGTAATATCTCTGCTTTGTGAGCTCCAATGTTTGCCAATTTGTTTCCAGATATGATTAAAGGTGCTTGTTGTTATTTATAAAGTCCTACATGGCATAGATTGGGCTGCCTATCTCCTTAGTATCTGCCTGGCCAATTTGATCTGAAAGGATTGGCAAACTCTAGGTTCCTTGGATTAAACAATGCCATCTGTTGGGAGCCCAGAAGCACAACTTCTTTGTCACAGTGTGTGTCCTTAGAATGAGGTCCCCCCCCCCTTCCAGATCCAGGTGGCTCCTACTTTTCTGTTATTAACTTGAACTTTCAGTCCATATATTTAGATAGAGGCTTCGATGCATGGTAACCAAAGACTTCATGCTGATTGTTTAGATAGATTCGATAAAGCTATTCGAGAGGAAAGGCAAAGTGCTTATTAGTACTTCTTTCTAACGAATAATTAGTATTTTTCTTTGGGGAAGAGCCATCATACTTAAAAATAATTTGGATACCTGTTAGGAAACAAATAGGCGGCCAAATAACACAGACACATTGCCATCTGTCTTGCTTCTTTTCATTTGGAAAACCTTTCTATACTGGAGTTTATTATTATTATTATGTGCCATCAAGTTGGTGTTGACTCCTAGCAACCATATAGATGGATTTTGTCCATTATGATCCCTATTCTGGTCTTTCAGATCTCCCAGTGGTGCACTCATTATGGCTGGAATTGGGTCTATTCAAATTGCTGCTGGTTATCCTCCTTTTGTCTTTCCTACCACTTTCCCCAGCATTAGAGCCTTTTTCTGTAGCTGGGTCCAAACCAGGATAATTTGATCCTGGTCATTTATGGCTCAAGTGAGAACTCTGGGTTGATTTATTCAGTAATCCAGTGGTTTGTTTTCTTGGCTGTCCATAATATTTTCAGAATGTTCCCCCCTAAGAAAGTTCAAAAGTGGCAATAGTCCAGTGGTGGGTTCCTACCGGTGCGGTCCACTCTATCGCACCGGTAGCAGCGGGCTGGTGACGTCACCAAGAGATTACCGACCCGATGCGGTCAGTTGCCAGTCCCTAGGAGCCGCCATCTTTTTTTCAGAATTTCTGGCCTTTTTTTTCTTCCTGTGCATGTATGGAAGCAAAATTCCGCTGAAATCTTGTGAGGGGACGCTTGCGCAAGTGAGATTTTGGCAATTTTTTGCTTCTGCGCATACGTGGAAGCAAAAAATCGCCAAAATCTCGCTTGCACACGCATGAGATTTCAGCGAGATTTTGCTTCTGTGCATGAGTGGAGCAAAATCGCGTGAGGGGGTGCACACGTGTAGCGCGTGCATGCGTACATGAAACATGGTGATGCGCGTACAGTGCACTGGTAGCAAGGTAAGAGAGCAACCTGCCCCTGCAACAGTCATCTTATCTTGACTCTTTAAAGTCCAAGTTTTGCTTCCATAGAATGTCACAGGGAATCCTGTAGCTTGCCTGATTCTTATCTTTGAAGGCTATAGACACATCACAGCACCCAAATATTTTTTCCCAAGGATGTATAAGAATGGATTCTTTTGCAGTTCTCTGGCATGCAAACAGAATGCTAGAAGCCAGAAAAGGGAAAGAGAAAAAGTAACCAACAAAACAGACAAGCTAAAAAAGAAATAAAAGTCTACCATATATATATGGAGTTTAGACAGGTACTCGTTTACTAATAAATACAACATAATAATATCGTAGTATAATCAGATACAGTATAAAATATTATTATAAAATATCCCAAAATCTCTGCCAAGAAAAAACACATTGCTTCATCTTTTGATTAGTAGAAAACATTGTCTTTTCCAGGATGGAAATATACTAAAAATAAATGCTGTGTTTTGTTTGTAGCTTACTTTGCCATAATGTGTGGGTTCCACTGTTACAGCTTCTTTGACAAACCATGCATAAGTACAAAACAAGGATTAAAGCAATGTGTGATTTTTTTGGGGGGGGGGAATGCGAGTTTAAGGATTATTGAGGTGAGATATATGGCAATCTTTATATATTTCAAAATGTTATTTGCGTATATTATGGCAGCTGAAATGTAGCATATCTGGAGGGCATCAGGTCAAAGAAGAATGAGGATGATGGCCATTTCTCTTTACGTATCTGTATTTAAATTACTAACAGATAGTAACAGATTAACAGAGTTGGAAGGGACCTTGCAGGTCATCTAGTCCAACCCCCTGCCCAAGCAGGAGACCCTACATCTGCCTCTACCTAGGATCAAACTCACAACCTCCTGATTGTGAGGCAGGAGCTCCACCTCTAGGCCACAGCAGCGGTATTATTAGTATAGATTAAATATAGGACATTCTATACATTATGGCTACCATTTGAGAAGACCCCAAGTTTGGACACAATAGCCGAATTATGGGGTATGGTTATTGGTGGCTTATGATTCTTTACGTAGTAATGTAGAAGTTATAGAGTTGAATTAATGACCAGAGTGGTCAAAATTTAGTTCTATACTCAGCTATGAATCTTGCTTTATGATTTTGGATCAGTCATTTTCTCTTATCTATGGAGATTCTCAGTCATCTAGGTCATGGTTGTCCCAAAGGTGCTTTTTCAAGATGAAACGTCTTGAAACGTTTTGAAGACAAAACGTCTTCAAAAAAAAAACAAGAAAGTCCAATTGCCTCTTAAAAAAAACGCCTTTGGGTTATTTTCTCTTGGGGATCTTATAGAGAAATCCTCCGGGAGTGAATGTATTCAGAGTTCTTGGAGGAAACAGGAGGTGCAAATCTAAGTAATAAATATTTCTAGTGTCTCTGTCTGTCTGTCTGTCTGTCTGTCTGTCTGTCTGTCTGTCTGTCTGTCTGTCTGTCTCTCTCTCTCTCTCTCTCTCTCACACACACACACACACACACACACACACACACACACTGACCTACAAGCAATTCAGGTGGAACACATTGTTTAGTTGTAATGTTTAATTATTTATTTATTAGTTGCATTTGTATGCAGCCCACTCCACAGAGACTCTGGGCGGCTCACAACAGTAAAAATTCACATGCAACAACAAATATAAAAAGCATTAAAAACAATAGATATTAAAAGATTAAAAAAAACCATTAAAAACCACAATTTAAAAACCCATACAATAAATCATTCATGGGGCCAAGAATGATCGGTGTTGTATTAAAATAATTGGCCCCAGGCCTGTCGACAAAGCCATGTTTTAACTGCTTTTCTGAAGGCTGGCAGGGTGGGAATAATGCGGATCTCGGGGGATAATGTATTCCAGAGAGCCGGTGCTGCCACAGAGAAGGCCCTCGTTCGTGGGGCCCCCAGCCGACATTGTTTGGCTGACGGGACCACCAGCAGACCAACTCTGTGGGCTCTAATCGGTCTTAGGGAGGTATGTTGGAGAAGGCGGTCTCGGAGGTAAACTGGTCCTAAGCCATGTAGGGCTTTAAAGGTAATCACCTTTAATGTTTTGCATTAGTAGAGAGGATTGAGTGGTCCTCCTTTACCAACATCTGTATGAGAACATTAATAGTGTCACAAAATTAGGCTGGCTGCAGGAAAGAAGGTCTCTATTTGATTTTCCAGAAACTTTACTAACAACAGCATGTTTCTGGAGTGGCTGACAAAATGGGGTTGAGATTTATACATTCTTTTGGGGCCTCGTGATGAAGATGCCTGTTCCTGTGCAAGAACATGTCCGTTAATATTCTAATGGCTGTTGCCAGATTCCTATGGGGTCATGTAGGGGTCATGGCTGGCTCTACAGGCAAAAGGGGAAATGCAAATCCTAGGTGTTTGTCTGAGCTAATCTTGTCAGCTTTTGTCTTGCCTAATTGTGTTGCTTATTTGGAGTCTCTGAATAGAGTGGCCCGATCTGTTTGAATGAATACAAAATCTCCTGACGACTGGCCCCTTCATGCTTCTGCTTGAGGCTGTTTTCCTATAGCAGGAATACTAGGGCTGCTTTCTGCCTTTGTTAAGATTTTTCTCCATTTCTCCTTTAGGGGAAATATTCTATCCTGCCTCTTTTTAATATTAAGAATAAAGAATATTTTAATTGGAGGGGGGGCTTTCTACAGCAATTTTCATTTTACCTTCATTTTTTTTGAGTGGTAAAGAGGAGACTTGCCTTATGAATTGAAGCAGTGCTAGTTTACCCTACTATCATCAATATGGTGCATTTTAATTCCCCTTGTAATTATATTCCCTTTTCTCTCTGGAGTTGTCCCCAGTAGCATCTGTAGTATCCCATTGCATAGCACATCTGGCTTTCTGGTACAGCTAGACTGTTATCTCCTGGGTCTTCAGGGCCTGCGTGGACTGATTGTTTGGTAAAGCTCCTTGTTCATGTCTAGTGCTGGCAGGAGAAAGATTTATCAGTCCCATTATATTTGTCAGTAGCACTTACTTTCAAACAGGTATTTCTCTCTCCTGTCTCCCTTCTCTCTCTTTTCTATTTCTCTGTTTTTTAAAAATGCTTGTACTCTCATTGCACTGACCATAAAAATAGCAAATGAAATGGACCAGAAATATTGACAGCAAATGGAAAAGATGAAAACATGAGCTGCTACAGCATCTGTTGTTGCAGAAACATTGAAGTTGTGCATAAAACCTGTTCAACAGTGGAAGTATCCTGTGAACTGGTTTATCTCTTAGGACAAAATAAATTTCACATGGGTTAGGACATAAAGTTGCAACAGGGAATCTGTAAGATTTATCTTAATGGGAATCTGTCTGTCTGTCTGTCTGTCTGTCTATCTATCTATCTATCTATCTATCTATCTATCTATCTATCTATCTATCTATCTATCTATCTATCTATCTATCTATCTATCTATCTATCTATCTATCTATCTATCTATCTATCATCGTCTGTCTATCTATCTATCTATCTATCTATCTATCATCGTCTATCTATCTATCTATCTATCTATCTATCTATCTATCTATCTATCTATCTATCTATCTATCTATCTATCTATCTATCTATCTATCTATCTATCATCGTCTGTCTATCTATCTATCTATCTATCTATCTATCTATCTATCTATCTATCTATCATCGTCTGTCTATCTATCTATCTATCTATCTATCTATCATCGTCTATCTATCTATCTATCTATCTATCTATCATCGTCTATCTATCTATCTATCTATCTATCTATCATCGTCTATCTATCTATCTATCTATCTATCTATCTATCTATCTATCTATCTATCTATCTATCTATCATCGTCTATCTATCTATCTATCTATCTATCTATCATCGTCTATCTATCTATCTATCTATCTATCTATCATCGTCTATCTATCTATCTATCTATCTATCTATCTATCTATCTATCTATCTATCTATCTATCATCGTCTATCTATCTATCTATCTATCTATCTATCATCGTCTATCTATCTATCTATCTATCTATCTATCATCGTCTATCTATCTATCTATCTATCTATCTATCTATCTATCTATCTATCTATCTATCTATCTATCATCGTCTATCTATCTATCTATCTATCTATCTATCTATCTATCTATCTATCTATCTATCATCGTCTATCTATCTATCTATCTATCTATCTATCATCGTCTGTCTATCTATCTATCTATCTATCTATCTATCTATCTATCTATCTATCTATCTATCATCGTCTGTCTATCTATCTATCTATCTATCTATCTATCTATCTATCTATCTATCTATCATCGTCTGTCTATCTATCTATCTATCTATCTATCTATCATCGTCTATCTATCTATCTATCTATCTATCTATCATCGTCTATCTATCTATCTATCTATCTATCTATCATCGTCTATCTATCTATCTATCTATCTATCTATCTATCTATCTATCTATCTATCTATCTATCTATCTATCATCGTCTATCTATCTATCTATCTATCTATCTATCATCGTCTATCTATCTATCTATCTATCTATCTATCATCGTCTATCTATCTATCTATCTATCTATCTATCTATCTATCTATCTATCTATCTATCTATCATCGTCTATCTATCTATCTATCTATCTATCTATCATCGTCTATCTATCTATCTATCTATCTATCTATCATCGTCTATCTATCTATCTATCTATCTATCTATCTATCTATCTATCTATCTATCTATCTATCTATCATCGTCTATCTATCTATCTATCTATCTATCTATCTATCTATCTATCTATCTATCTATCATCGTCTATCTATCTATCTATCTATCTATCTATCTATCTATCTATCTATCTATCTATCTATCATCGTCTATCTATCTATCTATCTATCTATCTATCATCGTCTATCTATCTATCTATCTATCTATCTATCATCGTCTATCTATCTATCTATCTATCTATCTATCTATCTATCTATCTATCTATCTATCTATCTATCATCGTCTGTCTATCTATCTATCTATCTATCTATCTATCTATCTATCTATCTATCTATCTATCTATCTATCTATCTATCTATCTATCTATCTATCATCGTCTGTCTATCTATCTATCTATCTATCTATCTATCTATCTATCTATCTATCTATCTATCTATCATCGTCTGTCTATCTATCTATCTATCTATCTATCTATCTATCTATCTATCTATCTATCTATCTATCATCGTCTGTCTATCTATCTATCTATCTATCTATCTATCTATCTATCTATCTATCTATCTATCTATCATCGTCTGTCTATCTATCTATCTATCTATCTATCTATCTATCTATCTATCTATCTATCTATCTATCTATCTATCTATCTATCTATCATCGTCTGTCTATCTATCTATCTATCTATCTATCTATCTATCTATCTATCTATCTATCTATCTATCTATCTATCTATCATCGTCTGTCTATCTATCTATCTATCTATCTATCTATCTATCTATCTATCTATCTATCTATCTATCATCGTCTGTCTATCTATCTATCTATCTATCTATCTATCTATCTATCTATCTATCTATCTATCTATCTATCTATCTATCTATCTATCATCGTCTGTCTATCTATCTATCTATCTATCTATCTATCTATCTATCTATCTATCTATCTATCTATCTATCTATCTATCTATCTATCTATCTATCTATCTATCTATCTATCATCGTCTGTCTATCTATCTATCTATCTATCTATCTATCTATCTATCTATCTATCTATCTATCTATCTATCTATCTATCTATCTATCTATCATCGTCTGTCTATCTATCTATCTATCTATCTATCTATCTATCTATCTATCTATCTATCTATCTATCTATCATCGTCTGTCTATCTATCTATCTATCTATCTATCTATCTATCTATCTATCTATCTATCTATCTATCATCGTCTGTCTATCTATCTATCTATCTATCTATCTATCTATCTATCTATCTATCTATCTATCTATCTATCTATCATCGTCTGTCTATCTATCTATCTATCTATCTATCTATCTATCTATCTATCTATCTATCTATCTATCTATCTATCTATCTATCTATCTATCATCGTCTGTCTATCTATCTATCTATCTATCTATCTATCTATCTATCTATCTATCTATCTATCTATCTATCTATCATCGTCTGTCTATCTATCTATCTATCTATCTATCTATCTATCTATCTATCTATCTATCTATCTATCTATCTATCATCGTCTGTCTATCTATCTATCTATCTATCTATCTATCTATCTATCTATCTATCTATCTATCTATCTATCTATCTATCTATCATCGTCTGTCTATCTATCTATCTATCTATCTATCTATCTATCTATCTATCTATCTATCTATCTATCTATCTATCTATCTATCTATCTATCTATCATCGTCTGTCTATCTATCTATCTATCTATCTATCTATCTATCTATCTATCTATCTATCTATCTATCTATCTATCATCGTCTGTCTATCTATCTATCTATCTATCTATCTATCTATCTATCTATCTATCTATCTATCTATCTATCTATCTATCTATCTATCTATCTATCTATCATCGTCTGTCTATCTATCTATCTATCTATCTATCTATCTATCTATCTATCTATCTATCTATCTATCTATCTATCTATCTATCTATCTATCTATCTATCTATCTATCTAGTTACCTTCGAGACCGCATCTGCCACGCAGCTCCCAGCAACCGGTGAGATCCCACATAGTTGGTCTCCTCCAGGTCCCGTCAGCTAAACAGTGCCGGCTGGCGGGCCCGCGGAGGAGGGCCTTCTTTGTGGCTGCCCCGACTCTCTGGAACCAGCTACCTCTGGAGATCTGGACTGCCCCCACCCTATTGGCCTTCCGAAAAGCAGTTAAGACCTGGCTTTTCTGGCAGGCCTGGGGCCGTTGATCTCACGATGGTAATCGTCGAGATCTGGCCATGAAAGGATATGCATGGGTTTTAAAATCATTTTAATTGTTTCAATGTTTGATTATGTTTTTAATATTTGTTATGTTGTTAAGCCACCCAGAGTCCTTTGGGAGTTAGGCGGCATATAAATTTAATAAAATAAATAAATAAAATAAATATCTATCTACCCTCCCCTCTCTCCTAGGTTTTCTAGGAATTACATTTTTATTTCTTACCTTCATGAAGTTGCATGTTAGTCAAGGGATATGGATATTTTAATCTTGGTATTCATAATTTCCTGAGAGGATAATGTGTTACAAGCAGGAGAGGTCTTTTGTACTCTCTGAGCTTGGTTGCTGTGTCTTGCAGACATTTCATTACCCAAACTAGGTATCATCATCTATATCATCTATATCATCATCAATAGCTACTCAATTACAAGCATCTTAAGATTCAAGGTCCCATTTTCTAGATTGGAAGGCCCTACTCAAGGTAACCTATGCCTTAATCATCTTCTGTGTGGATTATTGTAAAGATCTGCAGATGAGGCTGTCCTTGAAGAATATCCAGAAGCTGAGTGAGCCATGAAGGTGGTAACATAGACAGTATACTCATATAACATCATTGCTCCATGAACTGCAGTGGCTTCCAGGGACCCCCAGAAGTAATTCAAGACGATGGTTATCACCTATAAGGTACTACATGGCCCAGAGTCTCGATATTTGCAGGACCCCCTGTCTCTGATTATTTCTGCTTGTTCCAGAAGAGTGAACAACATTGTTGTGCTCTGGGTAATAGCAATGGCACTTAGACTTATATACCGCTTCATAGTGCTTTACAGCCCTCTCTAAGTGGTTTACAGAGTTCAGCATATTGGCCCCAACAATCTGGGTTCTCATTTTACCGACCTCGGAAGGATGGAAGGCTGAGTCAACCTTGAGCCTAGTGAGATTTGAACAGCTGAACTAGCAGTCAGCCTGCAGTCGCAGCATTTAACCACTGCACCACTTCAGCTCATTTTACCTTCTCTGTCATGGTGTCTGGCTTGGATATAGCTCAGGGGTGGGTTCCTACTTACCTCGCTGCCGGTTCGCTTCCTCCCATGCCACGTGGGCACACCTCGTGGACGCGTGTGCTGTGCGCGCGCGTGCGCATGTGCATGCGTATGCATGCGCAGTGGCAAAAAAAATCTGAAAAAAAATAAAGCCGAAAACAAGATGGCAACCACATGCACAGTGCCAGAAACTCGGCTTTTGCGCATGCTCAGAAGAAAAAACAATACAATAATAATAATAAATAAATAAATAAAAAGATGGTGGTGCCCATGGACCGGCACCGAACAAACCGGGTTGGTGACATCATCATGACATCACCAGCGGATCGCTACCGGTTCACCAGGAGGAACCCACCCCTGATATAGCTTCCCCAAATCAGAATGATGATCTCAACCTTTTTGACTTTCCATAAAGTAGAAAGACCAGATTTATTCTTTAACCATTTGGGTTAGGTTGATTGTCTGTTCTTTTCTATTGATTTACAAAAGGGAAGAATACGAATACAAATACAAATACAAATACCTCTGGAACATGATATATCACTGTAATTTCTTTTTGTAATTATTTGATTACTGCAATTTTTTTTAAATTAATTCACTGCTGGTTGCCCAGAGTTGTTGTAGCAGGATGGGCAGCCATACAATTGTTTAAATAAGTAAATAAGATAGCTAGCTAGTTTGGGAAAATTGACTTTAACTTAATGCCCTTTAACTTTTTAACAAAATGCATTTGGGGATGCTTGGAAGGTAGACTTCAATTCCTCCTATGCATGAAAGAACTTGTGGCAACTGGATAAAGTTTGAAGAAAACCTGAAAGCCTGTCTCCCTTATTTTTAGCAGATTAAAACAAAATCTGTTTCTCTCTCTCACTCTCCCCACACCTCCTTCCTACAAGAGTCATTGAAACCATCCTATTCTGGCATGTAGCTGCCAAGGATATTCCAGGCAGAATGCTCCCTAGGGAAAGAGGTCTCTTCCAAATTGGCAGGACGGTAGTATTGGAGTATTATGAAGCGAATCTTGTCTCCTTTGTATACGCATCTACAGTATATTGCATGGACATGAAAAATGGATGGAACTTTCATTGCATGTTAGGCCTGCCATCTTGCTGATATCGGCTCCTCCCTGTGGAAGCCCATGATTCCAGGGAGTGTAAGCAACTCTAGTGGACTGGAAAAAGGCAGAGAAAGGTGTGGATTTTTTTTTCCAAATGAAAAGCTGGTGTATTCGTAATTCTTTGCACCTCATCTGGCAATTAGCAATCACTTTCCTCTGAGAATTTATTCTTTAAATGAAGAACAGTACACTCCTACTATCTGGAACAGTTTGTCCTCTTTTACTGAGAACTTCAGGAAGGTTGCACACCGAGGACTGAGAGATGAAGGGGGCACCCACTCAGGGCCGTCATAACAGCATTATGCCCCCCCCCCCTGGGCAAAGCAGTGTACTGGGGCCCCTACGACAACTACTCACAGGAATAAAAATGTAAATGGTTGATAAAATTAAACATAAACTTCTCGTAGTTCCTATCACCCATCTCCTCACACTTATGACTGTATGACTGTAACTTGTTGCTTGTATCCTTACGATTTATATTAATATTGATTGTTTCCTGATTGCTTATTTGTACCCTATGGCAATCATTAAGTGCTTTACCTCATGATTCTTGACAAATGTATCTTTTCTTTTATGTACACTGAGAGTATATACACCAAAGACAAATTCCTTGTGTGTCCAATCACACATGGCCAATAAAGAATTCAATTCAATTCAATTCAATTCAATTCAATTCTATTCTATTCTATTCTATTCTATTCTATTCTATTCTATTCTATTCTATTCTATTCTATATATTTCCATGCTAGTATTAATAAAAAAAGCAGTAAAATGTAATAAATATGTTGCTGTATTTATATGATACAAGGTGCATTGAAGGGTTAACATACTACAGATTAGTATGGGGCCCCTATGCTTGTGGGGCCCACGGGCAAGTGCCCATCAGGCCCATGCGTTAAGGCCGCCCTGCATCCACTCATCCTGCCAAATCAATCCTGGTAACCATTGTCACTTCCACATTTTTTCTTTTCCCCACTTAGGTTGATTTGTTTTTTCACTTCTCGTCTAGACAGGTTCAAAAACTGAGATTGCCTTGACTTACTGTATTGGAACAAAAGAGGGAGAGCCATTTCAAATCTCATTTTAATCACGACTTACCTTGGGAAATATGAGTAGAAATATTGAGTACTACAGGATTGTAGATTGTAAGATAGCTGAGCTCGTTTATTTGCACTGGGCCATACACCCACAGCATTTACATAACTTCTAATTAATTGAATCTGTTTTGAAAATAGGATTGCCAGATACCTGAACAGGTAAAGGAGGACAGAGACAATTTGAAAGTAAGGTAAATGGAGAGAAAGGAGGACACACTGTTTAACAAAACAAAACAAAAAAACTGTTGGGAAATTATCAGATAGGCTGGAAGGTGGGATCAAGTGTGAGCTTAGCTTTGGGTTATTGTGCAGCCACAAGAGGGATACAGTAAGTTTGACCTCCTACAAGATCTGTGAGGCTTTATCTGGTCATTCCTAAGGGAAGGCTAGCAGTCTGGGGAGATTCTTGTAATCTAGATATAGAACAGTAAAGTTGTTTGCTTTAGCTATTTATCAGCGGCTGTGGTTCAGGGGTGAAATGCTACCGGTTTGGGCCAGTTCGCCCGAACCGTTAGTAAAAAAAAATGCTTTTAAAAAGTAAAAAAAGGTTCCGGCGATCAGCTGTGACAATCAGCTGTGCTGCGTGATCGTCGGAACCTTTTCTCTAACTTTTTAAAGTTAAAAATGCTAAAAAAAAATTTTTAAAAAATGACCACACCCATCCAGTCACATAACCCCACTAAGCTACCTCCACTAAGCCACGCCCAGAGAACCGGTGGCAAAAAAATTACATTTCACCATTGCTCTGGTTGCTTGCACCTGTCAAAAGGTGAAACAAATGTACTTAGGTCTTTGTAGGAGAAGGCAAGATAGAGAGCCTGGGGATGGAATTCAAGAGGGGCCTGACTTGGACCTCTTGTGGGAAAGTAATAACTTTCCTATCTTCACACCGCCCCCAGGTTCTGCCTCTCCTCCTCCTATAGCCTTCAAGTATATGAAATTACTTTTTTCAAGGATCAGGAACACTGTTTTTTCAATTGCGATATTTTTCAACAAATTTATTTTCAAGAACATATGCTTGTGATAATGTAGAATTGCCTACCGGATGCAGAATTTTAGGGCAATAAGGAGGACATGTCTTCTTTTTGTAGGATGTCTGGTAACTGTAGCTGAGAATGAACCTTCCGGCCCTAAGGGTTCCCTCCCAAACAGTTTGCTCTTCCTTCACGTATCTTGGAGATGTGCCTAATAAAGAAACAACATTCATTAATCTGGGGTCACCATTGCAAAGTGTGGTACAGTTTTTTGGCAGCTGAAGGCCACATCTACGGGTTCAGTGGACCACAACAAGTGAAACCTGAAGAGAGTTCTGAGCGCCACAAAAGAGGCCTCTGAGAGTGCACCAAAGATAGTAGTTGAACAGAACAGCCTTCTTGTGCTCATAAATATTGCATTCCAAACAGACAGAATGAGATTAAAGCTCTCTCCAGCATGCCATAGACCAAATTTGGGTAAATCCACAATTCTGTTAGATGTGGGTTTTTTTTAAAGCCTAATTACTATGGTGCACAAACAGCGCCATGTCTTCTGCAGAAGCATACTTCGTTCTACAAGACAGAAAGTGAGGTGTTGTTCCCAGGAGAAGAGAGCTGAGTTGTAGTGACCTGAGGCCATTTTCTGAAGGAAGCCAGGCAGTTTTGCTTCAGGGCATTGCTTTTGTTAAGTCCCCTTGTGCTTTTGGAGGATGAAAAGCAGACTGAGATGCTTCCAAGGGAGAACAACCTGTTGAATAGAAACTCGGGCGGCTGAAGAAATGTGCTATTGCTAGACAGGAATATATATATTTTGCTTCCTCCCACACCGCGTGGCATGCGCAGTACTGAAAATTCAAAAAAGATTTTTTTAAAAAAGCTGAAAACAAGATGGTGACGCATGCGCAGTGCCGGAAACTCAGCTTCTACACATGTGTGGGGAAAAAACGGGGAAAAATTTCAAAAAAAAATTTCAAAAAAAAAAATTCAAAAAAAGAGATGGCGGCATCCACATATCGGCACTGACAGAACCGATTCTGTGATGTCATCGTGACATCACCAGCGGGTTGCTACCAGTTCGGGCGAACCGGGAGGAACCCACCTCTGGAGCATAGGTATGATTTTGAACAGGAATTCGCTATATCCTACCTCTTGTTACATAAGTGTGAGCATCCTATGGCCCACAATCATGTGCAGCCCCGGGACTGATACTCCACTGAATTTCATTGCATTTCAATAACATTTCAAGAAGATGCCTGGTTAAGGTTCTTTTCCTTCCTAATCTTTGGAAGAGGGGAAAGAAGAGAGCAGAAAAGAAAGGTAAATTGGAAGTATCACAGGGTGACTAGCTGAGATGAGCAGAAGGAATACTCTTGAGAAATAGGAGGGAGAACTTCAACCAAGACAGGAGTCAGATAAAATTTTGAGTCTGGAGCAGAGATGAAATTTGAGAAAGCATCTCAGCTAACACCTACCCTAATTCTCATTGCAGATAAAGGAAGACTGGGGAAGAACATTCAAACTTGCAAGGTTCTGTTACTCTAACCTTCTAATAAAAGTAGCATTAGCATGCATGGTTTTCTAGTCTGGTCTACTTTGAAGGGCTGACACTAGCATCTCTGTGGGATCCAGCCCAAACTCTCTTAGAAGCTTGCTGAAGATTGCATCCATTGAGGGAATGCAACACTCAGCAGAAAAAAAGGGTGATACTTCCTGTTCTACCCATACCATCTGTATATTCTTCTCTCTCTGTGTGTTTGTTTCTGAGTATCACCAGGTTCTGTGGGCAAGGGTAATATAGAAATTTAATTAGACTTTGGGGCAGGGGTGGGTTCCGGATTGTGTTACTACCGGTTCGCTCAGGGACGCGCTCCGCATGTGCGCGCATGCACAGTACTTTAAAAAAGCTTCTGTGCATACACAGAAACAAAAAACAAGATGGCGCCACCAATGGCGCCGCTGAGAGAACCGGCTCGGGGGCGTGGCAGGACTGGGTTGCTGCTGGTTCCAGCGACCCAGGCCGCCAAGTTACTACTGGTTCTAAGAACCGGTGCGAACCGGCAGGAACCCATCTCTGCTTTGTGGGCTCAGTAAACAAGACTTTGGGGACTCAGTCTAAGGCATGCTGACAAGGTCTCCATTTGCTGCAAGGTACAGTAAGGAGGGGATAAAGAGACAGGCTTCCTTTGCTGCAACTTCTTTACTGACGAATCCAGTAGTTGTTTTCTGGAATGTTGCATGATATGCCATAAACATAGAGGTAGAGTGAAAATGGTTTTTTATTATGACATTTAAGACTTAAAGTAGGCTGTTGATTAGGCAGGAAATAGTGCATCAGTTACCCTTGGAAGAAGATCTTCATATTCACTGGTAACATTCAGAAAACGTATAAGATCTGTCTGTCTGTCCGTCCATCCAGCCATCCAGCCATCCACTATCCAATTTCTGTAGCCGCCCATCTCAGTCAATGATTCTGGGCAGCTTACAATTAAACAAATATTGTAGATAAAATACTCAACATATTTTAAAACAATAAAAAACAATGGAAGCATCCAAAGTAAGTATACATACATAGCAGCCAAGATACTTTAGCCATCCAATTTAGAATGGATGAAAGAGTTGGATGGAGAATGTATCTGGAATGCGTACAGGCAACAGTTGTTATCGTTATGGTTTCTATTGATGCCAGATTGTACATTATATGGATATTTAATTTTGGTTGGCTTATATAGTTGTCTTATATAGCTTTTGGAAGGTGGTCAGAATCTTTCGATTGAAGTGGCATAGAAGTACCTGTAAGGACCTCACAAACTGAAGTATACCTCCTTTGTCCCAAAGGTGCTTTTCCAAAAGGCAACTGAACTTCCTTGTTTTTTTCCTTGAAAAAAAGTTCAGAGAACTGAAGAAATTTCTTGGATGAGAAGCTAAATATTTTCAAGGGGAAAAAAACCCCAAAAAAGTCCAGTTGCCTTTGGGAAAAAGCACCTTTGAGACAACCATGACCTGGATGATTGAGAATCTCCATAGACCAGTGGTTCCCAACCTTTTTGTGATCGAGTACCACTTGGAGGTCCTGTACAGTCGCCGCGTACCACCTGGTTCCAGAGAAACTAAATTCGATCAGATATCACTTTATTTCCATAATTGTACCGTTCCTTTTTTGGGCCCGCGCATCCAGCAACTGGATTCTCGGGCCGCTGGGACCAGGTGGGTGGCGTGTGGCAACAGTTGCAAATCGTTGCCAGATTATCTTGTGTTAGGCAGTAAACATTTTTGTGAAGTAAAAAATAACTAACCAAAAATCGTTCATGGCCCCGAAAGTGTTCGTGTACCACCTGGAAGGCCCTCGCGTACCACTAGTGGTACACGTACCACAGGTTGGGAACCACTGCCATAGACATATCTCCTTTTTATTTACCCTCTATATTTTGTGCCCTGATTCTTGGATTGTATTGTTTCTTCTGAGTACTCTGGAATTTTGTAATTAATTGTTATATCTTCCAATTCACGTAGGAGGCTTTTTCTGTCAACATGCTATGAATTGTTAGCTGTGGAAATGTTTTATCTAAAAGAATAAAAAATGAGGGGAAAATAGAATTTGTGTAACAATGGTCAGACCAGTGGGTTCAGTTAGTTTTCATCATAATATTTGGGTTCTCTCTTGTTGCATGAACAGATCAAAATGGCTTTTGCCGCACAATAAGCCATTCCGGACCCAAAGTTTGACATTTGTTGCTAACATGGCCAAGGTATTTCTTTCTGCTTCTGTTCTTTCGTCTTCATGATCAAAAAGGTTTCGACACTATGAACAGTGTGTCTTGGAAAATCCTATCATGTTGTACATGGAGAGCTAGAATGGAGGTGATGTTTTTACTATGGCACTTAACGTTTGGCACTAAGTAGGAGTTGATTAGCCAGGAAATAGACAATTAATTTGAGCAAATTACAATGGGATTAACAGTGGATGTAGTTAGTGTGATAAGTGGGACATGATACCGCTGCCTATTCAGGAAGAGAAGTGACACAGGCTGTTTCAGTATTTTTATAAATGTTTTCTTATTCTCCTGAGAGGGTGAGAAAGTGAGCATAACAGACCAATCTTTTAATAGAATAAATATTTTGTCATTTTAAATTTAACCTTCTATAGATGCTTGGAGAAGCCAAAATTTATTGTGGACAATAATCCTCACTGATTAATCCTCAAGAAGGAAAACGTATTGATATGAAAAATGCTTAAAGAGGAATAAAATTCAAAGATGAATTGCAAATGATAAAGAAACCTCTAGAATCTTTCCCCCCAAGATGCCAGAGATGGGGTAGGAATTTTGTTTAGTATTCTATTCATATGGTATGATTCTCATGTCATGCCATTTTCCTATTTGGCTTTTATCTTAGAACAAGTAATTTAATCTATCTGGATTCTGCTCCATTTTGATTTCAGGTATAGAAGCTTCTAAGGAGAATGTTTCTTCCCTTGAAATACCAATGCATTTCTAGTTTAAATGTTCAGTTCAGCGGTGGGTTGCTCCCAGTTCAGCTTGGTTCTAAGAACTGGTAGCGCTGGTAGCGGGAGGCTCCGCCCACCCGCCCGGGACGCTTCTGTGCAGAAGTGGCATGTACGCGAGCGCGCACACGAACTGTTAGTGAAGGGTTTTAGAACCCAGTACTGGTTCAGTTGTGTGCCGCATTCACTTTTCATGTTCATTGTTGAAATTCAGGCAAATGAGAATACAATCAGTATCAAATGGATTTTAATTGTTTGAATTTCTGGAATAATTTCTAAAATAATTTTATGGGAGGTTCCTTGGTTCTTCTTTGCATATGACATCAGAGTGGTTTACAGGGAGTCCTCCACTTACAACCATTTGTTTAGTGAACGTTCAAAGTTACAATGGCATTGAAAAAAGTAACTTATGACCATTGCAGGATCCCCATTTTATGTCACGTGATCAAAGTTCGGATGTTTTGCAACTGACTAATATTTATGATGGTTGCAGTGTCCCGGGGTCATGTGATCATCTTTGGCAACCTTCTGACAAGTAAAGTCAATGGGGAAGCCATATTCACTTAACAACCATGTTACTAACTTAACAACTGGTGTGATTCACTTAACAACTGTGGCAAGAAATGTTGTAAAATGGGGCACTGTTTCTCTTAGCGACCAAAATTTTGGGCTCAATTGTGGTTGTACCAGTCGAGGGTTACCTGTAAATGGCAGGAAAGAGGTATGTACTTAGTAGTTAATAATGCTGTTTTGAAAACATTTTCACTGCTGAAAGAAAAAAATCCCAAAGGGCTACTGTTCTGTAATGCTCTCTATTCTTCTCTATTAAACTGGTTTCCTGGGAAGGTATTTGGAGTTTTTAAGATCCTTAACCCCATGGGAGAAAAATGTACAAGGATGCCTTTATTCTGTGCAAGACTTTGCTAAGATTATTCTTTAACAACACTTCAAAATAGGAGAAAATAGCCCAATTTTGAAGAGTCTGAAGAGTATTACATAGGGGTAAAAGGCAAGGTTTAAGTAAGGCATCCATTTATTTCCTATCACTCATCCAACCTGCTTTTCAAATGTAGGAAAGGGCTAGTATGTCTGGTTCCACTCACTAAAAATGTGCTTTGGGAACCAAATGCAATCTGTGAGCCTTGGGTTCTCACCTTTGATCTCGGGCACGGCTGTCAAACTGCTCGCCCGCGGGCCAGATGCATCATGGCCTCCACCGCCCACGCCCGGTTTAGCAAAGTGGAAAAAAGTCCCGATATGTCACGTGACGCCACCGTGACGATGTGAGTTTGACACCCCTGATCTAGGGGATGTCCTACTTGGGAAACCTACAAAAGTGAAGGGACTGGACACTCCTAATTCATCCCATAACTCCATTGTCAGGCCGAAGCCATCTTTGACTGAAGCTTTTGGCCTGCCACATGTTATGCTTAGAATGTATACTTGATGTGGGAAACTGGGAGGGGCTGTTGCATGAGCAGTGTAGAAATGTAGCCATAACAAATTATTTTAGATTCTCAAGGTCATCCTTTGTCCAGCACCTGCCCGGAAGTTGATGGGAGTAGCGAACACGTTGGCAGAAGATGAATGGTTCGCGTGATGAACTTGTGGGTGTGGGGACAAGGGAATGAACTTTAAACTGGATGGAGAAACCCTCGTGGGTTAGATTCAGGTTTCTCACAGATGTGCCAACATGGCTCTACTAATAAATTGGAACTTTGAGGAATACTTTGCCTTGGACTCTGATTTAATTTTGGATGCTATTTGGAACCCTGATATCCATTTCAGATTCATGAAGTCATCTGTAGGATCCCAGAAGCACAAGAAAACAGCACATCCTGATCTCTTAGCACTAAATCTTTATTGAATCCTAGTTATGAAGAGGTTGAGACAGGGGTGAAATGCTACCGGTTCGGCCCGGTTTGGGCGTACCGGTAGTGGCAGCTGTCGGTGGTTTGGAGAAGCGGTAGCATCGACAGCAGCGCGAGGCTCCGTTCACCCACCCGGGCGTTGCCATTTTCTTGTTTTTAACCCTCTGCGCATGCGCAAAGCCTTCTGCGCATGCACAAATCCTGCACATGCGCAGAGGGTGAAAAGCGTGCGTGACAGTGGCACGTGCACGTAAAGTGCGTGCTTCCAAACCGGTAGGGAAGGTAAGTAGATTTCACCGCTGGGCTGACTGTTTTAAAAACTGACCAGGAAGGCATGAGGAAGCCGAGATCCAGTTTGGTGTAGTGGTAAAGGGCACAAGGCTAGAAAGCAGGAGACTGTGAATTCTAATTCCTCCATAAGTATGAAAGCTAGCTGGCTGATCTTCGGTTAGTCTCAGCCCAACGCAGCTCACAGGGTGGTGGTTGTGGGGAAAATAGGAGAAATGCTACATATATTCACCACCTTGAGTTATTTATAAAAACAATAAAGCTGAGAAATAAATAAGTAAATAAAGAAATAAATCAGGCTCTGAGGCAACATTTTTGTTGTGGTGGCACCTTTTGGAAAGCTCCTCTGCTGACATAAATGTTCTCATAGCTTACATATGATGTTTCTCTTGCTAGGATAGGGTTTTAAACCTGTTAAGAGGTGGAAGGAAATGGACAGTGGAAGAAAATGCAGAAGCTGAATTGCCCTGATAAAGCGAATTAATGCTCCTTTTGAGAATTCTACACTTTTCAATGACAGAAAGCATAAGATTTTAAGTGTTTCTTTGGGAAAAAAGACACTACCGTATTTTTCGGAGTATAAGACGCACCTTATTTTTTGGGGAGGAAAACAAGGAAAAAAGGCCTCTGCCTCCAAGCAATTTGCCAAACAGCAAACAGCAAATAGCACAGATGATATACACTGTTTGCTGTGTATTTCTGTGCATGTGTGCCTGACCCATAGAAATAGCAAAGAATTGGAGAAATGTACATTATGCCAGAAAGTTTTCTTAAATGTAGTCACACTAACTCCTCCCAATTATTTAAATAGATCTACTCCAAGGTAAGTCAGGATTTAACTCTAATACTAAACAGGACACTGTTACATTTCAGACTATACTTGTACAGAGCTTTTAAAATTAATTAAAATTTCTGGAAGTATACATTATTCTGTATTATTTAAAAGAAGATACAATAGCACTGGGCCTCTTCAGAGCAAGCATTTATTTTAAAAAGCTTTATTTTGTTAAGTTGTCTAGATTTACAGGGATCTCCAACCTTGGCAACTTTAAGACTTGTGGACTTCAACTCCCAGAATTCCACAGCCAGCAAAGCTAACAAAGCTGGCTGTGGAATTCTGGGAGTTGAAGTCCACAAGACTTAAAATTGCCAAGGTTGGAGACCCCTGGCTCTAGAACAATAATAAAGCAGTCTTTAAAAAACAAGTCTAATAATTTGAACATTCTACAGACATTTATAGTTATTCACTTACCCCCTTCCATCCAGTTCAGCAGAAAATAAAAATCTGTGTGTCTCTCCCAGCTATTTGCCTCTTTGCAGTTTCAGTTTCACTTTCATTTTAGCACGTGGCAAATCAGCTGTAGGTCGGGAAGCTGCAACTGACTTGCTTGGCTTTACAGGCTCTTCCCTCTTTCCTGCAAGCAGGTAAATTGCTGGAAGACAGAGGCTAAAGGTTGGGGGTGGCTGGGTGGGTGGGGCTACATTCGGTGTATAAGACGCACCCAAGTTTTCACCCTGTTTTGGGGGGTAAAAAGGTGCATCTTATACTCTGAAAAATACGGCATTTTCTGAAACTTCCAGGTTTAAAATTTATTTATTTACCTACGCATTTATAGCACTGTCCAACACAATTTCTGTGACTCTGGCAAAGTGTGGTCTAAACATGGGTACGTGGTTCTTAAATTGCAAAATAGCTAGTGAACCATATCAGAACATGTACCTCCCTTTGCTAGTTCATCTGGGCACAAGTTCATTTTCCCTGGAAAATACTGAAATTTATCTGAGCTAAAGAGCTGGAATGCAGCTTAGGAAGAAGCTGTACTTATTGGGATAAATAGTTGTATTAACTTCAGGACTTCTTGGTACTGATATCATCAGATTGATACTCTACATAGAGACAGGTACATAACCCCATTAGCACCTCACAAGCAGCATAGAAATCTTTTCCACCACTTTCTCCTTATATGCATAGCCCATTAAGACAGGGGTGGTTTCTAACTTACCTCGCTGGCGGTTCGCTTCCTCCCGCGCCGTGCATGCACAGTGCCAAAAAATCCAGGGTGGGGGAGCCGAAAACAAGATGGCGACCGCATGCACAGTGCCGGAAACTCGGATTCTGCGCATGCTCAGAAATAAATAAATAAATTAAAAAAAAAATTCAAAAAAAAGATGGCGGCGCTCACGGACTGGCACCGACCGAACTGGGTCCGTGACGCCATCATGACGTCACCAGCAGGTTGCTACCAGTTCGGGTGAATCGGTCCGAACCGGGAGGAACTCACCCCTGCTTTAAGAGACTGGGGCTTCAATGATCCAAATTAAATTAAATCTATCTCCATGGGTTCGTCTTTCTGTTTGCTAAGTGCTTCAAGATTGTACATCTTCTGCCATCCTCACTCTCTTTCTCTCTCTTACTCCTCTTTGTGGGTGTCAAGCTCCAAAAACCAAGAGGGACATGCAGTTATTTCTAAGCAGCTTCCTTTATTGTTCTTCACCTAGGGATAGAAATCTTGCCAAATTAAAACAACTACTTGCTTTATACAGATAGTCTTCAAGTTGCAACAGTTTGTTTAGTGACTGTTCTAAGTTATAATGGCACTGAAAAAAGTGACTTATGACCATTTTTCACATTTACAACCGTTACAGCATTCCCATAGTCATGTGATCAAAATTTCAATACCTGGCAACTGACTCATATTTATGACTGTTGAGAGTCCCAAGGTCATGTAATTACTGTTTGCAACCTTCTGACAAGTAAAGTCAATGAGGAGGAGAGATTCCAACCAAACTATCTGAATTTATAGTAGCAGTGATTATGTCACCTAATTTGGGTAATGAAAGGTCTGCAAGAAAACAGCCAAGCCAGTGGTGAAATCCAATTTTTTTTACTACTGGTTCTATGGGCGTGGTTTGGTGGGCATGGCTTGGTGGGTGTGGCTTGGTGGGTGTGGCAGGGGAAGGATATTGCAAAATCTCCATTCCCACCCCACTCTGGGGCCAGCCAGAGGTGGTATTTGCCGGTTTTCCAAACTACTCAAAATTTCCGCTACTGGTTCTCCGAATTACTTAAAATTTCTGCTACCGGTTCTCCAGAACATATTAGAATCTGCTGGATTTCACCCCTGAGCCAAGCTCAAAAAGCACCAAGGGCTCCTTATCTAAATTTCACTGCCTCTTGGTCTCCTGGGAAATCAAATTGCATTCCACCACATTAGAGTTGGTCCTGATTAGCACTTGTTTGGAAGATCTTCAGAAAAAATACAAGGCTATGGCTAATACTGGGGGGGGGGAGATTCTGCAAGAAGGCAATAACAAGCCATATGAATAGCTGTGGTAGTTACCAAGAGTTGAACTGACTGTCAGGGTTCCAAGTAACACCCCCAACGAAAGAAAACTCCAAGGCTTGAATTTCCTCAAAGGTCCATTTTATTAGAGATGTCATATTGGCACATCTGGGAAAACCCGAATCTGAAAGCTTCCAGGTTTTCCACACCCAAAAGAAAGTTCAAGTCCCTGCCCCAGCACCCACATATACATCACATGGTCCAATCAATGCACCGTCCCAACTGGAGAATGTTATTTTGACTATAATTCCCCACTCACACAATCCCCCCTCTCTTTATTTATTTATTTATTTATTTATTTATTTATTTATTTATTTATTTATTTATTTATTTATTTATTTATTTATTTATTTATTCAACACGTGTACAAGATAACTGGTATGATATAAATATAAACAAAAGCAAAGTATGTATAGGTAAATTTAGACAATAGGACAGAAGGACAGGGATAGTAGGCACGATGGTGCGCTTATGCACGCCCCTTACAGACCTCTTAGAAACGGGGAGAGGTCGACTGTAGACAGTCTAAGGTTAAAGTTTTTGGGGTTTTGGGAAGAAACCACAGAGTCAGGTAGTGCATTCCAGGCACTGATTACTCTGTTGCTGAAGTCGTATTTTCTGCAGTCGAGTTTCGAGCGGTTTACATTGAGTTTGAATCTATTGTGTGCTCGTGTATTGTTGCGGTTGAAGCTGAAGTATTCATTCACAGGTAGGACATTGTAGCAGATGATTTTATGAACTACATTTAGATCAGATCGAAGGTGACATAGCTCTAAGTTGTCTAAGCCCAAAATTTCAAGTCTGGTGGAATAAGGAATTCTGATGCGAGCAGAGGAGTGGAGGACTCTTCTTGTGAAGTATTTCTGGACTCTCTCAATTGTATTAATGTCCGATATGCACTGCAGGTTCCAGACAGGTGAACTGTATTCGAGGATTGGTCCCACAACACTAAATGTGGCAGGCCTGAAGATCCAATGCTCAAGATGGTTTCCAGGCCTGACACTGACTTTTAAATAAATTTTACATTTCTTTAACAAAAAAATCAACCAAGCAACCAACACAGAAGAAAGAACAAGTTTTGATTTCCCCCATCACCTCTTTTTTTTTTACTGTGATAATTAACAGCTTTCTCCCACTGAACTGATGCTGGTTTTGATTTTTAAAATGTCTGTAATTCAGTTCAAACATGCATTCAACAACACGGCTTCTTTCCCCATCTGGAACCTATACCTCCTCCGTTCTCCAAAGTGCCTATTAACATAGCCCCCAAAACTATAATTATTGCTTCAGTTCCAACTACAGATACACAAATAGTGTAAGTCTAGTCTGTTGTATTGTCTGCAGTAATGGGGCGTTTTTGCAGCGGTTGATCTCTATTAAAAAAAAAATTCACACCCATTTGCATTTGTGACATTCCATAATACATGAAGATTTTGTACACAACTTTCCTGGTATGCATAATATTTACATTTTACTACATTTCTGTTTTTAAGTGCGGATTTATCTGAATTTTTTTCAAATTACATATGCCATTTTTCTTTTTGTAACCTAATGACTCCATATTTTATAATATTTTTAAGGTGCAACACTTTGAAACACATCCCTTTCAATCAAATAAGAGTTTTGTGGAGACTTTTGACCAGAGAAAGGTGGATAGTTGTTGAACCCTTGTTGTTGTAACTTTTATCTAATCCTTCATAAAGATGTGGCAGATGTCTTTTACAAGCAGATGTCGCTTCAAAAAGCATCACTTTCAGGTCTTAAATTCCTCTCTACCCCTTTCTGTCGAAACCTGGGAACATTCTAGAACCAGAGGAAACTCAGATGCTTTCTTCAGGGTTTTTTTTTTTAAAAAAAAATATATATATATCACACATTCACTAAATGCTACCCTGGTAAAGCTGTCCAGTTGCCATGGTAACTTTGGCATTGTTTGTGGGCAAGGCAAAGAATTAAAGGTGTTGCTCTTGCATTGCAAAGCCTCTGTTATTGTACATCTGTTCAGTTATACATAAAAATAAGAAAGGGTTAGCCTCCAGTATGTGCGTATATGTGTATGCATGTAGATAGGTAGATACATGAATATAGATCCGTGATGGCGAACCTTATGGCACGCATGCCACATCGGAGGGCACGCAAGACGTTGCCCTATGTCAGCTCCAGTGCACATGCGCGTGCTGGCCAGATGATTTTCGGCCTTGGGGAAGGCCGTTTTCGCCCTCCGGAGGCTTCAGGAGGCTTCCCTGAAGCCTCCGGAGTGTGAAAAACAGCCCAATGGGCAAACCCGAAGTTCAGAAAAACAGACTTATGGTTGGCCCGTTGGGCCATTTTTCTCACTCCGGAGGCTTCAGGGAAGTCTCCTGAAGCCTCCGAAGGGTAAAAAAACGGCACAACGGGCAAACCAAAAGTTCGGAAAACCGGACTTCCGGTTTGCCCGTTGGGCTGTTTTTCAAGGCATTTCTTTTCTCTAATTTAATCCAGGAAAAGTTTAGCCCTGAAAAACAGATATTTCTGATTTGAAATTGTGGCTAAAATATAAGAAACCAAATCCGCTGTCATTTTCTTTTCCATTCATTGGCAATTGTTCTTTTCTGCTGCCTGATCTTTTTAAGCAGGTTCTTTGTAGAGGGATCTCGCTGGATAACCGCAAGGTCTTTCTTCATCGTTGGGCAAAGTAAAGAGCAGTAAACCTCAAAATTATTTAAAATGAAGAATCAATTGATAAGTTCAATATTGAGCTATGTGAGCTAGGCAAAGCTAATTTGTGAATGCGGTTGTGAGACAGTTTTGACTGGTGTTCCCCACTATGAGCACATTTACCTTTTGCTGGTCCTAGATCACGTCAAATTTGCCGTGTCACATTGCTATCACATGACGTATCACAACATTTTTCCTCTTCATGGAGCTGAGGTGGGTGTGGCCTGCAAGTGACGTATTTGGCCCGCGGGCCGCCAGTTTGACCCACTTGTCCTAGATAGATTGCCAATAGTTATCAGAATGTAAATCAAAGTACCAGTCTTAATTTATAAAGTCCTATATTATTTGGTTCCTAAGTATTTACAAGACCACATACATATAGTCCTTAACCTATGACTTCTTGCTTAGTGACCTTTCACAGTTGTGATGGACCTCCCCAAAAGGTATTTATAACCAGTTTTTGTTAGGATATTCATGAACTGGGAGAGCCAATGTTAACAAGGTCAGCCAATGAATAGCCATAGCAACTAAGCCAGCCAATGAGAGCTAAACACTTCTGAATCTGTGTACAGCAGTGGTTCCCAACCTGTGGTACGTGTACCACTAGTGGTACGCGAGGGCCTTCCAGGTGGTATGCGAATACTTTCGGGGTCATGAACGATTTTTAGTTATTTTTTACTTCACAAAAATGTTTACTGCCTAACACAAGATAATCTGGCAACGATTTGCAACTGTTGCCACACGCCACTCACCTGGTCCCAGCGGCGTGGGGCCAAAAAAGGAATGGTACAATTATGGAAATAAAGTGATATCTGATCGAATTTAGTTTCTCTGGAACCAGGTGGTACGCGGCGACTGTACGGGACCTCCAAATGGTACTCGATCACAAAAAGGTTGGGAACCACTGGTGTAGAGAATCGAAACCGAAAACTTAAGAAGCTTAAGGCTGGGCGTGGCTCTGTCCATTCTGTCCTCTCTGAACTCTGAACTAGAAGCTGCTTGTGTTTTACGTTTAACTGTTGCTACATTGAAAAAGAACTCTGCTAATGGTATTGTAAATATATATATTATATTACTATGTTTATAAAAAAGTTTATGAATCCAGCTGAATCAGTCATCTATGTGTGCTTCTGGAAATTGATTTTTTGAAGTTCCATTGGCCTCCCCACTCTATGGTCATGAGACCACATTTCAAGTGTCTGGCAACATTCACGGCCAACTGTCATATGGTTGTGATTTACAGCATTTTTGTTGAAAACTGGTATTTATCTCTGGTTTTGGGCAAAAACGCCCCATAATGAACAATGACTGCAGATTCCTTTAGTAACCATGATGATTCACTTAGCAACCACCACAAAAATTGTAAAATCAGATTGGTCACATGACAATCTGCTTTACAGCCTCACAATTTTCATTTGTACTGGGAAGGCTCCATTATTGTCCTAAGTCAAGGAGTACCTGTACTCCACCTGGATTCAATTCAATCAAGGTTATCAACCAAGGAGAAGATGGATGACGTGGTTCATTTTTTGTTTCTGGATGGTAGGTGACACTAAGGTTAGAAAGTGCTGTGGTTTAGCTCAGGGTCTGTATTAGAGCCTTCCTCTAGAAAAGGAATGGGTAACTATGACAACTTGATGGCCTGTGGACTTCAATTCCCAGGATTCCCGAGCCATTATATAGTGGCTTAGGAATTCTGGGAGTTGAAGTCCACAGGTCCTAAAATAACCATACCTTGCCCATCCCTGCTCTAGATATTAGCCAACCCTCCTCACTGATGGCCTTCCAGAAGCTTTTAAAGATCAAACATTTCTGAAAGCCTTTGGAGAATAATTGCAACTGTTCCTTTCTGGAGATTTATTTATTAATTTTATTATGAACTGATATAATTACACTATATTGGCATTATTGAGAACTACATTTTAGTGTTTTATTATTTTGTGGATGTTTTTACTATATTTTAGTATATTGTAGGCTACTATGAGTTGCGAAGTTTTTGATAGATAAATAAAGGAAACCTTTTATATCAACATAAGCAAATAATGGATACTTTTTTTTAAAGATAGAAACAAACAGGGAGTAAAGAATTTTCCAATCTTAGTGTATCTGATTATTAACCAAGGTTTGCAGCTAAGCTCAAAATGCAGTTCCATATTCTACCTGGTGAATTGAGATTAAATAGCGGTTTTCTGTTTGGGATAACAGGGAACTTTGGATGAAATAAACCTTAAACTGAAGGTAACGGTTAAAAGAGTAAATTAGTGGAGTGAGCATTTATTTATTTATTTCACTCCATGACTAATATTTTAAAAAAGATCAACAACATATCTGGGTTATACACGGATATACCGCCCAGAGCCCCTATTTAAGGGAGATGGACAGTTTCAAAATATGAAATACAAATAAATATAAAATAACAATAAAATAAAACTTATATAGCAAAACTGAAGCAATTAATAATATAAGGGACATACCAGATTATTTCTGCAGGGCATAGCTATTTATAAAAATTAACAATCTTATTGGTAAGAGCTGAAATTTGATTACTGAGGAGAAAGATAATAAGTTCCTGCTCTGAGGAACAATTAAGATTTCTAACAATCAGTGTTGTGAGTTCTGTCCTCCATTTATTGTCTGGAGGACACACTAACAGTGTACATGAAATAGATTCAACTGGAGAGAAGAAACTGGAGAATATTAAGATGGATGGTTATGGTAATGGTTATGGTAATAGGAAGTTCACACTTCAAGGCCTCTGTACAGGCCCATCTGGATTATAGAAAGAACAGCTGCACCATTGGCACAGGGTCAGTGGTGGGTTCCTACTGGTACGGTCCACTCTACCGCACCAGTAGCGGCCGGCCGATGATGTAATTTGCGTGTGACACTGGTCCGTCGTCTTCACCGGTCCGTCACGCGTCGCCATCTTTTTTTTCAGAATTTTTTGGCTTCTTTTGCTTCCTGCGCATGCGTGGAAGCAAAATCTCATGAGGGGACGCGCATGTGTACGAGATTTTGGCGATGTTTTGCTTCCGCACATGCGCAGAAGCAAAAAAATCGCCAAAATCTCTCTCTTGCGCGTCCCCTCACGCAATTTTGCTTCTGCGCATGCACAGAAGCAAAATCATGCAAAGGGCACGCACACATAGCATGCGCGTGTGAACGAAATGTGGAGATGCGCACACAGCGCACCGGTAGCAACTTCGAGAGGAAACCGCCCCTGCACAGGGTGTAGGTGCAGCAAAGCTGGGGGATGGATGGTGTGGCAGGGTCCAAGCACAGGAAAGATGGTGGATGGATGTAGATATAAGGCTCTCTATATCCAGGATCCTTGAAGCAGTTGACTATTATGTTATTGTACAGACAGAGATAGTCCTCAACTTAAAACCATTCGTTTAGTGACCGTTCAAAGTTGCGATGGCACTGAAACAAATGACATGGCCAAACCTTGCACTTACGATTGTTGCAGCATCTCCATAGTCATGTAATCAAAATTCAAATGCTTGGTAACTGGTTCATATTTATGACGGTTGCAATGTCCCAGGGTCACGTGACCACCTTTTGTGACCTTCTGACAAGCAAAGTCACTGGGGAAGCCAGATTCACTCAACAACCATGTTACTAATTTAACAACTGCAGTGAGTCACGTAACCACCGTGGCAAGAAATAGGGCAAAACTCATTTAACAACTGTCTTGCTTAGCAACAGAAATTTTGGGCTCGTAAGTTGAGAACTACCTGTAATCTATAAATACTGGGTTGTTGTGCCATTCTGCAATATTCCAAGATAAAATTCAAAAAATAAATAGAAGGAACAGCTATGGTAGGAGTGGGAAGGTTGACAGGTCACAGATTGAAAGGATCTGGTGAGATCTGTGATTGGGAGATGAAAGGGAGTGAAGAGACAATTCTATCTGGCTGATGCAATGAGATGGGCTAAGTTTCCAATTTGAGGTAAACATTATATTCTGTTGTGGTCGATAAGAAGAAAGTTGAGCAAATTAAATTAGAATCTGAATGTTGGATGAGAAGAGAATCTGCAGGGATCTTTCCTATGGGGGGGAAACAGATCTGAGAGAGTGAGTTGCTTGGGGAAATGAACTAGATGTGCATATTTAGAGTGGACCCATGTACATTTAGAACTGTGAGAACCTGCATAATTTGTTATAGAAATTTCCTCAGACAAATTCGAGGATAGCATGGCTTGTACAGTTTGTCCCTACCTTCCAACAAGGCATACTCTGCACTTGTATGCATGTTGAGCATCAGGGCCGTTCCAGGAAACTTTTTCAAATGATTCCCCTTCACATAATTTAAGTATATTCCCTGGTTCTGTTTTAACTCATTTTATTCAAATACCAGTAGTCAAGAATGATTTAGTACACTCTACATATTCCATCCTACTTTTGTTGCTTTTGCTCATCAGTTGTTATCAGCCAACTGACTTTTATGAATCTGAATTATGAGTAAAAATTAAAGATCAACACCAGAGAGACGTATCTATTACATCTAACTCAGAATCCATTAGAAAACCTCCATAAATTTAGACTGAAAGAAAGTAGTAATGCACTAGTAAAACTACCAAGCATGAGCAACTCAAATATTCTTCCTAAAATTTGCAAATTCATTGGCAAAGGATGGACGGATGTTTTGTCTTCGAAGCCATTTGCAAAAGGAGGTACTATAAAGTGAAGTGAGTTATTGTCTTCCTCCAGAAGTTCTCATTTATGGAAGCTTCCAAATACACTTTAAGAAGCCACAAAACTGACTTGTGTGAATTTAGAGGTGAGCAATTTGAACTGTACCAGTTCTTTGCTTAACAGTGGTTTATTATAGAGACGAGTGGCACAGTGGTTAAAATGCAGCACTGCAGTTCAGCAGTTCAGCTGTTCAAATCTCACCGGCTCAAGGTTGACTCAGCCTTCCATCCTTCCGAGGTGGGTAAAATGAGGACCCAGATTGTTGGGGGCAATATAAATATACATTGCTTAATGGTGTAAACCGCTTAGAGAGTGCTTGCACTATGAGGTGGTATATAAGTCTAAGTGCTATTGCTATTGCTATTAAATAAACTATATGTTGGTTTATTTTGCAGCCTGCAAATTCAGCAGATATGCCAGGGTCTTTCTGATGGACAGTGCCAAGTCTGAAATTTGATCATATGAGGCAGATGTCTCAGGAAGCTGACTTGGCCGTTGCTCCATATCTCTCTGTCTCTCTCTCTCTCAAGAGAAGGACGTACTTTTTGGTGTTTCTGCCTCAGATGATCATGAATCAAAGAGAAAAACAGTTATTCTTCCACCTCAGCAAAGTATCATGGGCCAAGCTACCACTCAAAAGAAACATGGGAAGTTTTCTACTGCCAGGGTCCATCCATCACACTGAATCCTAATGTGGCTTGCTTCTTTCAGTTTAGTACAGTATGGAACCTAAGTCATTGGCCTTGTTTGCACCAAACTTAGCTATAAACCATGCTTTACAAATCATAACTGGGTTCGTACAACATAGTAAATGGTTTAGCCAAAGGTGGTTTGCTCTATTGGTCAAGATTAACAAAATAGCATCTTTCAGCTTAATGCAGGGGTGTCAAACTCAAGGCCCGGGGGCCAAATCCGGCCCACGTGGTGCTTAGATCACGCCTGCGGGGCTGCCCTGGAAACAGCAAAGGACTGGCCCGCGGTGCCTCTGCCAGTGAAAATGGAGTTTGGGAGGGCCGCCATTTTTGCTGGCAGAGGGTTGCAGGAGGCCGTCGCAGCTGAAAACTGATTTTGGGAGCTTGTTTTCGCTGGCAGAGTGCTCGGGCCACCACAGGCGCTCCCGACACGAGTGACTTCGAGCTAGCCACACCCACTCTGGCTACACCCACCCTGGCCCTCCAAGTTCAAACACAACCCTTATGCGGCCCTCAATGAAATCGAGTTTGACATCCCTGGCTTAGTGCAATATGGAACCGAAGTCATTATTGAACATCCTCTAGCTAAGACTTTGGGGTTGCATTTTTTAGTATTTGGAAGGCAACAGATGGGAGAAGGCTGAATTGGGCCGGAGCTGAGATTGAATAAATATTGAAGGCTACTTGGACATGCCAGGGATTAAAACTGGAGGCTTTGCATACGAAGTTGTTCCTCTATCATTGAGTTATAAAATTCCATTCAAAAAAGGTAATAAATTGGTACAAACTTTAGATGCACCTTATCCAGATGTATGACAAATTACACAGTTGCATGCAAAAGTTTAGTCGTCTCTCGTGAAGTAGTGCTTTTTCTTCGAATGTCTAAGTGAACAGAAGCTGGCAAAACCTTTAAACAGTGCGAAATTAAAAACAAAATTTCTACACATGTAAATGCTCACTTACTATTTAGGTGCAGTTATTTACAGATTCAAAGTAAGAACACAGTGAATATGGCAGGTGCAGAAGTTTGGGCAGTCTTTCAGTCAGTACTTTATAACACCTCCTTTGGCAGAAGAAAAAGCTTCCTGTAGCCAGCTAAAGTCTCTTTCTATTCTTGTTTTTGGAATTTTTCCCACTATTCTTTGGCAAACTCTTTCAGCTCTTTTAGAAACACTTCACCTTTTTTTCCCTCCAAAAGTATCTTGTGAGATTTAAGTGCAATTAAAACCAAACTATTTCCAAACTTTTAGCTCTCACCTCTACTAGCCTCCCTTCAGCTCCCTTACAAAAAGAGACTAGAAATATTGGGTGTCATGAACTCAGTGACATAACCAATGGTGGGTTCCTACCGGAGCTGTCCGGTGCATAGCTCCGGTAGGGAGCGACCGATTGCGCAAATTGTACGCAGTCGCTCCGGTGCTGTCTCCGCCGGTCCATCGCGCGCGTCGCCATCTTTTTGTGAGAATTTTTGGGCTTTTTTGCTTCTGCGCATGTGTGGAAGCAAAATCACGCCAACATCTCACACATGCATGCGTCCTCTCGTGAGATTTTGGTGAGATTTTGCTTCCGCGCATGCGCAGAAGCAAAATCATGCCAAAATCTTGCACACGCGCGCATCCCCTCGCAAGATTTTGGTGAGATTTTGCTTCCGCGCATGCGCAGAAGCAAAATTGCATGAGGGGGTGCGCACCCGCACGCGCCCGAAACGTGGAGATCCGCGTGCAGTGCAGCAGCATCAATAAGTGAGCAACCCGCCCCTGGACATAACCACATCGTTTGGGCACACTTCCCAGGGATATCCAAGGGGAACAAATTCAGAGAGGAAAATGAAGTCTGCCACTATTCTGCAGGATGGTGCATTGTACAAACCTTTTGTGCTTTGTAATTGATGGACAGTGTCTTAAGCAGTCGTTCTCAACCTTTTCTTCACCACAAACCCTCCTTTAAATACCTTTTGTGGCCACGGACCATGGCCACGGACCCCCAAGATTTAACTCAAGATTTAAATCATAACATTTCTTCAAGCCTTCACAGACCCCCTGTGATGACATCATGCCCCCTCCCAGGAGTCCACGGACCACAGGTTTAGAGCCATTGGATTAGAATATTACTGAAACCCAAGCAATTTTTGATGAAACAATTTCGAAAACAGGTAGTCCTTGACTTACAACAGTTTGTTTAGTGACCGTTCAAAGTTGCAACAGCGCTGAAAAAGTGACTTGTGACCGTTTTTCCATACTTGACAACTATTGCAGCATGCCTATGGTCACATGATCAAAATTCAGGCCCCCTGTGGGCTGACTTATATTTATGATGGTTGCAGTGTCCCGGGGGTTTATGATAATTCACCACGGCCAACTCACTGAAGCCAACTCATCATGGCCAACTCACTGCAGGACAACTTGCCATGACCATCTTGCCACAAGACAACTCACTGCCGGACAAGAGTTATACTTATACCAAAGAAATGGTGGAATACTCTTAGAATATTCATGAACTGGGAGAGCCAATGGTAACAAGGTCAGCCAATGAATAGGCATAGCAACTAAGTCAGCCAATGGGAGCTAACCACTTCTGAGTCTGTGCAGAGAATCGAAACTGGAACTTAAGCTTAAGGCTGGATGTGTCCCCACTCTGCACTCTGTACTCTTCCACTCTGAACTCTGCTGTAATGAAACTAACTCCTGCTTGTGTTTAATTGAAGAAATAATCTGCTAAATGGTATTGTGTGTGTGTGTGTGTGTGTGTGTGTGTGTATTCTTGTTTATAAAGAAGTTATTAAATCCAGCTGAATCAGTTATCTGTGTGAGCTTCTGGTTTTGATTTTGCAACAAACTTTAATAAATACAATCATTAAAGAAAGTTGCAAAAGGAGGAACAGAATGAAATGTGAATGGCAAAAATTAAAATAATTTGTATTTATTTTAAATAATTAAATAGAATTGTTAAATTGTCCCATAGCGAGTTGTCCCCTGCAGTGAGTTGGCCATGATGTGTTTGCTTCAGTGAGTTGGCCATAGCGGGTTGGCCATGGTGAGTTGGCCACAGCAAGTTGGCTGTGGCAAGTTGTCCCATTTCCATATTCTGGGGTCATGTGCTCACCTTTTGTGACCTTCTGACAAACTGTCAGGGTTCCAAATAGCATTGAAACTTAAATCAGAGTCCAAGGCAAAGTATTCCTCAAAGTTCCAATTTATTAATGAAGCTATGTTGGCACGTCCAAGGGAAACCCGAATCTGACGCTCCCAGAGTTTCCCACCTAGTTGAAAGTTCACCCCCTTGTCCCACACCCCCAAACCTGTCACGTTGCCCACTAATCTTCTGCCAGGGTGGCCGTTCCTCCTCCCAGCTTCCGGACAGGTGTTGGACAAAGGATGACCTTGAGGATCTAGCAAGAATGTGTTTTGGCTACATCTACTCCCTCATGCAATCCCCCTCCCAAGTTCCCATAGTCAGCAGGCCTTCTCATAATATGTGTGGCGAGCCCAAACTGCTGCATTAGCTCGACACAAACAAAATCAAAGGGGATGCCAGATTCACTTAACAACCGTGTTACTATCGTAACTGCACTGATTCACTTAATCACTGAAGCAAGGAAGGTCATAAAATGGGGCATAACTCACGTAACGAATGTCTCACTTAGCAACATAAATTTTGGGCTCAGTTGTGATCGCAAGTGGAGGACTACCTGTATAGGACAATACACGAACCAAGATATTGTCTAATAATATCCCAACAATAATACCATTGTTGTGTCTTTTGGGCTGTTTTTCGCAAAGAAAGTGATAAAGGGAAATAAAGCTATAATATATGACCAAGGCCTACTTTTTCATCCATTTTTGAGATTTTTAGGCTTTCTATGTAGAGAAGGACATCAACTCCAAAAAGGGGCACATAGCACATGCATTTTCATTTACATGCCTCTGAAATATCAGCTTACATTAAAGAGCTTTTTTGGTCTACCTAGTGAATGTCATGTTAACTCTAGTGTGAACCTTGGTGATTGCCTTTGATATACCATGTTCTTCTTTCTCCTGCTTTCTACCCCAGACTATGTTTTATTAAAGTCATGTGAGAGTTATTGACACTTTCTGTGGTTTTGTTGCCCAGCACCCCACGGAGAGTAGAACAATCCTCTGGCCTCCATGGAGAAGTTTGACAAGTTGTCTGAACATAGCAGCAGAGCTCACTTGATTGGTCAAAAGCAAGGACTTTTTCAAGGCTGGTAATTTAGTTGTTACTAACATGACACAGAAAAGTCAGCGGGAAGCACATTACAGAGAACTGATGTTCACAAGCTCTTAATGGGCTGAAATAGGTTGTTCCTGCACACCCACATCAATTGAATATATGAACAAAAACTGAGGCTAACCTGTCACACCTACTCCTGGTTCCAATCCCATCACCTGCATGTTTATTTATTTATTTATTTTGGAATTCTTATATGCCGCCCAACTCCCTAAGGACTCAGGGCGGCGTACAACAGTGAAAAATACAAGAATAACCAAATCTAAAATGTTAGTTAAAAGCAAATATAAAAATGAAAACACAGTATAAAAAGATCATCAACAGCCATTCAACATCATACATACTTGGGGGGTGAGCTCGAGTGAATTTAGCTCTGCCCCCCCCCCCGCCTGCAGGAAAAGCCATGTCTTAACGGCTTTTCGGAAGGCCAGCAGGGTGGGGATAGTACGGGTCTCTGGTGGAAGTTGGTTCCAGAGCACGGGGCCAGCCACAGAGAAGGCTCTCCCCCTTGGGCCCGCCAGCCGGCATTGCTTGGCTGACGGGAGCTGGAGGAGGCCAACTCTGTGGGCCCTAACCGGTCGGAGGGAAGTATGAGGCAGAATGCGGTCCCGGAGATAACCTGGTCCTAAGCCATGAAGGGCTTTAAAGATGGTGATCAACACCTTGAATTGGACCCGGAGACCGATGGGCAGCCAATGCAGCTGGCGGAGTATCGGTGTCACGTGGGTGTACCTTGGCACACCCACACAGCACGCGCAGCCGCATTTTGCACCAGCTGAAGTCTCCGGATACTCTTCAAGGGTAGCCCCATGTAGAGCGCATTGCAGTAGTCCAAACGCGAGGTGACAAGGGCATGAGTGACCGTGAGTAGAGCCTCCTTCTCCAAATATGTTGATACATATACATATAAATTTGATTAATAAATAAATATATACACAAAATGACATCTTTTTTCAGACGCCTATGTATTGAGACAGCTAGCAGGACAGGCAATATCACAGTAAGGTTAGTCAATATATATCACCTCTCAATCAAGATATTTTTAAAGACATTTTTCTGCCAGAGGCAAAAAAAGAAAAGAAAAATAGCTCTCCACACCCCTTCCAAGTGCAGAAGGCAAATTCCAGGGCTGGGAGCTATCCTGTAACACATATAAGGATAGTGAAGTAGCTCAGAGCGTTCTTGGTAATCTGCAAAGACTTCATAATTCTCCCTTTCATATTTCAGTGCTGCTCTACAAGGACAATTGCCTAAAGCAATAGCTTCACATTCTTAATGAGAGGACTTACTAAGTTGTCAATCACCAAAGAAGTGTAACTCCAGAAGAGAGCTTCTGTATTAACAACACAGTTTGATGTATATCAAGGCTGAAGTATATATTTCTCTGGTCTCTCAGAGTTGCTTTCTTCACAAAATGCTAGAAATCAGCTTCCTCTCTTTGAAGGACAATTTACGCTTCTACTCAGAAGCATTTTCAGATAGGTAGGAGAAGGCTAGGTTATTTCACTTATGAGACATTTACTTAGTAAATGAGCACACTTACTTTTTATGTAAGGAATCTCCCCAATTAATTGATTGGGTGAAAAAGATTATAATCTAGGGCATGGGTGTCAACCTAGATTTCATTGAGCACCACATCAAGGTTGTGTTTGACTTCAGGGGGCCAGGGTGGGATGGCCAAGGTGGGTGTGACCAGCTCAACGTCACTCATGTCGGGGGCACCTGTGGTGGCCCGAGCACTCTGCCAGCAGGCTTCTGAGCTTCGTTTTCAGCTGAGACGGCTTCCTGCAACCCTCTGCCAGTGAAAATGGAGCTTGGGAGGGCCGCTTGCGGCCCTCCTAAGCTGCGTTTTCACTGGCAGAGGCATTGCAGGCCAGTCCTTTGTTATTTCCAAATCGGCCCCACAGACCAGATCTAAGCACCCGTGGGCTGTATCCGGCCCCCGGGCCTTGAGTTTGACACCCCTGATCTGGGGCCATGGTTGGAATCTCAAAGCATCATTTGTAATCATATTGTCAGCATTCCGAGTAACGCACCCATTGAAAGCAGAACTCCGAGGCAGGTAGATTCCTCAAAGAACATGTTTATTGGATACATCATATTGGCACAGTCGGTAAAAACCAACTCTAACATTTCCAGGGGTTTTCATCTAATTAAATGAGTAAAATCTCCCCCTCCCAGGTGTCACCGGTCACATTGTCCAATGAAGATGGATGTCAGGCTCTTCTCCTCCTTGAACAACCACCTGTTACAATGGCCTTGGTTCCCACAGGAAAAGTTTTTGTTTCGACTGCTAGCCGGGCTATCTACTTCCCCCTTCCCTTCCCCCTCTCAGGCTTCGTGGCAACTATGAGGTAGCAAAAGATGGCTTCAGCCAGGTTCGCCTCAGAGTTGACACATATTTTATCTTCTTTCTCATTGGAATATACAATTAAAACCACAATTGAGTTCAAAATTTCTGTTGCTAAATGAGACAGTTGTTAAGAGAATTTGCCCCATTTTATGTCCTTTCTTGCCACAGTTTCTGAGTGAATCACTGTAGTTCTTAAGTTAGTCACATAGTTGTTAGTTGCATCTGGCTTTCCCGTTGACTTGACTTGTCAGAAAGTTGCAAAATGAGATCATAGGACCTTGAAACCCTGTAATTGTCATAAATATGAGTCATCTGCCAAGCGTCCGAATTTTGATAATGTGATCATGGGGATGCTGCAATGGCCGTAGGTATGAAAAATAGCCTTAAGTCACTTTTTTCCATGCCCTTGTAACTAAATGAACGGTTGTAACTACCTGTACTGCCTTCATATCAGGGGTGGGTTCCTCCCGGTTCAGACCGGATCGCCCAAACTGGTGGCGACCCGCTGATGACGTCAGTGCCATTCTGTGCGTGCCACCATTAAAAAAATTTTTCCCCTTTCGCAGCTTGAAAAAGCGCCCTCCCGGCCAACCCGCGGGTGAATTCTGTCCTTTATTTCTTCGCCTGAAGCACGGCTTATGAGCTCCTCAGCTGTGTTTCGGGCTAATTTCTGCTTCTGAGCATGCGCGGAAGCCAAATTGTGCGAGTGGACATACATGCAAGTGATGCAAACCGGCGGCAAAGGTAAGTGGAACCCACCCCTGCTTCATATCTCTCATTTCTTGGACTCTACACAATTTCTAAGAACTTTAGACATTTTAAAGATATCTTCAGATGCCCTTGCTAGATTCTTCACAATAGTTTTTTTGATTACAGAAGCACAAAGTGGCTGTATTCCCGGACATAACAGAATTAGGCATAAAAGCATGCTGGCAAGCCAGATTGAGAGGGCAAACTACGGTGCAGTTTGAAGAACTTCATTTTGCAAGAAAGAAAAATGAATTAGTAGCTGGAAGAAGAAGTGTGAAGAGGAAAAGAGAGAGAAGGAAATTGTCAGTGGGAGGATGAGTCATTTGAATAATTTTTAACAGATTTAAAGCTATAATGATGGGCTCTCAAGCAATCCTGTCATCGGGGATGAGATTGTAATCAGCATTTAAATATCTAACACTATTGAACAGCTAACTGGAAGACAAAGACCTTTATTATAATTAGAGTTTAGACACAAATAGCCCTTTAAAATATTCCAGCAAAATTGAGGACAGATAGCAATTGGGTGATCGATTTCTCAGAGGGACAACCCTGTCAGTGACCATAGAAAATTCTTTATGGGAGCAGTTTCTTCTGTATGTTTTCCTTTCAGATTGACCAAAAATGTGTGAAGCTAGGGAGGCTGTTATCACTTGGAGAAATCATTGTACATGGATGACTGTATTCACACCCTACCTTTTGACTAATTAAGTGCCAGAAACTCACTATCCTCTTATGGTAATTTCTCTGAAATGCTCTTATTGTTTCAAACAAAACATTCTGTATGAAAATCTCTTGAATGAGTTCTGATAGGAAAAAAGGCATTTTTTTTCCTGATGATGCTAATTTAGATCTGATAGCAAGTCGCTAAGATAGTGTCTGATTAAATTACAAGTAATCCCCAGGTTAAGAAGGTCTGACTTAGGGGCAACCTGTACTTAGAAAAGGGCTGCCTATTGCTAAAATGATGGGCAGTGTTGTCCTTCCATGAGCCAACAAACTGCTGAAACCACACAATGTTTTTATGAACCCCTGAAGCCACATGTTTTTAGTCTACAGCCTGTTTTCAGCAGCTTATGAAAAGATTATAGGCAGTCTATTTGTGAGTACCAATTTATGTGCACATTGAAGTTAAAGACACAGGGAACCGAACTTGTTCTTAATCCAGGGACTGCCTGTAGAAAACCAGCAGTACGGATGTTAGTGCTCGACGTTATGACTACAGTTGTGCAGAAAGTTAGCACCCATCCCTCTCCTAGAAGAATGAAATATTTTGGGAAATATTAAAAAAGGCAGAATATTATATTTCCCTAATGGAGAAACATGCTTTTGGAAAGCAGCCCCCACCTTCTTAATAGCCCCAGCAGGACTGGGCCAGCCTATCTACAAGACAAAAGACCTTCAGCTCCAGGGTGATGGAGTAAGGGGTAAGACATGACCCCTCAGGACATAATAGGATTAGCCCTCTACCATCTAGCAGCAAAGCTCACCACATGGCACAGCAAGCCCCTTCATTGTATCACCCAGCAAGCTTCAACCAAGCCTGGGACTCAGACAGCCTACGAAATTAGCAGTGACCCCTACAACAACCAATAGAATACATTTCTTGCACAGGAACAGGAAGTTCAAGGCAAAGCCCAAGAGAGGGTATAAATACCCCCCACTCTCCACTCCATGTGGTCAGCTGCCGAGGATCTCAAACTCATGTGGTCCTGTTCATCAATAAATCATACTTACAATCACCCTCCATGTTTCCAGTGTCTTTCTCCCCACTTGGAACTGAACCAGATGGATATTTTCTTCCAACAGTTGGGACTGGGATTTCCACTGTAAGTGGGTATAGTTGTAAAGTAAGGTGTCATATAACCGCACAGACATACGATGGCAATCTTGGCACTCCCCATTGAGATTGTTAACCAAGAATTGTGGTTCATTATGCAGCTACTCAGCTAAATCCCAGCCCCAAGCCTCAATAAGGTCAGGGACTGCCTCCACCTCCATCCACTTGCCTGTCGCCTCCCCCACAGCTCTACCTATTGCCACCCTGAACCCTGCTTTAACTGCATCAGGGTTGAAGCTTGCCAGGGTGAAATCAGGACCCAAATAACTAGGCTGGACTAGAAGACCTCCAGGATCCCTTCCAGTTCTATTCTGCTTCTGATCTAAACTTGAGCGGGTTAGTTTTTTCCATCATGTTCCTAAGCAGAGGCACCTTTTCCTTTCTATTGAAAAATGATAATGGTTATAATAACAACCCTAAGCAAAACTTGGAGTGCTGTTTCTGTTTTTTGTTTTTGTTTTGTTTCTCCTTCATCTTGGCAGATATCTTATCTATCTCTGTCTATCTCTCTGTCTGAGCCATTAACATTAACATTAACAGAGTTGGAAGGGACCTTGTAGCTCAAGCAGGAGACCCTACACCATTTCTGACAAATGGCAGTCCAATCTCTTCTTGAAAGTCTCAAGTGATGAAGCTCCCACAACTTCCAAAGGCAACTTCTGTTCCATTGGTTGATTGTTCTCACTGTCAGAAAGTTCCTCCTTATTTCTAGGTTGAATCTCTCCTTGATCAGTTTCCATCCATTATTCCTTGTCTGGCCTTCAGGTGCTTTGGAGAATAATCTGTCTGATATTCATGACAGACAGACAGATAGATAGATAGATAGATAGATAGATAGATAGATAGATAGATAGATAGATAGATAGATAGATAGATAGATAGATAGATAGATAGGGATGGATGGATGGATGGATGGATGGATGGATGGATGGATGGATGGATGATGGATGGGTATGTGTCTGTGTCTGTCTGTCTGTCTGTCTGTCTGTCTGTCTGTCTGTCTGTCTGTCTCTCTCTCTCTCTCTCTCTCTCTCTCTCTCTCTCTCTCTGTGTGTGTGTGTGTACAGACAGATGCCAAGATGAAGGAGAAACAAAAAAATAAAAATAAAGTGGTGCAGTGGTTAAATGCTGCGACTGCAGGCTGACTGCTAGTTCAGCAGTTCAGCTGTTCAAATCTCACTAGGCTCAAGGTTGACTCAGCCTTCCATCCTTCTGAGGTCGGTAAAATGAGGACCCAGATTGTTGGGGGCAATATGCTGAACTCTGTAAACCGCTTAGAGAGGGCTGTAAAGCACTATGAAGCGGTATATAAGTAAAGTGCTATTGCTATTGCTATTGCTATTGCTCGGTCAACTGGCCCCAGGTAGGAGATAAGAGCTCATTCATGGAGACATATTTGACATAAATCAACTTATACTTTTCATATTTTTTTCATTTTTGGTCATAGTAATTCTTTTACAGGTTTGTGGTTTTTTGGGGAAAACTCAAATATCAGGTTTATTAAAAATAGACACAATTCTTTTAAGAATATTCTGTGCTCATTTGCCAGAAAGAAAAAGATCTTGAAAGAGACTAGTTCTGAAACATCCAATGAAAGAACAGTGAAATGTAGTCTGTTATAACAAATAGATGATTGAGAGATGAAGTATGAGATAGCATGAAAGTTTCTTCAGGCATCTGTAAACAACATTGGGAAGATTATTGTTGCTAAGTGCTGATACTGCATGAGGAGCTTTGTACCTTTATAACCTGCTGACAAGGTGGTATTAATATTCCATAAATTTGCTTTCACTCTTAATTAAACATTCAAAAAGTAGTTAAGCTTGTCCTTTAAAAAGGTGGGATATTTGCATGTGTCTAGTCTTTCACAGAATGATGCATGTGCACAAATAGCTAGGAAAATATAACCTCTATTGACAAAGTGCCACAAGGCATTGGCCTGATTCTAGATAATGTTACAAGGATCTATGTCTCATATGAGGAAAGAACTTCGCTTACACACTACAATATTTTTACTTGATCTGTTGATACACAATTTATATCTCAATAATTTAGAGTTCCTAAAGGTACATTAAAATTAATTGGAAATGTCACATACAACAGTCTGCTAAAACCTCTGCAGTTTTGATTTCAAGGAGCTTCTCCTTCATTGCCTGATAAGAAATAGATCAGGAATGGAATCAATAGAAAAAAAAAGGATTGTGCAATAGATATAACCAATCTTTTCCTGGCATTGTACAGATCTCATGATTCATAAGCCTAGATGTGATCTGGACATCTGAACCATTAATTCTAGTGAAAGACTGACTGAATCCACTATACTACAGTTCTAAAACTTGGTTTGCTGGAGACCTCTAAACCCAAGACTGTCAATGGCAGCCCCAAGTTTAAATGAAATGATGAATTACTTTCACTTTAAGGAAACATCACAATCCATAGAGCCATTGCATCAATTCAGATGATGTATCAAAATAAGCTCCTGGGGATCCATTCGTACATTTGTTTTATTTCTAGTCTTGATTGATTATGAACCATCAGGTTAGTGTCAACTCCTAAGGATTACATAAATTTTGTCCCGGTGATCTGTCCCCTCCCATCACCTTGCTGGGGTGTCAAACTGGATTTCATTGAGGGCTGCATCAGGGATGTGTTTGACCTCGGAGGGCCGGGGGTGCGTGTGTGTGTGGTGGGGGTGGACATGGTCATAGTGGGCATTGCCATGGTGGGTGTGCCCATGGTGGGCCTCCCCAGCCTCCTGCAGCACTCTGCCAGCCGAAAACGGGCAACGCAGAGGCCTTGCATGAGGCCTCCGTGTGGCCCGTTTTTGGCTGGCAGAGGCACCGCGGGCCAGTCCTTTGATATTTCCAGGCTGGCTCCGTGGGCCAGATTTAAGCATCCCACGGGCCTTATCCGGCCCATGGGCCTTGGGTTTGACACCCCTGTCTTAAGGACATTGCATCACCCTCAGAAACGTCAACCAAACTTAGCTCATGCGTGCTAGTCATTCCCGACTCTAGGGGGCGGTGTTCATCTCCGTTTCTAAGCTGAGGAGCCAGCGCTGTCCGAAGACGTCTCTGTGATCATGTGGCTGGCATGACTAAATGCCGAAGGCGCACGGAACGCTGTTACCTTCCCACCAAAGGTGGTCCCTATTTTTCTACTTGCATTTTTACATGCTTTCGAACTGCTAGGTTGGCAGAAGCTGGGGCAAGTAACGGGAGCTCACTCCGTTATGCGGCGCTAGGGATTCGAACTGCCAAACTGCCGACCTTCTGATCGACAAGCTCAGTGTCTTAGCCACTGAGCCACCACATCCCTAATGATATGACTACAATACAATGCTATACTATAAAAACCACTAATCTCTTATGGGAGGTAAGGAGGGTTGGAGCTGACCTCACTCTGGGAGGGCTGGGTAAGATGTTCCAAAGGGCAGGTGAAATAGGAAATATAAATAAATAAAAGAAATATGTGTTCGGGCCTGCATGCTGTCATTAGTCTTCTTTTCTTGCATTTGGATTTTTATTTTTGTAGAGCATTTGGACTTAGCCTTGCCAACAGTATGACACCCACACTTTCCAGAAGAAAACATGTTAATAGAAGCAGCTTTCAGAACGGTTTGGATGCTGCAGCGATTGAAGCAAAAGTAATAATGGATGCATCAAGCTCAGACAAGTTTGATATTTGCCTTCATAATGGGTTCTTTCCCTTAGCTGCTTCATTATCAGTTTCCAAAATAATCAGGTAGCTGTTCACACTGTGAATGTAATTCCTTTGGAGAGTAAAGCCTTACAAAGGGATATACATCCGGATGGCAATTTTTTATCAGTGGGAAAGCAGTTGGTATATTGCTTCTCATGGTGGAGTTTGCTGCAGTGTCTACTGGGAGAAAAACACATGAAAATGTATTCCATGAAACTCAGAACATCTAGTTTGAGCATTTTTATGCTGGGGATTAGAGTACCTGGGTTCCCTGATGACTTTGGTCTGTAATCCCATGGGGAATATAATAAGCATTTAGACTTATATACCGCTTTACAGTGCTTTACAGCCCTCTCTAAGCAGTTTTACAAAGTCAGCATATTTACCCAAACAATCTGGCTCCTCATTTTACCCACCTCGGAAGGATGGAAGGCTGAGTCAACCTTGAGCCTGGTGAGATTTGAACTGCCAAATTGCAGTCAGCCAGCAGGCAGCAGAAGTAGCCTGCAGTACCACACTCTAACCACTGCGCCACCGTGGCTCATTTACTGATTTACAGTGTTCCATTGGACCCAAATGAAATATAAAAAAGGGATGCATAAAATAGCTTATGTCTTATGTCTGTCTTAATGTTAAAGTAGCAAGTTTTCTGCCCTCTTTCCTTTACATGGGTTAGCTAGTTGAAGAGCGGGTTTAAGCACTGTATTTATCAAGTTTAAATATTTTCTACAAGCGTAATACCCTTTGAACTTATCATGGTGTCCAAAATTATAGATGATGATGATGGTTTTCATTCACATCAAAGCAAATGAGTCAGTAAAAATACATTTCAAATGTGGCTGTTTTTTTCAGCTTCAAATGATTTTCTCTATCAGGAAAAAGTATTTTTGTTGACTAGTTCTCCATGCCTAGGAGAAAAAAACAAGACTATGGAAAAATAATTAAATTAAAATAATTCTTTTCTTAGCAATGAAATACAGGTAGTCCTCACTTAGTGGCCATTTAAAGTTACAACAGATTTCGCTTACAGCATTCCAGCGGCTGCACCCCTTCAGTGATCATGTGATTGCATTTTGGGTGCCTGGCAACTGCTCTTTTTTTATCGCTGTTTTCAACATCCTGTAGTGGTGACTTAGATTTTTCAGTGGTTTCTGCCAGTTTCCAGGGTATAAAAATGACCATTGAAGAAAACAGGTTTTTTTTTAAATAAACACAACATTCACTTAACGGCAGTGGTGAAATTCAAATTTTTTCCCTACTGGTTCGGTTGGCATGGCTTGGTGGGAAGTGATGTAACTGTGTGGGCGTGACCAACTTTTTAAAAAAACTTTTTTAGCATTTTTTAACTACCGGTTCTTCCGAATCAGCTGTGCCCATGATCACCGGAACCTTTTTTTCACTTTTTTAAAGCATTTTTTCCGCCGGAACCGGTAGTAAAAAAAATGCTTTAAAAAAGCAAAAAAAGAGGTTCCGACGATTGCGTGGCACAGCTGATTGTCACAGCTGATAATCGGAACCTTTTTTTCTTTTTTAACTTTCTAAAGCATTTTTTTACTACTTATTGGCCGTAACCGGTAGTAAAAAAGGCTTTAAAAAGTTTTTTTAAAAAAAGTTCCGATGATCGTGTGGCACAGCTGATTGTCACAGCTGATCGTCAGAAACTTTTAAAAAATGTTAAAGCATTTTTTACTATCGGTTCCGGTGAACCAGTAGCATTTTTACTACCAGTTTGGAATAACCGGCCCGAACCGGTAGCATTTTAGCCCTGCTTAACCGCTGTGGTGTTTGCTTAACAACTGTCACAACAAAGGGAAAAATCAGATACGGTCATGTGTTGGCCCTGTTAATAACCATCACAACTTATGACTGTAATTCTGGGCTCAATTGTGATCATAATTTGAGGACATGTAAAGGCCAGGAGTGGCTGTTCATCTGCAAATGGCTATGTGAAGATTCTGTATCTATAGCTTCCTTTAAAACTACTCTGGGTTCCCTATGCTTCTTCCCCATTTCTTATTTATAACCAGCAAAAATTCTCTGGTGAAGCATCATGAAGATGCATTGGCAAAGTGAAGTCTTTATCGGTGCCTCATATATCAGTTAAGGAAAGTAAGGCCTCACCAGAGGCAAAAGGGCTTCCATAATGTTGATTGCCTCAGCCAAATTTATGGATAAATGGACCTTCTGTCTCCCTGCTTGCAGAGTTAATGAGTGAAGTCTTGTGATACATTGACACAGCCTTGTATTAACCATATTTACCCCAAGCCCGGCTTCCCAGAGGTGAGATATTTTTCTTGAAGAACTGTTTTTGTTTTGTCCTACATGAAGACATTTTTTTGCAAGTAGATTTAAATGGTGCTTGGTTTTTACTCCAGAAGCTCTGTTGGGACTTCTACTTTTATGCTAGGCCTTGCTTTTAGGGTTTTTGGCTGTCAGAATGAGAGCAAATGCTGTATTTATTAAAAGATAAAACCTAGTCCATCTTTATTTTCACTTTAATGTTGGCAGTTTGGACTGCAGCAAAGCTGGGGATCTTCAGTTGTTGCTGTTTTTAGCTCTTCTGAGTCATAAGGTCACATAACTTTGTATCTCTATCTCAGTTTCTTATTTATTAGACCTAGTGAGTGATTGGTGTGAGCTTGCATTTCCTCCTTTACTTTGAGCAAATTGATTTGAATGTGAAAAGAAGTTAAATGTTCAGAAAAGGGAAATTGCCATTCTTTTCTTTCCTATCTATTTACTACCTATCTATTTACCTATCTGTTTACCTATCTATTTACTATTTCCTACCGTCCCTGTCTTACTGTCCTATTGTCCTCATTTATCTGTACTTACTTTGCTTATGTTATGTTTTATAAGAAAAAATGGTGGTGCCCATGGACTGGCACCGACAGAACCGGCTCCGTGACATCATCACCGGTTTACTAACGGTTCTAAAGAACTGGTTAGAACCGGTAGGAACCCACCTCTGAACTTATCCAAATAAATAGGAGAAGGATGAACTCTTCAATTAATTGAGTTATTCAGTTAAAGTTGTGGAATATAAATCTAACAAATACATAAAAGTAATAAAATAGTAGGCTATTGAACATTGCACTGTTGAACATTCAAAATGGCATATAGAAGTCCTTATTTATCAATAAAGTCCTGTAATAAAGCAGGTAACCTACTCATAGCAAATATGAGATAGCTAAAAATAATTTCTAAGTTTCCATTCCGTTTTCTATTTTGAAGGAATAGAAAAAGTAAAATCAATATCAATGCTAATAGCATTTATTCTCTAGAGTTTGGAACCGAAACTCTCCACCTTATTTTTATTAAAACTTATGTATAAATTTTACTCCTTAAAGTTTAAACTTCTTTAAACTTCAGGATCTTAAATAATTAAATTTTTAAAAAGTTATTACATTTTTTTTACTGAGCTTGATATAAATTTCTTTTTTTTGTAATTTTTTTATTTTCTCTCTCCACAATATCTGTACATATATCAATACATATACCTTACAATATATGAATAATATAATTAACTATACATTTCATTCAATCAGTCATAGATCAACATTTTATTTTTCACCTTTTTTATACTTCTGCTTATCAGTCTGTTCTCCTTCATCTCTTAACACTCCCCTCCCTCTAACTCCCTCCATTTCTTCCTTCTACTTTCTTACTCTTTCTTTCCCCTCACCTACTTCCCTCCACTCCCTCTCTTCTCCCTACCTTTCTACTTCCTCTTTCCTCCCTCTTTTCTTTTCCTGAGTGATTCTTATCCTTATTCCTCTCATTTTGAGCAGACTGATGACATATTCTATTCCTTTTAAAATTTTCGGTGTCTCTTCTAAAATCATTATTTTTATATCATTTTCATACATATAATTCTTTATTCTGGGTATATGTTTTTAGTCTAATGCTACCTCCTAACAAACCTAATTTTGTCTCCTGGGCCTACCACCATTTATTTTTCAATTTTAACTCAAATCAACCGCTATAGCTTAATCCAAAAACAAAACACATTATCTCTCATGCCTCTTAATTTTAAGCCGTATTGCTCCCTTCCCTCATTTAATATCTTTATTCATCGTTCACTTTCCCCTCCCAACTCTAACATTTGCCCTAAATTTCTAATTTTAAGTCAATAGTCTTTATCTTTACTCTTTCTATTGGTTGTAAAGCAAGTTCTCCAACTCATCAATTGTTTAATTTCAAGTAAAAAAAACCTTATAATAATATTAATTATTTGTTATTAAAATCTTACATCATTCCAACAATTTCCATCCTATCAGTATTGTATCAAATCCATAAATTTTCAAAGTCTTATATTTAAACAAATCTCTTATAATACAAAAATAATAACTATTCAAGTTATACCTTTTTCCAACATTTAATCCACTTTCATTCTTTCTAATTCTTTGTTTTCTCTGTCAGTACAAATATTCAATTATATTAAATCAAAAATTTATTCTAACACCACCAAACATTTATCCATCTAGTATGAAATTATTAACCTATACAGCTTGATATTAATTTCTTACTGTTTCACAGATAGATGCAATACAATAAAATCTCAATTTAATGGAACCCCATTTGGTGGAATTTGGATTTAACAGACAAAATATGGATCCCTTCTCAAAAACGAAATAAAGTCTAGGTAATTTAAAGCATACTGGAATGGTGGGTTTTATACATGTGTAAAATCATGTTTTGTATTATTTGCATAAATTTGATTCATTTGCATAAATTGATCTCATTTGCACAACTAACATAAATTGCATGGTGTAAATATAAATAAATGATAAATCGCATGATGTACATGTAAATGATGATAGACTGACATGCATATGATGTAAATTTATGCAGTGATTTGAATGAACCTTTGATCCAACCTGGATTTCATCAAAATCCCTTTCTCTTGCCTGTAAAATCAAGATTTTAGTGGCAGTGTTTTGTTGTTCATTTTCATATGAATTGGCTTCCTGATATTTGTGTTCTTATCTTATGATATTGCGATTAAGACCTTGTATTGTGTGGATAAGCTCTCTGACTGCTGGTAGTCCCAAGCTTACAATGGTTTAGTGACCGTTCAAAGTTACAACGGCACCGAAAAAAGTGACTTACAACCAGTCCTCTCACTTACAACATTTCAGCATCCCCATGGTCACGTGACTGAAATTCGGACACCTGGCAACTGGTCTGTATTTACTTTGGTTGCAGTGTTTCATGTTATCACCATTTATGACTTTCCCGACCCGATTGTGGTCATAAGTTGAGGACTACCTATGTTTCAGGGATGTCTCTTTTTAGCTTTACTTCCTTACCCAATTTTTGTAGCGTGTGTTCTGCAATACTTTAGGCAGTGGTTTGCAGTTCAGTGAGCACAAGCATGCAGCACAATATTCTATACAGACCAGAGGTGGGTTCCTGCCGGTACGCTCTTACCTGTTGGTCGCCGCAGAACCGAAGAAGCCGGTGGCGTTCACGGCGCGGGGCTTCCCCTGCCCGCTTTCCTCCAACCGCCTAGACACCGCCATTTGCATTCTTTTGCCCTCTGAGCATGTGCAAAGTGTTCTGCTTGCGCAGAGGGCAAAAGAATGCAAATGGCGACATCCAGGCGGGCGGGGGAAAGCGGGCGGGGGAAGCCCTGCACCGCGAACTCCACCGGCTTCTTCGGCTCTGCGGCGACCAACAGGTAAGAGCGTACCGGCAGGAACCCACCTCTGATACAGACAAGCGTTTTACAGATTGTTCTGGCACTGTGAAGAATAGAATGGAATGGAATGGAATAGAATTTTTATTGTCACATTAAATGTACACTAATCAGCATACATTAAAATGAAATTGTGTTGCATTCAGCTCTCAAAATGTAACCATTATGCATATACCCACATGCGTACACATATATGAGACAGAGAAACCTCACAGTCTAGTTCAAATGTATACATGGCGAAAAAAAGAATCCTGCAAGTTTACAAGACGAATGGCATAAGGAACAAAGCTATTACAGAATCTGGTAGTCCTACTATAGGTACTTCGAAACCTCCTCCCAGAGGGGAGAAACAGAAACAGACCATGAAGTGGGTTTGTGGGATCTCTAACAATGCTTCGAGTTCTAAGCACTTAGCACTTATAAGCAGTATCCTGAATAACAGGAAGCGAGCTTCCTATAATCTTCTCAGCTGTCCTTACCACTCTCTATATGGACCTTCTATCTGAGGCACTGCTGCCATACAGAGAGTGGTAAGGACAGCCGAGAAGATTATAGGAAGCTCGCTTCCCGTTATTCAGGATACTGCTTTATAAGCGCTATGTGCTTAGAGCTCGAAGCATTGTTAGAGACCCCACACACCCACTTCACGGTCTTACACATACAACTGCAAAATTTGATTACAGTAACTATTATCTTGTTTTAATTATCAGAAAAAAATAATTCCATTGTTTATATGTACAGTAATATTTGGTAATGTAGAAAATAGATTTAATGATACAACTTTAAAAACTGTTTACTTGGCAAACGACATTCAGTTTGACTCAAACACCACCTATGAAAGCTTTTATGTTTTTAAAGGCAAGATGAAGAAATTGACGAACAGGAAAAGAAGAATTTGCAGGTATATCTTTTAACCACAGGTAGACGTCCCAAAGATGTGAAGGATGAACTATTAACTCTAGAGACACACAGTTAAATAAAAAATAAAAGTGCTTGCTGACTTCTATAGTCCGTGCAGGTTTCTGCATTGTTCTTTTGGAAAAAGGAGCTCGTGCGCTCTCCGAATATTCACAGCTTGCAATTTTCTTAACACAGTGAAATAAGGATCCTGAAGACAGTTTGATATATTATGAGGAATGCTAAGAATACATTATATGTATGTGAAATTCTCTACGATTGTATATCAGCTATCTAATTTTAGGAAGTTTAAACCTATTGCATTGCAAATAAAAATAGACCTGAACCCCCTTTACTTTTACTCCTCAGTTAGCTCCTGTTTCCTATTCTCATTCTACATTTCTAAAATATCAGCCTTGCCTAAATTCACACTCCACTGTGCTGCACTCCATCTCCAGATACCATGTCCACATGGCCTGGGTATGATGTTTGTTATACTCAAACATTTTGAGTACATTGGATTTGGGAGATTTAGCAAAGACAATCCCCGGTGTTCTAGTAATTAAAATTGTATTTTAAACTTACACCATTTCCCCCCATTTCATTTTACTCTACAAGTCTACTGACTTTTTATTTGACTGACTGCCGTCTGCAGTTGCATCAATGAGCAGAATTAAGTACTGGAACTAGTCATCAATACTGTTTAACTGGGCATTTGCTTGGGCCTTAAATTTGACATTTGACAGAGATTGCTACTAATCCTTCCTTTGTTGAACAAGAATTTGCAGTTCCAACTTGAAGAACATGACACTACACTGTTAAAAGAAAACAACACCACATAATTCTCTATGTTCTCTCTCTTCATATTTCCTTTCAAGAGTTTCTTCTGCTACCCCCTTTTGGGTGATACTATATTTTATGGGTTTGAAGAAAATACTTTTATATTCAGCCATCTCATCCATACAGTTATTTTATGCAGACCTTTCCTCTCACAAAATTAAAATGTACCTTTAGTTCTCTGTAATGCCAGGGAAATGCCACAATATTTTATTTATCCCTCAGGATGTAAGGTAGACCTAGTGTGTGATTCTGGGGTTTTTTTTTTTTTTTTGGTCATTTAATTTCAAGGAGTCACTCTACACGGTAGATAATTCTTCATTTTCTTTTATTGCATATTTTGGAAGAACTTGACCGATATTAATCATTATTTTTCTTTAATAAAAAACTGTTTTTCTTTAAACATGTTGGTAATAGGTTGTTTCCCCCCCTTTTAATAACAGCTGAGTTGTTCTGTTAATCACTGTAATTATTACCACACTAAAGGCCTAATTCATCTGTATTTGAATTCATTTGTGTGTAAAGTTTTAGTTGATTCTTTCATACATCAGGGCTGTTGTTTCCCTTAGCACGGAAACAACAAACAGCCATCTTAGAAGCAATGGAAAAGCTTCACATGAACCTTTCCATAATGGAAAGGTAGCCTTACAAAGTGTCTTGCTAGAATGAAAAATAAATACAGGTTTGTGTTGTAGGTTTTCAAGTCTTCCTACAATACATATTTCATTCAAGCGATCCAGATAATTTCTTGGACAGCCTTACAAATATTTTTTTAGTGAAGTTCAGGTTGGGGTATTACATAGAAAACAGGTGGTCCCAACTGTGGGTCAAACCAGCAAATCTCAGGGGTTGGGAAGTAGCATCTGGGATTAAAATGTATTTCATTATTTTTTGGCCCTTAGTCAAACAGTCTTTTTCTCCTGCATTGGCACTTGAAGATGCTGGAATTTATTTATTTATTACATTTATCTACAGGTAGTCCTTGACTTACAACTACAATTGAGCCCAACATTTATGTTGCTAAGTGAGACTAAGTTTGTTAAATGAGTTTTGCTCCATTTTATGACCTTTCTTGCCAGAGTTGTTAAGTGAATCATTGAACTTGTTAAGTTAATAACATGGTTGTCAAGTGACCCTGCCTTCCCCATTGACTTTGCTCATCAGAAGGTCACAGAAGGTTATTGCATGACCTTGGGACACTGCAATCATCATAAATATGAGTCAGTTGCCAAGCATCCGAATTTTGATCACATGACCATGGGGATGCTGCAACAGTTATAAGTGTGAAAACCGGTCATAAGTCACTTTTTCGCAGTGCTATTGTAACTTTGAACGGTCACTAAATAAGCTGTTGCAAGTCGAAGACTACCTATACAATATTTGAGTTGTTGGAATTCATATAACTTTTCTCCTTTCTTCTTAATAAACCTTCAAAAGATCCCTGTGACTGTCATGTTTGGGAAAGATACATTTGTGTGTATATGTGTCCTATTAATTGTTCCCATTTTGGAAGGAATCATCTTAAATTTACTAGGGCCATGCTCATTAATGACTTCTGATAAGCTGGTAATATTGTGGTAATATTAAGCTGGTAATATTGTGGTAATATTAAGCTGTGGATAAATTGTGGAGGTGTCAACAAAATTAATTATGTTTTGAGAGGTTGATAGAAACACAAAAGTTTGAGAACGTCTGCATCAGTAGTGGGTTCTAAATCCCATCACTACCGGTTTGCTTGTGCGTGCGCTTGCGCGCCTGTGCAATGCTTCTGCACAGAAGTGTCCTGGGTGGGTGGGTGGAGTCTCCTGCCGCCGCTGCTACTGGTTCGTTGAACCGGGCCGAACTGGGACCAATCCACCACTGGTCTGCATGGCTTGGACCATTTTCAGAATGGAAAATTTCCAGTCATCTATTGCTTAGAACCGTGATGGAGAACTATGGTACGCATGCCGGAGGTGGCACGCAGAGCCCTCTCTGAGGGCATGCGAGCCATCGCCAGCTGCTCCTCTGGTTACCGGCGCACACATGTGTGCCAGTTTTCGCAGGCACCGGAGCACTGGAAAATGGCCTGAAAATGCCCAAAAAACAGCCAAAAAACAGCTGTTTTTTGGGCCGGTTTCGGATCGGTTTTCAGGCTGGTTTTGGGCTGGTTTTTTGGCCAAAAACCGTCTGAAAAATGGCCTGAAAATGGCCCAAAAAACACCCAAACAGCCAAAAACAGGTATATGCGTACCGGCCAGCTGGTCTTCGGGTTTCCGGTGCTCCGGCACACGCATGCACACGCATTCCGGTTTGGGCACTTGGTGCCGAATGTCAGTACCGTTATTTTTTGGTTCGTCAGATTTTTTTGGGTCCGGACGTACGTGTTATTTTACTGGTAGGATGTAATCATTTATTTTTATACCTTTATAATAAAGTTTTTTACTTAGAACTAAATCTTATCGGTTTATTTTCATGTCATGGGAAGACACGATGCATTTACCTCTGGATTGATTAATAGCAATTCTCCCCACTGGGGAAAAAGGCTTTGCAAGCTTTGCATGCCTTGTCACCGAAAAGGTTCGCCATCACTGGCTTAGAGGATCTCCTTAATATATGGTTCAGTATCTGAAATGAGTCTAGCTTTTTTTGTTAAGGGAACAGGATAGTATTTGTCTCTGTGTATAATTAGAATTGAGGTGGTGTAATGGTATGTGGGAATGACCTATGGCAGTGTTGGTGAACCTTTTCAGCACCGAGTGCCAAAACGGGAGTGTGCACGCATGGGGGGGAGCGCCAGAAACCAGAAGAGCAGTTCCCTGGCGCACGGGAGCACTGGAAACTGGAAGAGCAGTTCCCGGTGTGCGGGAGCACCAGAAACCGGAAGAATAGCTCACCGGCACGCGGGAGCGCCGGAAACCGGAAGAGCTGCTCCCTGGCGTGCCTGCTTCTGGTTTTGGGCACACACATGCGCGCTGGCCACTTGGTCTTCCGCTTTCTGGCATGCATGCATGCATGAAGACTAGTTGGCCGGTGTGCATGTGCGCGCCAGAAACCAGAAGCTCAGCTTCCCGGCATGTATGCATGCTGGGGAGCTGCTCTTCCAGTTTCTGGTGCTCCCAGCTGCGTGCGCCAGAACCCGAAAGAACAACAGTTGACAGCTGGTGTACCTGGAGACATTGCTCTGCGTGCCATCACGGACCTATGGAGACCAGGCTAATAGATGTTAGCTAGGGAACAGTGAGATAAAAAGGAGCATAGCCCACAGCTATGAAACAAGAGACTCAGGAGTGACTCTCCCTAAGTTATCACAGTTAAATGTGACAATTTAAATGTCTGAGAATTGTACTTTCAGACTTGCAAGATTCTACTAATGAAATAAAATTAGCTTACCTGGCTGTGTTTTGTCTGCTCTACCCGGTAAGGCTGACAGGTGGGACAACTGACTCGAAGAAGTCTGGTCATGCTCACTGATTCTACTCTGAAATAATGACGTTGGGTGGTGTCCCATGAGGTTATTCCTCTTCATCATCATCTTTTAACGACCCATAATCCCTTGCGGGATGGAGTCTGGGCAACTGAATGGAGCTAGCAGAGTGTTTAATGGCAGGATGCCCTTCCTGTCACCAATGCAGAGTTTTGTTCAGCAGATATATTCTCATTGTGCCCAGAGAGAGAAATATATGCCTCTACCTAGGATCGAACTCCTTATTGTGAGGCGAGAGCTCCACCTCTAGGCCACCGCACCACTCCTATGAGGTTATTCCTCTTGATCATGCCAATTCTCCAGGGCAAGAGCTCAGTCAATCAAAAATAAATCCCTACTGTCAGTAGCGTCACTGAAGCTAAATATGACCACGCTACCAATAACATTAATAAAAGTAAGCGTATCTAAAAGGAAACAAAAAAGGATATCTTTTGGTTCCACATGTGTTTTGTTATTGAAGAAGAATTACCCTCTGTTATTGTTGTTGTTTTTAATTAAAAAGAATCTCTGTCAAAAGGGCAAAAGAAAGAAAGCTAATCTAACATTTTGAAACAAGTCATACAAAAAAGATGTAAGGGTCTGTTTTTTTAAAAAATTTGATATCATAGATCAGTGATGGCAAACCTTTTTTTCCTTGGGTGCCGAAAACGCGTGCGAGTGCGCTGTCGCACACGTGCGAGTGCCCATACCCATAATTCAATGCTTGGGGAGGACGAAAACAGCCTCCCCCGCCCCCCAGAGGCCCTCTGGAGGCTGGAAATGGCCCATTTCCCGACTTCCGGTGGGCCCAGTAGGCTTCCCTGGAGCCTAGGGAGGGAGAAAATGCCCTCTCCCGCCCCCAGGGAGGCCCCCTGGAAGCCGAAAACACCCTCCCAGAGCCTCCGTGTGAGCTGAAAATCAGCTGGTTGGCATGCACATGCACGTTGGAGCTAAGCTAGGGCAACGGCTCGCGTGCCGGCAGATATGGCTCCGCGTGCCACCTTTGGCACCTGTGCCATAGGTTCGCCATCACTGTCATAGATTAAATAGTAATTACTAAGGTTAGTGGCATATTTATTTCTTGTCCAACTCTAATGAAATCATTAGTTTTATTAATGTTTTTTTTGCACAATCTCATTTAACATTTTAAGGGTTTGCAAAGTTTGAGAATCTTGTAAAAACCTAAGGAGAAACTGAACAACAACAACAAAAAACCCTGATAAATTTGTCCATGTTTAATTTGTTCATGAAATGACCTTTACTGTAATCCAGTGATGGCGAACCATTTGGGCTCGGTGTGTCAAAAATTTGGAAAATACCTAACTTCAGTCTGCTGGCATGTTATTCCCCACTCTCACCAACAAAAGAGAAACAATTCTTTACATATTCATTTATTTAAAAAAAAATACAGTCCAATCGTATCTGATGCTATGTAATATTTAAAGAAATGTCAAATAATTATAAAAAGAAATATGAGCAAAAGAAATCTAGTTTTAGTGGGTCCTGACACCATATGAGAATACGGCCCTCTTGTGAGTTCTGGATGGATCCATCGGCTACACAAGAGCACACCCCAATCTTGTGCAGACTATGCAGCCTCTAAAAGTCACTCAAAAATGGGGCTTACTTTCAAGAATAGTTGTGGGGTGTTCGTGAACGTTGGGTGTATCACCCAAAATCTCATGGCGTGTCACTTTTGACATGCATGTCTAAGGTTCACCATGAGTTTTCCTGGCCCAATTTGAGTTTCTTTATGCAGCTGGCTGCAAAAGCATTTCAAAGAATGATATGGTGATGATGGGTGAAAATTTTAAGCCACATTCAGTTCATGTTGTCTGTCATTCTTGATAAAAGCAGCTGATTGGACCATTGCAATCTGATGAAAGTTAAACAACTATATATTGAACAGCATCACTAGCGCTGTAGTTCTGTCTCAGCAAAGGGAGAAGAGAGAGGCAGAAACCTTACAAAAGAATAATAAGAACCTGTTTCTGAAGGCTTCTCCTTCATCATTCATTATTAGAACGAAATGCGAGTGAGCACATAGGTCTTGCATAGAAATGCCACCTTTCAGACATAATCAAATCCTTTTAGGAAATTTATAAAAATGCCAAGAAATGAGTTTTACAGGAACAATTTTGCTAGAGTAAACGGTGATACTCTGCATTTTAGAATATGTCAAGTGGGAAATGATTTTAACAATAAATAGCATTATTGCGGAAGACAATTTGTAAAATTTCCTTTTAGCAGTAGCCTATGTCGAACAATCTACATTTCTGGATTTTCTTGTTGCTCTCCCTAAATCCATTTCTCCTTTAAAGTGATCTTTAAAAATAACAGCATAACAAAGCTAATTAAACAAACAAATTGGTTCTACAACGCGCTTAATTCCCCCCCAAAACAGTACAACTTAGCTTTAAAATTTGACAATAATAAAATCGGTGGGAGTTTAGGGAATGCAGTAATTAGCAATCAAGCTGACATTTAGGAGTTTTAAATGACAAATCTTAGACCTTTTTAAAATACCATTGTGTAAAACCATAGCTTTTGCTCCCTTGAACTAACCACCTTCTGAGTTGTACGTTTGTTAAACTAAAGGTAACTGAGTTTAAAGCTGAGTAAAGCTGTGATTTTACACAATGGTCTTGGGCATATTTGCATATAAGTAGTCAGTGGTTTATTTTTTGCAATGTCTCAGCCAATATCTTGATATGAATGTTGGCAATGGTGACACTGCCTTGAAAAGATTTGAATGTTGACACAAGTGTAAAATAAGACTTGAATGTGATCTTGCGTTCTCTGGAAGTGGCATTTGGAGAAGTCAAAGCTGAAGCTAAGGAAGCATCTAACAATATTCCAAGGATAATTGGAACATCTGCTGTTGTTTTGTTCAGTTATGTTCCAGCATAAAACAACTCATTTTGTTATCCCCTTGTAAAGGAAGGAGTAACATGGGACATAATGTCTCTAAATTAAGGAGGGAGAGGATAACATGCTGGGAACTTATGTTAAAAAAATAAAATAGTAGCATATCACTTGTTTTCCTTCCTGCTAGTCAAGAACAAATGTGAACAAAAAAAAAGTATCAGCAAGCTTTTCTCATTACAATATTTGAATAACAGAGTTTTGCTAAAAAGATATCCCCCCCAATCCCAGTTTAGCTCATGAGTCAGAGGCAATGCTGGATTACTAATCTAGCTCCTTGACGTGCTGGTTAAAGATCCACTGTTGGCGTAATGCACCCAATGAAAGCAGAACTCTGAGGCACGTAGATTCCTCAAGGAACTATTTATTGGATACTTTATATTGGCACAACTGGTGAAAACCGACTCTGAAGGTTCCCACGGTTTTCATCTAATTTAAAAGTAAAAGTTCCCCCTTCCCCTAATTCATCAGTCACATTGTCCAATTGAGATGCTGGCCGGTTGCTTGGTTACGTCACTCCTCCTTTCCCCAGCCACCTTTTGGAATGTCCTTGGTTCCCACAGGAAAACTATTTGTTTTGACTACAAAACCCCACCTACCTATTTCCCCCCTCCCTGTCCCTTTGTCTCCCTTGTGGCAACCCTGAAGCCTCCAAGGTGGCCTCAGCCAAGTTCACTTCAGGGTTGACATCCACATGCACATCAAGTTCTTAGGAAAGTGTTGGACTTGTTTAACCTACCTCATGATTGATGTTCGTCCATCGTATTCGAAGAGGACCTTGACATCTATCAATTAGGGGGGATGTCAAGACCTGTGTGTGAATTGGATTAAAGTGAGGGAGAGGTGCGCATAGTCAGCCTCACTCTCTCTTCCCAGATTCCATCTTGCTCCAATAGCAGGACAAGCGTCAAGACAGTTGGAGATGGGCTGGGCGCAGTGGTTGACCAGGGCGTCTTTCGTGTCTTGCCGTGCTCTTAGCATACCACATCACTTGCAGAGACTGCCTTCATGATCATTGTCCTATTCTAGTAGGTTTCATCCACTCAATCCGCCAGAATCTGTCTTCACATGCTCAGGATAGACAAGTCCCTATCTCACCGAAGGTCGATGACCCAATGGCTACTCTCAACCTAGTTTGGCCAGCCTGTCGAAGCTGTTGCCTGGGGTGTGGCCGTTGCGCATGCTACAGCTGCTAGGAGCCACAGATGAGAGCTGAGTGACAGGTGGGGACCAAAGGTGAACGAGCTGCCCTAAAATGAGCTACCGTAAAAGGACATGACATGCCCCTACACCAGAGGTGCTTCCCCTCCCTGAGCACCCCATACACCCCAACCTACCTCATAACAGTATTATGAGTGTACACCTACAGTATGCCATTCTCTTTTTAAAAAATATTTGTTATTACATTTCATTATAAGATTAAAAATATAAAAGAAACAAATGTTAGAAAAATAAAAGAAAAAGTGCAAAAAGAGGGGAAAAATAATGATTTCCGACTTTCTTTGGTGCAGTAGCTTTCAAGAGTAATACAACTTCAGCCTTTTGCTATACACTTCACAACATTTCAAGCCATTTATATAATTACAAAATCTAATCATTCTAAACCTAAAATCAAATTTCATTGTTTTCAGTTTCAAGTAAAAAGTCCAGAAGTGTTTCCAAGTAGAAACGAAACTAGATAAATTCTTTTATTTCAATTAGTCAGTTTCACCATCTCCCCTAACTCCATCACATTTACCATCCATTCTTCCATTGTGGGAATTAGTGTATGTTTCCATCTTTGTGCCTATAAGATTCTCGCCACTGTCTATATATATATGTATATATATGTATATATATATAGGACCTCCCCTGATAATAAGCCCAATCGGGCTTTTGAGTGCATGGCAATAAGGCCAAGCGCTTATTTTAGGGTTCAAAAAAATATAAGACAGGGTCTTATTTTCGGGGAAACACGGTATATATATATGTAGTTCTCAACTTACAATCATTTGTTTAATGACAGTTCAGAGTTACATTAGCACTGAAAAAAGTGATCTATGACCATTTAAACCATTTAAACCATTGCAGCATCCCCATCAGCATCACATGATCAAAATTCAGATGCTTGGCAACTGGCATGTATTTATGTTGGTTGTAGTATCCTGGACAAGCAAAGTCATTGGGGAAGCCACATTTATTTAACAACCATGTTACTTACTTAACAACTGCAGTAATTCATTTAACAACTGTGGCAAGAAAAGTCATAAAATGGGGCAAAACTCAGTTGCTTAGTAGTGGACATTTTTGATGAATTGTGGTCGTAAGTTGAGGGCTACACACACACACACACACACACACACACACACACACACACACACACACACCACAAAAGTGAATACACCCCCTACATTTTGTAAATATTTAAGTATATATTTTCATGTGACAACACTGAAGAAATGACACTTGGTTACAATGTAAAGTAGTGAGTATACAGCTTGTATAACAGTGTAAATGTGCTGTCCCCTCAAAATAACGCAACACACAGCCATTAATGTCTAAACTGCTGGCAACAAAAGTGAGTACACCCCTAAGTGATAATGTCCAAATGGGGCCCAAAGTGTCAATATTTTGGGTGGCCACCATTATTTTCCAGCACTGCCTTAACCCTCTTGGACATAGAATTCACCAGAGCTTCACAGGTTGCCACTGGAGTCCTCTTCCACTCCTCCATGATGATGTTACGGAGATGGTGGATGTTGGAGACCTTGCGCACCTCCACCTTCCATTTCAGGATGCCCTACAGGTGCTCAATAGGGTTTAGGTCTGGAGACATGCTTGGCCTGTCCATCACCTTTACCCTCAGCTTCTTTAGCAAGGCAGTGATCGTTTTGGAGGTGTGTTTGGGGTCATTATCATGTTGTAATACTGCCCTGCGGCCCAGTCTCTGAAGGGAGGGGATCATGCTCTGCTTCAGTACATGTTGACATTCATGGTTCCCTCAATGAACTGTAGCTCCCCAGTGCCGGCAGCACTCATGCAGCCCCAGACCATGACATTCCCACCACCATGCTTGACTGTAGGCAAGACACACTTGTCTTTGTACAACTCACCTTGTTGCTGCCACACACGCTTGACACCATCTGCACCAAATAAGTTCATCTTGGTCTCATCAAACCACAGGACATGGTTCCAGAAATCCATGTCCTTAGTCTGCTTGTCTGCAGCAAACCGTTTGAGGGCTTTCTTGTGCATCATCTTCAGAAGAGGCTTCCTTCTGGGACGACAGCCCTGCAGACCAATTGGATGCAGTGTGTGGCGTATGGTCTGAGCACTGCCAGGCTGACCCCCCACCCCTTCAACCTTTGCAGCAATGCTGGCAGCACTCATACGTCTATTTCCCAAAGCCAACCTCTGGATAGGACGCTGAGCACGGGTACTCAACTTCTTTAGTCGACCATGGCGAGGCCCGTTCTGAGTGGAACCTGTCCTGTTAAACCACTGTATGGTCTTGGCCACCGTGCTGCAGCTCAGTTTCAGGGTCTTGGCAATCTTCTTATAGCCTAGGCCATATTTATGAAGAGCAACAATTCATTTTTTCAGATCCTGAGAGAGTTCATTGCCATGAAGTGCCATGTTGAACTTCCAGTGACCAGTATGAGAGAGTAAAAGCGATAACCACCAAATTTAATGAGTCACATGATACCAGATCACATAATAGAATGTGAAGGATGTGTGTTTGTTTTTTATTTTTATAGTTATAATGTAAACTGAAGATGGCATCTAATTCCGTTGTATGAGGTGCAATGACAATAAAGTAAAGTAAAGTAAACTATATATAAAATTTCTGAACTTTCTTTTAAGTTCTTTAGCCATCAAACCTAAAAGGAAAACTTCTGGTTTCAGTTTTACCTTTAAGAATCTTCTGAAACAAAACAGAATTCTAATTCCAATATTTATTTACAGTATAGCATTCTCAATTCTTTGAAGTCTGTATCTTGCAAAGCAGAGGTGGATTCCTCCTGGTTCGGACCGGTTCTAAAGAACTGATAGTAACTCTTGGAAGCTTAGGGATTGATATGAAATAGCATTCCATTGAATGACTCCCCATTTGCTTCCTGAAATGGTAAATTTTAGCAAGAAGGATTTTTCTGGAGGATCAGTGTCTTCCGCTGGATTTTAATGCAGCCTTTTTTTTGCAAAAACAACCATTTCTTGATCACAGCCTATGTATGCACATATGTATGAAATCTTTCTATGACACATTATCTGAGCATAAATTAGCTGTACCACAAATTACAAGGCAGCTGCATTGTTGAAGCAGCATGTGAAAGCTGGTAGGAACATATTGCAAACATGACCCTTACTTAGAAGGTGAAGGGGAAAAAGACATTTTAAGTGGTACATGAAGACTAATTAGTGTTATTGTCAAAAAGGGGAAGATAGCACTGGAGGAACACATTCTTTAAGGGAAGAGGATGGTCAGATATAGAAGATCCACAAACCATAATGAAATCTCCAATGAAATGGATTAGACATGGCACATTTGCCTATAGGATAAACTTTCCACCTCTGCCTTAATCCTAGGTCTTCTGTTAACTAACGTTTTATAGCACCGGATGCAAAGCATGTATCCTGATACAGAGTGGATAACCATCTCTTGGGAACCTCCCTCTGGGGGAGGTAAGGGCTGTGTCACTTTCTGCTGCGCAAGAACTCTAAGCTCAGCCCCCTTTACACACACACACACACACACACACACACACACACACACACACACACACCACATTCTAGCTGGAGATTCCATCACATACAGTCTGAAATAGAAGCAGATGTTATTACTGACACTGTTGATGTTGTGACTGCTGTTACTATTTCTGCTACTGCAGAAAACTATTGTTTTCTGATTCTATTCTTCAAATGTCTCCTTCAGTATTGTTAAAACGTTTTGCGGTATCTTCCCAGCCTGTATTTCTTTCCTCTACTTAAAAATTTTTAGTCCCTTCCAGTGTCCAGTTTTTGAAATGAATTATAATTCTGTTGGAGCGCAGTGGCTCCTGTGGTTAGGATGCCGGGTTGGAGGTTAGCAAGCCTGTGTTTGAGACCCGAGTGCTGCCATGGGTGAATGAGCTCCTGTCTTTCACTCCACCTCCTGCTGGGGTCATGAAAGAAACCTCCAATTGGGCATCTCCCAGGCAACAATGATGTCACTGGCTTATCCTTTCAACACAGAAGCACCTTGCTGCTTCGGATACGAGTGCAATGCGATTATAATTCCAAAATCTTATTGTAAAATTTTCAATATTCTAATTTTATCTGAACGCTTAGTCTGTTTATAACTTTCTAAGATCAAAATCTTATTTAGCTTTTGGTATCTCATTTCAGATTCTTTAAATTCTTAATCCCCCCCCCATTCAGGATTGAAGGTTGTTTTCAGACTTGTCTTTCTGAGATAACTTAGAAGTAGTTAATGAGCGATTTCCAAAAGTGATTACAAAGTGAAGTCTGTGAACTTAGTGTCCTTTATAAGTGTCCATCATGGCTGTGAGCAAGATGGCTAATCCCTTCATTTCATTGATGCTCAAATCTGTGAAAAACCATTGTCCTGTGGTTTCCTTTTGAGGAACAGCTATCCAGAGCGCATGTGGATGATCTTCCATCCTTCTTTTATCCAGAGAGATTCCAAGGAACCTGCCTATTCTGTAGTTTCTGGGTTTTTACTCTGGTCTGGTTCTGTGTTTGTGTATAGTTTGCCCTGAAAGCACCAATTTCTTATGGATGGTTTTGATAGAAATTAGGGATGTGTGCAAAGCAGAAGTTACTGAAATAATGAAATATTTCAGTTAAAAACCAGATACATTTATTCTCAAAACATAAAGAAAAAAACCTGAATGTCTAAAGAACTATACCTTAAAAGAGTTGGGCTTGAAATCAGCCAGTGGAAAATTAGCTACAAATTGTAATTTTTGATCACCATTTGACACAAGACAATAAAGCTCTGGAATGAGGAGGAAATGGTGATCTTTTACTATATTGGAAACAGAAAATAAGCAACATGGTCCAATATGAACATAATTGACAACCAAAGAGGAATTCTTTAAAAAAAATGGCTATGATGAGTAGATATTAAAGGGAAAGACAAGAGTCGATTCATAAATCATAGAAGTTATTCAAAAGTTATTTCAGAACCACTGAACTATATCTTTCAAAGATCCTGGAGCTCCAGGGAACTGCCAGAGGACTGGAAAAGAGCTGATGTAGTTCCCATCTTCAAAAAAGGGAAAAAAAGAGATCCAGGAAACTACAGACCTATCAGCCTGACCTCAATACCAGGGAAGATTCTGAAAAAGATAATCAAACAACGAATCAGCAAACACCTAGAAGCAAACAAAGCAATAACCAAAAGCCAACATGGGTTTGTCAAAAGCAGCTCATGCCAGACTAATCTTATTGCATTCTTTGACAAAGTGACAAAATTAGTGGACCAGAGGAATACTCTTAATATAATTTACTTGGCCTTCAGTAAAGCATTTGATAAAGTAGACCATAACCTACTACTAGATAAAGTAGAAAAATGTGGGTTAGCATCACCACCAGATGGATTTGTAACTGACTGACCAACTGCACTCAACGTGTAGTCCTCAATGGAACTGCATCTACATGGAGGGAAGTATGCAGTGGAGTACCCCAAGGCTCTGTTTTAGGCCCAGTACTCTTCAACATCTTCATCCATGACTTGGATGAGGGATAGAGGGGGAACTCATCAAATTTGCAGATGACACCAAGCTCGCAGGAATAGCCAACACTCCAGAAGATAGGCTTAAGATATAGAAGGATCTTGACAGACTTGAACATTGGGCACTATGTAACAAAATGAAATTCAATGGTGAAAAAAGTAAGTTTCTACATTTAGGCAAGAAAAACAAAATGCACAGGTACAGTATATGTGGTACCTTGCTCAACAGTAGTAACTGTGAGAGGGATCTTGGAGTCCTGGTGGACAACCATTTAAATATGAGCTAGCAGTGTGCAGCAGCTGGCAAAAAAGCCAGCACAGTTCTAGGCTGTATAAAGAGAGGGACAGAATCAAGATCATGTGAAGTGTTAATACCACTCTATAATGCCTTGGTAAGGCCACACTTGGAATACTGCATTCAGTTTTGGTCATCACTATGTGAAAAGGATGTTGAGACTCTAGAAAGTGTGCAGAGAAGAGCAACAAAGATGATTAGGGGACTGGAGGCTAAAACATACGAAGAACGGTTGCAGGAACTGGGTATGTCTAGCTTAATGAAAAGAAGGACTAGGGGAGACATGATAGCAGTGTTCCAATATCTCAGGGGTTGCCACAAAGAGGGAGTCAAGCTATTCTCCAAAGCACCTGAGGGTAGGACAAGAAACAATGGGTGGAAACTAATCAAGGAGAGAAGTAACTTTGAACTAAGGATAAATTTCCTGACAGAACAATTAATCCGTGGAACAACTTGCCTCCAGAAGTTGTGAATTCTCCAACACTGGAAGTTTTTAAGAATATGTTGGATAACCATTTGTTTGAAGTGGTGTAGGGTTTCCTGCCTAAGCAGGGGGTTGGACTAGAAGACCTCCAAGGGCCCTTCCAACTCTGTTATTCTATATTCTAAAACCCCAAGAACAAGATTTGACTGGGACATCTTCCACAATTTAAAAAATGGTCAACCACATCCAGGAAGAGAAAATCCACCATGGCTTTCTAAAATTATCAAAAGTTGTGAAAGTTAATAAGGTTTACTTTAGGAAATAGAAAACTCGTCATATCTGGTGGGGGGGGGATGATCACAAACACTGGCAGGTTGCCATCCCTTTAAACTGGGTTGCCAATCAAATGGCTTATGTAATTCAATTTAAGAAAATGCAGAATGATAAATATTTGGGCAGAAATCTTAGCAAACACATATACGCTGGCTGGGTCTCCACTGTCTGTAACTAACCAAGAAAGAGATGTTCAGGTAATAGCGGGTAACTAAGTGAAGATGTTGACTCAATATGTGACAGCTATGTAAAAGGAAGATGCTGCATTGGAGAATGTTAAGAAAAGGGCTGAAAATAAAACTGCCAACACAATAATACCACTATACAAATCCATAGTACATCACATCCGCAATACTGTGCACTGTTCTGGTTGCTGCATTTGAAAAATGATACAATGGAGTTGGGAAATATGAAGAATGAATGTGTTTCTTATGAGAAATGATTAGATCATTGTTTGGGACTTTTTAGCCTGGTAAAAAGTGAGGATATAGGATAAATAAATCATGCAAGGCATGAAAAAAAGAAAATACTTTCTCCTCTCCAATCACTAAGATCAGGAGTCACCCATTTGAAATAATTTTATTTATCGATTTATTAAATTTATTTGCTGCCCATCTCATTTCAAAGCAACTTTGGACACCTGGATTATAACAAAAAAGATAAAGGAAGGCACTGCCAAACATCCTACATAATCTGACAAAGAAAGCCTCTGAGGGAACTTGTGGCCTGGCGTGCCGCTCCGATTCCAGGGCTCACGTAGTGGTGAGTGGGTGGATACTGGGCATGGCTGGCTGGCTGAGGCGGCAGGGGCACTGGCTGGCAGGCGAGAGAGCGAGGAGGCGCTTCAGGGAACTATATATAATCAATTAGTTGAATTAATTAATCCAAGACATGGTGATGACCACTCATTTGGATGGCTTCAAAAGACACCGAAGAACAGATCTACCAAGAGTTATTAGCCGTGAAGACTCAATGCTGTTTTTTCAGTCAGAGACAGCATGCTTCCAGGACCGGTTTCAGAAAAGGAGAATGAGACATATATTTCCAAAATATTTAAAGAAGAGCTGTTAAGTTTAGCATATTGAAATGATTGAGAATGATTTGCAATAAAAGGTCTTCCAAAGTATAGCTCCATGAAGGGTTAAACTGAAGCATAAAATCATCATCGAAATATTCCATGAGTTGCAATCCGTTTATCAAAGAAGGGTTATTGTTAATCTCTGTTCCTTTTTCAATGTGTAAGGCAGTCTTTCCCAATCAGGTGTTCCCCAGATGTCTTGGTGTCACAGTAATTCAAAGAAACTTTAATCCAGCTCTCTGGTGTTGCAGTCCAATATTGGTGGCCACCCCAAATTGAAGAATGCTGAGATAGGCTTTCTTCTCTCCAAACTTCGTGCTCTTACAATTTGAGCAAAGATTATCTTTCTTCCAGGATGCTTCCACATAAAGTTAAGATATTGTTTGCCTGAGTGTTATGGATAGTTACAGACAAAATACAAGTAGTCCTCAAGTTAACAACAGTTCCTTTAGTGACTGTTCAAAGTTACAACTGCACTGAAAAATTTGACTTAGGACCATTTTTTACAGTTACAACCTTTGCAGCATCTCCATGATTATGTGATCAAAATTCAGATGTTTGGCAACTGGTTCATATATTTATGACCGTTGCTGTGTCCCAGAGTCATGTGATCCCCTTTTGCGACCTTCTCACTAGCAAAGTCAATGGAGAAGCCAGTTTCACTTAACAACCGGGATACTAACTTATCAATTGCAGTGATTCAATTAGCAACTGTGACAAGAAAGACCATAAAATGGGGCAAAACTTACTTACCCGTATTTTTCAGAGTATAAGATGCACCTTAGTTTTGGAGGAGGAAAACAAGGAAAAAAGGTCTCTGCCTCCCAGCAATTTGCCTCCCAGAAATAGCACAGATGATATGCACTGTTTGCTGTGTATTTCTGTGTATGTGTGCCTGACCCATAGAAATAGCAAAGAATTGGAGAAATGTACATTATGGCAGTATATTAATGACAGAAAGTTTTCTTAAATGTAGTCACATTAACTCATCCCAATTATTTAAATAGATCTACTCCAAACATGACTAAGTCAGGGTTTAACTCAGCTGCCTTATCTTAATACTAAAGCAGGACACTGTTACATTTCAGACTATACTTGTACAGATGCTGTTAAAATTGATGTGGCTTTCTGGAAGTATACATTATTCTCTGCTATTTAAAAGAAGATACAAAAGCACTGGGCCTCTTCAGATCAAGCATTTATTTTAAAAAGCTTCTTCATTTTGTTAAGTTGTCTAGAAGAATAATAAAGCAGTCTTTAAAAAATAAGTCTTAATAATTTGAACATTCTACAGACATTTATAGTTATTGACTTACCTCCTTGCATCCAGTTTCAGCAGTCTGATTAGCACAAGAAAATAAAATTCTGCCTCTGCCTCTACCTCTACCTCCCAGCAATTTGCCTCCTTGCAGCTTTAGTTTCACTTTCAGTTTCAGCACGTGGCCTGCCTGCAGTTTCAATCAGCTGAGGGTCGGGAAGCTGATAATCAGTTGCTTGGCTTAACAGGCTCTGTTCTGTTTGCTGCAAGGAGGTAAATTGCTGGGACGCAGAGGCCAAAGGGTGGGGGTGGCTGGGTGGGGCTACTTTTGGTGTATAAGACGCACCCAAGTTTTAACCCTCTATTTTGAGGCAAAAAGGTGTGTTTTATACTCCAAAAAATATGATAACCACTGTCTCACTGAGCAACAGAAATTTTGGACTCAGTTGTAGTTGTTAGATGAGAACTATCTGTATTTCATTCTGTGCTATTTACTTTACATTCTGACTTAGAGCTTTGTTTTTTGTTCTGTTTTAATTAGTAAAGTTCAAAGCTATTCTAAAAAAGAGGCCCGCATCTCTCTTACACTACAATCCTTAATTATTCACATGGTAATTTAGAATGCTTTTGACCTCTGGTTATTCAAGCATTGGCTCTTCTCTGTTCCCTGGCTCTCTTCTCTTCTGCTTAAAGGATTTATTATTGCTGAGGGTGGCAAGAAACATCATCTTCAGTTGGGCTATGTGTTTGTCCTCTTGATGCCTGGCTGCCTATTCTCTTACTCACCAATTTTATTTTAAAGACATTAGCTCCCCCCAGCCTCTTTCACCTATTGCTCCGGCTTGCAATGTCAGTCGCTAAGTTGAAAGACCTTGTCTGCTCTTTTCCAGATCTTTGAAAGCACTTCTAGTTTGTTTCTAAGTGCCAGAATTCCAGGTTTTTCTGGCCTGTAACTTATGGAAGTTTTACTTTAAGAGATCTAGAAGATATCCCGCTTTCTATGCAACAGTCCCTGCTACACATGCCTGAGTCTCAGAAAAACAGCCATGCCATTGGTGTCTTGTATCTTCCTTATTCTAGTATGGTGTTTCTCAACCTTGGCAAATGTCTATGGAAATTCTCAGTCATCCAGGTCATGGTTGCCCCAATGGCGCTTTTTCAAGAAGCAACTGGACTTTCTGGTTTTTCTTTGAAGACGTTTCGCTTCTCATCCAAGAAGCTTCTTCAGCTCAGAGCTCAGAAGCTTCTTGGATGAGAAGCGAAACGTCTTCAAAGAAAAACCAGAACGTCCAGTTGCCTCTTGAAAAAGTGGCTTTGGGACAACCTTGGCAGCTTGAAGATGTGTGGACTTCAACTCCCAAAATTCCCCAGCCAGCAAACTTGCCAAGTTTGAGAAGCACTAACATCTTCTGTGGAGCTCATAGGGAAGACATACATCTTGTCCTTTCCACAGCTTCCCTTCCTTGTACTCTGTTGCTTCAAGCAATTTTTTTTTCTTCAGCTGGGCTCACTTCCAGTACTAGAATTGTGCTGGTAAAAAAAAAGGCAGAGAGAGAGGGGGGGGGAAAGAAAGGGCAGAGTTTAAGTATCCTTCCACGAGACCTCCATTTCCCGAAAATGTTATTTGAGGGTATCTAAGAACCACCTCCTGCCTTCTCCCATTTAGACCTCCTTGTGCGCTTTTTCTGCAATGCTTTGCTTATTTGTCTGCAACTTTCTGATGCTCATTTGGCAGAGGTGACCAGGGGACATTCTCCAGTGTGACACCCATTATATGGAATAATATCCTCGTAGAGATCTGGCAGACTCTCAGCACCGATGGCATCTGCCAACAATTGAAAATATATTTTTCTGCTCAGATTCTCCCCCTCCCCCAGCATGTCTGTTTACCTTGAAAAGCAAAATAAAATACAACAGTTATAAAAGCATAACATAGTAATATCTCAAGGGTTTTTTTTTAAGCTGTGTTTTATTTGGCTAAGATATTTTCTCAGGATTTTCAATTAATAGAAATGTTAAATATGCACATCAATGTATATTGATGTATATACTTATTTATTTATTTATTTAAAACATTTATATGCTGGCCATGCCCACGCCCCGGTTTAGCGAAAAGGAAAAAGGTAGCGATACGTCACGCGTCGCCATCGTGATGACGCGAGTTTGACACCCCTGATGTAGAACGATCACTCTCTGATTGCCTTTTGGTTCACTGGTGTTAATCCTCCCTGGTGGATCAGTAGAGATCCTGAGAGTGGCTCTGTTTTAGTGAAGATGTCTTCAGTTTGCCATGCTCCCCTTGGAAGTCCAGATGAGGTAGAAGTTAAAGTAGGGTGGCCTTTGACAGGTTTTCAGTATTCTGCTACAACAGGGGTGTCAAACTGGCGGCCTGTGGGCCAGATGAGTCATGTGTAGGCCACACCCACCCCAGCTCCATGAAGGGAAAAAAACATCGTGAAACATCACACGACTCTGCAAGTTTGACACCCATGTGCTACAATATCTAAACAACACTGAAGTACATTCCAAGATCATTGTGACTCTTGACATTGCCTTCCTCAAGTAGGCTGACAAGCTCAGTATTGGGAAGTTGATAATCTAATCTAATCCTAATCTAGGTTCCCCTTCCTGCACTTTGCCTGAGTTGTCAAGGCAGAATGGAGAAACCCACCACTAAAATATATCTGAATAATTCTTCTTGTTTTATATTCGAGTAGTCAGTTTCATACTTTTATTTCTAAATACTGAGCTCTTTGGTGTTTCTTGCTCTTTGATCTCTGTTTTTAGTCTTCAGTCAAAGAATTGGTTCTAGCTCTTTGTGATTTGATACACATCCTGTAATTTCACTGGTGTTGTCTGTCATTAACTGCTTCTTTTAAGTTCTTGTAAGCTTCTGTTTATGTCATCAGTAACACTACATCAGTGTCATTTAGCCACTTTTGTCTTCTTTGGCATCTTTCAATTGCGTTCAGTTTTTTTTTAATGACTCTTGCCTTTATATTATATTCCAAGGTACCTCACTCTTAGCTTCCAGTGAGCAGAGTAGTTTTATTTAATCTAATATTGAATTTTTGTTCCTGTCGTGCAAGTGTTTTTTGAACATTTTTCCCCCCAGAACTACTGTTCAAAGGCATCATTTTCTCTTTGTTCAGATTTTCTGATATTCTAGCTTTTGCAATCATATGTTACAACTGGGAAAACAGTGGCCTTGTCAGTATGTACCTTTGTTGTCATTGTGATGTCTCCCCACTAATGTAGTCTAGATCTCTCATAGTCTTTTTCCCAAGTATCAGACATCTGGCTACAGGCACCATTCCTGTGAATTTTGGGATGTAAGCAGGTAAAGTCTGTTACTACATCAACTTCGCTTCTTTTTTGTGTTGGGTTGGTACTGTTGAATCTCAATGCTGACACAACCACGGTGTGGTTTTTTTTCCATAATATTAACTAGCAGGCCATCTTCTTGTACCTTCAGCAAGGGACCTCTTTTCTTGGCTTCCAACAGTCAATGTGGTATTTTTTAGGCCATTAATGTTTCTTCCAGCAATTTTAATTCCAATTTCTATTTCTTCTATTCCACCATTTGTCATGATTTATTCTGCATATTAGTTAATATACTGTATATCAGTTAATGAGCCGAGGTGGTGCAGTGGTTAGAGTGCAGGACTGCAGGCTACTTCAGCTGACTACTAGTTCAACAGTTCAGCTGTTCAAATCTCACCAGGCTCAAGGTTGACTCAGCCTTCCATCCTTCTGAGGTGGGTAAAATGAGGACCCAGATTGTTGGGGGCAATATGCTGAACTCTGTAAACCGCTTAGAGAGGGCTGTAAAGCACCATGAAGCGGTATATAAGTCTAAGTTCTATTGCTATTGCTATTAAATAAATGATAGGAAACAACCTTTGTGCCCTCGTTTCCCAATTTTTAAGTTTGTAGTTGTTCCACATTCCATGTTAGCTACCAGTGGTGGGTTCCGGATTGTGTTATTGCTGGTTCGCTCAGGGATGCGCCGCACGGGCGCGTGCACAGTACTAAAAAAAAAGGCTTCTGCGCATGCGCAGAAGCAAAAAACAAGATGGCGGCATCTAGGGCGCTGCCGAGAGAACCGGCTCGGGTGTGTGGCAGGCCTGGGTCGCTGCAGGTTCCAGAGGCCCAGGCCGCCAAGTTACTACCTATTCTATAGAACTGGTCCGAACCGGTAGGAACCCACCTCTGTTAGCTACCCCTTCATAGTTCACTTGCCTTTTTATCGGAAGCCCCAGGGCACTTCTGGGTTGAAAGGATTAGTCAGTGACATTACTGTTGCCCAGGGGACACCTGGTTGGGGACTCCTTTCATGTCCCCATACCCACCAAAGTAGTATGTATCTATCTAACAGACCTAACAGATTAACAGAGTTGAAAGGGACCTCGTAGATCATCTAGTCCAACCCTCCGCCCAAGCAGGAGACCCTACAACATTTCTGACAGATGGCAGTCCAGTCTCTTCTTGAAAGCTTCCAGTGATGAAGTTCCCACAACTTCTCAAGGCAAGCTACAATCTCCTTGTGAATGCACACTTTCGAACTGCTGAGTCAGCAGGAGTTGGAGCAAATGATGGGAGCTCACCCCATCACACAGCAGCACTCAGGTCTTAAACACGGACTTGCTGATCATCAACCCAGCATCCTAACCACATGACCCATCGTTCTCCTCCTTCATAGTTTATAACTGAACTCTAACTGAGCATCAGCCAAGTTATAAATCAAGATTGTGCTAGGAGGAAATGGGTTGTTTAATTAGCTTTCCAGGGATCATCATCTTCTAGTTTTGGATAGGGTTGAACTTCACTTTGTCGAGTTGTTCTTTGAGAGTTCTCCTGGATTCTCACCTTCTGCTTAAACATCACGGGCCCATATTGTCCAATTGCATTTTGTGCTTCCATTGCAACTTCTCTTGGTCCAGGATGTACTGTCACAGTCATTCTTGTCTGGGTCACTTCACAATTGCATCTTTACAATTTGCTCTACGTGGTAGCCTTTGAAGACGATCCAGAAAGTCAAATTATTTTTTTAAAATAATTTTTATTGAAATTATTTGATTTCAATTAAATAATGGCAAAATAATGGTAAAAACCATGACAGATAATAAACATACTTAGTGGGGGGGGGGGACCCAGAAAAAGAAGTAGAAAAAACAATGATAGAATAGGAAAAGAGAAATTGTAAAGAAATGTGTTTTCATATTCTTGACAGTAGTTATAGTTACATTTATATTTTGCCCTCTCTCTGTAAAGTTACATCATAATTTATGTACCTGCAGCACCCAACGTGGCATTCTTTTCACTGTCTTGTATCTGTTGTGGTATTTATTTGGTCTCACCTGTCATTGTCACTTCCATTTGTATTTTCTTCAGTTCTACTCTAAAATTTTTGGGGAAAAAAATCTTGCTTTCTACAGAGATTGCAATCTGAGTCTCCATGGTTCAAAAGTGAAAATATCCCTTCCAATTTATCCCATCAAATTTCTTCTAGGTTTTTCAGAAAAAAATACTTTCTCTCCCCCCCTGCATAGTATTTTAATTGAAATTTCCTTAAGTACAATTACATCTGCATTGCCAGTCCTCTGTTTAGTATTAAAAATGCTGCTGTAAAACTTGATCTCTTGTCTTCCTCCTGATAAAGTGCATAAGGACATCCCTTGAAACATTTCTTAATTTAAAAAAAATGTGTATTAATTCCATGGAGCTTATTGAGCAGGGGGTTGGACTAGATGACCTGCAAGGTCCCTTCCAACTCTGTTAAAAAATGAGTCAGCTTAGTGTCTTAGTGTCATCTCAGAGGCATAGCAATCTTTTCTGAGATATCTTCTTCATGTGTCTTGGAATTCTTAAGCAGGATTCTTTTACTCTCTTAAGCAGGATTCTTTTACTCTCAGTTCCAATAAAGGCAAATTGTCCAAACCTTTGTCCGTCTCTTTATTTATAACTCATATTTTCCAAAACTTTCACTTTGTCAGTAATTGGTTTCAAGTCTGCAGCCAGATGCCCTACAGATACTTTACTCTTCTTAACTTCTTCTATCACATCTTTTTTAAAAAATTCCTGCAAATCCTCCTTTCATTTCCTTTTTACACCATTGCAATCCTCTCTTTGCCAAATTCTTCCAATACTTTCTGCAATGAATCTTGTGAAATGCCTTATCTGTAAGTCGTTCCAGTGAACCCTTGTGTCCTCCTTCTAATTTAGGAGCTTGTCTTGGGTTTCCATTGTGAGAAAGTGAAAGCATGTTGATAAAAGTAAAAGGTTTCTCCTTTTTTTCTGTTTTGCTTTGCTATGCTCAGCACTTTAGTTCCAATTAGTTCTCCATAGTTACATTTTCAGAGTTTAGTACATATTATCCTTATCTTCTTGTGTTGTAAAATCCACCAATTATTTACTGTCCTTAAAAATAAACAATCAGCATTTCCACAAAGATCTGGTCTGTTCATCTACTTAATTTTGTTATTTTCAAAGGTACTTTCATTAAAAAATGTTCCTTTAAAAAAAAAAAGAACTATCCCCTTTATTCATTTAAAAAATTCTTGAATTTTGATCTTGTTACGTTTTTTGCTTTTAAATTAAAACCCTTTAAAATGATGTTCCCCTTCTTAATTTTAAAAAGAAGGCACTTCATGAGAGTGTTTAATTTTCATTGACATTTGGAATATCTTTCTTAGATTGTAAAGTCATTAAATCCAAAGATGTTTAAGAAAGCGAGGCTTATGTTGGTCAAATGTCCATTAAGGCTGCACAGCAGTGAAATCTTGGCCCAACTATGGATTAGAAATGCTTAACATGGAATATAAGCGGGGCAAATGCTTCCCAAAAGAGAAAAAAAATCATTATTTGAAACAGTTAAAACAAAATGTGAAATTTGCTTACAATAAACACGGGTGACATGCGGGGAATGGAGAAGGGAAGGCAGGCTGGGATGGTGGGGGGGCAGGGGCAGCTAGGTACTTCGCAGGCTTACCTGGCAGACAGATCAGGGGTGCAGCGCTTCAAGCAGGCAAGCTGCAGAGCGGAGACTGGCGGGGCAGGGTGTGAAAGCGGTGACTGGCGGACCGGTTTGGGGGTGTGGCCAGCCAGCCGTCCCTACCAGCTCGGCGAACCACCGGCTGCAGCCGCTACTGGTACGGATAAATCGGTCCGAACCGAGAGCATTTCACCCCTGTGTTTATTGTAAGCAAAATCACATTTTGTTTTAACTGTTTCAAATAATGATTGATGTCTCCTCAGGGATTGAAATGGAGTATTTCTCCACAAAAAGATGGAACTTCTGGGAAATATTGTTAACAATACACAGGGGATATTACCAAAGGATTTTTTTTTAATTAATGGATAATTTGGAGCTTGTTGATACAAGTAGAAATAAAAATGGTGATTCAAAAGAATATATTTATTCTTGTTTTTCCCCTTTGCCATACAAAGTTAGGTATATCTTTCTCTCATTGTTTAAATGGTGTATCAGTTGCCAGAAGAGGTATTGTTTAAAACAAAAAACATCATTATTGGAAAACATTTATTTTTATCACAGAAACTCTGCCCAACAATGACAAATTTTAATTTCTCCCCTTAGAAGGTCAAATTGGCTCAGCATGCAGTGACCTAGGTTGCCTGTGTAACACCTCATCTGTGGCAACTGCATTGGTTGCCACTGGTTCCAGGTGCAATTCAAGTGCTAAATAAAAAATAATAATAATTATAGTGCCTAGTTCCTGGTGAGTTCATGGACAGGACCATGCAGGGTATTTTTGGTAACATTGTAGAAGTGTTTTTCTTTTACCTTTGCCCAGAATGATTTCTGACTTCCTGGAGTAGGACTGGGGAAGAAAATGACTATCCCCAAATTACCCAGTTGGCTTTAGTGGTTAAAGGAAGAGTAGAACCTACGTCTCCCGACACCTAGTCTAATAGTTCGATTGCAATTCCTGACTGATCTCAAGATGCTGATTATCACCTTGCATGGTTCAGGATCTGGTCCTTTTCAAGACACCCTGCTCCACAGTGAACTTGCCTACCTTGTAAGATCTGTTGGTGACCCTGCTAAAGGTGTCATCCTCTAGTTCAAGATGACCAAATGTGAGCTGCAAAAGTGCTGATGATCATTAGATGTCAATAAATGGTTAGGTGTTCTTTATCTTTCTTGAAAGTGACAACAGTTAACCAGTGGAACAGCTTATCTCTGGAAGTTATGGGTGCTCCATCACTGGAGGTTTTCAAGAAGAGACTGGACAGCCATTTGTCTAGGGTGGTATAAGGTCCCCTGCTTGAGCAGGAGGTTGGACTAAAAGACTTCCAAGATTCCTTCTGACTGTGATGTTCTATGTCCTATTTCTTTGCTGCTTACTAATGGCCTTTCTGGATTTTGGCAACCCAGATACGTCCCTGTTAGAATAGAATAGAATAGAATAGAATAGAATAGAATAGAATAGAATAGAATAGAATAGAATAGAATTCTTTATTGGCCAAGTGTGATTGGACACACAAGGAATTTGTTTTTGGTGCATATGCTCTCAGTGTACATAAATGACAAGATACATGGGTCAAGAATCATGAGGTACAACACTTAATGATTGTCATAGGGTACAAATAAGCAATCAGGAAACAATCAATATCAATATAAATCGTAAGGATACAAGCAACAAGTTACAGTCATACAGTCATAAGTGGGAGGAGATGGGTGATAGGAACGATGAGAAAAACTAATAGTAATAGTAATGCAGCCTTAGTGAATAGTTTGACAGTGGTGAGGGAATTATTTGTTTAGCAGAGTGATGGCATTCGGGAAAAAACTGTTAAAGTAGAATGTGAAAAATGAAGGACAAGTTAGATAAATTATTTCACACTAATAAGCTACGGTGGACAAGACTATCAGTTCTCTATATCTTTCCCTTTAGGATACAAATTATTTCTAGGCAATTTGCAGACATCAATGATTATACAGTATAATAATTTTATTAATTTTTTTAAATGGTATTTTTTCCTACAGGGAAGCTTGTGATTGTTTACCCAGCCATCCTCTAGCAAACATCAAAGATGTCCAATTAGCACGGAGATACACTGATGAAAAATTTGCAAACTAATGTTCACTTGCCCAAGACACAGATGTTTCTTTGAGAAGATTCAAGCAGGGAAATGTAAAAAAGAAAAGAAAAAAAGAAAAGAAAAAAGAACAGAACAGAACAACAACAAAAAAAGTGTTAAGCTTCAGTAATTGAAAATATCCTATCAGTGATCTTGTTTGCATGATAAAATGAGATAAAATTAAATTTTCCAATGTTCTCCTCCGCAGATTCTGTACATAAAAGGGCTGAACATGTCGCTCCGTTTTGGACAACATCTCATCAAGCCTTCTCTTGTGTTTCTGAAGACGGAGCTGTCTTTTGCACTTGTGAACAGGAAACCTGTCGTCCCAGGCCGTATCCTTTTTTCCTCCTTCTGGTTAGGAAGTATCAAATATAACAGATGGCTTTGGATCTCTGGCTATCTGCCTGGAAGTGGACACCTTTCCTCGCTTCTTGCAGAAGAACAGGTAAGATGTTATTCATATTTATTCTGAAGCCAGTCAGTGGAATATAATATGCTTGATCAGTGTTGCAGAACTTTTGAAAGAGGTTGCTTAGCAACGGTGACCAAAGAGGTGATTTTTCTCCTGACCTTTTCACCAAAGGGAGATATATAAATAAACAGGCATTTAGCATTTTTGAAAAAGGAGTTGAACGTGCTTCAAAGATCCTCTCTGTTTTAATTGTTGCATTATTGCACCAGAAATTAGACGTTTGTGGGTTTCAGTGTGTATGAGGGACAAATCCAGCTGGAATGGCTAATTTCCCAGGTGAGCAATGGCTTTTTGAGGGAACAACCAAGATTCAACAATAAGTCATATGCTCTTATGCCCTAGGATCAGTCTTAGATATCTAGAGGCATATAATGAAAGAGTCCTCTGTTTGAGTTCCTAGAAAGTTCTCAGAGTGAGAAATGTTGGTCTTGGCAGACAAATAGCTGAACCTGGCCTAAACAACTTCCTAGGTATGAAAAGGTGCACACAGACTAATTGTTTTGAGAGATTTGGGTCCTGAAATATGACATGAAATCTCAGATAGAAAAGATACTGCTCAAACCTAATGGGTGAGTTGGTTCCTTTGTTTAGATCTAAGCTAGCTTTTTGTGTATGAAAGTTAGCATTAAACCTTCAAAGCACAATCGAGCAGTTAAAGGTATTAGAACAAGCACCCTCCAAATGTATGGAATTCTCTCTCCAGTAAGTCTATACATTTGCTTTGCTGACTGAGGAATTCTGGGAGTTGAAATCCACAGGTCTTCAAATAGTCCAGGTTGTGAAACACTGTCTTAGACTGGTCTTCAGCTGGTGACTGCAAAAAATAGCACAGTTGAAAACAGTGGCCCATATAAACATCTAGAGAACCCTAGCAGAACTCTTCCCCTTTCATCTGGATGTGTTTAATTATTATGTCTAATACAGTGGTGGGATCAGAGGTGGGTTCCTGCCGGTACGCTCTTACCTGTTGGTCGCCGCAGAGCCGAAGAAGCCGGTGGTGTTCGTGGCATGGGGCTTCCCCCGCCCGCTTTCCCCCGCCCACCTGGACACCGCCATTTGCGTTCTTTTGCCCTCTGCGCAAGCATAATGCTTTGCGCACGCACAGAGGGCAAAAGAACGCAAATGGCGGCATCTAGGCGGGTGGGGGAAAGCGGGCGGGGGAAGCCCCGCGCCATGTACGCCACCGGCTTCTTCGGTTCTGCAGCGACCAACAGGTAAGAGCGCACCGGCAGGAACCCACCTCTGGGTGGGATTCAAATAATTTAACAACTGGTTCTCTGCCCTAATGATTTCTTCCAACAACCAGTTCACCAAATTGCTCAGCAAATTAACAACTGGTTCTCCCAAAGTGGTGCGAACTGGCTGAATCCCACCACTGGTCTAATAGATGCTGAGGATAATGGAGGGTGGTTCATTTTATAGCACTGGAATCTCAGTGCCCATATTTATAAAGAAATCAAACGCATAGTTGAAAAACAGTGGTCTTTCCAATAGTGATGAACTTCATTAGCCTAGAAACTATTGATATGGCTGTCAATAGCTGCCAATTACGATGGCCGTACATTACTGCTTACATTGGAAACACTTTTCTCTCAGGGCCAATTGCTGGAGAACATCATGGTTACAGAGGGTTTTGCTTCTGCTTGCTGCCTATGGTTTATTCATGGCATATTTGATTGACCATTATGGAATCAAAATAATTAGGCCTTTGGAGTGATCCAAATAGGTTGTTCCCTGTAATGGCCCAAACTTCATGGAATAGCCTTCCATTGAGTATTGATTATCCTTCATGAAATAGGGCTTCTGAAAAGTTTTGATCCTTGATGGTTATCTTGAATGGAAATGATAATATGAATGTATGGTATAAGCAGGGGTGGGTTCTAAGTTACCTCGCTGCCAGTTTGCTTCCTCCTGCGCCGCGTGCCCACGTTTTGCAGGCACGCGCATGCGCAGTGCCAAAAAAATATTTTTTTTTAAAAAAAAGCCCAAAACAAGATGGCGGCGCAGGCACAGTGCCGGAAACTCAGCTTCTGCGCATGCACAGAAGAAGAAAAAAACCCTGAAAAAATTTCCAAAAAATTCAAAAAAAAATATTCCAATTTTTTTAAAAAGGTGGTGGCGCCTACTTACTGGCCCCAACCGAACCGGTTCCATGATGTCATTGTGATGTCACCAGCGGTTTGCTACCGGTTTGAGTGAACCGGTCCGAACGGGGAGGAATCCACCTCTGGGTGTAAAGTACTTATAGACTTAGTCAAGTCATTAGCTGTTTTTCATCTCACTGTGTGCATTTTAATGTTTACATTTGAAGACCTTATAGCAGTCATGATGTAAATTATTACTGTGGATGTTTATCTTGTTTTATATGGATTATAAGCTGCTGTGAGTCCGTGTGGATTTGACAGCACAAAAATTTAACAAATAAATGCATAAGTAAATGTAATCATACAATAGCTGGCAGGCATCTTGCTTTAAAAGCTAAACTTTGGACCTCGGTAAACAAAGCAGAGTGATACATGCTTCCCAATTAGACTACAATATGGACGATTTTACATTAGTGCATTAATGAATCTTTAAAGCAAGTTGAATCCACCTGTTTATTTTAACAGAAAAAAATGTTGAACTGCGTAATCATATATACATGAGTGTTTCCGCATGTTACAATATGTATTGCAATATGCACTGTTGAATAAGTGTTTACTTAAAGAAAAAGCATCCTTCCCAGCATTTAACTAAGAGAGAGAAATTAAAAGGGGGGGGGGAGAAGAAAGGCTATATACTGTGTGTGTAAAAAAAAAATCAAGATTGAGGTTTTGCCCACACAATTGAAGTCCTCTTTTTATGTATATCATACAGTCCAGTAGATTTGCCTGGGTTGGGTACTACCCTGATAAAAGCAGAATTTGGTAAGTAAATAAAGTGCTTGTGAGCCAGGAGAAGATAACCATAAAGGAACATTCGCCTGTCCTGACAGGGAATATATTTCCCATATTTTACAGCAGTAATTTTATCTACTTGGGTCTGACTCACTTAGAGAATGCCTTTTAATATATGTTTCCTAGCAGACAATGAAATATTAACATATTTGAATTTCTGTAAGTTGCAGACAAAAGGAATGGCTTTAAAAGCTGATTCAATTCAGATGTCAGGTTAATTAACTTGTGTGTTTTGAAATATTCAGGTTTCCAAAGAGGAGGGGTAGACATTTAGGCCGGGGGATTATTCATAAAGTGAGCCATGTTCTGGGAAGGCTGCCTAGCTAGCATGAAGTGCTGGAAACATTAGCAGCTCCAAGGAAGGAGACTAAAATTTAGCATACACCAGTGATCCCTCTTGGTTGCTCTCATGTCATCATAATGTTTAATATGCGCATACACATTTTATTAAGACTTTCTCTTTCTCCAATTGATAAGCCTGCACATTCAATCATGTATTTCCTTTGTAAAACACTGGGGTTAATACATCTCCAAATTCAATTAGGTATATTTGATTTAAACAAATAGCTTGAAAATCCAATCTAGCCAGTGTGTGTAATTTTGGATTCATAAATGATCTTGTTTGACCTGTTTTCCAATCCCTAGATTTGATTTCTTTTCTCTTTTATGGTGTTCATGTTATTTCTTTCTCTCCCATATCTATAAACTAGACAACATTTATTTTAGCTCCCTGAACTTATAATTCTGTATTAGTTTTATGTTCATTTTTGCTGGCTTTTGAAACTGGAACCACAGTATGGCTTTATGGACGATTCTAAATGACTCCTGCTCAGGGATTTTTGTCCCTATGTGAGAGAAAGTTAATCATGTTCATCTTTATTATCCTCATGTTGGAAAAAAAACATTGATAAGAAGAGGCTGTTGTATATACATTAATTGCCCTTGTCAGTTACAAATAATTATCTGTGCATCCAGTTTCTTCTCTTAGAAGAGAGTTTTTATAGTTCAGGGTTGAATTATGAGGTCCTTGATGCTCTCTGAATTTGGTGTGTGTGTGTGTGTGTGTGTGTGTGTGTGTGTGTGTGTGTGTGTGTGTGTGTGTGTGCAAATGTTTCATTGTAGCATCATCAATCCTACACCAGCACTGATGATGTCAGCTAGTTGGGTAATGAAATGTCTGCAAGAAAGCAACCAAGCTCAGAGAACATTAAGGACCCCACAGTTTCTTCCTTCCTGGCTGTCCTCAAAGAATGAACAGGATGAAGAAGGAAGCTGAGTGTCAGATGACAAGCAGCCAGGACCAGAGTGCATGGACAGATTACCAGTTCATGTGATATTATTGGGATGGGAAGAAGGAAATGACTGGATGATAAGAGAGTTAGTAATCACTCACCATGATAACTTAGTGGCAACTAATCACAATTGGAAATTCAAGCCTTGTGAATGCCTATTTCTAAAGGACAACTGAATATTAGCTGTCCATATATCTTGTTTGTGATACAATAATCTCAATAACTGTGTGAGAAAGATCCTAGGTGAACAAAATACAGTAGGCCTTTGGGCTAATCCAGAATTTGGATGTATGCCCATTAAATCTAAATTTTGACTGCCTGATTCCTTGTCTTCATGCCAATTTAATAATAATTCATTATTTGCTTGTTGTCTGATGTTATCTCAGCTGCAGACGTTTTTAAGGGTTTCTGAAAGACAAGACTTATATAAACAAGAAAATACTGTACAGTCTGAGAAGGACCTCTGAGGGAATAGCAGAGTTTCAGATGCCTCAGTAGTCAAGCTAGGCTTATTTACACAGCCATTATCCTGTGATAACAATCCCTTAATCTGAGAAGGTCAAAAACCAAAGCTTGCTTGTTTGAAATATATTTTAGAGAAAAACTCTGAACTTCTTTGTGTGCTTGAGGGATTTGGTGGACAGGTAGAAGATGTTTAAGAGACCTTTTATTGAGTACCTGAACTTCAAGATGTGCTTGAACTTGCTTGTTGAATAAAGACTAAACAAGAATTGTAATAAATAAAATGAAGCAGAGCTGTAAAAACCACAGCATGATTGCTGTATCCCAAAGGTATGTGCTTCAAGTATGACCAATAAAAGAATGGATTTGATTTAAAAATTGTATAGTTGGGAGATGAATAGTGTTGAATGAAATCTAGGGAATATTTTATTATTACCTTCTCATAATCTGTGTTCAGTGATTGTATTCATGGGTTTTGGATCAGCAAGGCAAGAAATGCATAATATAACAAATAACCAGTTGTTCTGATAATGACTAGTTTAAAAGATAAGAATAATTTAAATCCAGTTTTTTCTTGTGGTAAAATAGCCTTCTTCAACTGCAATTTAAACAATTCCCAGTCAGCATGGAGATGATTGGTTTAAATGTTCAACACATCTCAAAAAATAGATATTTCTGTTTCTTACCTAAGAAATATATATTGCTTTATGGCCACCTATTTTTTTTAACTTTAGATATACTTTAATAAGTTTCCATTCAATATTTGTAACAGCTATGATTTAACTTAATATATTTCTCTGGAGAACATTGGATTTTTTTAAAAAAATACTTTTTAGTAAAGAAGTGTTTTACAAAGCAAAAATAATACCGTGTTTCCCTGAAAATAAGACCCTGTCTTATATTTTTTGCCACAAAAAAAGGCACCAGGTCTTATTTTCGGGGGGATATCGTCCACTGTCTCGCCTCACTTGCATGCGTCGCTCCGGCCTCCTTTTCGCTGTCAGAGGCCTTCAGGAACTTCTTCGGCTTCAGATAGTTGCAACACACTATGGCTCATTTCTTCTGCAGTCAGCAAGGCTTTCCTGAAGGCCTCTGTAGCCCATAACAGAGCTCCAGATTGATCCAGAGCTCTGTTATTGGCTACAGAGGCCTTCAGGAAAGCCTTGCCAGCTGCAGCAAAAGAAATGGGCCAAGGTGTGCGAGGCTGGCTGAAACTATCCAAAGGTAAGTAGTAGGGCAGCTCCAGGGGTGAAATGCTGCCAGTTCAGAAGGGCCGGTCAGTCGTTGCAGAGCCGATGGAGCTGGCGGCAGTCACGGCGTGAGGCTTCTCCCGCCTGCTTCCCCCGCCCGCCTGGATGCTGCCATTTGAGTTCTTCTACACTCTGTGCATGCGCAAAGAGTTCTGCGCATGCACAGAGCGTAGAAGAACTCAAATGGCGGCATCCAGGCAGGTGGGGGAAGCGGGCGGGAGAAGCCCTGCGCTGCGACCGCCGCCAGCTCCATTAGCTCTGCAACAACTGACCGGCCCTTCCGAACTGGCAGCATTTCATCCCTGGGCAGCTCCACCCTCCCCATCCCCACCCTAGCTTAATTTTTACTCGTGTACTCTGGAGTCGATGGGATCTTAAATAGGGCTTATTTTGGGGCTAGGGCTTATATTGGATGTACATGTAAAAATTAAGCTAGGACTTACTTTCTGAGTAGGTCGTATTTTCGGGGAAACACAGTAACAAAGAAAAAAGAAGGTAAAAAAGGAATAAGAAAATAAGAAAGAAAAGAAAGAAAAAAGATAAACAAAAGAAAAGGGAGAAATATGCCGTCCTGAGTCCTTCGGGAGTTGGGCGGCATATAAAAATGACCAAACAAACAAACAAACAAATAAATAAATATAAAATAATATCTTCCAAACTTTTTTACACCATGCATCGTGATTCCCTTCTTTCCATATTCTAACTTTCCTAATCATTCAACCCACATATCATAAGTTCATTGATTTCCATGTTCAGCAAAAACAAGTTTATTTCCAGCCATTGACAAATTATTAATTTTTTCCCTCTGATCAAACAAATCAATTTTGCCATCTCTGCAAATTCTGACATCTTCATTAACCATTTCTCCATTCTGAGTATTTTAGCCTGTTTCTATCTTGCTGCAAACAATAACCTTGCTGCTCCTACCATGTACAAAAACAATTGTGCATACACGTTTTCTAATCATCTGTCCATTAGTCCTAGCAAGAAAAGTTCTTGAAGAAAATTGGGATCTGGATTGCTTAAATATTTAGATTTCTCAAAGTTTCTGCTCTCATGCTACCCATGCCTTACATTAGGGTTTTTACAGAAAAATTACATTATAGAAAAATCTCTGAAATGCCTGCCTTTTGTACAAACTGGAAAAATATAAGGGATCCTGGTCTTTATTATAGGTGTGCCATGTTCTCACATAGTTTTTATTTGTATTCTAACCAATGTAGACTCTCATTTTTTTCTAAAAAAACCCTTGCCACTAAGCAATAGCAATAGCACTTAGACTTATATACTGCTTCATAGTGCTTTACAGCCCTCTGTAAGCAGTCTACAGAGTCAGCATATTGCCTCCAACAATATAGATCCTCATTTTGCCGACCTCAGAAGGATGGAAGGTTAAGTCAACCTTGAGTCAGTAATAATTGAACTGCTGACAGTTGGCAGAATTACTGTATTTTTTGGAGTATAAAATACACCTTTTTTCTCCCTAAAAGAGGGTGAAAATCTGGGTGCGTCTTATACACCGAATGTAGCCCCGCCCAGCCTCTGAAACGGAGCTTTGCAAGGCTAAAACAACCTCTCAAACTGAGCTTTGCAAGGCTGAAAAAGCAGCCTTTAAAACGGACCTTTGCAAGGCTAATATACCTGTTCCAGGCTATTTGCTAAGGACACTAGCCAGATGGATGCTAGTAGACAGAATTTTTTTTTCTTATTTTCCTCCCCAAAAACTAATGTGCGTCTTATACTCTGAAAAATACAGTAACCTGCAATCTTGCATTCTAACCACTGCACCACCAGGTCTCTCACCAATGTTTTTTTTGTTGATGGTCAGTTTGCTTGTTTTCAGAGAAATCCCATCTATTACAATCTTATAATTATAATAGATGGGATTTCTCTGAAAACAAGCAAACTGACCATAGTCTGGCAAAAGTTGATATCTGAATTTTTTCTCCCTTCCCATTAGAAAGCTCCAGATGTACTTGAGTTGAGCTGGATTCGTTCCTGGTGACATCATGAACACATCCATGGAGTTTGCTTGGCAATAATATGGAAGTCCCTCACTTTTCCATGTGATCTTAAAAATAACTCAAATAACCACTGCACTTGCAGGAGATCAATAGGGGGTGGTCAGCTCTTCTGGCACTCAGCAGTGCTTATATAGCCCTTGAATCATTTGGGTTCTGTTTCCTGGTTTGATTCACACACTGGGCTTAACTTGGATCTCCAGAATGTCCACCCACGGGGACACTCAGTGGAATTTATGTGTCAGATTTATATGGCTGCCCATTGATCCAGTGAAACTCAGGGTGGAACAACATCCTTTCCCACTATTATTATTATTATTATTATTATTATTATTATTATTATTATTATTATTATTATTATTATTATTATTATTATTATTATTATTATTATTATTATTATTATTATTATTATTGTGACCAATCGTCCTCCTTTAGTGAGGACAATCCTTCTTTTGTAAGTTCTGTCCTACCTTGAAAAGTGTCCTCCCACATGTCCTCCTTTTCGATATTTGAAGACTAATCTGTTGCACGTTATGTGACGTATTTGTATTTGACATGACAATTCGTCAAGGCTCGGTACAGTGTGGTATAAGACGCGAGACGCATGCGCTCCGCACGGGAGACCTTGAGAGACAGCGCCGCATGCAAGTGGCTTTGTTTACTTCTTATGTTATGTTGATGCTCTAGCTGCAGCACTTGCCGTAAAATTCAATATGAAGGATATTTCTTGTTCAGATATTTCCAATATATTGTTAGAAGATGATACATTGACAAAAAATATTAATTCAATGGAAAAGTACTTATTTAAATAATAATTAACAGGCATGTAAGCATAATTACAATATAAAATGTTACAAATGTTTTTATTATGCATATATCATATTATAGTGCAGTGGTGGCGAACCTTTTTCGGCTCGCGTGCCAAAAAGGGGGGGGCGCGCTCGCGTGCACTCGCGTGCCCACACCCATTCCCTCCCCCCCACGCATGCGCACAACACCCCCCATGCTGCCCCCTGCGCATGCGCACACACCCCCACCCCTGCGCAAAGGCTTACCGGAGCCTGGGACGATGAAACCGGCAAACCGGAAGTGCGAAAAAACGCACTTCCGGTTTGCCGGTATGCTGTTTTTTTCCACTCCGGAGGGTTCAGGGAAGCTCCCTGAAGCGCCGGAATGCAAAAAACTACAAAACGGATAAACCGGAAGTACGGAAAAGTGCACTTCCGGTTTGTCCGTTTTGTAGTTTTTTGCATTCCGGAGCTTCAGGGAGCTTCCCTGAACCCTCCGGAGTGGAAAAAACAGCACACCGGCAAACCGGAAGTGCGTTTTTTCGCACTTCCGGTTTGCCGGTGGGCAACCCTCGCGTGCCGGCTTCTATGGCTCCGCGGGCCACCTCTGGCACGCATGCCATAGGTTCGCCACCACGGTTATAGTGTATTATTGTTGCAATGAATAAAATGTTTCTTTTATTTACGATATTTTTTTTCAATTTATTTGTCCTTTTCATTGTAAAAAAGTTGGTCACCTTATTATTATTATTATTATTATTATTATTATTATTATTATTATTATTATTATTATTATTATTATTATTATTATTATTATTATTATTATTATTATTATTATTATTAAGCTGAGAAGTCTCTGCAGTTTGAAAGAGGTTTTTTTTAATATAGCAACTAGGTAGGGAGTGGGTATGTAGTAGGTTTGTAATTCCTAATTTGAGGTCTGTGTTAGTCAAGCTTCACCATGGGATGGGATGTAATAGATTTCATCAATTGATCTTACGGATACCATATCTGGGCTGCAGAAATTGAGACAGTTATTAGCCCAAAGAGCCATTGCCCAGTTATGGGGAATCAGAAAAAAAAGAAGGCTGGAGAGGAGAGAAAATTCAATATTTTGCCTTCTATTAAACTGGTGTTTCATAACTGCCCCCCCTCCCCCAGCCTCCAAATGTAGCTATCTATGAAGTCCTTGTTTTCGTCCTGGGTTAATGCATGAAAAATGAATTTGGACATTAATAGAATCCATTTGCGGAGTAGGGCTTTTATTGTAAATAAAATTATTCATTTGTTATGTCCTATTGTTTTCAGCAGACACAGTATTGATCGCTGAGTTTCTGCTCAGGGATGCTATAAGGAAAGCTAACATAAGAAGGGAACAGAACGTTTGTAAATTGATTGAATGTAAAACATAATGACAGAGACAAACATTATTTCTACAGCACAGTTATATTATACAAAGTATTTTTCAACAGCTTATTGAGCCGGTTTTGAAAAGAGCAGGAACAATGGGCAGGATGTTACTGGCACCAAACAGCTTTTTGGTGATTCATGGAGAACATTGTGACCTTACAAAATCTGCATTCAAAATGAAAATGGACTTTTTAAAAAACAATCTTTTTAGTCTACTTTTTAATGCAGTGAAAACTTTGGTGCGAAGATAAACTTTGATAGCAGTAGGTGAATTGCTTCAGGAGAAAATTGAGTTTTATACATTGGGTTTCTAGAAGACAGGTAAAGAAGCTCATAAAACCTGTAGGCACAAATTGAGCAGAATCCAGAAGTTAGTGGTCTAGTAGGATCCAATTTGGGGAAAAAATGTTTATAGGAAACCCAGATTATTATCCTAGATGCTGAAGCCATTTGAACTCAATTATGTTCAATTAGATGTTAAATTTCTAGGCTATAGCGGATATTATATTTCACCAGTTCAGAGGAAAACAGTAAATCTCCTGAAAGGGATGTTCAATCAAGGAAGAGAGCAATAAATGGAGAGCACATCTTTGATCTAAACTTTGTTTTCCTCCTGATTCTGTTACACTTCAGTTTTAGGCTTTTTTTTTCTTCAAAAGTTTTAAAAGGTCCATCAAATTTTCTGCTAGTGAAACAAGCAAATGCTCATTTGTAATGTGCACAGACAGGGGTGGGTTCTAACTTACCTCGCTGCCGGTTCACTTCCTCCCACGCCGCGTGGCCATGCCTCGTGGGTGCGCGCATGTGCAGTGCCGAAAAATCCAGGGGGGAAAAGCTGAAAACAAGATGGCGACGTATGCACAGTGCTGGAAACTTGGCTTCTGCGCATGCGCAGAAAAAAAATCAGGAAAAAATCCATTTTTTAAAAAAAAAAGATGGTGGCGCCCACGGAACCGGTGACTGAACCGGTTCCATGATGTCATCATGACATCACCAGCAGGTAACTATTGGTTCGGGAGAACCGGTCCGAACCGGGAGGAACCCACCTCTGGCACAGGAGATCACGTGTGCTGTAATAGATTTCTCAAAATTAATCTGCCATGTGAAGTGGAGTCTTAGCTGTTGAATATGGATCAGGACATATTTCAAACCTTGGGCCACATTGATTCAGATTCCGAAGAATGAAACTGGGATTCCTCTGATGCAGATGAAATCTGTATTGATTGGAACCCACATAAAGCTGTGATTAGTCATGCAGAGTATGGGGGATCATAGGAAGAGAGAGAGACAAAAAGTCTGCAAAAGTTGAAACACTTCTCCAGAAGTACTTAAGAGCAAAGTTCTTGGTGCTCTCTGAACTTAGTTATTTTCTTGCAGACATTTCATTACCCAACTAGGTAACATCATCAGTGCCTCTGAAAACAACCAATCTCATAGAGCACCTGTTCTGCCCTAGCTACGGCCCACAAGAATGCAGCACACACAAATTCTGTCCAAACTTTCGTTTACTAAATTAAAGACTACTAATGAGCTTTCTTAATAGTCGGCAAACACAAATACAGTGTAAAGCAGTGTTCGCTGAACACCGGCTGTTAATTCAACTCCTTTATTTATTTATTTATTTATTTATTTATTTATTTATTTATTTATTTATTTGTTTATTTATTTGTTTATTTATTTATTTATTATATTTATATGCTGATTTGTATAATAGATTTGTATGCCGCCCAACTCCCAAAGGGACTCTGGGTGGCTAACAACATATCAGATACAAAATCTAAAAAACAGTTAAAAATTTAAAAGCAAAATTAAAACTATGTAACAATTTAGAAAAGCATTCAATTATCCAATCATTTCATTAACAGCCAGCACGAGTCCATGACATAATAAATCAAGTCTGAGCAAACAGTCTTGGAGATATCAGGAAGCTTACATAGGTTGGCAAAATGCCCAGAAGCAATTTGCAGGAAGAATGCCAAGAGAGGGAACAAGAGCCGAGCATATGTTTCTGAATTCAAGACAGGAAGGCATATAAACGAACATTGTTTCCTGCAAATTGCTGCCTGTGTCATCATCCCTTAAATAGGCTAGGGGAGTGGCCAATTAGCCCCAAGCCTTACTCTCGAGGAGACCTCCTTCTCAGGCACCACTCCTGTCTTTTTGGCAGCTCTCCGTGCCCATGCATTAAGAAGAGGCTCCTCCTCTTCTTCCTCGTCACTGATGGAAGTTTCTGGATGTTCTGAAGGCCCTGGCTGAATCTCTGCCTCTGGCACCGAGTCCTCTCCACCTCCTCACTGTCCTACTCGGGTGCCAGCTGCACAGGCCGCTGGCGCATCACCACATCAGCCTCTTCTCGGGCGGGATCCGCTATCATCACCACAGTTCAACCTTGAGCCGCAACTTTTGTCTTCTAGAGCAGTGTTTCTCAACCTTGCCAACTTTCAGATGCCTGGACTTCAAGCACAGCTGGGGAATAACTCTAGATGTTTTTGTCAAGAAACACTGCACTAAAGTACAAGAGATGCAATTTCTGATTACTGTGGGAGAGGGATATTGAAATAATATATGGCAAGATTTTTCATGGTCGGTTGTTAGATCTCTCTCCAAGAGGAGGGACTTGAAAACAGTTTGGTGGCATTAGTAGATCCTGGGAGAATGTAATATTGGAAAATGTTGGAGATACGTTGCCCCTGACATAGTTTGCTTCATGACTAGCAGCCATACCTATTGTACTGCACTTTGGTGCCAGTTAGGAAAACAGTGTTCTGCTGTTTTTCATGCACATTAGCTTCCTAGCCCTTGTATAACCTCTACAAGTTTTTAAAATAATATTTCTTATCTGCTATACTGTATGTTTCCTTTATTCTGCCTTTTTCCCAAAAAATGTGTGTTAATTATGATGGTTGACCATATTCTTTCTGAATAGTAAAGGAAGGCTGCTCTTGCATTACATTCTGTTTATTTGATTGATTTAATGACTCTACTGCCTGGGCTGGTCAAAAATCGAATAGTATTCCAAGCAAGCAAATGCTGCTTTCATATTATTCAACTATAACATCATGTTTTTTTTATTGCGAATGTAACAGTTTTCATTATAGCAATGCAAAATAATAGGGTTGCTCTGTTCAGCCAGTTGCATCTGCATAGTTTGTTAAATAGGTGATGAAAGTATAAAAGGTTCCTTTTGGAAGTGTGTAAAATATTAATACAATACTGATCCCTTAGGTCCGTGTAGTTTTATTTACAAGTGAAGATATATTATTTTATTTTACTTAACTGAAGCACTGTGTAGAAGATCTATAATAGTCTACCTCGCTTCCCAAAGGCCACTTGATTGCCTCATTTTGGCCCGAATTCGGGGCCAATTTATTTCTTTAAATCTATTTCTTATCTACCCAATGTCAACGCATAAAGTTAAGCAAAGTAATAAATCAAAGAAATAAGCACACAGAAAAGTCCAAGTAGTCTTAGGAGGCAATCTTAAGAGATGATAGCACCTAACAGACTTGTTTGGGCTTTGAAGCTAATCAGAGTTGGGTTTGGTTAGTATCTGTGTCAGAAGAATAATTTGGGGACCCAACTCAATATTTCCAACACAGTTATACAAATTTAGAAATCCTTCCCACACCTGGATGAGATTACTCCAGGGACTGTCAGGACACCTGGCTAGATTAAATAGTGCAAACAATATTCCAAAACGAGGTAATAGCAAATAACTGCATGTGTGGATATACTCCCTGCCCCCCCCCCCAATAATTGAACTAAAGGAGAGCCTATGAGCAGGCGGTTGAACCCTGATGTTTAAATAGCTCCATTCAGCTCTGTGGTTTGATGAGATCTTCTCAACTTGGAAAGTTGAGAGAACTCCCAACAGTTTCTCGTGATGTCAGTTCCTGTGAATTGGCTGTTCTGAAAATGGTCACAACTTTGTAAGAACAGCTGGGCAGTTCTTATCATAACATTATTTTTCCCCATGACAAATAACTGCCCTTCATAGCACTTTTCCTTTGAAGGAAAAAGTACGACATTAAAGAGCATAAATGTAGAATAGTTTTAGGCTCACGGTTCTTTAAAAGCCCAACTTTATGATGGATGCGATATCTAAAAAAATAAATGATTTCTCCCCTTTTTATTCTTAACCTCATGGAGAAGAACTTAGTAGCTGTGAATACTATGAACAAGAACAAAAAGAAAATTGGCAAACGTGGCTTTGTAGTAACAGGCTGCTTAAATAAATCAGTGAGCGGTACGTTATTCTCGAATATTGCCCACAGCCCGGGATGTTTTATTTCCCCATCTATTCATTAATGTTTTTACTACTGGATGGAGGAGCTCTCTCTCTTCCCAATCTTAGTATCTTGGAGTTAAAATGATAGTTTTAACTCCATGTTTTGTATATGTCATATACATGTGATGATTTTCCCACTCGTCATGGTAACACCTTTATAATCACTTTTTCCTTTATTTGCATTATCCTTAAAAAAAACTGGAAGAAGAGATGGCAAGGCCTGAAATTATTATTGGTGATTGATTGATGGATTAATGCAGGGGTGGGTTCTAACTTACCTCGCTGCTGGTTCGCTTCCTCTTGTGCTGCGTGGGCGTGCCGCGTGGGCGTGCCACGTGGGCAGTGCCGCATGTGCAGTGCCAAAAAATAAAAAAATTCCCCGCCCAAAAGCCAAAAACAAGATGGCGACGCATGCCCAGTGACGGAAACTCGGCTTCTGCACATGCGCAGAAGAAAAAAAAACCGGGAAAAAATAAAAATAAAAATAAAAAATAAAAAAATAAAAATTCAAAAGAAGAGAGGGCGGTGTCCACAGACCGGCACCGACAGAACCGGTTCTGTGACATCATCGTGACATCACCAGCGGCTTGCTACTGGTTCGGCCGAAACGGTCCGAACCGGGAGGAACCCACCTCTGGATTGATGGATTGATTATGTGCCATCAAATAGTTTTCAACTCCTAGTGACCACTTAGATATTCTCCATGACAATCTATTTTTAACCTGTTCTGTCAAGTCTCCCAACAGTGTATCTGAGTCCATCCATCTTGATGTTGATTGTCCTCTTCTTCTCTTTTATTCCATCTTTCCCAGCATTAGAACCTTTTCCAGAGAGATGGGTCTTTACATAATATGTCTGAATTAAGATAGTTTGAGCCTCATCATTTATGCCTCAAGTAAGAACTCTGGATTGATTTGTTTGATGAGCCATTGGTTTGTTTTCTTGGTTGTCCATGGTATCCTCAGTAGTCCTCTTCAGCACCAAAGTTAAAGAGGTCAATAGATGAATTTTCCATGTGTATTATATGTTTAAGACAAATACTTATAACTGCTGTGTCTGCCAAAGACAGCCTTCCCATACTGAACAGCCTTTATCAAACCAAGATTTTAACTTGTATTATTTGTTCCCAGAAATGGCTTTATTCTTCTCTTGTCTGACTTGAAGCATATTTGTGATAATGGGGGACTTGGAAAAATATTTTGCATTATTCTTACTACCAATAGACTGCTAATCCCAGAAGAGACTTACTAAGCCTTAGAATGTCTGTATGAACATTTATTTTATTTAGCATATGGCAAAAATGTTTTTTTTTAAAGCACCTTACATTCTCAGTGAACAAATATGTTTACAAATTCAAAGGTATATAGTCAATGCATGATGGAGTTGCATACAGAAAGTCTCTGAGATTTCCCTGTTGTGCACTCAGAGGGCACTGTTCCACAATATGTCTCATTGTCTGCTTTGAAACAACACAGCTACATTCCAAAGAGGAGAGCTTTCTCCATTTATGGAAGAGACTAGTGCTTGCTAGTCATGTTGAGTCCTAATCCTATTAATAGGGGTGTCAAACTCAATTTCATTGAAGGCCAAATCAGGATTGGGTTTGACCTTGGAGTGTGGGTGTGGGGTGGGCATGGCCATGGTGGGTGTGGCCATGGTGGGCATGACACAGAACCGCACCTCCGCAGACATGGTTTTATAAACTTATAAAAATAGGGAGGCGTACATTTCTGTGATTTTGGTTTTTTAATACTTACTTGATCTACTTGATCACCTTATGAGAGAGAGACCAGATCAAGAAACTGACACCATAGGATAAGGTGACCAGACGTCCCGATTTTGGCGGGACACACCCGCTTTTTCACCATTTGTCCCGCGTCCCGCCCGCCCTCTTAAAAAGTCCCGATTTTTTAAAACAATGCCCGACTAGGGCATTCTTTCAAAAAATCGGCCTGCAGGCACTCGAGGACGGCCAGGTTGGGCCCAGCCGCAGGGGCAGCAGCAGCAGCAGCAGGCCCTCTCAAAATCGGGACATCTGGTCACCTTACCTTGGGGAGGAGCGCCAAGCGATAGGCGGGGAGGCCCGGCCGGCTTCTGTGAGCTCCTTCCTTCCCTCCCTTCGTCCCTCCCTCCTTTCCTTCCCTGCCCGCCTTCCCCTCCTGGCCGCTGCCTGCTCGGGGTCCGGGGAGCACTTCTGCGGGAGACTGGCCGGTAAGTGAGCCGCGGGGGCGGGGGTTGTATGCTTGGCAAGCCTTCCCAATCCCGGGGCTCTTTTGCAAAGGGAGCAGCTGCTCTCGCAAAGCCCCGCGGGCGCCCGGTTGCAAAGCCCGCCTGCCCGGCCGGCTCTTGGCCCCACCTGCCTGGTGGAGGGCGCTCCCCTCCGCCGGCTCCTCCTCCTCCTCCGCCCGGGCCCTTCCCGGCTGCCCGAGCTCCGTCCCTGCCTCGGCGGCCACTCGGGGAGGAACAGCCGGCTCGTGGTCTCCCATCCCGCTGCTCACCTTTTCCACCAGCCATTCCAACAGCCAGGTGTAATTCAGCATCAGGGCTACTAAAGGGTGACTTGCGCGCCGCCTCCGCGGTCCAGGCTGCCGGCAAAGGGGGAGACGAGCGGTCTACAACTGGCAGCAATAGGAAATAAATTCCTCTGGACTTAAATGGGTTTTATTTCCTAATGAATGACCTTTAGGATTTGGCTCCAACTTTTTTTCCCCTTCCCTGGAGTTGGAGTGAGAGTCGTACCAAGATAAAAGTATTACTCCCCGCAGGGAAATTCTAACGCGCTGTATGTAATCGGTTAATAGCAGGAAGGGAATGAATGAATGAGAGAGAGAGAGAGAGAGAGAGAGAGAGAGAGAGAGCAGCGAAGTCGCCCTTAAGGCTGCGGTCCGACCAATGGCTCAGCCGCCTGTCCAACTTACTCAAGAAGTAGGGCAGTTGCTCCTGCGTCAATGCTGCAAGTTCCCTTTCGGCCAAGCAGGAGCAAATTACCAGCAGGGAGCAAGTGAGGAAGAACATCACCCCGAGCATTTTCCACCGGAACTTAAAAGGCTCTCGACCGGCCAGCCTTCGCGGCGAGTTGGCGGGGAAATTAACAGCCTTGAGGCGAGGAGAGACCCAGAGAAAAAAAAACAAAGGGGGCGGCGGAGGGAACCGCCGCGGCAGCTCCTCTTTGCTCTGGGGCCGAGCCGGGAAGACCTTCCCCCATCGCTGCCTGAGGAAGGAGAGAGGCGTTTCCCAATCCCCTCCCCCGTCCCGGTGAAGGGTTGAAGAGAAAACGCAGGGCATCTTTGCTCTCCTAAGGGGGAGGAAGAGGAGGGCCATCGAGCTTGTACCCAGCTTGCAAGTGGGCTTCTCTAGGACGCTCCAATCTAGCTAGGTTAACTGTGAACAAACGTCGAAGGGGGTGGGAAACCCCACTGGGCCCATTCTCCGTTTTGTTTTCATGGATCGGGGCGGTAGAGCGCAGACGTGAGGCTCCTCGGAGGAGCCGAAAGAGATGGGGCATTTTAGCCTGGAGGCGGGAGGCGAGAAAAGGCCTCCCGCCTCCCCCCCCACCTGGACGCCGACATTAGCCGTCTTTTGCCCTCTGCGCATGCGCAGCGTTCTGCGCATGCGCAGAGGGCAAAACTCAAATTGCGGCGTCCAGGTGGCCCCGCCCCCCCGTCGGTGTCCCGCTTAAGAAAAAAAAAATCTGGTCACTTTACCATAGGAAGACTAGAACTATACATTATTTACATAGGTTTTGGGCCTGGAAGGCCTCCTGGACCACTCTGGAGGCCCTGTTTTGTGCCTGGACGGCCTCCTGGACGACTCCAGAGGCCCCATTTTGGGCCTGGAAGGCCTGCTGGATGACTCCGGAGGCCCTGTTTTGGGCCTGGAAGGCCTCCTGGATGACTCCGGAGGCCTGTTTTGCGCCTGGACGGCCTCCTGGACGACTCTGGAGGTCTCATTTTGGGCCTGGAAGGCCTCCTGGATGACTCCGGAGGCTCCGTTTTGGGCCTGGAAGGCCTCCTGGATGACTCCGAAGGCCCCATTTTGCGCCTGGACGGCCTCCTGGATGACTCCGGAGGTCCCGTTTTGGGCCTGGAAGGCCTCCTGGATGAGTCCGGAGGCCCTGTTTTGGGCCTGGAAGGCCTCCTGGACCACTCCAGAGGCCAAAATCTGTTGCGGGGGTGCCCGCGCCCCGCCCGCGCCCCATTTTTGCTAACAGAGGCACAGCAGGCCGGTCCTTTGCTATTTCCACACTGGCCTCGCAGGCCAGATCTCAGCACTCCGTGGGCCAGATCCGGCCCACAGGCCTTGAGTTTCACACCCCTGCTATTAAGGTCTTACAGGTAGATTGAACCCTTTGGGTTCAGTTGTAAAGCAGGGAATGTTGTGACACTCTGGCGGAGCAACAGGGGACCATTCTTGCAATCAGGCCTGAAGCACATTGCAAGTTGTTATCCAGCAAGTTTCTGGCTGTCATAATAGATGGATGTCTGGAGCATCTGTATATCTGTATGGACAATACAATTGTGAGACCACTGCTAGTGGATGAGAATTCTTGGTGATTTTGCAGTGTTTCTAATAGCAACCAGGTGGTAGCATAGACTCTTCTTCTCTGGAATTTTAATTGATTGTAAAGAAAGAAAAAGATGAGCCTATGCAACAACTTTAGGTTCCCAAATCTAATTTTGGAATAAATTAGTGAAGATGTTTTATATTTGCAATGCTTTTTTTTTAACATCCTGTATACTTTTTTTGTTATTTGTTTTTTTTTCATATTCAATTATTTAGGCCAATGAAGTTTTACATGAGGTTAAAAAACAAGATAAGAGTACATTTCAAGCAGTAGCTCAGGGGTGTCAAACTTGATTTCTTTGAGGGCCAGATCAGCATTATAGTTCTCCTCCGTAGGCTGGCGGGGACGGGATCGGATGGACGCCTCCTGCTGGCCAAAATAGGGTGTGGGGGACACATGTGCCCCCTCATGTGCCATTTTGGCTTCCAGAGGCAGTGTGGGTCAATGGTTTCCTATTTCCAGGCTGGCCCTATGGGCCAGATTTAAGCACCCTGCGGGCCAGATCCGGCCCACTGGCCTTGAGTTTGACACCCTTGCAGTAGCTAATAGTCACTTTATTAGCACTGAAGGGCCTAGCTCAGGGGTCTGCAACCTGCAGCTCTGGAGCCGCATGTGGCTCTTTCATCCCTCTGCTGCGGCTCCCTGTCACTCAAAATATGTGTCACAACTGCCAATGTGCGATACCCGCTGGCACGTGATTTATTGAGCTTTTCGACTCATCTTTTTTTGGGGGGAGTTCAAAATGTTTTTGTTGCATGCAGAAATAAAAATGTGTTTTCTCTGTAGCAGGTCATTGATTTCATGAATGCAACACACTATATAGTTTTTTATACATAGCATAAAGGTAAAAAATTCATTTTAGATGTCAAAAGGGTTTTGTGGCTCCCAGTGTTTTTTTTTTTTTTCTGTGGGAAACGGGTCCAGATGGCTCTTTGAGTGTTTAAGGTTGCTGACCCCTGGCCTAGCTGAAGAAATGTGTGCTCTGAAAGTGAAGGGACTTGAGGTCAAATGCAGTAGTCCTGGAAGGATGTAGGTGAGGTCCTTTTCCCCCTGCCCCCTCAAAAAGCAGAGGCACCTTTGGAAAAGTCTCCTAGAGACCTTACTGTTCAGACAAACAGTCCATCAGCTAGTCAGATACTAAGCTGTTTAAATCTATAAAAGTTAATACCAGCATCCTTAAATGTGCTTGGAAAGTAGAAATTTTTCAACGTAGGGACATGACGCTGAGCTCTCACCATTATAGACTGCTTGCCAGCAAATTTACGGAGAAAAAGATTTAATTTCATATTCTTGCTAATGTACTGTGATTATTTGGAGGAGTCTCTGTACTCGGAGACACATTTACAAGGGCCATTTATCTATCTTAGAGAGCCTTTATTGCTATGAGACAGTTGTTTGTGAAGAATTCTCCCATCTCAGTCTGATTTAAATAGAACCTTATTGAAAAGAGAAATCAGAGGCTTGCTTGCAGTCTTTCCTACTGGGGCCAAATGCATCATATTTCTATTGAAAATATGATCATTCTTTCTAAATCGTCATTTATATTTAGAAATCAGCACGCTATTCAGAAGCATTCTGTCTTTTGTCCTCTCCTTTTGGGTGATACATTTCTTCTTTCTCACTGATGCGTGAATGGCCATCTTACATGTGTTGTTTCCTTCCCTTCCAAAAGAGTATTTTGAGAAGGATCTGAATTTTCTTCCTTTGACTGCTAAGTAAGGAAATAATGATGCGGCATTTCCTCAACTCCACTTTGCTTTTCGTTCAGTTGAGCTCCACAGACAGTTATCCAGTCTGTCATCAAGAGAGGCACAAACAAGAGATGGAACTTGATTTGCTGTAATTGTTTCTAAAGAGGCCGCTGATGACTCCCCAAACAAAAACTTATAAACAAGCTTCTCTGTTTTGGAACAGCAAACATCGAGACACATGCTGTGAAGAGAACTGAGAAGAAGATTGCTCAGTTTATGGTGAGGAGAGATCTAGTGCTCCAACTGTATTGCCTTAGGAAAGAATAACCGGAAAAGTGCTTCTAATTAATTCTAAGCATGTTTGGTTCGACATTCTTAAATGTTTGTATGCAGGCATGAGTCGCCATTTTTGTAACATAACAAAGAAGATATGCCAACAACTAGTGAAATCTGATATTATTCAAGATTGTTTCACCATATCGATCACCATTGTTGTGGCCTGTTGGCCGCCGGCCCCTCCAGCAGCCGAATCAGAGGAGGAGGAGACGTGGGAGTCAGGGTCAGCATCAAGGCAACCTGAGAGCTCCGAGGGGAAAGAGGGAATGGATCTGGCAGAGAGAGAGAGAGAGACAGAGGCAGAGCCTGGGCTGTCCATCAGCCCTCAGGTGGAGAGTCAACAGCCCCCAGGTCTGGAAGTGGCTGATGAGGAAGAGGAGGAACAGCTGGGTCCAGTGCCTGATGCGCGGCTGCACAGAAGGCAGAGCAGAGCAGTGGAAATCCGTGGGCCGATCCTTAGGAAGGAAGAGCCACCGCTGCTAGCGAAGCCCCACCCTACTGGTAGCTCTGGGGATAAAAGGCAGGGGACAGAGATAAATAGATGTGGCAGATAACTATTTATCTTCCAGCCAGATGGACTTGTTAGCCTGTATTGAGAGAGAAACTTTTTGCCAGGGCTGCTGGCGCTCCTAATAAAGGAATCTTTGAGTTAACTTTAGAGGGTTTGTCATGTTTGGGGAGCTGGGTCAGAACAATCTTTTTTTTCAGCTTACTAATTTTTTTTCTTTCTTTCTACCTGCTTCTGGCCTTCAGAGGTCTCCTTTTCTATTTTAGTTCTTATCATGATACAAAGTTGGAAGGGGTAGATAATAGATGGGAGGAGAAGGAAAATTTCAAGAAAAGTTAGGCTAGTAGAGTAAAAACAAGGTAAAGGAGTCCCTGCGGATTTTACTCCGCTAGTTGTTGCTGACTCTAGGAGGCGGTGCTCATCTCCATTTCAAGGCCGTTGAGCCAACGCTGTCCGAAGACATTTCCATGGTCATGTGGCCAGCATGACATCATGGATCATTGTTACCTTCCCACTGAAGTGGTACCTATTTTTCTACTCACATTTGCATGCTTTCGAACTGTTAGCTTGGCAGAATTACTGCATGATGTAGTTGCTTCCCCTTCACTGGAGATTTTCAAACAGAAAATAGATAACTCATCTTACCAGGGTTAGGGTATCCTGTAGCGTTCAGGGATTTCAACTTGTTTTCTTCTTAGATTATTTCCAACTCTGTGAGTTTTGTAAATAAATAAACAGCTCTCAATAGAGCATTAGGTGTGAGAATCTGGCTTTGTTTTAATTCCAATTTCTTAGCTTTTCCCACAAGTGCAGGATCTGCTTTTTTCAGATCAACCAACTCTTAATCCATTGGATGTGACAGGAATTGACTGGCTTGTTGTCCAAGCCTAATGTTGTGGGCTTAGAGAAAATTAGTGGCCTAGAGTCACCCAGCTGTGTTTCATATCTAAAGTGGGACAACTAGTACTAGCAGTTTTCTGGTTTCTAGCCTGGTGTCTTAACCATCAGAGCAAACTGTCTCTCATAAACCAAATGGGATAAAATGGGTAACTGAGCAATTTTAGAAGACGCCATTTTGAGGAATGTAGATGCAATGGTTTTCATAGACTGGGACAATTGAGTCAAGCTAGCTCTTATTAATAATAAATCATTGTTCCTGGCCTGTAAATTTCCAAACTCATTGGTCATGCTTACCTTCATAATCTATTAGATGGACATCTTTAATATTTTCTGTAGGATGTCACCTATTATGTAGGTTTAAGCACTACAAATCTCATTAATGGTGTTCTAAATTCTATGGGAGTAACATCTAGGGACATTCTTAGTCATCCAGGTCATGGTTGTCCCAAAGACATTTTTATATGGCTAAATGGAAGGTGAACCTGGGTGGCTCCAGTCTAAGTAAGCCAAAAGACTTGGCTGAAACTGGCATTAGGCTGTCTTAATCTAAACACTTCCCCTCATTCAGTTCTAAAGAATTTATATATGGTTTTCTAAAGCTCTCACTGAATCCAGCAAGTTGAATTTTGCTGGCAAACTAGTCTCCAGCCTGACCTACCTTTATGTTGGCATTGTAGACATCTGTTTAATCCAGTTACATCTGCCCCTCTCCCTGGTTTTGGGTCCTTCTGCTGGCAGATTTGTCTAAGGTATTGCTAGGCCTGGGAGATAACTGTCAAAAAATTGTTTTCCTCATTAAATATTATTTGTGCTTCAGTCTCCTCACCTATCCCCATCCAACATACTATATTTAGGATGTCTCCCCTTGGGATCTTCAGGCCTTGACACAGCACCCTGATTTTTATGGTGCTAAGCAATTTATGAGCAACTGAGATGACTCTACCTGGGTATGGATAATTTTCCCTTGATGTCTCATTTTCTCTTCTCCTAGTGCAACTGGAGATGGTTATAGTTATCAAGAGAACTTTTCATCTTACAAATTTATTTCTAGCAGGGGGAATCTTTTCAGAATGGGAATAATTTCTCCATCTGCTCATAATTCTGTGGCAGATCACAGTAACCTCTGGATTTTGATGAAAATGGCAATTTGGGTGTAATGAGTTATTTCCAGATCAAATAAAGCAGAAAATATTACACTACATTGTTGCCACTTTTAAAAGGAGGTAATAAAGGGGAGCGTGGTTTTAATATAAAATCGTTTTTACTGATCTTTCCTTGCGTGACTCTTTTTATTCTTGTTTTAAGTAATAAGTGAAGCTGTATTCTGTGTTTTGCTCAGATATTTTTTAAAATAAGTGCCTTCAGGTTTAATTTGATCATTCAGTAATATTGCCGTGAACCTGAATTTAATTCAGAAATTGGAACTTAAACCCTTGACCTCAGAGCTCTTATTCGGCAGAAAAATCTTTTCCCCCACCAAAAAAATAAAGATGCATATATGGGTTTAAGCCTGTCATACTTTGATTAAATCGAACTATAAATTAGATATGGAATCCAATGTAAGCTATAGAGCAGGGGTGTCAAACTTGTATTGTCACAGTGTCGTCAGGTGATGTATCACAACTTTTTTCCCTTCGCTTAACCGGGCATAGGCGTGGCTAGCACGTGACACATCCCGCCTGCGGGCCGTGAGTGTGACACCCTGCTGTAGAGCTATTCTGTTGGTGAGTTGAACATAACAGGCAAGATCCTGACGAATAAAGTTAACAATAAACCAAAGTGACCAGATTTTTTTATTTTTAAGCGGGACGGGGGGGGCGCCTGGGCGCCGCCATTTGTTTTGCCCTCTGCGCATGCGCAGAACGCTGCGCATGTGCAGAGGGCAAAACAGCAAATATCGGCGTCCAGGTGAGGTGGAGGGAGGGGGGAGGCGGGAGGGCGCTTGGATGCTTGGAGCAGGTAAGCTGCCAGCTGCCTCCTTTCCCCGTCTCCCGCCTCCCGTTCGTTGCTTGCCATCCCGGCCAAAGGGGAGGCGGGAGGCGAGGAAAGGCCTCCCGAAAGGGAGGCGGGCTCCCGAAGGGCTGCCGGCTCCCGAAGCCTCCCCTTCGGGAGCCGGCAGCCCTTCGGGAGACCGCCTCCCCTTTGTGAGGCCTTTCCTCGCCTCCCGCCTCCCCTTCGGCCGGGATGGCAAGCAACGAACGGGAGGCGGGAGACGGGGAAAGGAGGTAGCCGGCAGCTTACCTGCTCCAAGCATCCAAGCGCCGCGGTCTCCCGGTCGCCCGCCCGGCCCCAGGGCAACGGCGGCAGCGAGGCGACGGGGGGAAGAAAGGAGAGGGGGATGAGGAAGGGCTGTTTGCGCCGCTCGTAAGCTCAAAGCGGCGACGCCTCCTCGTCCCTCACCCCTCCCAACAGCAGCGGCGCCTCCGAGGGCGGGGCTAGGGATGGGGCGGGGGAAGGAGAGGAGGAGCAGCCTCCCTTCCCCCTCCCCCCAGCTTCCAGCCGCCGCCGGAGGAGTCAACAATGCGGGACGCCCGCCCACCGCCAACGCCTCCCACGGCCGGCCCGAGCTGAGAGGCCTGCTGCCTTTCAGGCCGATTTTTTGAAAGAATGCCCTAGTCGTGCATTCTTTCAAAAAATCGGGACTTTTTAGAGGACAGGCGGGACGCGGGACAAATCATGAAAAAGCAGGTCTGTCCCGCCAAAATCGGGACGTCTGGTCACCTTACAATAAACCAATTGATAAAGTTGTATTCCTGTCTTCGTTGGTTAGTATTTTTATTCCTCCTATCCTCAAGGTTTTTTTTTTTTAAAAAAGATTGGTTTCCCAGTATTAATAGCATGCCTATGACATTCTTTGCTCATCTTTCCTCCAAGAGCTCTGCATGTTTTGAAACTTTCAGCATTCGGTTTTCATGTTTTAGAACATGGGTCCCCAACCCCCTGGGGTGTGGCCCACTACTGGGCCATGGCCCATTCAGAAGCGGGCTGCACAAGTGACAGGTGAATGTGCATACACAGATCCACTTGCGTGAGCCGCGAGTGCTCGCACTTATGCGCAAAGCTCCATTTGTGCAAGTGGTGGGCGCTCATGCTAATGCGTGAAGCTCCATTTGTGTGAGCGGTGGATGTGTGTGTCTGCTGCGCAAATGGAGCTGCACGTATGAGTGTTCTCGCCTGCAACTTACACAGAACCATCCCCTTTCCTTTCTCCCCACCCCATGAAGCTGGAAAGGTTGGATACACTGTTTTAGAATATTATTTTTATATACATTTTCTTGTAATCTACCCAGAATGGATAATTGGTATTCTCTCTCTCTCTCTCTCTCTCTCTCTCTCTCTCTCTCTCTCTCTCTCTCTCTCTCTCTCTCTCTCTCTCTCTCTCTCTCTCTCTCTCTCTCTCTCTCTCTCTCTCTCTCTCTCTCTCTCTCTCTCTCTCTCTCTCTCTCTCTCTCTCTCTCTCTCTCTCCCTCTCTCTCTCTCTCTCTCAATGTTTCTGTATATGTGCACACATATCCGCAATTGTGTATGGTTAGAATGAGAGAGAAGGTAGCTGATGATAAAGTTTATTTTAATCATACAGTAGTCCTTGGCTTACGACTGTAAATGAGCATGCACATTATGTTTGTAAGTCATGTCATTCATAAGGGGTCATCACATGACTGATCTGATTTATTATCTTTTTTCTGATGGTCGTTATGTGAATCCCCCATGGGCGTTAATTGAACCTACGATGGTTAAGCAATTTTCATTCAGCATTTTAACTATCAAGCCAGTTAGGATTTGAGATATGAATCAAATTCAAATTCAAGTCTATGGCTGCATCTCATGTTATAAATATCATTCCAAATATTTTTGGAAAATGAAGTACTGCTTTAAATAGCAATGACAGTGGCAAAATCAGTGAAATGCAGCCAGCAGTTAAAAGCCATCTTCATATGTACAGTATGTCACTATGCAGATGCTTTTTCTTAAGATAAAAACGGACAACTCTGAAGTATAGCTAAGGATATTTTATCAACTGGCTGTTGTCTTTGAATAGTAAATATGACCTTGTTTCACTCCGCTGTGGTTCATCTGTATCTAACGTTGGTTAGCATTCCACTTGCTGCAGGCATATTGATCATATGCTTTTTAAGCCTCCTTGATTATATAAATTGTCCAGGCCCGTCTCAAAAAATGGGAAAGCTGCATTGTTTCCAATTAGGTGAACAACTGAAGTTTGTCCAGGGAGTGATATTTTTGTGCATATTTAAGATATTTCTTGAGTTTCGACTCCCCCAAAGCAGCTACTGTACTTGGGTATCGCTGTGATTTAAACTCAGGCCTTTAAAGCTGCTTATATGGTGCCTCAGTATTTTATTGAAATTCTTTAGGCGCAGAGGCCTCCTTTGATACCTCCAGAATGAAATTACCTAGTTCCTCCGTGAAAATTTATTTAGCCTCAGGTGGAGTAAATAAAAGCAAAATGAAGTAAAACTTTAAACTTCACTTTGCAAAGCTGTTTTCACAGTACAGGAAAATCGTCGAAACTCTTAAGATGTTGTAGCCACTTCAGGCCTGGTGATAAGAGGGATTGGTCACCAAGAAAGAATGTTCTTGTTGTTAGTGGCGAAGTCGTGTCCGACCCATCGCGACCCCATGGACAACGTTCCTCCAGGCCTTCCTGTCCTCTACCATCCCCCAGACTCCCTTTAAGCTCATGCCGACTGCTCGGCTAGAGCCGAGTTGGTGCAGTGGTTAAATGCAGCACTGCAGGCTACTGCTAGTTCAGCAGTTCAGCTGTTCAAATCTCACCAGGCTCAAGGTTGACTCAGCCTTCCATCCTTCCGAGGTGGGTAAAATGAGGACCCAGATTGTTGGGGGCAATATGCTGAACTCTGTAAACCGCTTAGAGAGGGCTGTAAAGCACCATGAAGCGGTATATAAGTCTAAGAGCTATTGCTATTGCTATTCAGTGACTCCATCCAGCCACCTCATTCTCTGTCATCCCCTACTTCTTTTGCCCTCAATTGTTCCCAGCGTTAGGCTCTTCTCCAATGATTCAAGAAAGAATACATTCAGGCAAATTGTAGAGGTGGCATAGAATGACAAAAGCTCAGAAGGAACTGAGATAATGAAGGGTTCTTAAGAAGAACAAAGGGACTTCTTTAGAGTTGGATCAAAATAAAAAGCAAGAGAAAAGTATCAATGTGCCAGTTAGTTAATAAAGCCAGCACCATATTACAGAATAACAAGAAAAAGGAGAGCTATTTTGATTCCATCTTGATTCCTGAGAGGAGAGAGTGGGAAGAAATGGATGAAAAGACGGGTTTGAAATTTGAGAATGGAGAAACCTTTTTATTTTAAATCTCAGTGGTTAGATGAAAGGCAACGGGGTTGCCAAAGAACACAAAAAAATGAGTTTCATAGGGACTTCAGATGAATCAACCTGATACAAATGACTGGGAAGATTCTAAAGGGATGGACCACTAAGCACCTTGACAAGAATGTGACAATTACCAGGTATTAGCATGGCTTTGCCAACATATTAGGCACCTGTTGCTCTATTTTAGACAAATTTGAAGTCCCTGAATACTTCTGAAATTAGCTCCATGGATACTAATGAGATGAAATGTAGTTTAGAGTAGACTTCCCCTCTAGGATTGCTATTATGGTGGATTCCATGTTAGTTAAATATATTCTTCCAAGTCATTTATGATTACATGTACTGCTTGCATGGCACATTTATTTATTTTTATTTATTAAATTTACCGTATTTTTCGGAGTATAAGACGCACCTTTTTGCCCCCCCAAAAAGGGTGGAAATGTCGGTGCGTCTTATACACCGAATACAGCAATTTTTAGCCTCCCGAAGCCCCGCCCCCGCATCCAATTTTTGCAAAAAATGGGCCATTTTTTTGCAAAATGGGGGGGGGTTTGCCTTCCCCCACCCCCTAGGAGTCCACTGCAGGCTTCCCAGATCCTCTGCATGCCCTGTTTTTGCAAAAAAATGAGCGAAAAACAGGCCTTTTTTTGTAAAAATTGGGGTGTTTTTGCCTTCTAATTACCCCATCTAGCATGACTGGAGGAGGAATTCTGGGAGTTGAAGTCCACTAGTCTTAAAGCTGTCAGGTTTGAAGACCCCTGGGTTAGGGGTTAGGGGTGCAAGGGTCTTCAAACTTGGCAAGTTTAAGACTTGTGGACTTCAACTCCCATTCTTGAGCTAGCATGACTGGAGGAGGAATTCTGGGAGTTGAAGTCCACTAGTCTTAAAGCTGTCAAGTTTGAAGTTTTTAAAAAGTATACATGGTTGTAAAAAGTGTACATGGTTGTAAAAAGTATACATGATTGTAAAAAGTATTCTGCTACACTGGTATTTTATTAAATAATATATTACTGCACCATTTGGTTCAGAATACTTTTTTCCTTGTTTTCCTCCTCTAAAATCTAGGTGCGTCTTTTACTCCGGTGCGTCTTATACTTCGAAAAATACGGTATATGCTGTCCATCTCATTGTCAAGCAACTCTTTACCCATGGTTAATTTAACATGTTTTACTCATGAACCCATTCTTTGGCCCGCATGTGGTGCCATGTTTATATGGTCCTCTGGAATGATCTTGCAGAGATGAGTATGGTTCCCACCATTACGACTTTTAGGAAATAATAAAGGCCTGGTTGTTATCCCAGGCTTTGGAGAAGGGCTGATTGTGGAATTCCCTTTTGAATTGTTTTGACTTTGTTTTGATAGGTTCATGGTTGATATTTTGCTCTTTGAGTCACTGGCATTCTTTTATATGCCATTATTGTTGTTTTTAATTGTGAACTGCCCAACGTCCTCTAGCAGTGGGATGGCTTCAAAGTTTGACCACTCAATTCATCACATACAATGCATCTTACAATGTGGTAATCTCCTCAATTGTATGTTATCATGGTCCACGTCTTCATAATCCAGAAAAGGACATGGTGGTTGTTTACCTGTATTTTGTTTTCTAGTTAGCATACAACTAGTGTGGAAAGTTAGCACCCACCCCTCTCCTAGAAGAATGAAATATTCTAGGAAATATTAAAAAGGCAGAATATTATATTTCCCTGGATGAGAAAAGGAGAAACATGTTTGTAAAGACAAAGAGCAGCTCCCTGCCCCCAGCATATATTTGGTGCACATTAAGACTGGGCCAGCCTATCTACAAAACAAAAGACCTCAGCTCCAGGATGATGGGATTATCCTTCAGGGCAAAGCCATTCAGCCACAACAGGAAGTGCTTTTGATTGCATCACTCAGCAAGATTCAACCAAGCCTGGGACACAGACAGAGTACAAAGTTAGCTAAGACCCCCGCCTGGGAGTCTGACAGCCAATAGGATACTTGCTCTTGCCACAGGAACAGGAAACTCAAGTTCAAAGCCCAAGAGAGGGTATAAATAACACTCACTCTCCACTCCATGTGGTCAGATTCACCAGGACCATGTGCTTAATGGTTCTGCTCCATTAAACCATCCTTTCCAATCACCCTCCATGTTTCCAGTGTCTTTCTCCCCACTTCGAATTGAACCCAGATGGACATTTCTTCCAACACTAGTAACCCCCCCCCCAGGTAGTCCTTGACCAACAACCGTAATTGAATCTGAAATTATGATTGTAAATCATTATGGTTGTTAAGTGGGTCACAACCTGACCTGACCTGATTTTACTATTTTTTTCATGATGGTCATTAACCGAACACTAAAGTTGTTAAACGAATGTTGTGGTTGCTAAGCAAACCTGTTTTCCCCTATGGATGCTTTTTGCTGGAGACTGGAAATGAATGCAGTAAACAGCCAAAAACACTACAAATCACAGTCTCATGACCAAGGAATGCTCCAAACAATTGTAAATGGGAGCTGGTTGCCAAGTGCCAAAAATTTGATCACATGATTGTATGGAAATGCGGCCATCGGAACTTCAACAATGGGTCGTAAGAAGCTCTGGGGAAGTCCAGAAGTCGTAACTTTGAGCAGTTGCTAAGTGACCAGTTCTTAAATGAGAACTACCTGTAGTTTTGCCTTGTTATTTAATTCAACCTAGTTATAATTCGTTCAAAAATTCCAGCTAAGTATTTTAACTGTGCAAAAGACGACATGATGACTTTCTCTGCATTTCTCAAACATGAACGTGAAAAAAAAGGGAAAAGGCTCACTTCAGTATTAAAACTAGTTAATTTTATATTAAAAAAACACCCAAGCTGTTTAATTGATCATAGCCCATGTGAAAGAAGCGCAAAAGCAAACCTCTGCTCAATTAATTATTTTCCAAGTATTAATCCATTAATATTAATAACGTAATTTATTCAGGGTTGTCTCATGAGAAATCAAATCCTGAGGTTTGCGGAGTAAAAGTTGAGCTTAAAATTCTTGTACGATAAATACAGTTTTTAAACTTTTACTTCCCATATGGAAACCTGATTGTAACTCTGCTTACCTGGCACAGTGTGTGTGGTTTTTTTTTTTTAACTTTGTTAGACTGAGTTAGTATTGGAAACCCAGGGAAAATAAATCACATTAATTCACAGCAGTTTCTTAAATCAAATTATTTTGTACAATAAATGTCTACTAAGGACTTCATTTAGAGTTGCTTTAAGAAGGTTGCTGTAAAGCCCTTTTGAAAAGAGCAAAGACACTATAGTTTTACATCCTAATCTTGTGAATATTTACTTCGGTGGCAATCCAACCCTATGCAGATGGACTGACATCCAAGTTACTATGCAGCAGATTGTAGACTGAGAAAAAGACTGATCAGTCAGTGGTGGGTTCCTACCAGTGCGGTCCACTCTATAGCACCAGTAGCGGCCCACTGGTGACGTCACAGTATCGGTGCGGTCGGTTGCCAATTTTTTTTATTTTTTTTTAAAAAATTTCTTCTGCGCATGCCCTGAAACCAAGTTTCCGGCACTGCGCATGCGCTGCCTTCCTACCCCACAGTGAGTCCAAGCTGGGGAGGATGGCTGAGGGAGCGCATGAGACGCTGAAAAAATGGGCGGCAGGAGCTATCGCCATTCCCCTCCCTTCAGCAGCCCGAGAAGCCATGAACGCGCGGTGATGATCCTAGGCATTTTCGCACGTTCAAGGCTTCTCAGCTGCTGAGGGGAGGGGGAACGGGCAGCAGGAGCCTAGGATTATCGAATGGGGAGAAGCATTCAGGCCGGACAGAGCCTCCTAGAAGAACCGCTGCCGTGGTCTCGCTGCTCCCACTGCGGCGGGCTGCGTTGTGGGTGGGCAATGCCCCCCCCGCTTCTCCGGCCACTGCCAAGCTCCTGAGGCCCACGCCCACCCGGTGACATGGCTGGCAAGCCACACCCACAAAATAAGCCACGCCCACAGAGTGGTAGTAAAAAAATTAGGAACCCGCCCCTGTGATCAGTGTGGATTCATTTAGAGCAGATATACCGGTCTATGCACAAATTATAATGCTAGATACATTATGAATGAATCAATACAGGCAGTCCTTGAGTTACGAATGTAATGGAACCTGCCAATTACATTCATAACCCAAGGATTCGTAGGAGTGAATCACGTAACTTAAACATGATCACTCCCTGCTTTCACACGTGCATTCGCTAATCGAATGTACAGGTCATTAAGTGCACAATGTATCTCAGGGTGGAGAAGGCCATGGGGACCTAGTGCTTTCCCCGACCCACTGAGATATCTCATGCTTCCATCACCCCCATCCTACCCAACCAGGTCATTTACCTTAGGTAGATTTTGATGATCAACGGAGTTGTGTCCTCTCCAGCCTCTCTGCCGTGGTTTTGCCTTGAGCAAAGGCTTGCCGAGGCCTACAGGGATGAGAGACTGCATCCCTATAGGCTCCGGTCATCTTTGCAAAAAGCCTTTGCCAATGAGAATGGACCCCGGGGCCACAAGGGGGCTGTGTGTCCTTGCGGGCCTCCATTCTCATAGGCAACAGACCTGAAGAAAGGCCTTTGCTGACCAAAACTGAGGCCCGGAGGGACACATGCATCCTTCCTAGGCTGTGTTCTCATCGGCAAAGGACTTGAGGCCTTTCTCGATGAGAACGGAGGCCCGGAGTGCGCCCCTCCCGGCCTCTGTTCTCGGCAGCAAAGGATTTTTGGGGGAAATACAGCAAAAGGCTTTGCAAACAGAGGGAAGGCTTTGGTGCTTGAGGCCTTCTCTCCGTTAGCAAAGCCTTTTGCTGCAGATCTCATCCAGGCCTCCATTTGCAGAGAACAGAGCCTAAAGTACCATGAGATCAGGTGAATCAACCCTGAGCCGGTGAGATTTGAACAGCTGAACTGCTGATCACAGTCAGCTAAAGTAGCCTGCAGTACTGCACTCTAACTGCTGCGCCACCTCGGCATCTCTGATTAGAATGAATAACTCCCTCCTGAACATAGAAAACTCATATTTTTTTCATTGATGCCCCAATGTTTTGGAACCTATTTCTTATGGAGATCTGGTCTACCCTGTCATTTCAGATTTGCAGGAGAGCCATCTAGACAGACATGAATATTGTGATGCATTGGCAAACAAATCATTTGGCATGTTTTACTTTGTCTCCTTTGATGCTGTTAGGTGTTGATTATTTATTTATGCAGGTCGGAGGGGTTTTGGTAGCGCAGTGGTTAGATGCAGTATTGCAGGCAAACTGCCCACAGCCTGGAGCTTAACAGTAGAAAAGTTGTATATATTCTGTATGTTGATTTCAGCTCTTTCAGGAATTCTGCCTGGCTTCCGGACTTCTATTGAACCAATGTAACCAGATTCCTACCGCCTTTCATTTGTGATCACTGCTGACAGCAATGCATGAGTTTTAATAAACATTAACCTTACAAATGGCATCTTCCTGAATGACAAAATTTGGAGACATTACTGTATGCCTATAAGGCATAGTTAATAGTGGTTAGGAATAACGGGGATATTGTCCAAACAGAATCTGATGATTTATCTATGCTTTCTCCCTAAAGAAAAGTTTAATAAAATGTGGTAGCTGGAAGCCCACATTAAATGAGAGGTGAAGTTAATATTTGAAATGCAATGTATTTTTAACCCTGTAGAGTTTCTGTTCCTTGAAGCTTTTTTGTTATTGCAACATATGTCTTAAGAGTTTAATACCTAGGCCATCCAAATCAGTTTTGTTCTAGGAACTACAGATTCAAATTAAACCTGTAAGCAGGGGTGAAATTCAAAATGTTTCCCTACTGGTTCTATTATTCTCCAAAGCACCAGAGGACAGGACAAGAAATAATGGTTGGAAACTAATTAAAGAGAGAAGCAACCTGGAATTAAGGAGAAACTTCCTAACAGTGAGGAGGATTAACCAGTGGAAAAGCTTGTTTTCAGAAATCATGGGCTCTCCATCACTGGAGATTTTTAAGAGGAGACTGGACAGTCACTTGTCTAAGATGGTATAGGTTCTCCTGCTCGAGCAGGGGGCTGGACTAGAAGACCTCCAAGGTCCCTTCCAGCTTCTATTCTATTCTATTCTATTCTATTCTATTCTATTCTATTCTATTCTATTCTATTCTATTCTATTCTATTCTATTCTATTCTATTCTATTCTATTCTATTCTATTCCACTCCACTCCACTCCACCCCACCCCACCCCACCCCACCCCATCCCATCAGTGATAGAAGGGAGTGGGACTTGTTCTCTGTTTATATACTATTGGCTTGCCCTGTCAGTGTTGGTGGGAGTGTTCTTGGTGGTTCCTTGATTAGGCTGTTGTTTACTGTCAGCTTCTTTGTCTGAGTTGGCAGTTTCTTGATTGGGATATTGTTTATTCTTGATTGTTGGTCTAGTATGGGTGTCGGCAACCCGCGGCTCTGAAGCTGCATGCGGCTCTTTGGGCCCTCTGCTATGGCTCCCTGTTGGGTGATCCCACCACTGGCTTGCCCCTCCCCTCACCCTCCCCTGCCAGTCACTCCTCGCCTGGCCTGAGAAGGTAAGGGCAACGGCGGGAGATGGAGAAGTGGCTGGGGCTGATTCTCTGGCGCTTCACTCTTGCTGAAGCTTCTTCTGGCCCTTGTTGATGCTGGGCATGCCTCGGTCACTTCGGGAGATGCACAATCTGCTCTCTGCCCCGAGACACTGGCCTGACTAGGCCGCGACTGACACCACATGAGGGTTGGCGGGGTGGGAATGGGATCTGGGAGGAGGGGATGATGAAAAGGGGGATGGGCCCACAGCAGCCAGCCACAACTTTAAAATTTGCACGGGGGGCTTTCACCCCCCCCCGAGGACGGTTTTCAATGAAAGCCGCCAGCAACACTGCTCTGCTGGAGGAGTAAGCTGAAGCTCAGGGCAGGGGGAAAAGGGGGTTTGCCCCACCGAACCTCACATACCCCGGGGTTCAGGCTTGGAGAAAGCCGGAGCTCCCTTGCCAAAGACGCTAGCCCGTCAGACTGTCTCCCCCTCTCTCTGTATCTCTCTGTATCTCTCTGTCTCTGTCTCTGTCTCTGTCTCTGTCTCTCTCTCTGTCTCTCTGTCTCTCTCTCTCTCTCTCTCTCTGTGTGTGTGTTTGTGTGTTGTGTGTGTCTGTATCTCTCTTGCTCTCTGTCTCTGTCTCTGTGTCTCCTCTCTCTCTCTCTCAGAAAGCCCCGGCGAGCTCTCCTTGGGGCTGTTCACTACTCCTTTTCTCTCTTCTTGGCAACTTTTTGGAAATCCAGGCTGGCTGAGGAATGAGCACGAGCCGTGGTGGAAGCTTCCCTTTGAGTGACCCTCCTCTTCCTCCTCCTCTTGATACCTCTTGGCCGTCTGTGGCATGACAGGGAGGGTGCGCATGAGTGGGGAGACCCTCCTCAAGCTAGCGGCCGGCCTCGGCCAAAGCGCAGCAAAGGTGCGGGTGGGGCGTTGCCAGCATGATTATATGCTGAGGTTCATGGAATGCTGTTACCATCCCACTGAAGTGGTACCTATTTATCTACTTGCATTTTCATGCTTTCGAACTTCTAGGATGGCAGGAGCTGTGGCAAGACCGGGAGCTCACCCCATCATGCAGTACTTGGGTTTTGAAATACCTACCTTCCGGATGACAAGCCCAACATCTTAACCACCTGGCTACCGCATCCTCTTATAAAATCATATGGCAATACAACTAAAATTATAAGTTGAAGAATTTTGGGCATAACAATTAATATGGTAAAGCATTATATAATTTGAATAAGGCAATTAAATGATTATGTAGAATAATAGAATAGTAAAATTACCAACCTAAAGAATAGAACCATTATAATGCCAGAACCCATGGAAAGAACTATAATTAATATTAATATTATATCTAGAGAAAAGGCAGTGATGTGTATAAAAAAGAAGAATACATAAGGTTTAAGACTATGATTTAAAAACTAATAGAGCTCAATTGTAATGCTATTTATCTACATTGTTGAAATGACTCTGTCAACTATTAATTAAAATAAGGCAGAATTAAGAATCAATTGACAGTAAGGACATAATACATTATTATAGAGTATAGGACAATTGCATTTGTAATATTTCCAAATGGAGTATATCTAAGAAGTATTTGAAGAGAGGTTTTGGCACATTGTACAAACTATGGAACAGTATTTAGTTACAGTAATTGGAACAGAATTGGAATGAAATGATAGTAATAATTTGAGATAGAAGATATCAATGTGACCACGGTACTTGCTGATGAGTGGAAATAGTATCAATCAAATCTTTTATCAATTAAAACTTTATTATTGTCATAAATAATTTTAAAATCTAAAAATATATAAAATATATTTTATAGAAGTATATAAAATATATAAAACAATATTTAAAAAACATTTTAAAAAACTAGAAAAAAATAAAAAGTAAAAAATAAAAAAAATCTATGAAAAGGGATAACAATATCAAGTAAATATAAATGAAACATAAGAATATATGGTTCACTAAATCTGTCATAACACAAAACACTCTCAACTCACAAATCCAATACTCATTAAGTCTGGTTTGAGGCACAGGAAATAGGAGTGGAAAGAATAATTCCTGGCAAACATCAGCGTAGTGGGAGCAAACAGAATACACTGTGTGCCAGCATTTTGATTGATCTTAGCTCAAAAAAGATGTTTTGGTATCTACTGCTGAAAGAACATTGAACTTAACCAAAGGCAAACCCCTTCTAAATGTAGGGCTAGTTAATGCAACTGAGGTACCTGTCTGGGTGAAGTAAATGTGCGGAATAACTCAGAAAAATGTTTCTGGGCAAGACATAAATATGATTGAATCTCTGAGGTAATGGTGCGTTGTTTAAGATTGACTAATGCATGCTTTCAGCCTATCGAAGTGATGATGCCCAGGTGAAGAAAAAAGGATTTTAATTTTTCATGTAATGCCTGAGAAGGAGGTTTGAAGCTGTCAGTCAAAATTAAAGGGGGAGAACATTTGGGTCAATTTATTCTTCACCTGAGCTGTCCATTTTGTGCTCATTGGGCCCCTGAGGATGTCTTCAGAAGGAATAGCACTTAGCAATACCACTTAGACTTATATACTGCTTCACAGTGCTTTACAGCCCTCTCTAAGCGTTTTACAGAGTCAGCACATTGCCCCAAATAATCTGGGTCCTCATTTTACTGACTTCGGAAGGATGAAAGGTTGAGTCAACCTTGACTGGGATATGTTTTCCAAGGAAGAGGGCACCGAAAGTTTTCGAAACCAGAATGTTGGGTCAGAGATCATTCTTGGGGTGGTTTTCAATATGAAATCTAAGAAGAGAGGGATATGGCAGTATAGTCAATGACAGAAGGCCTAATGTAGAAATTCTACCAGATAGTCAATGACGATACTGCCTTTCATGATCTGGAGATCTAGTAAAGTTTAGTCACATATGTAGACTCCTAAAATTTCCAACCCAATTTTTAAGATTCTCTGATTTAAAAGGGATTAAGAGTCTAGGAGCTACAGTATATGCCATTTGCTTGTATTTGGAACATAACTTTTAGTCCTCTGAGACAGTCCAGGCAAGAGGCACCACAATGAATACTAGCTAACAGAATCTTGCTAAATCTAAAAATATTCTTCTCTTCCTTTCTTATTACTCTTCCGAAAACTAGGCAGGGTCCCTTCTAAAATGTTTCCACATAGCCCTTCTGTTTCTGTTGACCAAGATATGTTTTGCATGATGGTTATTGTGGAGAGGTGTGACGGCTCAGCGGTTAAAAACACTGAGCTTGTCAGCTGGAAAGCTGACAGCCCAGTTCGAGACCCAAACTCCACGCAACAGGTGAGCTCCCGTTAGTTGCCCCAGCTCCTGCCCAGTTTGAAAGCATGCAATGTGAGTAGATAAATAGGTATCACTTCGGTGGGAAATTAACAGTGTTCCAATATTTGTTGAGCATTCAGAGCTCTAGGAAAGATAGTATCAAAATTAAGGAATCAAAACCAATGAAACAATAACATTCAGAATGTTTTCTCACTCTTGGTTATTTCAGTCTGTGTCCTAATGCATAAAAATAGCAATATATTTTCAGAAAGCAGGTTCTTGAGGTAGCTATTGTGAGTTTGCCAGCAAGCCCCACATTCTCCCACCCACCCACCGGCAAAACGTGTATGAAATCCTATGTACAAACGATTTCCAAGGGAAAATATAAACAATTAAAAGTGACTGCATTATATGATACTTCACTCAGAAATTGCTTTTATGTATAAGTATGCTGCTCACATGGCCACAGAAATTGTCTTTGGATAATGCTAGCTCCCTCAGCCAAGAAACGGAGATAATCACTGTGCCCTAGAGTCAGACATGACTAACAGGGAATCCTTTACCTTTTTTATCTGGTCTGCAGCTCTTCCTTCTGTCTGGTATGTGGGAAGATCATTCTCACATACCCAGGGGTGGGTCGCCCGAACCGGTAGCAACCCACTGGTGAAGTCATTGTCGGTGCCGTTCCGTACACGCCACCATCTTCTTTTTATTTTGTGCAAATTTTTCCCCTTCTGCAGCTTGAAAAAGGGCCCTCCCGCCTGCCCGTGGGTGAATTCTCACCTTTATTTCTTCACCCAAAGCACGGCTGATGAGCTCCTCAGCTGTTTCAGGCTAATTCCTGCTTCTGAGCATGCACGGAAGCCAAATCGTGCGAGCGGACGCGATGCAAATCGGTGGCGAAGGTGAGTGGAACCCACCCCTGCACATACCCCTACAGTAGCTGATTATCATTAGGGTCTAATCTGGCATTATAATCCTCTGTTGAGACAGAATGGTCATTCTGAAAGTGTATCTGAAGATTATTAATGTAAATGTCTGCTTTTGATCAGATTATTGCAATGTGTAATTGGTGGTCTTGGGTACTATATAGATATGAATGAGGAGCAAATGCACACGAAAAAGAATGTCTGCTTATGCAAAATTCTCCAAAGAATCTAATAAAATGGTCCCAGTGTTGAGGACATTTAAAATATTAAGCATTTGTAATGCTTAAGCCAGCATGATGTCTCTCTCGTCTGGACTCAGGATCTACAGGAGGGATAGAGATTTGTATTCCTCAATAAAGAAATCCATGGGTGATCAAGTTTCTTGAAACAAACAAACAAAAAAAAGTCAATTTTGGAAATGTACTGTAAAAGCAGGGCCTTTAGTTGAAACTTCCCATTCAGCAATGTTCCAAGAGAGCAAAGACAGTGATTCGGATAGAATTGTGAGACAGCAGGAATATTTCATAAGGAGGAACTCTTTGTTTCAAACACAAATGATATTTCTGTTCAGATCAGGAATAGGAACAGATGAAAAGACTGAGGAGGCTTTTCATTGATTTAAGATGAGGTAGAGCATCAGATGAGCACCTGGCTGAGGTTTCTCCTAGAGTTCCAGTTTCCATTACACAGGAACTAGAGTCTATATGGATGGAGACAGTAAATTAAATGAATAAATAAATAATTTTTTTTTTTAAAATAACTTACATCACTTGTGACTTGCACACTCTCAAAGTCAGTGGGAGAAGTGGGAATGCCAGGTTATATGTCAAAGAAACAAAGGACTCTTTTGTAATACAGGATAACTAGCACCAGTGTGGCTTTGGTAGCACAAAGTTGGAACTTCTGAATCACGAATCATGCAACCGATTTCTGGGGCAATATTTTTACATTACATTTTAAACCTTAACTATTAGAATTTGCCTTTTGCGATTTGTATCTTGGACTCTGGATCATCTATAGATACCCTTTTTTTTAATCAGTTCCATTGTGAGTTGGATAACTTCAACAGTCTAAGTTTTTGTTTGAAAGCATGATGCTAAAATCTTAAGGCAGGATACCTGGCCAAACTTGAAGGACTATGTGCATTTAAACCCAAAACCCAATTTGGATAGCATCAGATTGCCTCCCCATGTCCTAATGCTAGGTCTCAGTCTGCATGGTAATTATCATGGCAGGTGGAGGTGATGGGTTTGGGTAGATAAACTAGCATGATATTGCAATTATATATTTTTTCAATATGTCTGTTGGAGAAAAAAATCATATTGCAATTGTGACTGATTATATGAGCAAATACAGGTAGACCTTGACTTATGACTACAATTGGGACTAGAGTTTCCATTGCTAAGCAAGGTGGTTATTAAGCAAGCCATGCCCAATTTTACCATGGTTGTTAAGCAAAACATTGCAGTGGTTAAATGAATCATGTGTGTTAGACATGTCCAAACGGTTGGGTTGGCAATATATAAACAAGCCAACATTGTATGATTGTATGTATTTATGTAATATAGCTTTAAACTGTATGCTATATTCTGATTGGCTGTAGTATTTCAAGTTGCCATAAGAGGGAGCTAGAGATCATGGCTTATTCTCTCTGTTGTTTCATTCGATATTGACTCTTTGACTAACTAGTGATCTCTGTGTTATGCTCTGTTACTCTCTCTGATATTCTTATGTGTTTGTAAGCAGTAATATCTTTGTTGAATATGTTTGACAAAGACAAGCTGGTAAGAAGAATTTGTACTTCTAGATATTGACTGATATTGAACATGTATGATCTGGACTGTTTATGGATTGTGCTATTTCTTAAAGTAAACACTATATGCACTTTTACGTATCTGTGTGTGTGACTGGATAATTACTCATATCTACTGCAATATCCCGCTTCTATGTGCATGTCCTTGATAACTCAAGGGTTGCTCTGCACACACCTTAACACTGGTTTTGGGCCCAGGTATTGCCAGTGAGATATTGCCAGTTATATTGGGTGGATTAGTTACAACAATCCACTGAGTGACTGAGTACTGTGAAAATTCAGTTTTTATATTTAGACAGTTAAAGTTGTATTGTAAAAATAAATGATGGCACAAGAACAGTCAACTAGCTTATCCCTGATAAGCCAGTTGGATGGAACAAACTATGTTTCTTGGTCTATGAAATGTAGCCTGCTTCTACGTAAAGAAAGCTTATGGACTGTTGTAACTAATTCACCCAATATACTGTAACTGCTTGGGATGCTGCAAATGATGAAGATGCAAAGAAAATAGCTACCTTTAACTGGAACAATGAAAAGGCTCTTAGTATAATTGGACTGACACTGAATGACCAGCAGCTAGTCCATATTCATGGCGAAGAATCTGTTGCTAAGTGTTGGGACATATTGAAAAGAATTTATGTTCGTGATACTGTGGGTGCACACATACACCTTACACGGAAACTGTTTAGAGCCCGTCTTCTCAAAGGAGTTTATGAAAATGTCTTTGCAAGAGCTACATGAAAAAGAACTGATATTTTCTGAGTTGCATCAGGTTTATATAATTCTTTCTTCGTTGGATGAAAGTTATGATGATTATGTGTCTTCACTGGAGGTTTTAAAATATCTTAGGACCATGTGAATCAGAAAAAAAAATCTGGTTTGAATCCCTGATTCAGTTTGGAAAATTAATCCAAGCTGATTCAGAGAGTTATTCCCATCAAGTTGTTCTAAAACAATTTGGTACAAACAATCTGATTTGTTTTGTAACCTCTGATTTGGTGGCATCTACTGAGCCAAACTTTGCACCTTGGATTTGGCAAGCCAGTCAAAAAAAACCTTTCATACATAAATTCTGTATGGAATATTTGTACAGACTGAGTACAGTACTTACGTTGTACTGTAAATGAGGTGCTTGACTTGGAAGGAGTGCGAAGCAAACATCACCGAAAATTTACCCCGATTTGGAGGATTTCAGAACTCTGCATTTAATGCATAATTTTGCGTTTGCATTTTTCTCATCGAGAGACATTTTTGTGAGGCTGTGTGTGTGTGTGTGTGTGTGTGTGTGTGTGTGTGTGTGTGTGTGTGTCGGGGCGGGTTCTTCTTACCTTCTCCTACCGATACGCATCGTGACGTGTGTGTGTGTGTAGCACATCCTCTTGCGCATCCTCTCGTGCGATTTTGGCTCTCTGCGCATGCGCAGGACAATTTTACTTCTGTGCATGCGCAGAGAGCCAAAAAACATGAAAAAACACAAAAAAGATGGTGCGCACGAACTGGCAAACAAAGCATCAGAGTCATCGTGCCGATATTACGCAATTGGCTGGCCCCTACCAGAACGGAGCACCAAACACCACCGGTAGGAACCCACCACTGGTGTGTGTGTGTGTGTATGTGTGTGTGTGTGTGTGAGAGAGAGAGAGAGAGAGAGAGAGAGATAGAGAGAGGGAGGGAGGGAGGGAGAGGGAGAGGGAGAGGGAGAGGGAGAGGGAGAGGGAGAGAGAATATGACAGTGCACCAAAATAGCAAAGTCAGGTTTTACACAATCTGTTATCTGGTTTAACCATCCATTGCAATCTCTAAACTTTTTTCACTCTGGCTTGTTTATTCATTCAAAGCAGGAGCTAGAATGTTAAACTCAAGTGAGCCAGAGTCATTCAGGATCTTATTTCTGCCTCTTCCATCTCAAGATAAATGTTTCTGTAAACAGGAGTCTTGGGTGACTGAGATTTACAGGCCTATCACAAACACATGAGCATTTAGAATGGGACAGGTGGTCAGTAAGCAAATCTTCTAGCTCATGAGAGGTTTAACGGTTAAATGGTTAGCTATTATCTCATAAGGATCGAGTGGTAACTGACTCCTTATTTTTACTGACAGTTTCCTAAGCTTGGGATTTCTTTAAAGCAAGAAATTGTCCGCCATTTTCTCCTTGGACGTGTTGTGAGAAAAATGAAAGAAAAGTTACATAATCCTGAAATCCTGGAGAAAAAGAGAGTTATAACACTAATCAAAAATAAATAAATGACAATACGTTAGGAAAAAAAACAGACGTGAAAATCACCTATCTCTCTTCAATGTCAGTAAGAGAAGTAGGATGGCTCTTTAGAGAGCCAGTTTGGTGTAGTGGTTAAAGCATCAGGCTGAAAACCAGGAAGCTGTGAATTCTAGTCTTGCTGTAGTCATGAAGCTACAGTAGGTAACGTTGTACCAATGACATTATGTTAGCCTTAGGAAGGAGCAGTGTCAAACAACTTCCAAAAACTTGTCAAGAAAATTGCAGTCACTGGGAGTCAATCAACAATAATTTAAAAAAAACCACAAATCAGTAAAAATAATTAAATATCCTTACTTTCCTTCAGGAGTTGAAATGGCTTCAGGATGGATGGTCATAAGCCAGGCCTAATAGACAACACTAGGAGAAAAAACTTTGAATTACAAGTCAGGATCTTTTATGGAATAAACCAATCCTGACAAAACTCTGGCTATAAACTAACAATTAATGTGAGGATGGACACAAATTTCTCTCCCTGGGTGTCTCCTTTCCCTATTTCTGAAGAGTGAGCCTTTTTTTTTTTTTTGAATGGAAGAAAATGGAGAAGAGTAGAGATTTGGTCACATGTCAAGGCTTGGATTAGCCAATTGATTGACATGGGTGCTTTAAAAAAATCAGAAAGACGGGTGGATAATAGAGGTATAAATTTGGAACTGGAAAAGTACTATTATGTTAGCAAATTGATCCAGACAATATGCTGTTCACAAAGCACTTAGGTATGTCAAGAGAAAATGTATAAACTGTTTAAAAAAAAAATCAGAAAGGCGGGTTTACATCATGATAGTTTTCTGGGAGCAACTCTGTTACGACAAACCACATAAACAGGTAGGTTTGGACTCAGGGGTGAAATCCTCCTGGTTCGCTCTTACCTGTTGGTCGCCACACAGCCGAACAACCTGGTGGCTTTCGCGGCACGGGGCTTCCCCCACCTGCTTCCCCCACCCACCTGGACGCCGGGATTTGCGTTCTTTTGCCCTCTGCGCATGCACAAAGCGTTCTGCTTGCGTAGAGGGCAAAAGAATGCAAATGCCGGCGTCCAGGCGGGGAGGGGAAGCGGGCGGGGGAAGCCCCGCGCCGCGAACACCACCAGATTGTTCGGCTGTGCGGCGACCAACAGGTAAGAGCGAACTGGGAGGATTTCACCCCTCCTCTAAGGCCCTCTAAGACAGGTCTGGTTCCTAGTGTTTCCTCCAAATTTCTGATCCAACAGTTTTTCCAGGAGACAGTGGATTGATGAGTTCAAGAAAACCTGATATATTGGATCTCCTCTTTAACGTGTACATTTGTAGATGCTCTGGGGGACAGAAGCAGGTTGCAATAGGAGCTAGCATGATTAGTATTAACCATCTCTAATATATGCTGGTTGCCAAGGACTCAAAGTTTAAGCACAGGACCATGGGATGCGGCAATGGTCCTAAGTGTAATGATTTTAACTCATTTTTTCCCCAATCCAATTGTAAACTCAGACATTCACTAAATGAATGGTTGTAAGCCAAGAACTACCTGTAAGCTTAGCTGCCTTCTTATTTAGGTTCTGGATGTAGACTGTGGTGGGGCTAATGCTTTACTCATTCTCAGCTAACTTTGGACAGACATGAACTTGAGGCGTCTGAGCTTGGTTGTTCCCTTGGAGACATTTCATTACTCATACTAGGTAACATCATCAGTGCTAGCACTGGATAATGAAACATCTGCAAGAAAACAACCGAGTTCAGAAAGCACCAAGGACATTTCATTTCAACCCTGCCTACAAATATTCTCCTTTATTGAGACATGAACTCAATAGAGAGGCAGACCATTACGATGGCCATTGGAGTGTAGGATGAACTGGGCTGGAGGAGGCTAAGTCATGATTTTTCCTAATAATATTTGGTACCAAAAAGGTACACTATTGATCTCCATAAATACTTCCCTTGTCAAAGTGCAGATTTTAAATAATTAATTCCCTTCATGACTTGCTAATTACATTTTGCGACAGCCTGTTTCCTCTGTTTGAAAAGAGGTTTTCATAATTTCCTTTTAATTGAGAATGAGAATACAGGAAAAGTACCTGAAACATAGAGACTATCTATTTGTAATGTGCTGAATGCTTTCTAAAGTTGAAGAAGTTTCTGTCCATAAAGGACAAAAAAAAAAAAAAAGCAGAAATACGGAGAAAGTTGCCTTTTGTTTAGAAAGGTAAATATCAACTGGACTACAGAGAGACGTCTTTACAATGTGAGCTGATGTTTTTTTGTTATATTTTTTAATATTCTACTTGTTTCTAGGTGTTCAAGGCAGTATATATAGTATCACTTCCAATATTATCTTCACATCCACATTGACAGTTTGGGTGGGGAATTAGTAATTTTATCCAAATCACCCAGCAAATATTAATATATGAAAATAAACGTGATCCTGAATCTCCAACATACACATTAATCACTAACCCATTGCTATTACATTCTCACATACTGATTGCATTGTTTAGCTTGGGGGGGAAGGGACTGAGGTTGACATCCATGCTTAACCATAATTTTTTTAAAAAATAGTCTTTGTTTGGCTCCCCATCAAAAAACCTTGGACAAGAAATATTGTAAAGAAAGAATAGATTAATCTGCTGTGGCAAAGAGCAACCATGAATTAAGTTTGGTTGCTTTTTAAAGATAAGCAATAATAATGGGGCATAAAGAAAGCAAGAGTATTTATTTCTCTCTGGCAACAGTTAAGCAATAAAGAAGAAGGGAGATATGAATAATATGGTTTCATAATATAGAACTTCATAGGATTGTCTCAGGCTCTCTAAATCAGGGTGGCAACCATTTTTCTCAAGAGTAATCCATATGAGGGGGAAATAGTATGCCAGCAGCTGATGAAATTGGAGTCCAAAGTCCTTTCCTCTTCTTCTTCTTCCTCTCCTCTCCTCTCCTCTTTCCCCCTATTTAGTGGATGACCCAAAGGACCTGACTACTGATTTGTAGTTTCTGAAATTTTAGTGAGAGGACAATGCTTCCTAGTCATGCTTTTAATATATATTAAATTGATAGAATGGTACATGATGGCTCTGTGATTAAAGACGCTGAGCATGTCAGCTGGAAAGCTGAAAGCCCGGCTCTAGATCCTGCTTACCTAGCAGTTTGAAAGCACGCAAATGCAAGTAGATAAATAGATACCACTTTGGTAGGAAGATAGTAACGTTCCATGCGCCTATGGCATATAGCCATGCTGGCCACATGACCATAGAAAATGTGTTCAGACAATGCTTGGCCAAGAAACGGAGATGAGCACTACGCCCTAGAGTCGGACACAACTGGACAGGGGGGATGTTTATCTTTTTAAATTGATAGAAGAGAATATTTGTAGCTCCTGGTTGAACAGTGGGGATCATTGGTGTTCTCTGAGTATCATCAGGTAGCACTGATGATGTTACCTAGTTTGGTAACCACATATATTAAATTGCCACAAATATTAAATTGCTTTTAATTGGGGAAGAAACTATGCATGTTATGGAATTACTGCAGTGGGAAAATATAGGAAGAGTGAATGCTGTTCGCGTTGCCTTGAAACCCTGGAAAAAAGGTAGGCTATAAAACTTAAGGACTATGGTAATAGATCAAAGAAATGTGGCAATGCAGTATAGTTATTATGTATAATAGTAAGGATTACTACAGAGGAAGTGAAGATGGTATCTGTCTCCAAAGCCTGACTGATCTGTTGCAGTCATATACTCATTTTTGCTAAGCATCTTCTGTAAAATGAGTGTCTTCCTTCTTAACCCTCAGTGTTTATCCAGATTTTTAAGTCAGCTAAGTTTTTACAGTTTGCAATGTGAGATTTTGCTAGTAGAATTGTGACATTGATTTCAAAGGAAGCTTCATTTTTTAAAAAATTCTTAATTAATATGAGCCAACAATATTACTTTACCGGTTTTATTCCTGTGTTTCATTTCTTCAACTGGTTGTTCTCCCCCTGTTATGTGGTTGTTCCATTACTCCATACAAAACTTATATATATATATGTATGTATGTATGTATATATATATATATATATATATATATATATATATATATATATATATATATATATATATATATATATATATATATATGTGTGTGTGTGTGTATGTATGTACGTACGTACGTACGTACGTACGTACGTACGTACGTACGTACATACATACATACATACATACATACATACATACATACATACATACATACATACATATATATATATATATATATATATATATATATATATATATATATATATATATATACATTTTCTCCTTGGCTTTTAGCTCCCTTCATCTCTTGTCATAATGCCATCATTTCTCAGTGTGAAGAAGGTGGTTTTTGGGAAGGTATTCAATGCAAGTTGTGGTGGGTGTGATTTCTTTGCTTGGCTCCCTAAATCAATACATTTCTTTTGATGGTCTCTTAATGACTGCATGATAGCTTCCTTTTATTTCTTTCTTTCTTGCTTGCCATCCCAAGGGAATGAGCTTTGATGCTCTGATGCTTTTGCAAGATTCCTGACTTAATGTAAAGTAAAACAATTAGATTTACTGCCACTGCTGTCTGCTCCTAAATATTCAGCCAGATGAGCTGGCAGCTAACTAATGTGTTTGAATATCCATAGTCAATAAAAAGAGGTTTTTTTTTTTGCAACTTCTGGGATGATACTTCTGTCTCTGTTTTCTGAAACATTCATTTAGCACAGTAGGGATTTGGCTGACTACTTTGCCTGGAAGTGTGGTTCCTCCACCCCCCCACCCATTGCCTGGATTCAGATTTAATGTGGGTCAATATATGACTGGCAAATAGTAACGTTTCGGATGTTGTTTTCAGTATTATCACTACATATGAGATTCCATTGTTGTCACAGATTCATTAGAATTTCCCCCCGAATTGGCAATCGCCAGATGTGACAACTATATATCTCCTAACATCCCTAACTAGTAACTAGCTTGGCATTCTGAAAATTGCATTCCCCGTTCATCCGGTGGGTTCCAGGTTGGGAAATAGTACACAGGGCAATGACATCTCTCCCACATCATTACTTGTACTCTTTAATTGTTTAGAATTGTTTTGACTATAATCATGTCTGGCTTTAGTGCTTGCTAAAAAACCACCTATTAGTGTTTCTGGCAAAGACTATAGTTTCAGCTCAATCCCTCTGAAATATGACTGAGATTTTGAATCTCAAAAGCAGCTCCTCTAGCATCTTTAATGCTTTTCTGTGGTTGCATTAAATGACCTTCCTCCTTTTCTTCTGCTCCTCCATTTGTGAGTTTGTAGAGATTCTCGGTCATTCAGGTCATGGATATCCCAAAGGTGCCTTTTCAGGAGGCAACTGGACTTTTTTGTTTTTTCTTTGAAGACATTTCGCTTCTCATTCAAGAAGCTTCTACAGCTCTGACAGGACAGTGGGGAATGGAAGGTGTATATATTCCTTGCAGACAGCTGGTCAAAACCTCCAAGTGTTTCAGTGAGCCTCTAAATCAGTGGTTCTCAACCTTCCTAATGCCGCAGCCCTTTAATACAGTTCCTCATGTTGTGGTGACCCCCAACCATAAAATAATAAAATTATTGGGAAACTCAGGGGTGGGTTCTAACTTACCTCGCTGCCTCCTGCGAGGTTCGCTTCCTCCTGTGCTGCGTGGCCACGCCTCATGGGCGCGTGTGTGCTTTGCACTGTCGATTTTTTTAAAAAAAAATTGCCAAAAAAAAAAAGCCAAAAACAAGATGGTGACGCATGCGCAGTGCTGGAAATTCGGCTTCTGCGCATGCTCAGAAGTTTCCATGGTACAGATATTTTTTTTTGCAGTAGTCTATTTGCATGTGGGTGGACCCACCTGGACCCACCTGGATAGAAGAGCGGTGTCTTGGTTCCTAAGACCATCAGAAATATGTGTTTTCGGCTGGTCTTAGGGGACCCCTGTGAAAGGGTCATTCGACCCCCAAAGGGGTCGTGACCCACAGGTTGAGAACCGCTACTCTAAAAAGATGCAAATGGCCAGCTGTCTGCAAGGAATATAAATCCTTCGGTTTCCCACTGTCCTGTCAGAGCTGACGCTTCTGGGATGAGAAGCAAAATGTCTTCAAAGAAAAAAATGAGAAAGTCCAGTTGCCTCTTGAAAAAGTACCTTTGGGACTCCATTTGTGAGGCAGTTTTATCTCCTCCCTTTTCTATCTCCTAGAGTTGACCTTGTGTCTTCCCTTGAAGTACCCTGCAATTGTAGGACCTCTTGTAATTCCACGTCTTTCAGGCCCCTCCCTGGAGCAGAGAGACCCATCTCTCTGCTCCATAGTTTTCTTGAATTTGTCTAGTCTCAAGTGTCTTTCTACCCATTTTCTATTTTTACTTGATGACATCTTGATGCTTATGCTTTAATGAATGCGGAGAGGACATTGCCTGAAGAAATCAGCATCTAATTATATATAATTAATTAATATACATATATCAAACTCAATAGTGTGCTGTGATCCTTCATCTAAGTGAAATCAAATTTTAGGCTGAGTTTTAAATCCCGTGGCAGTGATTTTGAAGAGATTCTGCCTCAGGTTGTTTTGTAACTACATGTAACTATATTTACTTGCACTCTTCTTTGCTTACTCTTCCCTTTCCTCTTCCTACCTACTCAGTTTCAGTTTCAAGCTCTTTAGGTAGTATCTGGGTTGCAAGGTAGCAGCAAGAGCTAGTATTTTCTGGTTCTCTTTTCTTCCATCTGCATTTTTGCAGCACGGTTATACAGTATCTGGTAACTACAGTTTAAGGCAATTTGTTCTCTTTTGTTTTTCAAATCACTGGTGTTACAATATTACGATCAGTAATGTTACTCATTAACAATCATTACATGACTATATGGATTAGAGTTAATCCTACCCTACAGCCAGTGAAACAAGCATCACTGTCATTTTTTTTAAAGAATTACTGTACCAAAATTTACTTTTCATTTTTTCCCCAACTATTATCATTAAGCTTGATGGAGAATATTCATTCATTCATTCATTCATTCATTCAGCCTTATTATCTGTCCCATTTCCAAAGCCTTTCCTTCAAATCCAACCCGCAGGAGGTCACTCCTCACTATTGTATAAAAAAAGTGAGACACTGAAATACAGTAATGGATGAAATATCTTCTCCCTGCTCCTCCTGATTTACTAACAGTGTGCCATAGAAATTGAGTCTCAGAGAGGTAGTTCTCCTCGGCGTGTAGTAAGGTTCAATGTAAGTTCAGTGGGAGAAATTCTGAGAAGAAAATCGTTTTCTGCCCCAGGGACAGAAAGGTAGGATATAAATTAACTAAAAAACATTACCAAGCCTTATAGATTGACTCACATAAATGATCTTTTTTAAAAAAAATCAGTGGTGGATATCAACATGAGGAATAAGTCAATTGTAGGTGTATTTTAAGGAACATACCAAACTCTATTAATCTGGGTCAGATGATTCACACATTGTCCTAAGACATGCTTTATTTTAACCCTGATAAACTATAGAATGATGTTTCACCCATAACACTAAGCAAAAAATCATGTTTCACAGTATTTGGCTTACCCTAGCCCAAAATCAAAGGGACGCGGTGGCTCAGTGGCTAAGACGCTGAGCTTGTCGATCAGAAAGGTCGGCAGTTTGGCGGTTCGAATCCCTAGCGCCACGTAATGGAGTGAGCTCCCATTACTTGTTCCAGCTTTTGCCAACCTAGCAGTTCAAAAGCATGTAAAATGCAAGTAGAAAAATAGCAACCACCTTTGGTGGGAAGATAACAGCGTTCTGTGCGCCTTTGGCGTTTAGTCATGCCAGCCACATGACCATGGAGACATCTTCGGACAGTGCTGGCTCTTCGGCTTTGAAACGGAGATGAGCATCTCCCCCTAGAGTCGAGAATGACTAGCACATATGTGTGAAGGGAACCTTTATCTTTACCTTTAACCCAAAATCAAACTACAGTATGGTTAGTATAAGATCTGAAACCAGTCCTAATCACTTAGCCTGACCTTAATCATTATTTTTTGGGGGGGGCATGATGGAGGACTATGTATGCCACTTTGAACTAATAGGATATAAGCTTTATTTATTCATTTATAGTTATATGGTTGCCCCTCTCACCAAAATAATTCTAGGGGGCAAATGGAATGTAAAATTAAAACAACAGTATTTCCAACACAACAACAACAACAACAACAACCAATAACAACAACAACAACAATAATAATAATAATTCAAAATTATTATTAAATAAATAATAAATTAAAATGATTCAAAATTCAACGATTATGGCACAAACTAGCAGTGGTAATTCCAGTGGTGATTGGAACACTGGGTGCTATCCCAAAAGTACTGGAATTACATTTAAAACAGCTCAAAATTGACAAAATCATCATCGGTCAAATGCAGAAAGCCGCACTGCTTGGTTCCGCACATATACTTCGAAAATACATGACAATATCCTAGGCCACTGGGTGGGGCTCGACTAGTAATTAATGCCAAATCCGGTGAAACAACTGGCAGCTGTGATGCAATTGTATAATAATACTACTAATACTAATAATACTAACAATACTACTACTACTACTACTACTACTACTACTACTACTACTACTACTACTAATAATAATAATAATAATAATAATAATAATAATAATAATAATAATAATAATAATAATAATAAAAGAAATGGCAGCTGAGAGTAAAAAGACCTCAACTAACCACCCTGATTCACTGATTCTTATACCCTTCTGCCTGGGGGACACAGCCAGATCTTAAGGTCCTTGTAGAAGAATAGTAGGGCTGTGGTCTATCTGACCTCAAATGGTCTGATGTTCCAGAGGGACAGGCAATGTAGAGGACCAAGCAGGCTTCCTGTAATCTGTAAAAGTTGGCATTCTTTGATTGACGGAACCTGAAGCATGGCCCTCCTGCTAGACCTAATAGAACAGGTAGAAACCCCAGAGATAGGGGATCCTTGAAGTATCCTGCCTTCATGCCAAGGAAGGCTTTATAGGTAAGAAACAGCACTGAAGTGCACCTGGAACTGTTATCGGCAGCCAGGTCAGCCAGTGGTCTGCTTCTTCTTTCCATTTCAAAAGCGAGACTTCTTGCCTGTTATTGCTTGAAGCATTTTCAGAGGCGGAACAGCCTTTCAAAAGTGAACCCATGTCATTAAAGCATCACACGCAATGTAGTTTCCATTGTGAGTAGAATGCCAACCATCTTCACACCGTTTTTTGTCTTGGTGAGGGGGAAAAAGGGGGGGGAAGGGAGATTATCTTTATTTAAGATAGTGACATGTTATATAGGCCTTGAAATCTAGATTATATGTACCACTTTCATTGGGAATTATAATTACAGTGTATAATGTCATTTAACTGTTTAATGAACTCTGGATAATGCAAGGGAATACAAATATTTGACCTTCCTGACAATGACTGATGGATTGAAGCTGTGTAGCATGGTATCATTAGAATGTCAAATAACATCATTACTCATGATTATCAAGAATTATTCAGGTGAAATGGCAAATCTAATGGAAAGCTATTATTTGTGTGTGTGGGCTGCCATTTGACTTTCGCTGTCAATGCCAGTCCCTTGATGATGCAGATTGTGTGGCTTACATATTTATTGGACTGCAAAGAACAATTACCACTGCATGCTAAACAAGTGACAGTCATAAAACAAAAAGGGTTTCGGCGGGCCATCGTCCTGCCAGGAAAAACTTGAATTTTCTCCAAGGGTCTGAACAATTAAAACAATTAAAGCAATGGTATCATGTGGTATCTGCTAGCATTAGAAGATGTCGTATCTAGTTTGTTCAATGCCTCTTCACAAACCTTGCAGCTAAATTCAGAGGGATTGGGCTTCTATACGCTTGACAAAGATTTGAGATTTGGGGACATTTGCCACATATTCTGTGTGTGTTAGAGTGTGTGGCCACTCCTTCTTGGTGCCGTATTTCTCTTTACAGGGACAAGGGCTACATATTCAAAGGGTCTTGTACATTTTGAAAAACTGGAGAAGTGGGTGTTGCCTTTCACAGCTTCCTTTAGTATCTGTATTTAAGCTCTTTTTGAGGCCTGAGGGATGCTTTGATTCCCTTCAATGTGATGTTTCCCACTATGGAGGTCACAGATGTCTTTTAAGGGCAAGATTTTGAGTTTTGCTACAGACTCACCTGGAAAAGCTGAAGGAAGCTTTTGCAGATGTGTAAATACCTCTTCTGGCTATTGCAAGGGTTGGCTGAGCAGGTAAATCAGATTACAGATTACTAGAGTTGGAAGGGATCTTGTAGGTCATCTAGTCCAACCCCCCGCTCAAGCAGGAGTCCCTACATCATTTTGGACAAATGGCAGTCCAATCTCCCTTTGAAAGTCTCAAGTGTTGGAGCTCTCACAACCTCTGCAGGCAAGCTGTTCCACTGGTTGATCGCTCTCACTGTCAGAAAGTTCCTCCTTATTTCCGGGTTGAATCTCTCCTTGGTCAGTTTCCATCCATTATTCCTTGTCTGGCCTTCTGGTGCCTTGGAAAACAGCCTGACCCCCTCCTCTCTGTGGCATCCCCTCAAGTATTGGAACACTGCTATCATGTCTCCCCTGGTCCTTCTCTTCGCTAGACTGGCCATGCCCATTTCCTGCAACCGCTCTTCGTATGTTTTTGTTTCCAGTCCCCTGATCATCCTGGTTGCTCTCCTCTGCACTTTTTCTAGAGTCTCAACATCTTTTTTTTAGTGTGGTGACCAAAACTGGATGCAGTACTCTATGTGTGGTCTAACTAAGACTTTGTAGAGTGGTATTAGTACCTCCCTAGTCCTAGATTGTATCCCTCTATTAATGCAATTTAGGATTGCATTGGCTTTTTTGGCTGCCGCTGCACACTGCTGGCTCATGTTTAGCTGGTTGTCTACTAAGATCAAAATAATCAAAATCAAAATGCTACACTGCTTCATTTCACCTTTAGAAGAAAGAAGAACACGCAGCTCAAGGTCACTGAAATCCCCCATGTAATATCAGATTTGCTTTTGTTCTAGCTGTCGGAATGTTCCACGTAGATATACAGAAAATTAATTTTCATGACCTGCTCCCATTATAATCTATAAGGAGCTTGATTGTTGTCTCATCATATTGGCTTTCTTGCTTATATAGCATTCTAGAGAATAGTATCCATGTAGTAGGTTATGATGTTGGGACGTGAGCCCTGAAAAATTCTGTATACTTTAATTGACATGATAAATATCTCTAGATATAGAGCACGAAGATTCCTACATAGAGCGTGAAGCTGTAGACCGGAGGTGGGGAACGATGGCCCCTTTATGACTTGTAGACTTCGACTCCCTGTTCACGTATAATTCCAGACTACTTCTGAAAATCCTAAAAAAATATACACCCTATTACACTACTCTGGAAGGATTCAAAGGAAAAAACAAGAAAGTCCAGTTGCCTCCAGAAAAAGCACCTTTGGGACAACCATGTCCTGGATGACTGAGAATCTCTACAGACTTTTAGGTATACAATTTGGGATGAACACCCTTTGAATTGTGTGGGAGTAGGAATGGATTTCCAAAAAAATTGCAGAGTACAGGAACCAGGAGCACTATTCAGGTGACCCTGAGGACACAGATAAAGCCCCAAGTGCTTCAATTACCCTCTAAAACAGTGGTTCTCAACCTGTGGGTCACGACCTCTTTGGTGGTCGAATGACCCCTTTGGTGGTCGAATGACCGTTTTACAGGGGTCGCCTAAGACCATCAGAAAACACATATTTCCGATGTTCTTAGGAACTGAGACACTGCTCCTCTATCCATCTCCAGGCGGGTCCACCCACATGCAAATAGACTACTGCAAAAAAAAAAAAAATCCATGGGAACTTATGAGCATGCGCAGAAGCTGAATTTCTGGCACGGTGCATGAGTCGCCATCTTGTTTTCGGCTTTTTTTTGCAATAAAAAAACGGCACTGCGCATGCATGCTCACGCAAAGCGCACGCACGCCCACGAGGCGCGCTGGCAACAAGGTAAGTTAGAACTCACCCCTGAGTTTCCTAATAATTTTATTATTTTATGGTTGGGGGTCACCACAACATGAGGAACTGTTTTAAAGGATCGCGGCATTAGGAAGGTTGAGAACCACTGCTCTAAAAGGATGCAGATGACCATCTGCAAAGAATATAAATCCTTCCATTCCCCACTATCCTGTCAGAGCTGAAGAAGCTTCTTGGATGAGAAGCGAGACGTCTTCAAAAGAAAAACCAAGAAAGTCCAGTTGCCTCCAGAAAAAGCATCTTTGGGACTAGTCTGGAAAGCCTTATTTTTTTCCTCTTCTTCTCTAGCATCTCAATAATAATCAGTCCTTTAAAAATTAAATTTGTTACCAAAACATGTCGAGAAGACTCCTTCATACTTCTACAGTTTTGTCTATATAGCATAAGTTTTAAAGAGCAAATATAGTCTCACCTTACAGTGGATGTTGTTTGTTAGGATAAAGGTATATTTGTGGAAAATCAGCAGCATTAATATAAATGCCCCTCTCTAGTAATTTGATATTGCTGATTCCATTCTCAGGTTGCTTCAGTGCCTTTTCTGAGTAGCTTGTGCATATGTTATCTTGCTTGATGAGATGGAGAAAATCGAGGTAGATTGAACCAGCCGAAAACGAATTTTAATGAATGATGATTGCACTTATTCATAACATATCTTTGGAATAGAAATTGGTTTGGGTTTTTTTTTTTGAGACTTTACCATTACAAGAGCAGCTCTGAAGTCTTGAGGGGGTCCAGGGGTTTATTTTCGGTTCATACTGGGTGGTAATGCAGAAATGCATGCACACTGTTCAGATTGATAGCTTTATTTTTTTCGATCAATCAGATAACCTAATTATTCCACAGGGCGGCATGTTGAGACATTGTCCCGTGGACACAGTTGAAGTGGAAAATGATTTCTCCAAACACTCTATAGACCAAATCCAGCTGCATTTTCTCTTTTGGTGGGTGGCCCCTTTTCTACATTCCCCCAACCAACCCAACTGTCTTCAATTCTAACAAATGCACTATATCTAATGGAACAAAAATAGTAAGAAGTATGTCTGAAATCTCTCTCTCTCAGTGAATGTGCTGAACATGGGATTTGTTCTCAATAATTCTGCAGCTAGAATGTCTATGGGATGAGAAAAAATATCCAATCTGTCTGACAGGTTGGCCATTTCATTGACTACGTCTTGGTCATTCTCATGTTAGAATGAGCCAATGTTACAGGCTGGGTTTATGTATCACATATACTCATAATCAATCTCTCTCTCTCTCTCTCTCTCTCTCTCTCTCTCTCTCTCTCTCTCTCTCTCTCTCTCTCTCTCTCCCTCTCCCTCTCCCTCTCCCTCTCCCTCTCCCTCTCCCTCTCCCTCTCCCCCTCCCTCCCTCCCTCCCTCCCTCCCCACATTTAGTTTACTGGTTTCCAAGATTCCACTTGTGGCTATCAGCACCATAACTAGCATTGTGGTGAATGGTCGCCCACTTCTTGCATTTCACCAATGACTTCAGCATCCATCCATCAAGATTAAAGACATTAATCCTTAATTGCCATCTTGTGCTAGATAATTATTTCTATCCCATTGCAGCAACACTCCAGGGCAGCTACTTCTTTTTTTCTTCCATATGTGCAAGAATCTAAAACCAGCTCAAGCCTGTGTCAATAGATAAGAACAAGAAGACCATGGTGGTGAAACTATAGATGTAGCTAGGCCAAGTGACAGCAACATCAGGAAGGAGGAGTATGAGAAGCTTGAAGGAGGCATGAAGGAGGAAGTAGAGAGAAGGTGAAAAGGAAAGGCCGAAGTGGGCCTGTAGTGGGAGAAGCACTTAGGGCTGTGACTCCTATGTTGAAGAGTGTTTCCAACAGATGTCAGGAACAACTCCATCCAGAAAAGTGCAGTGCTAACAACAGCTAAAATACTGCACAGAATCCTCCCAGACCTCTGGTAGAGCAGGGGTGTCAAACTGGCGGCCCATGGGCCGGATGCGTCATGCCCAGGCCACACCCACCTCAGCTCCGTGAAGGGAAAAAAATCATGAAATGTCATGTGGTGGGTTCCTACCAGTGCGGTCCACTCTGCCGTACTGGTAGCGGCCAGCCGATTACGCAATTCGCACATGACGGCTCTGGTGCCGTCTTCACCGGTCCGTCGCATGTCGCCATCTTTTTTCAGAATTTTTGGGCTTTTTTTGCTTCTGCGCATGCGCACAAGCATAAAATTGCCAAAATCACGCGCGCTTGCGTGTCCCCTCGCGAGCTTTCGGCGGGTTTTTTGCTTCCTGCATGTGCGCAGAAGCAAAATCATGCAAGGAGGCGCGCGCACGTAGCGAGCGCACACGTGCACATAGCGAGCGCACGAAACATGGCAATGCGCACGCAGCGCACTGGTAGCGAGGTAAGAGAGCAACACGCTCCTGCGTGACGGCAACGTGATGTGGCAAGTTTGACACCCTTGTGGTAGAGGATCCAAACTTGAGGTAGGCACATACCACATCTAGGGGTAAGAAGGATTTTTTTTAAAAAAATATTGTCATATAAATATTTTATTTTCTTTAAATCTTAGATGGATTCCTGAAATCCCAAGAAAGATTACTGTGAAAGATAATAGCTTAATCTTTGGGTTTAAAGGGGGACTTCCATGGAGAGACAAACTTTCTAGAAACATTGGGATATTTATATTATTTATAATGCCTCGACAAACAAAAACTGAGCACCCCTTTTCAGACATCCCAGTTCCTGCCCCCAGGGAAATTGAACCATGATGGAACACAGTGCTGGTGTTGTCCTAGGAATTTCTAAAGAAATCTATCATAGAGGGGAAAGATGGAACTAAATTAATCACACTCTCAAATATCTGAACGCTAATGTAAATGATATCTTAGCGAGGTTGAGTAAGTGGTTAAAGATGATAAAAATATTGTACAGAAACCAAAGCTCTCCAACTGTAGATATTCATTAAATTGACCATTAATAATTTGTGATAAAGAGGAATAGAATTGCATTCATAAATTTTCTATGTAGATTTTATTAAGCTTGGCACATTATATGAATTGATTCCATGACATAGTTTGGATTGTAGCTTTAAAGATAATACTTCTTTATGAGCCTTTCTATAGAATTCTATTATTATACTCTTTCAGTCTCTTCTTATCTTTTTTTTAAATACCAGTGTGCAATCAGGAAATATAATTATGAACTTGTATTAGTGATCTTATAATATTGTGTCAGCATTTTCACTACAAACTCTGTTGCTGAGATTTATAAACCGAGCATTAAAATATACTCAGTCTTGACATTGTGTTTGAAAGTTTCCCAACCTGAAAATGAAGCATTTCTCCATTTTACATTTTCCCTGAGGAGCAACAAGGTTGGTAAAGAGAGAATCAAAGTTCCAGATACATTTCTCAGCCAACATTAATGTTTCAGAAACTAATCTGGGCTCTCTAGTTAAAACTGAATTTCTTTTATCTTCAAAGGATGTGACCCCATTGCTTTTTAAACAACAAGCTTCACCACAGACCTGGATAATAATAACAACAGTATATTTATACTATAGTTTGAAAAGAAGTAAGTTAGGCACTTTCCTAACTATGGTGAACTCTAGAGTTAGGAAGAATATAATGTCTCCACAAACAAATAGCTACGGATCCAACATAAAACGGGAACGAGTCATTCAAGATATCACTGACAGCAAAAAATTATAATAATTGCAACATAATTACTGCATTATTTAGAATAAGTATTGAATGGGGAACCTCTCTGCACATGTCCCTGTTTTGTTAGGGAATCGTCTGCTATGGTAGTCTGACATCTGCACTGACCATATGGCCAAAGGAAAGATAGGCACAATGAATTCCTTACTCCCTTAATGAATCAAATATGTCCCTTTCCATCTCAGCTTATTTATTTTATAGGTTTGTTGTAAAGTTCAGAGAGGATAGACCCCTTGCACGTCATTAAATTGTTATAGGACAGATGGGCTAATAATACCTTAGACTTCTTACACAGCTGGTTAATGGACAAAGGCTAGCCGTGTATTCGGATATCCCAGTCTCTGCACTGCATTGATCCTGTTTCAGTCACACAGGCCAAGAGAGCAATAGCACTTAGACTTATATACTGCTTCATAGTGCTTTACAACCCTCTCTAAGCGGTTTACAGAGTTCAGCATATTGCCCCCAACAATCTGGGTCCCCATTTTACCCACCTCAGAAGGATGGGCGGCTGAGTCAAACTTGAGCCTGGTGAGATTTGAACAGCTGAACTGCTGAACTAGTCAGCTGAAGTAGGTTGCAGTGCTGCTTTTAACCACTGCGCCACCTCGGGGGACCATCAGTTTTCCTTCAAGGCTGCAGTATTAACAATAAAGCAAGCAATGTCAACAAAGCAAAGCCTTGCCTGTATAGTTTGTTTTGAAACAGAAGCTTGCAGAAGAGTCATCCAAAGTAGGTCCAGGTTTCAAACCACTGGCTTAAGGTTATCAGCCAGTCCAAGAGTCAGAGGTTCTAGAACAGAATCCCTACAAAAGACATTCATGAACCAGAGGTTAGACAGATGTTCTTTTTAACAGAGAACCTGGTCAGATTTATTTCTTAAATAGGCTGCAGTTAGCTGTCACTAATTAGGTTTGCTTCTTTGCCTGGCAAGGAGCCTAATAGACTTTCTCTATTGTTCTCTCCCCTCTACTTGTCGAGCACATGGGCTAGGACACGGGCGTCAAACTTGCTGTGTCATGTTGCAGTCATGTGATGTTTCACGATGTTTTTCCCACTCGCAGAGCTGGGGTGGGCGTGACCTGCGCGTGATGCATCTGGCTCGCAGGCCACCAGTTTGACCCCTGGGCTAGGGGGACTTATGTCATCCTCCTCTGACTTTTCCCGCTGCTAAGGTGGTGCCTGTGTTTGATTAGTGATACCTGGCTTTCTCCTTCCCAAGAATGACATTCCACAGACTCTGGTAGAAGCAGCTTCAATCCTGGTAGAAGAAGCTCTCTAATATTATGATCTACAAGGACACTTTAATTAATTGTATTTAGATTAGTTGGACTTTGTATAGTCTGAACCAATCGAAATACACTGAGCAGATTAAAACACTTAAAAAAACACAACATAGGTGAACTTCAAATACTACCCCCAGGACATCTTTAGCAATCAATTGGAGTTAAAAGCTCTGTGGAATTGGATCTTTTTGGCTGCTTTTCAAAAACCCTGAGGGAGGGGGCTATACATACATCTGAAGACAGAAAGTGTCCTCTGTGTGGGGCCACAACAGGAAAGGTCTGCGTCTGTCTGTCTGTCTGTCTGTCTGTCTGTCTGCCTGCCTGCCTGCCTGCCTGCCTGCCTCTCTCTCTCTCTCTCTCTCTCTCTCTCTCTCTCTCTCTCTCTCTCTCTCTCTCTCTCTCTCTCTCTCTCTCTCTCTCTCTCTCTCTCTCTCTCATCTATCTATCTATCTATCTATCTATCTATCTATCTATCTATCTATCTATCTATCTATCTATCTATCTATCTATCTATCTATCTATCTATCTATCTATCTATCTATCTATCTATCATCTCTGGAGCAGTGATAATTTCCCTAATTCCTCTACTTACAACCAGTTTGATTGGCCATAGAAATTAGGAGGGGGATGGATCCAATTTTCAGGTAGCAGAACTAATCCTGCAAAGAACTCTCTATCCTTACTTGACTGTATAAGCCAGTTGTCCCCAAACTTGGCAACTTTTAAGACTTGTGGACTTCAACTCCCAGAATTTGCTTCTTCTGGGAGATGAAGTCCACAAGTCTTAAAGTTGCCAAGTTTGAAGACCTCTGGTATAAGCTCAAAGAATTCCAGGTAATATCCATAAACTCAAGCCTCACTTACAATATTAGTTACTAGCTAATAATGGATGCTTACTAACATCCAATCCACAATAAATGTGAAGAACTTTATCAAGACACCCATGAGATCATCCAGCATCTCTGCAAATCTCATTATCTGTCCTTTTGGCACTAAAAGAGCTCCAGCTCTGAACAGGACTACTAAGAAGTGTGGTTTGGATATAGTAAGCCAATGTTGTGGGCTCAAATATGAGTTTTTCTCAATGCTTGGTTGCACTATTTCTGGTTTCTTGCTAAAGACTTAATTTATTTTAATTTCTCCTCTTAATTCAAGGAATTTGAATTCAGCAACTGGGTAAAGAATTCACAGGAATGACCTCAATAAGCATTCTGAGGTCTGTGAGTTTCAGAGATCCATCAGGCATGAGACACGAGCTGATTGGGGAATTCCACAAGTGCCTGCAGAACCCTTCTAGGTCTATCATGCATCTGGAGTGGATCAACCAAAAGGATTTGCCACCCAAATGGTAGTCAAGAATAGTGTAAGGCACATTGGATGAGGAAGTGATCTGATCATGCCAAAGGACAGAATTGATGTTCTCCATTTTCAGTTTATTTATTTATTATTTATTAGTGAGACTTGTGTACCGCCTCATAGTGCAAACACTAAGCGGTTTACACCATTAAATAATGTATATTTACATTGCCCCCAACAATCTGGGTCCTCATTTTACCTACCTCGGAAGGATGGAAGGCTGAGTCAACTCTGAGCCGGTGAGATTTGAACAGCTGAACTGCGGATCACGGTCAGCTAAAGTAGCCTGCAGTACTGCACTCTAACTGCTGCGCCACCTCGGCTCAGTTCATGACATTCTTTCCAAAAATGATATCCAGATCAAGCATGTGCTCATCCATGTATGCCAGGACTGTGGGGGCCAGGGACTCAGAAACTACACTGGACACCTGCCCCTCAAGAAATGGAAATTGAGGCAGAGCTCTAAAAGTTCTGAGATGGCATCTAGAAGTTGATGAGCAGCCTTTGCTATGAAACTAAGCAGTTCATACACTAGCAATGGCTCTAATCTACCCCTACAGCCGAATTTCAACGATAGGCACTCCCAACCAGTCGTCTATGGGTCAGTGCTCCTCACTATCATTCCCAGCAGGTAGGAGAAAAATATCTCTCTGAACTTCTAGAGAGCAGCTGCCTATTAGTGTAGGGAGAGGTTAAAAAAATGGAACATTGGTAACAGGTAGCTTCCTCTTTACCTAAATTGTGGGTAAGGGAAATATATATGAGTTGTTCAGGAATCCAAAACATTAGATGTTAATTGAATTGTGGAAATCGAAGGAATCATTTCAAATTTTTATGCTGCTTCATAAAAGAATAGCTTTTCTGTCCATATCCTTTTTTTTAGAATAACTTTTTTGTCCATATCCTTTTTTTTTAAAAGAATAGCCTTTTTTGTCCATAGGAGAAAAATAAAATGTTGGCTTCATTAAATAATTGGCATGCTGCTGCCCAGGGTTGACCTTTTTTCAAGAGAAATAAGAATTAGAAGCTGAAAAACAGGACCACTATACTCGGCTCTTTGCAACCTGATTGTTAAAACCTCCATCTCACCATGTAGCTTTCCTGAAAAATGAGTTTTTCTTTACTTATTTCTTGAGCAAAGAGAAGTAGGCAAGCTCCAGGCTTTAATTATTGACTCGCATGCTCTGAAAAATAAATAGAAAGGCCATTTCTATTAAGCCAAGACTTTAACGCCCACAGTAATATCAGAATTTCATGTGAATTTTGTAATTAGACTGGAAACATAATGTTCCAGAATGCATACATCTCAAAAGGATATGTTCCACCACTAAGTGGATCATGCCAACATTTGTTAAATCACCAAACGAAGAAAATGCAATACGATAGTGAAACAAGCAAAAATCTGAATTCTTATTATTTGATAATGAAAGCTGTTTGGGATGATTTTTAAGATGTACAGTACATGACAACCCAGGACCTGTTGGGTCATCCTTTCAGAGATATTTCTTTACCTAAACAGGAAAATATAATGACCACATGCAGATTGCTCTTTTTAAAAAAAAATAAAGAAGAAAACATTTTATTTTTTAAAAAAATATGTTTAGCAAGACAAATGTAGATATTTTTGTTTAACAAAGGACATTTTGATGACAACATTTGCCATTCTTTATGAATACACTAATGTTTTGACTTCTTTTTCCTTGGCTTAAAGCAGTGGTTCTCAATCTTCCTAATGCCACGACCCGCGCCCCGCCCCCGCCATGACCCAGCCCGCCGCCGTGCCCACCACCACGACCCCTGTCCCGCTGCCGCCATTTGGGTTATTTTACCCTCTGCGCATGTGCAAAGTGTTCTGCGCATGCGCAGAGGGTAAAAGAACCCATATGGCAGCGGCCGGGCGAAGTCTCCCGACCCCTGTGAAAGGGTCGTTCGACCCCCAAAGGGGTCGCGACCCCCAGGTTGAGAACCGCTGCCTTAAAGCAACATACAGTTGGCCATGCTGGAGTGCTAGCTTCTCCAGATTCCAGAGAGTACATTCTCCATGCTTTGTCCTTGTGCATTACATACAGTGAGAGCAAAGCATGACTGTATTGGAAACTCTCTGCTGAGGAGGGACATCTTCAGCTTCTGATAAATTGAGCGTAATTCTTGGAATCATGACAATGTCATTTTTGGTACAATTCTTGGAATCACGACAATGTTTATCTTTGGTACAATGGGATTCTTGTGCACTTGAGTGTCCATTCTTGAGTGTCCAATCACACTTGGCCAATAAAGAATAAAGAAAGAAGAATTTGGTGGAAATCTTGAGACGTTGCATTCTGGAACTGGTTCCACACATGTCCTGGATTGTTGATTTCAGTATTTGTTAGCAAGACAAATGTCTCATTGCTCCGGAGATTCCTTTCCTTTCAGCATCTTCCATATTTCAGCATCTTCCATAGTTTGTTGCCAATGATCATTAGCTTGCAACAATCCTCTCTCTCTCTCTGCAGATGTCTTTGAATGATGAAAGGATAAGTCCATCATGTATCTTCAACGATTCAAAGATATTGGCCCCTTTATTTAATGAAGAAGAGGAGCCCCCTTCTCTTTCCATGTGGCATAATTATGCTGACAATATTTTATTTTATTTGCTACAATGTTGTACATTGCCGTTCTCATCTCAGAACAGTTTAAAATCCGGGTTCTCCATTGAGTTGTTAAAAAAAGTTTAAAAATATTATCATATCACCTCCTGAAGGGTAGGGTGCAGTGGTGGGTTCCTACAGGTGCGGTCCACTCTATACCACCGGTAGCGGCCCGCTGGTGACGTCACAGTACCGGTGCGGTTGGTTGCTGGTGCCTGGGCGCCGCCATTTTTTTAAAAAAATAACATTTTTAAAAAAAAATTCTTCTGCACATGCCCAGAAGCCGAGCTTCCGGCACTGCGCATGCGCTGCCTTCCTACCCCACAGTGAGTCCAAGCAGGGGAGGATGGCTGAGGGAGCGCGTGAGACGCTGAAAGAACGGGCGGCAGGAGCTATCTCCATTCCCCTCCCTTCAGCAGTCCGAGAAGCCACGAACACGCGGTGATGATCCTAGGCATTTTTGCACGTTCGAGGCTTCTCGAGCTGCTGAGGGGAGGGGGAATGGGCGGCAAGACCTATCTCAGTTCCCCTCCCTTCAGCAGTCCGAAAAGCCACGCCCACCCAATCATATGGCCAGCAAACCACACCCACAAAATAAGCCACGCCCACAGAGTGGTAGTAAAAACTTTAGGAACCCGCCCCTGGTAGGGTGGGACCGGTCTACCTGATCTCCAGTGACAAAAAAGGTGAAGCTGTGGACTTCTCGGCAAAATAGAGGGGTTTGGGTTCCAGTAGATGAGGAACTACACTGCCTATTTCACCATACACTGGGATGCACCAGTTTGGGATCTACCAATGTTGGAGACAGTGGAAATGAATAAATATCCCAGGCCGGGAGAATGGTGGTCCACCATTTTGTTCCATTCTGATTCCCTTTGCCTAACCATCCATGAGGTTGATGACTGGATTGAAATTAGGCAATTCTTCATGTGTGTGTTTGTGTATTGGCATACATATGCATGCCCTTTCCTTAATCCTTAATTAAAAACCCGATTCTTCTAAGTCAGGGGTGGGCAAATTACAGCTCTTTGTTTTTTTTTTTAAAAAATAGTTTTTATTAAGTTATTTTAAAATATACAAAAAGACATAATACAGGAAAAAACATACAAAAAACATACAAAAAGAAGAACTGTACACACACACACACACACACACACACACACACACACACACACACATATATGTATCTATATTCAAGTCCAACTTATATATCACTATATATTTTCATAGTTAATGTGATCTAGATATATATATACATAAAAAAGGAAACAAAAAAAGAGAAAATAAATAAATAAATACATACATCAACATACAAAATAAAAAATAAAAAATAAATAAATAATGGTTATGCATATATATTACAGCTTTTGCGTATCGTTATCATTTCGGTATCTAGTTTATTACTTTCCTAATTTATCATCAGTCTATACATGGCTGGCTGGCTCAGGAATTCTGGGAGTTGAAGTCCACAGGTCCTCAAAGAGCTGTAGTTTGCCTACCCCTGTTCTAAGTTATTAGCTGGATTTGTGCATTCCTACAAGCCCTGATTAATTTAATTTTTCTTTACCGAGTAGATTACAGTTTGTTGGGTTCTCTCATTATTGTAGTCATAAACCATATCTGCAAACTACAATGGCAGCTGTAGAAGAGAACATGCAAAAGTCAAAATCAAAGAAAAACATCAGATTTGGTACACTCTGTGAACCCTGGCTATGTTGGAGGATAGGATTGCCGAAAGATCTGATGAACGGGTGAATTTACAGGCATCTCCTGCTTCTAGATAACAATTGAAAATTCAGGTAGATTGTTTTTCATTTCCATATCACATTGGCTAGTCCACACGTGGGCTGCTCTTCCATATTTTGCATGCTGTTTGTTCACTCTCAATCTAAGCTTGCGGAAAGAAGCACGAACAGGAGATTAGATTCCAGGAGAGTGCATTTGTTTCACAACAAATGAAAAATGGAAATAAATGGGCTTATTCATTTCATTCAATTCTAGTTAAGAAATGAATATCAGAGTAGTTCTGAATGCCTTGTATCCATTCATTTTCATTTGTTCCTCAGATCGCCTCTCCCCCACCCTGCCTTTCTCCCTCAGCAGCCAGTTTAACTAAAATAGAATTTGCTAGGGCAAGTGTGAGGGACGACCTCTCCTTCTTTCAGGTTATTGCCTAGCTATGGCAGTCATGGTGTCATAAATTTCATACTTAGGAATCCTGCTTTCAGAATGCCACCCTGACTGTTGGCAAATCATTGAATTCTGAATGAAGATGCAGAACATATGTGAGTCTTGGTGACTTAGCTGAGCTTAAAAGTCTGTCCCTCCCAGCTAGGTCCTTGTAGAGATAACAAGGATGACATTGACAGAGATGTGCAAGATCTATTCCCAAAGCAGTGACGGGGTCAAACATATCTTGAATCCACGATGGACAGAAAATATGTGGAAGAAACTAAAAACAACAACAACAGGAGTATAAAAGGGAGGATGCCAGGCCCAAAGAATCAAGAATGACGAGAGGAGTTACTGCTGAGTTTCTTTATTGTTGTTCACCTACAGACAGAATCTTGCCAGACTAAAGCAATTATCTGCAAATCATTACAAAAGTAGTCCTTGAGTTATGACCACAATTGAGCCCAGCGTTTCTGTTCTTAAGTGAGACTTTTATTAAGTGAGTTTTGCCCCATTTTATGACATTTCTTGCCACAGTTGTTAAGTGAATCACTGCAGTTGATAAATTAGCAACCTGGTTGTGAAGTGAATCTGACTGTCCCCATTGATTTTGCTTGTCAGAAGGTCCCTAAGGGGATCACATGACTCCGGGACAGAGTCATTCTTGCGGCTGTAATTATGTGTAAGAGTCAATATTGTATTTCTTTAGTATATTTTCTGTTCAGTAATCCCAATAAAAATACCTCCAGTCTCAGATCTATATGTTGTTCCGTTATTTCTTCTAACCATTTCCTAATTTTAATCCATTTTTTTTTTGCTTCCGGACAGGTCCACCATAAATGATAATATGTACCATACGATTTTTTACACTTCCAGCAGGTTGGTGAAGTCTTTGGATACATCTTTGCCAGTCTTGCTGGTGGGAGGTGCCACCTGTAGACTCTTTAGCTGGTGTTCCTTGAATGCTGCCGACATTGTTAATTTTATATTTGTTATCCACATTTTTTCCCATTTCTCTAATTCTATGTTGTATCTAAAAGATTTTGCCCATTTAATCATTGTTTCTTTAACTATCTCCTCTTCCATTTTATATCTCAGTAGAAATTTATATACTTTACTAATTAATTTTTGTTTGGTCACTTTTTTCAATGCTGTTGTAACTTAGAACGATCACTAAATGAGCTGTTGTAAGTTGAGGACTATCTGTAGGTATACTCTGTGAATTGCTAGGGAGGGCCTCTTTTTGCCTCTTTCTACCCACCAGACATTGCAAACTCTGCTGTTTCTTTGCCCTCTGGGAAGGAGCCCCTCCCTGTGATGGACTACATTCGATCACAGGAGAGGAAATCAGACTTGCAAGATTCCGTTATTAATTTTTCCTTCTTGTAGAGTTGATTTCCTGATCTGGTCTACCTGGTGAGGCTGAAAGTCCTCCACGTTTCTCTATGATGGAACAGGTTTGGTCTAGAGGGCAATAAAGATGACTATAGGACTGGAGGCTGGTGAACAGTTGTGGGAACTGGGTATGGGGTGTTCAGGGAGGGGTAGCACCTCTGGTGTAGGAGCATGTCGTGTCCTTTTATGGCAGCTCATTCTAGGGCAGCTTTTAGGGCAGCTTGTTCACCTTTGGTCCCCACCTGTCACTCACTTCTCACCTGTGGCTCCTAGCAGCTATAGCATGCACAGCGGCCGCACCCTGGGCAACAGCTTCGACAGGCTGGCCAAACCAGGTTGAGAGTAGCCGTTGGGTCATTGACCTTCGGTGAGATATGGACTTGTCTATCCTGAGCATGTGAAGACAGATTCCGGTGGACTGAGCGGATGAAATCTACTAGAATAGGACAACGGTCATGAAGGCGGTCTCTGCAAGTGATGTGGTATGCTAAGAGCACGGCAAGACACGAAAGATGCCCTGGTCAACCACTGCGCCCAGCCCATCTCCAACTGTCTCGACTCTTGTCCTGTTATTTGGAGCAAGATGGAATCTGGGAAGAGAGAGTGAGGCTGACTATGCGCACCTCTCCCTCACTTTAATCCAATTCATGCACAAGTCTTGACATCCCCACCAAGTCCTGTGAAAAGTCCTGTGGTGATAGGCGAGCGACAAAGCAGCAGGTGTGGATACACTGGGAGCTGTAGCTGTGGACCTGCACACAGGCGACTCAGGTCTATGATAGATGTTAAGGTCCTCTTCAAATACGATGGACGAACATCAGTCTAACAAAGAGAAGGATTAGGGGTGACATGATAACAGTCTTCCAATAATGAGAGGAGAGGGGATCAATCTATTCTTCAAACCTATTCTTCAAAGCACCTGAAGACAGGACAAGACATAATAGATGGAAGCTTATCAAAGAGAGATCCAATCTAGATTTAAGGAGAAGTTTCCTATAGTGAGGAGTGGCTTGCCTCTGGAAATTGTGGGTGCTGCATCACTGGAGGTTTTAAAGAAAAGATTGGGCAGCCATTTGTCTGAAATGGTATAGGGTTTCCTACTCGAGTAGGGGACTAGAAGACCTCCAAGGTCCCTTCCACCTCTGTTATTCTGTATTCTGTATCTATGAGCCTTGTCCGACTGACATCCTGAAAGCATGTAGAACATGGTACTGTATTTGGATAACCGCTCAAGAGTCCCTTTCTTTTCCTGAATTTTCAGAGGCAGGCATGGAAATGGTGTTTGAGGTTCCTGAGAGATTTTAACATTCTCGAGATATCCCTTGTCTGCTTGATTCCATTTCTCTGTTGCTTTTCTTCCCCTTTACGGATGCTGTGGCGGTCTCTTTGGCCAAAATATTGGCAGGTTTGTGCTCCCCATAAATTGCCCTGACAAGCAGGATATCACTTGCAGAATTACTCTCCTGTCCTGTTTGCTCACAGCAGTACCTATAATAAAGCGGACGGTTAGGACAATTGCTCTTTGTCCATACGTTTGACAGGTAATTTGTATTTCATGTGGCGGTTACAGCAAGACTCTATGGGCCTCGGTATTACCCTTTTGTGAAGCCAGAAGTATTTTAAACGGTGGTGATGTGACAGATCTGTACACACAGAATTAGCTCAGGCTGTGCAAATGTATATTGTGGCAAAGCAAACAAAGCTAATTAGAAACCAGCCACGATGACTCCGAGGCAAGGGGCAAGGTAGGGAAACAGTTCCACCAGCTGTGCATCTGGAGTTTTTGTAAACCGAGGACACTATCGTTAACCTGCCCCAATACTCACACAATACATTAATAACACACATACTGTGTCTGTTCAAGGAAATATTGTTTCATTTCACAGCTGGAACTGTAGTACTTCTGTGATGATAATATTCTTTATTCTTGTATGAAAGTTAAATCCCAAAACCTGAAGAAAAATGAATTTGCCTACCATAGGGTTCAGTTCTTTATATGGTACAATTAACTTGTTGATTTAGATATTCAGAGATCTCAGAGGAATTGAGGACACTGATTAAAAATGCCATATTAAAATTAATTAATTAATAAAAACCCTGACAGCAGCATAATTAATGTCTTTCTCTGCTGTTTCTTCACTGCCAACAATAGTTCTGTTTAAAAATATATATAGCAATAGCAATAGCACTTAGACTTATATACCACTTCATAGTGCTTTACAGCCCTCTCTAAGCGGTTTACAGAGTTCAGCATATTGCCCCCAACAATCTGGGTCCTCATTTTACCGACCTCAGAAGGATGGAAGGCTGAATCAACCGTGAGCCGGTGAGATTTGAACAGCTGAACTGCTGAACTAGCAGTCAGCTGAAGTAGGTTGCAGTGCTGCACTTTAACCACTGCACCACCTCGGCTCCTTAATTATATTTCCATAATACACTTAAACTCTGACAGACCTTCCAAAGAAAATTATGGGCTAAATGTAGAGCAGCAAACAAGAATCTTTTATTTTCTGTATAGTAAGCTAGTGGTTCGAAGCGAATGCATTTTAATTATGTTTATTTGTTTCTTAAAACATTTTAATTTTAAGTTTGTGCTGAAATTGCTCAAGGTAATAAACAATATCAACACTGAAGCAACCATCAAATGGTATTTTGAAGTAATCTTGTAAAGTCAAACAGCAACAAGATTCAATTCAGATGCTTGGCCCCCGCTCACATTTATGATGGTTGTAATGTCTTGCGATCATATGAATGCAACTTGTGACCTTCCCGACCTCACAGAAATTGGGGGAGCTGGATTCACTTAATGACTATATGATTCACTTAATGAATGCAGTAAAATTTGTTGCAAAATCAGGTCCAGTCACTTTACGACTTGCTTAAGGACCGTATTGCTTAGGGACTAGAATAGAAACAAGCTGTCTGTGTGATTCATCAAAGAGAAAGGTTGTGACAACTCTGTCTATAGCCAAAGGCAAGCCTGTTCCTTCTTCATATCAACCAATCACTAATCGTTGTTTGTTCCTATTAAAGTTTTCAGAAAGTTTTCAGAACGATGTCACTTATGCAGAAAGATGAAGCCTGTAACCCACTTGATAAAAGTTGCTTGCAAAGGTTGTCTTCTCCTGTGAGAAAACATCCTGAGATCACACTATAATAAAAACAATGTCAAAGTACTCTTTGGCTGTTGGTTTGCAGTTAATTGGGGTTAAGCAAAAGTCCCCCCCCCTACTCTGTGACTGAAAAAAAAAATAAGCTACTTAGAGATTTAGACTATAGCTCTATGGTAGAGTACCTGCTTTGTATACAAATGACTTGACATCTGCAGATAAAAAAGTGAAGGAATCCCTATGGATTTTTCTCCGCTAGTCATTGCTGGCTTTATGGGGGTGATGCTCATCTCTGTTTTAAAGCCATTGAGCCTTGAATACTGTCATATTGCATTTCTGAAGACATTTCCATAGTCATGTGGCCAGCATGACGTCAAGGAGCACTGTTACTTTCTCACTGAAGTGGTACCTATTCATCTACTCGCAGCCGAGGTGGCGCAGTGGTTAAAATGCAGCACTGCAGTTCAGCTGTTCAAATCTCACCGGCTCAAGGTTGACTCAGCCTTCCATCCTTCCGAGGTCGGTAAAATGAGGACCCAGATTGTTGGGGGCAATATACTGAACACTGTAAACAGCTTAGAGAGGGCTGTAAAGCACTATGAAGCGGTATATCATTTAATTTAATTTAATTTAATTTAATTCAATAGATTAGTATGCCGCCCAACTCCCGGGGGACTCTGGGCGGCTCACAGCATGTCAAATCCATTACAATAAAAAACATATAACAATTAAAAAGATATAAAAATTAAAAGAAGATCTCCAACATTCATAACTAAAGGGGGGAGACCCCGAGATAATCTACTCGGTCTCACTTTCACCCCGCCTGCCGGAAGAGCCAAGTTTTTATTGCCTTACAGAAGGCCAGCAGGGTGGGGATGGCCCTGATCTTCGGAGGGAGTTGGTTCCACAGGGAGGGAGCTCCCACAGAGAAGGCTCTCCCCCTAGGCCCCGCCAACCGACATTGTTTGGTCGATGGGACCTGGAGGAGACCAACTCTGTGGGATCTAACCGGTAGTAGGGAGGTATGCGGCAGGATGCGGTCCCGAAGGTAGGCTGGCCCTGAGCCATGTAGGGCTTTAAAGGTCAAAACCAACACCTTAAATTGTATCCGGAGACTAATGGGCAGCCAATGCAGCTGGCAGAGGACAGGTGTTACGTGGCTGTACCTGGGCACACCCACCACGGCTTGCGCAGCTGCATTTTGCACCAATTGCAGTCTCCGGATACTCTTCAAGGGTAGCCCCATGTAGAGCGCGTTGCAGTAATATAAGTCTAAGTACTATTGCTAAGTGCTATTGCTATTTGCATGCTTTCAAACTGCTAGGTTGGCGGGAGCTGTGCCAGTCACTCAATGGTTAAGATGCTGGGCTTATCAGCTGGAAATCCGGCAGCCCAGGTTCGAGACCCGAGCACCACGCAATGGGATGAGCCCCTGTCCTCACCCCAGCTCCTACTGACATCTTCAAATGGGTTGGAAAAAATCCTTCCTGAAAACTACCTCAGTCATTAATGGCAACATTGCTAGAGAGAACCAGTGGTTTCATAAGTACACATAAGTACAGTGGTTTCATAAGTGTACAGTGGCAGTTTTTATTTCTGCTTAATTTATGGGATTCACTGAATCCCCATATGCTAACTTTTTTTTTATTCATCCTAATTTACTTCCAGAAGTTGTATGAGAAGAAACTATGGTCTCCCTGTCTATTAGGCCTTCTGGTATTCCTCAGGGTGAGGATGGGATAGACATATAAAGAACAAGCATTTCTAACCATTCCAGTTTCTTTTAGGTGTAGGGTTTTGTGAGAATTTTTCATCCTTAAACTATCAGCTTCCTATATTTATTTAAAAGAGAATGACTTTGAGCAAAAATAAATAAGATCAAGTTACTTATATTTTCAAGATAAGCTCCCAGATTTCCAGAAGCACCGCACAAGTAAAATTATATAAATGAGCATATAAATTATGTTTCCTGCAACTGCAGTGAAAAGAACAAATTCCAACAGTAATAACGTTCCTTCTAAAGGTTAACGAACCTCATGGAGAGAGGATTGTTAATTTTTCATTCAATTCTACCGGCTAGAATGCTTTCTGCTCAACATGAGTTACCTTTGATGTGTTCAACTGTCTTATATTAGTCTTATAACTAATCCTTTCATTTATCTTGAACTTTGCATGTAGTAATACAGAATTTTAATTTAAATTGCCTCTTTTACATATAATATCAAAGAACAACATGCCTATCTTATCCAGCACAAATTACATAGCTCTCTCTCCATAATAAAACCTGTGCTTACCATGGGGGATTAAGTTTTGAAGGAGGGAGGTTGTGACATTTCTGTACATAGCTTGATTATGAAGAATTCCTTTGATACTTTTTTTTTAAAAAATATTCCTTTGCTAACCTTTGACTGGGTTTAGGAGCCTTTAGCGCCTGCAGTTTCTGTGTCGCGTGAGAAAAGGACCTTACCACTGTCCTTACCACTTTCTCTAGAGGGACGATTGAGAGCATCCTGTCATATTGCATTACTATCTGGAAGCATTACTGCTTCAGACAGGAAGGTGGTGCAGAGAGTGGTGAGGATGGGAGAAAATATTATTGGTAGTTCACTTCCTTCTATCCAAGACATAGCATATAAACAATGCTTGAGCACATCCTCTTCATGACCTGTTTTCCTTGTTACCTTCTGGGAGGAGGCTTCGTGGTGTCTAGATTCAGTCACAGTTTTGTTCCATATAGCATCAACCTTGTGAACTCTCAAGTTTCCTGTTTCTGTTATGCATTCAAAATGGACAGTGATTAGTATGTATATATGTATGTATGTATGTATGTATGTATGTATGTATGTATGTATGTGTGTGTGTATATATATATGTGTGTGTGTGTGTGTGTGTGTGTGTGTGTGTGTGTGTGTGTGTATAGCATGTGTATATGTGTGTTATGTATGGGTATGGGTAGATTTATACTTTCTTTTGAGAGCAGGCAACATAATTTCATTTTTAATGTACTCACTGTAAAAAATGACAATAAAGATTATTTTGTCTTGTCTTGTTGTGTCCTGTCCTGTCCTACCCTACCCTGCCCTACCCTACCTTACCTTACCTTACCTTACCTTACCTTATCTTTATGTAGAAAAGTCTTAAAGCATACATGCCAGTGGAACAAAAGATAAAGATATTTTAAAATAAATATCTGATTATGTGCCATCAAATAAGTATTGACTCTTAGCAACCACATACTGTATATAGATTTTTTTTCCACAATGATTTTTCCATAACTTGGTTTTTAGGTTTTCTACCCTTTCACCCATTGCCATTGTAATTGAATCATTTCACCTTGCTGCTGGTCATCCTTTCTCTCCAACACGAAGTTCAAAAGTGTCAATACTCTTTATATCAAATTTTCAGAGTCCACTTTGCTTCCGTACAGTGTTACGGAGAATACCAATACTTGCACTTTTCTGATCTTTTTAGCTACAGATACATCACAGCATGTATCTATAGGCCTTCACAGCTATATTAAGTGTTAATCTGCAGTGTATTTCTTCACCGTTTGTTCCTTTACTGTTGATGGTTGAGACTAAAAAGCAGAAGCCTTCTGCCACTTCAATATCTTCATTGTTAATCCTAAGGCTCATTGTTCTACCTGCTATCATTAGTGGTCTTTAGTTTGCTCTTCTTTATATTTAATTTGAGTCCCATTTTTCAGTGTGCTCTTTCACTTTTATTACTAAAGCTTGCAGGTCCATTGCATTTTCAGCTGTCAGAGTAGTCATCAGAATAGAACAGGTGTTTCTTCCTCTCATTTTAAAACCACGGCGGAGGATTATCAAAGAAATCCAACCTAAACTTAAGCAGAAATTTCCAGACAGAACAATTAATCAATGGAACAGCTTGCCACCAGAAGTTGTGGGTGCTCCATCACTGGAGGTTTTCAAGAAGAGATCGGACAATCATGTGTCTAGAATAGAATAGGGTCTCCTGCTCAAGCAGGGAGTTGGACTAGAAGACCTCCAAGGTCCCTTCCAACTGTGTTATTCTATAACTTCTATGACCTCCATGCTCATCTTCTTCCAAACCAGCTTCCCTTAATAGAGCAAATAGTTTGACTGAATAAGGAAGGAGTATACAGCCGTGTTTCATTCCATTGCCAACATGGAACAACCTTGTTTCACCATGTTCTATCCATACTCTGGCTTCCTGACTTGAATATAGGTTTCAATGAGATGTTCTGGGATTTCCACTTTTCTCAGCATATTTCACAGCTTGACATGATCATCACAATCAAACGCCTTTCTATAATCAACAAAGTACATATTGACTTTCTATGAAGAACATATGAAGAACGGTGGCAGGAAGTGGATATGTCTAGTTTAATGAAAAGAAGGACTAGGGGTGACATGATAGCAGTGTTCCAATATCTCAGGGGTTGCCACAAAGAAGAGGGAGTCAAGCTATTTCCCCAAAGCACCTGAGGGCAGGACAAGAAGCAATGGGTGGAAACTAAACAAGGAGAGAAGCAACTTAGAACTAACTTAGAACTGACAGTTAGAACAATTAATCCGTGGAACAGCTTGCCTCCAGAAGTTGTGAATGCTCCAACACTGGAAGCTTTTAAGAAGATGTTGGATAACCATTTGTCTGAAGTGGTGTAGGGTTTCCTGCCTAAGCAGGGGGTTGGACTAGAATACTTTCAAGGTCCCTTCCAACTCTGTTGTTGTTGTTATTATTATTCTATTCTATAGAATATTATATTCTTCTTATATTTTTTTCTGGCTTTTTCAATTATCCAACAGTAGTAATGTCTTGTATTCCTCAGACTTTTTATTTTCCACATAGGGTTCTAATCTATGTTTGATGATTCTAAGCGTTATATTGCTAGCATGTGACATTAAGGATATTGTTACACTCCCCCTACACTCTGTTAATCATGTATGTTTTGGTAGTGGAATGCAGATTGATCTTTTTGCAATCTGTTGGCCACTGTGTTGTTCTCTTCTTCTATTGTTGCTTTCCTCGGCTTTAGTTGCTCAGTATGATAACTTTCGCATCTTGGGTCATCCTGCTGGGTATATATACACTCTTGATATACAGTACACTCCCAACATTCTTCATTCATCCCTCACAGGAAAACCCTCCACTGCCATGATAAGACAGCACACCAGGACTTGGGGGTGAACATCCATTTATTATTTCTATTTACCAATAAATAAATCAACTACATTCCTGATATGCTGGATGGTATCGTCCATCATTCTTCCTTGTCCTTGTTGCCAGGAGGAGGATGGGTAGGTTATTCCTCTGGAGGGCACCAGTTTATGGAAGGATGACCTCCGTTTTATCTAATGGCTTTGCGTCAATTTAATTTGCATATATGAATTTTGAATAGATGAAGTAATTGCAGTGCTTCCGAGACAATATTTCTTTTCTCTTGAGCTTCCTTAAACCTATTAGCAAACTCTTCAAATCTTCTACATGTTACCTTATTAAATAGTTCATTATGTGCATACCAGCAACCATATTTTGGGGGGGTGTCTTATATCTGCATGGTGTCCCTGTGTATTTAAGGTGTGTTTTGAATGGTTCCAAAACACCACCATGCTTAGAAAGTCAACATTTCCTGTTCTTTCTTTCCAAGCAATATAACATCTTCTCATTTCCTACAATGCAACTGTGCTGTATTTTATTTCTAATATTTTCTTCTTGGAAAACATATGCGTTCATAAAAATGGTATTATAAAATGTAATACTTATCAAGGATTGTCATTGTGTGTACATGCCTATACAGCACTGCAATATTAGTTTTTGGAAGCTGTGTTTACCTAGACAAGCCTCCCTATATTTATGAAAGTATTCATTTCTCATCATATACTTGCTTGGGGTTTTCCTAGATTGTTTCTAGCAGCTGCATTACTTTCTGTAAGAAGTTCTGATTATCCCTGATAAAACAACATGGTATGCTATTATACTAGACATTTGTGTTATTGTTGTAGCTGTGACTTTATTTTAAGATGAAGCAGAAGCATATCAAGAGGACCTAATTGCCCAGGAGCTTTTATTTATCATCATCATCATCATCATCATCATCATCATCATCATCATCATCATCATCATCATCATCATCATATTGAGGCATCTAATTAACCCAGAGATTTTGTAAATAATAATGAAATTGAACTAGTTGTTACTAATTTTTAAACAAACCTTTCCTCCAGCTTTTTGATAGTCTTACATCATGCTTTCAACTCTACTCAGAAAGTCAAGAGACTAGCAATTACAATCGCTAGGGAGTTGCTAGGGAGAGAAGAAAGGGAGGAAAATTCCTCAAGAAAAATAAAAGCAAGAAAGCAAAATTAAGGAGATATCTCCTGACAGTTACAACTGTTACAACGCCCTGAGTCCTTCGGGAGTTGGGCGGCATATAAGAAAACCGTAATAAATAAATAATAAATAATAAATAAATTAACCAGTGGAATGACTTGCCTCCAGAAGTTCTCCAACACTGGAGGTTTTTAAGAAGAGATTGAACATCCATTTATCTGAAATGGTACAGGGTTTCCTGCCTGACTAGGGGGTTAGTTTAGAAAACTTCCAAGACCCTTTCCAAGTCTTGGAAACCATATATGAATAAGACCCCTTTATTCCTATATATGTTATCACAGGAGATCTAAGGAAGGGAGACCTTCTTAGTATGCAGAAAGTTTTAAAAATCTATGGCACCTATAGTTAGATCACTGTTTTTCAAACTTGGCAACTTCAAGTTATGTGGACTTCAACTCCCACAATTCCCCAGCCAGAATTCTGGGAGTTGAAACCATGCATCTTAAAGTTGCCAAGTTTAATTTCTTTATTTAGCACATGGCAGATAATGTCAGGGAAATCTACACATGCTAGACGCATTGCAGTCCTGACAGCTACTAGATTGCTACTTCATTCTGTTTGGCACTTGTGCGTCTCCCCTGGGTGCAATGCGGGGAGCGAACTAGCTTTACACCGATTAGCTAGTGGCGTTCAGGTTGCTGGCTCTTCTAGGCTCCTCTGCCGCTCTCGTCTCACCTCACCTCATGTCACGATGGCTCATGTCCAGTCAGGTCCAGCAACGGCTTCCCCCTCTCTGCACACACGGATGCAGTTAGGTTTTTTCCACTGAAGTGGTACCCATTTATCTACTTACAGTACTGCATGCCTTTGAACTGTGGGGTGGACAGGAGCTAGGAATCGAGCAATGGAAACTCACTCTGTTTCAGGGAGCCAGGCTCGAACCACCGGAGTGCAGACCATTTCTGTCCAGCAGAGTCATTAAGCACGGCGTCGCTGCATCTCCCCCTACCAAGTTTGAAAAACACTGAGTTAGATGCTTCGTATGACAAATGAATGAAAAGCAACTTTGTCCTGGAGAGCTTCTACCTGAGGGTTGATGATGCCAGAACAAAATAGACTCAGCCTAGTAATGCCCAGGTTGATGTAAGTGGCTTTTGTCAAACTCCAACAACTTGGTAAGATCGAGGAAAAAAGAACTACATAAACTCACTGAAGGTATCTTTATGACTAATCTTAGAAACTGGGAATTTCCAGGCCTCATTTAAAGTGAGTTCATTAAGGCTGAAACTTCCCGAATTCTGTGAAACCTTTATTCCCAAGCTTCTTTCCACTAGGGCTGAGTTGCTGTATCCCAATAGACTCACCTTCTGCTTCCTTTGATGTTATATATATATCTACTTTCCCTTCCATTACTTTTACGGCCTCGCTGCTTTCTGATAACTTTGCGGGGATCATCTTGGGAAACAGAAGGAAATAAATACCAATTGGATCTAACTATGGTCTCTAGAACCAATACATCAAGTACTTAACTAGTCAGCCAAGGGATTATGGTTTAAAGTTAGGATAAAGATCTCTATTATACCCTTTCTTTCTCTTTCTATTCTGCCATAACATCACATTTAGTTTTTTATCACATTAATAGGCTGTAAAACGATCTACTTTATAGGTAGTGCTTGACTTACCACCACAATTGGGAACAGAATTTCCATTGCCAGGCAAGGTGATTGTTAAGTGAGTCGCACCCAATTTTACTACCTGTTTTGACACGGTTGTTAAGTGAATCACTGCAGTTGTTAAGTGAATCACATGGCTGTTAAGTAAATCCAGCTTCTTGCTGTCAGAGGCTGGCTGGGAAAGTTGCAAATGGCAATCACATGACTCCCCCAGGACACGGCAATTCTCATCAATACATGCCTGTTGCCGAGCGCCCAAATTTTGTTCCTATGACTGTGGGGATGCCGCAACGGTTGTAAGTGTGAAGACTGGTCATGTGTCACTTTTTTCAGTGCCGTTGTAACTTCAAGCGGTCGCTAAACCAGTAGTTGTAACTTGGGGACTATCTGATGAGAAATTCTGGTGTACAACCTAGTAACACAGTGGCAGCCATTCGTGGCATCTCTGCCAAGGACAGTATTTAAATCAAATACCGTATTTTTCGGAGTATAAGACGCACCGGAGTATAAGACGCACCTTAGTTTTTGGGGAGGAAAATAGGGGAAAACAATCTGCCTACCAGGTATTCATCTGGCTAGCATCCTTAGTCTGGTCAGCTTCAGCACATTATTTTATCCCCTGGTTAGGACTTAAAAAAACCTTCTTCTGAGAGAGTAACAATGAAAGAGCCTGCAAGCCAGTAAGAGCTGGGAAGATCGTTAGCACCTGGTTAGGGCTAGAAAAAAACTTATTCGGAGCAAGTAGAGCAATGAAAAAAAATTCTGCAAAGACTTAGGGCTGGAAAAACATTCTTCTGAGAGAGTAACAATGAAAGAGCCTGCAAGCCAGTAAGAGCTGGGAAGATGTTAGCACCTGGTTAGGGCTAGAAAAAAACTTATTCGGAGCAAATAGAGCAATGAAAAAAAATTCTGCAAAGACTTAGGGCTGGAAAAACATTCTTCTGAGAGAGTAACAATGAAAGAGCCTGCAAGCCGGTAAGAGCTGGGAAGATCGTTAGCACCTGGTTAGAGCTAGAAAAAAACTTATTCGGAGCAAGTAAAGCAATGAAAAAAACCCTGCAAAGACTTAGGGCTGGAAAAACATTCTTCTGAGAGAGTAACAATGAAAGAGCCTGCAAGCCAGTAAGAGCTGGGAAGATCGTTAGCACCTGGTTAGAGCTAGAAAAAAAACTTATTCGGAGCAAGTAGAGCAATGAAAAAAAATTCTGCAAAGACTTAGGGCTGGAGAAACATTCTTTGGAGAGAGTAACAATGAAAAAGCCTGCAAGGTAAGAGCTGGGAAGATCTGTTAGCACCTAGTTAGGGCTGGAAAAAAAGCTACATTCGAAGTATAAGACACACCCAAATTTTCAGCCACTTTTAGGGGGGGAAAAGGTGCGTCTTATACTCCAAAAAATACGGTATGTCTCTTGATTATCTTGACATTTGTGGAGGAGCGCTATTAGTGCAAAAAACAAAGCAAAACAGTATTTCATTGGAGTTAATCCCCAGAACTAGCCGAATACTTGGAGATATTGTGCTTGTCCTCGTAAAGAGATGGAAGCTTTGAGTCTTAGAAAAATGTTCGCGTTTAGAGATGGCTTGAGAAGTTTTAATTAAGACAGCAAAAGCCTATGGAAACTCCTCCTTTAAAACAGTTCTTTTATGAGAGAGGGATGGATGAAAGTTATAAGGATTTGAAGGGAGTACCTTCATCCATATGCTACACTAATGCAGTACAGTATTTTGTTCGCAATGGATGTGTCATCAGTGTGTGTTCATTAGGTTAATAAGAGCTATCTTGCAGTGGGCCAAATAACTACACCATTTCTGCTCTGTCTTATGATATATGGATTAACTTCCTAAATAGATTTCCTATTCTGAACCCCCCCAAAAAGCAATAAAAAAATAAAAATAAGGAACATTCTGGGCCAGGTATGTCATAATTCCTGGATAAACTGCTTGCTGTTTGGATTTCTTCAGCTTCAGCTCTTCCTTTCCATGATGTATTTTAGTGGTATGATATCAGATCTGGCTGGAAATATGCTGGACTGTGGTACAGAAGGACAGCAAATAAATAAAGCAGATGCAGCACTTAGCATTGCAAATGCAATCCTATAAAACATTTTAGACTGTACAATGAAATAGTAGCTTTTCCCAATCTTAATGCTCTAGCAGTTTAGCTGAGGGCCAGAAGTTCCAGAGCCAGTTAACCTACAAGAGACAGGATATGTTTTATGACATATGGTCAAGCTGCCTTTTGAACATTTGTTCAGGAAACTTCTGGATTTCTGTTAGAAGAAACCAGCAAGGGGGGGGGGGAATCATGGAAGAGTGTGAGATTTATGTAACTCTGTAATTTAGTTATTTAATTTATTTAATTTTATTTATTTTGTCAAACATGTACAGGATAGTAGTTCTTTGTATAAACATAACGTAAGTAAAAAAAAGTACCAATAAAAGAGGACAATAGGACAGTAGGACAGGGACAGTAGGCACAGTGGTGCGCTTATGCACGCCCCTTACAGACCTCTTAGAAATGGGGAGAGGTCGACTGTAGACAGTCTAAGGTTAAAGTTTTTGGGGTTTGGGGAAGAAACCACAGAATCAGGTAGTGCATTCCAGGCATTGATCACTCTGTTGCTGAAGTCGTATTTTCTGCAGTCGAGTTTGGAGCGGTTTACGCTTAAGTTTGAATCTATTATGTGCTCGTGTATTGTTGCGGTTGAAGTTGAAGTAATCATTGACAGGAAGGACATTTTGGTATATGATTTTATGAACTATATTTAGATCAGATCGGAGGCGATGTAGTTGTAAATTGTCTAATCCCAATATTTCAAGTCTGGTGGAATAAGGTATTTTATTGCGAGCAGAGGAGTGGAGGACTCTTCTTGTGAAATATTTCTGGACTCTCTCGATTGTATTAATGTCTGATATGCAGTGCGGGTTCCAGACAGGTGAGATGTATTCTAGAATTGGTCTAACAAATGTTTTGTATGCTGTGGTTAGCAGTGTAATATTGCCAGAGAAGAAGCTACGCAAGATTAGATTAACAACTCTTAGTGCCTTTTTGGCAATGTTGTTACAGTGGGCTCTGGCACTTAGGTCGTTGGATATGAGTACTCCAAGGTCTTTGACAGAGTGAGGGTCGTCTACAAGTTCGTTTCCTCCAAGTTTGTATTTTGTATTCTTATGATAGATTATTATGGTAGAATTATGGTAGAATTATACTAGAATATAGCCTGGCTTCCCAGAAGGGAGGGACTGTATTCCAAAGGACCAAAGAAAGTGAAGTTTAGATACCTTTATTTTTCCCTGTATAAGACGCTACTTTTTCTTTAAAATATTTACTTGAAAATGGAGGGGCGTCTTATCCACAGGAGGCCAGAGGAGAAGGCCGCACATGCCAGATGAGCCTCTATCTCAGGGGTCCCCAAACTTGGCAACTTTAAGACTTGTGGACTTCAACTCCCAGAATTCTCCAGCCAGCATAGCCAAGTTTGAAGACCTCTGCTCTATGTTCTATGCAGCTCTATCATTCCTCTCTATTGTAGTTATTTCCTGTATCATATTGTCACTCTAGATTTCATCTCTATTGTTCCTGTGACACATTTCCTGTTCTTGTTGCATTACTCACTCTAACAAGATGGCTTCTGCACAGCGATGGTTTATAGTGTGCTTACTACAAGAAACTACATGAAACATGGGGGCGTCTTATACATGGGGGCTTCTTATAGATGGAAAGATACCGTAGTTTGCTTGGGAGAAAGAGAATCAAGACAACCCTTCCCTAGAAGTTTTCAGACTAGGTCTTTAATGATGCAAGTAGTTGCTTTAGCTTGGCAAGATTTCTGACTATGGGTGAGGAACAATTGGGGAAACTGCTTAAAAGTAACTCTGTCTTTCTTAGCTTTTGGAGCCTGACAATAATATTTGGAAAGATGCATTGGTTCATGGATGTATATTTGCATTTGTTTACTGTATGCATCTGTACATTTTTGTGTCTGAAATAACAAATATCCTGTTTATACTTTAGCCTTTATCCGAATAATAGTTTGTTAGGCCTGGTGACCATATATTCTTCTCAGACGTAGTTCTCTAGTTCCTGCAGTCATGGTGAATGCCAGCTTTTCAGGCCTCCCAGTGGAATATTCTTTGTGTCAATTTTTTCTCAGTGGGTTTCCATTCTGGACTTCCAACAACCATTTGATGGAAAAGCTCACCTACCAATGTTTTGAATCTGCAATGGTCTTTCACCCAATAATTGCAATGCATCAGAAAGGATATATACAGAACACAAATACCACTGTATAAAAGATGTATGATGTCTTAAGTTAAAAAAAAAAGAGAGAAATATAGGTTTCATATTGGAAGGTGTCTGCTTAAATGGACAAGTCTAGTCATATGAAAAATATAAGTTTCTGCCCTGCCATCTTAAAATCAATGTGGATGACAGTGGGGGGTGGGGGCAGGGACAGAAGAGATGGACTTATTTGTATTAATTTTAACTCATTTCCAATTAAAAGTAGTCTTGAAGCGGGTTATAACTAGAAATTAAGACCATCCAAAATTATAAAAAACTAAACCAGTAGAACAGCGCTATGACAACAATGGAAACACAGACATTTCAAAGGCAATTTAAGGAGTGATGATGTTGGAGAGAACTTATCTGCTGTTCCCTCATGATTGTTATTCCTGTAGCTATATACTTCAACATTTACATGCTTTTCTTCTGTGTTATATTTTGAAAACTAAAAGCACATTGTCCAGAAGACTATTGCTGATGGTCACTGGTAAAAAATAAATCCTAGTAAGTCAGAATTACAGTTCATTCATTTGTTGATCCTACAGGTTTCATAAACTTAACTAATCTTTTTCTCTTATCTTTTTGGCCAGTATACAACAAGTTACAACAATTGTAACTCACAAAAAGAAAACAGCGGAGGGGAGAGGGCAAGAGTTGGGAACAAACAATTCCTCATATTTGCCCTCACTTAATCCAGGAATGCTCAAGAAACAATGATTGTACACTTCCAGGCCAAATGTCAGATTGACCATTATGGAATGTTTTAATTGGAATAGATTTGAAAACAATTTAACTCCTCATGTTGGGATTCTTTTAAAATAATTAATCAAAAATCTTGATATGTCATATAATTATGCTTTAAAATTTGGTGTTTTGGCTTGTCAGTTCTTTGGAATAAGGACTTTTCATTATTACTATTAATGACTATTGATTTATATAAGAGACTGCCTCTTTTCCTTTTCCTTTCTTCACTTTTAAAACCACCAAAGCAGTAGAGCCAAATTAAAAAGAAATGAACACTAGATATTTTCTTTTTCTTTTTTTTATGGAAGTGAATAATGTGTGTTCAAAGGCTCTATTTTCTTGTTGTTCCTAAAGATGTTAATTGTGCTATTTAGGATTAAAACACCATTGCTGTTCACTTTAACGCCTTTAAGTGTTTTTATTGTGATTTTAGACATGACAGTCCATTAATCTCATGCATTTAAGGAACTCCTTTCCTCTTTTAAATAAGTATATGCAATTTTGTGATTCCTGTTGTATGTATAGATGTAGCAATAATGGCTGTTGTAAAGAATTAATCCTGGAAAGGAATTTGTTTTGATGGATTAAATAAGTGGTTAAAGTTAAATAATTCAATTGGAATTAGGGAGTTCAAAGAATAAGAATGCTTTTTACATAGCATGAGTTCACATAAATAAAGTCTCCACACACACTAGAAGTAAAAATATGATTTATAGTAGCTGAAGTCAGTGGAATATATTTAGTGAAATACATCCCACACTTGTGTGAAAAGTTGAGTTTTTGCATATTTTATTCAGTGGATGGTAAGTTGTTAGGGTTTTTTTTGGATTGACCCTGCCTATATCTTTACTATGGACCCACTCTTTATTTATTTCTTTGCCACATTTTATGTCACACCAGTAAAGCAATTCTGGGAGGTATACATTAGACCTTCTGGATGAGTATTCTCCCCATTATACAAATATAACAATAATAAATAACAGTACAATTTAAAAAAAATCATATGGCATCCTGCATCTTCAAAAAGCATGACCATTGATAAAGGATAAAGACAAAAAAATTGGAAATTGCCTAAAAGTTTAGAATGAGGAAGCTTTGTATATTTCTACGGAGAGTGAAATCCTGACAGCCTTACAAGATAGACCAGACAGAAAATATGACCAGATGAGCTAATTCTACTTTATTGTAAAGCTACATTAATAGAATCTTGTAAGTCCAAAAGTATTTTTCTCCCCTTCACTCCCTTTACAAATTAGGGAGGGTTTCTTCTAGCCTCTTGCCTCACCCACATTCTGGAGAGGCCTCTTTTTTTCCATGTATATGTTTGTGTGTATGCCTGTGTGTGTATGAGACATGCCAGCAGAATCTAGGTAGGCATTTCCTGAAGTTTTGACATGCCAAGCCCAAAAGGTTTGCCACCACTGTCCTAGACCCACACAATATAGTCAATGACAGCAGGTTGAGAAGTCTCAATGACAGATTCCCAAACATGTCAGATACAAGAGCTGCATCATGAATGGAAATTTAAAGCTACTTTTTGTACTGTGGCTGCTGTTTAAAATTAAATAAGAAAAAGTGTACAAGGGCAGAATGAATCCTGAATAAAGCATGGGAAGGATTACCCATTTCTGTGTCATGGGAGAATCTTTCTTTGATCAAATTTGAATCGACTGGCAGGCCTTCGCCTACATAAATGCAAGAATGGGAAAGTCATTTTTAAAGAAAAAAATTACTAATATATTCATTTTTTTCCCTTACATTCATTTTCTCACTGAATATTAAAGTAGGCTCACAACAACTATAATGAAATACAGAAAAAAATGTAAAAAGAAAGATAAATATCTGTCTTAAAAGTACTTCAGTCAAATGCCTGGTGGAAGAAGACTTACCGTAATTGGGTTTTACGAAGTTGGTTTCTTTCTTAAATGGCCAGCTTCTTTTTCTTCCCCACTTAGAGAAACAAAGAATTGAGTGAAACAAACAGTGGCTTTGAGAGAGGTGATAGTTCACCATACCTTAAGACAGAGGTCTCCAACCTTGGCAACTTTATGAGGTGTGGACTTCAAATCCCAGAATTCCTCAGCCAGCATGGCTGGCTGAGGAATTCTGGGATTTGAAGTCCACACCTCATAAAGTTGCCAAGGTTGGAGACCTCTGCCTTAAGAGACCTCCCCTTAATTTTAAAATAAGTTAAAAAAAACCTCCAGAGGACAGTATCCTTTTTGATTGGAGGAGTGGAGGAGAGATGATACAGTAGATGAAGGCTGATAATTTTTATGATGGTTTTATATGAAAAGGATTTTCTGGACACATCAAAATCTGGATCAGTCCTGTGTTTGGCACCGAAACAGTCTTGGTGTCAGGCCGAAGCCAAATTTTATTAGAGACTTTGGCCTGCCACACGTGACACTTAGAGTATATTCTTGCTGTGGGAATTTGGGAGGGGCTGATGCAGGAGCAATGTAGACATGTAGCCATAACAAATTCCTTTTAGGTTTTCAAGGTCATCCTTTGTTCAGCACCTGGCCGGAAGCTGATGGGAGTAACGGAGACGTTGGCAAAAGACAACTGGTCAACGTGATGGACTTGTGGGTGTGGGAACAACAAGGGAATGAACTTTAAATTGGGTGGAGAAACCCTCTTAGCTTTAGATTCTGGTTTCTCACAGATGTGCCAACATGGCTCTGTTAATAAATTGGAACTTTGAGGAATACTTTGCCTCAGACTCTGATTTAGTTTTGGATGCTATTTGGAACCCTGACACTTGGTTGCTCTGCTAGGTACTTTATGTCAGAAAAGAAATGGAAGATATTCAATCTCATTGAATATCCTGCATCTCTGCCACTTTTGGTAACAGCAATTATGCTGACTTCCTGGAGTGGTTGTCTCAAATGGGAATGCTCCCATTCCTTTATGCCGGACCACTCCTAAAATGTAGAATGTGTGTGGTTGTGTTTGCCCCCATGATGTTTAAGCCGTACAGATCATTGGTATAATATGCCAACTTAATACTGAGCACAATGCTAAGCTGGTCATTCTGCTTTAATCTTTTTTTTTTCAAAACGGGTGGGGAAGGTGGGAGACATTAAAGATGGATAAATAAAAATGTGGGTGAGAAACATTCCTTTTTGAAGTCACAAGGTCCTGGAGCAGACTTCATCTAGTTAGCTTCTGTAACTGTTCCTTAAGCACCAGAGTGGTCTCCTTATTCCACCTTCTTCAAAAAATGATAATCTATCTACACAGTGATCTGGTGACCATTACTGTGCAATGTTCACTTTCTGAACAACATACAACATGGAGCATCTGGGCTTCATTTTTAAGACTAGGGAATATTGTAGACCCCGACTTCCTCTTCTCTCTGAATATTCTTTGGTGGAAATTGTTTCACTCTCTGCAAAGCAGGAAAAAAGTGATATCTCTTTCATGAGGAGTATGTAGAGATTCTCAGTCATCCAGGTCATGGTTGTCCCAAAGATGCTTTTTTTCAGGAGGCAACTGGAACTTTCTTGTTTTTTCTTTGAAGATGTTTCGCTTCTCATTCAAGAAGCTTCTTCAGTTCTGACATCTTTCGGAAACTGGATAGTTGGGAATGGAAGCATTTATACTCCTTGCAGAAAGCTGGTCATTTGCATCCTTTTAGAGGGTCGTTGAAGCACTTGGGGTTTTATCTGTGTCCTCAGGGTCACCTGAGTAGTGTTCCTCGTTCCTGTAGTCTGCAATTTTTTCCCCTCTGGAAATCCATTCCACATCATTCAAACGGTGTTCATCCAGTGGTGCAATCCATTTTTTTAAAAACTGCCGGTTCTGTAGGCGTGGCTTGGTGGGCATGGTGTGGCTTCGTGGGCGTGGCTTGGTGGACGTGGCAGGGGAAGGATACTGCAAAATCTCCATTCCCACCCCACTCCTGGGGGAAGGATATTGCAAAATCTCCATTCCCACCCAACTCTGGGGCCAGCCAGAGATGGTATTTTCCGGTTCTCTGAACTACTCAAAATTTCCGCTACGGGTTCTCCAGAATCTGTCAGAAACTACTGGATTTCACCCTTGTGTTCATCCCAAATTGTATAGCTAAAAGCCTGTAGAGATTCTCAGTCATCCAGGTCATGGTTGTCCCAAAAGTGCTTTTTTCAGAAGGGAGGCAACTGGACTTTCTTATTTTTTCTTTGAAGAAGTTCAAAGTTCTGAGGACACAGATAAACCTCCAAGTGCTTCAATGACCCTTTAAAAGGATGCAAATGACCAGCTGTCTGCAAGGAGTATAAATCCTTTCATTCCCCACTATCCTGTTAGAGTTGAAGAAGCTTCTTGGATGAGAAGTGAAACATCTTCAAAGAAAAAACAAGAAAGTCCAGTTGCCTCCCTTCTGAAAAAAGCATCTTTGGGACTTTCATGAGGAGTTAAGAATCCCATATATGAAGGATAAAAATGTAATGTACCGTAGTTGTAAATGACGGTTCTATCTCGGCATTCCATTTGACTCAGATTAAACCAGTGCATGTTTGGATGCAACAGAGAGATAGATATGGTCCAATTAATTAAATTTCGGATACAATATAGAACTGGAAGATTGGGAAAAAATTTGGAACAACAATTACATAATTACTAAATCCGTGGCCTATAAGGAAAATTAATATAAAATGTTCTATCATTGGCATTTGGCGCCCACTAGATTGGCTAAGATGTACTCAAATTTAAACCCAAAATGCTAGAAATGCAAACAGGGACAAGGTACCTTCTTTCATTCGTGGTGGTTATGCCCCGAAGCGAAAAGATATTGGAAGAATATACAGGATTGGCTGCAAGACACAATCAAATGTCAAATAGAATTTAAACCCGAACTTTTCCTCTTGGGGATAGTTAGGGCGAAGTACAACAGAAAAGCAAAGTACTTGATGCTACACATAATAATGGCTGCAAGGATTGCCTTTGCGCAATATTGGAAAAGAGACAGTAGCCCACCAGAGGGTCTAGTGATTCAAAAAATATTTGAATGTGCAGAGATGGATAAACTCACATTAGAATTAAAGGATAAAAATGATTCAGAATACTATGCGGTATGGGACGATTGGTACGAATGGATAGACAATGGAAATAGGAATTATAAATGTACATAGAGGTAGATAGATTGTAAATAGAAGGTATTTAATGTGCCGTATTTTTCAGAGTATAAGACGCACCTTTTTACCCCCCAAAAGAGGATGAAAACTTGGGTGTGTCTTATACACCGAATGTAGCCCCACCCACCCAGCCACCCCTACCCTTTGGCCTCTGTCTTCCAGCAATTTACCTGCTTGCAGGAAAGAGGGAAGAGCCTGTAAAGCCAAGCAAGTCAGTAGCAATTTCCCGATCTACAGCTGATTAGGTTTGCCACCTGGAAAAATGAAAGTGAAACTAACTGCAAAGAGGCAAATAGCTGGGAGAGATTAGACACAGCAGGTTTTTATTTTTGCTGAACTGGCTGCAAAGGGGTAAGTGAATAACTATAAATGTCTGTAGAATGTTCAAATTATTAGACTTATTTTTTAAAGACTGCTTTATTATTGTTCTAGAGCCAGGGGTCTCCAACCTTGGCAACTTTAAGACTTGTGGACTTCAACTCCCAGAATTCAACAGCCAGCTTTGTTAGCTTTGCTGGCTGTGGAATTCTGGGAGTTGAAGTCCACAAGTCTTAAAGTTGCCAAGGTTGGAGATCCCATCTAGACAACTTAACAAAATAAAGAAGCTTTTTAAAATAAATGCTTGCTCTGAAGAGGCCCAGTGCTATTGTATCTCCTTTTAAATAATAGAGAATAATGTATACTTCCAGAAATTTTAATTAATTTTAACAGCTCTGTACAAGTATAGTATGAAATGTAACAGTGTCCTGTTTAGTATTAGAGTTTAGTTACCTTGGAGTAGATCTATTTAAATAATTGGGAGGAGTTAGTGTGACTACATTTAAGAAAACTTTCTGGCATAATGTACATTTCTCCAATTCTTTGCTATTTCTATGGGTCAGGCACACATGCAAAGAAATACACAGCAAACAGTGTATATCATCTGTGCTGTTTGCTGTTTGGCAAATTGCTTGGAGGCAGAGGCCTTTTTTCCTTGTTTCCCCCCCAAAAAACTAAGGTGCGTCTTATACTCCGAAAAATACGGTACTGATTATTGATTTCAATTGTATGTACAATGTCACAGACTTGTTAATTATGTGATAGAGCTGTGTAAAGAAAAATTGTGTAATAAAAATAATTTTTTTAAAAAAGCAGGGACATCCCTGGTCCATGATATTAGGAAATAGTCTGGAAAAAAATGCTTTCTCTCTGAAGGAGCAGATACGTAACTTTGGAGAGGTGTTATTTTGTCATTAGAAGTCCAAGAAGATAAAATAGGTAGTAGTAATTCAGTAGCTATAACACTTACTAGACTGGGAGAGACTGACCAGTGAACCAATCTTTAATCACCTGACACGTTGATTGCAAAACTAGCATTGAAACATGATTCAAATTTCAGCTGGTGCACAATGCTGTGTCTCAGTTACTGAGCAATGTGCAAGGTTGCAATCATATCACACCTTTTTAATGTGATTTGTACTGTCAGTTTGCCTGCAGAGCCTTCTTCAGGAGTGTCAGTCTTGAATTATAAGATTGAATGCAACCTGGAGCATAAATACGAGGGTGAGTCAAAACGTAATGCCATTTTCTTTAAGACAGGTATAATTACCAACACAGGAACATGTAGCATACATCAAAATGAAGCTGGTCCTCTGTGGATCACATCCCTACTTCTCAACATAGTCACCGTTTCTCTCAATAGCAATGTTCCACCTTCGAATGAGAGCATGTATTCCTGCCTTGTAAAATTTTGTTGACTGTTCTTTGAGCCACTTCTTCACTACAGTTTTCACTTCCTCATCACTGGAATAATGTTTGCCTCTCAAACCCTCTTTCATGGGGCTATAATCTAAAGTATTGTCCTCAAACGCATTTTGTAATCATCTGTGAATGTTCACAGGGGTTTCCCCCTCAGCAACAAGGAATTCAATCACTGCTCTTTGTTTTTAACGCAACTCTAAGGGGGCAGCCATTTTGAATTTTCCTTGCGAGTCTAAAAACCTGAAAAGTAAGAAACACAATATTTCAGAACGTAAATGATATAATCATTTATAACTGGGAAAAATTTCAGGTGTTTTTATCAAAAACTTCACCTGGAATAAGGAAAATGGCATTACTTTTTGACTCACCCTCGTAACTATGAAAAATGTCACATTTTTTTCAGTGCCGTTGTGACTGTGAAAGGTCATTAAATGAACTGTTGCAAGTCAAGGATTGCCTGTATTCCTTTGCTTCTTTTGAAACCTGTGAAATCTATGGACAATTTTAAGTACTGAACTGATGCCAATGTGGCTGCCAGTCAAGCTCTCAGGAGACGCAATTCCACAAAGGGGGTGCTACCCCATGAAGAGCTCTCTCCCTTATAGAGACCTTTCTCACTTCCTTTGATGAGGGTGCCTGAAGGAAGGTCTCATTAGAAGATCTTAAGGTGGACATACTTCATCTAACCTGATCCTAAACTATATTGGACTTGAAAGATCAAAGTTAACCCATTGAGCCATCACTGGAGGTTTTCAAGAAAGGGTTGAACAGTTGTTGTTTTTAGAATGGTATGAGAATTGGACTATAGATAACCTCCAAGATACTTATGATTCAATGAAGCCATGATTTGATGAAATAATAGAATAAGTTAATTATAGTGTGCTATCAGTGTGGTTACAACATGGGAAGAGTTTGGATCCACTGTGCTTTCCAAGTGATGTTAATGGATTATTATTGGTGTGGGCCTGGATTATGAAGAGATATGCAGTAGTTGAAGAGAGAGCAAATAAAATAGTCCCTACCAAACATGATTAACAGAATAAAATGTACTAAAGGGAAAAAGGAGGCAGATAACAAATAAAGCTTTTATGACTTGAGCTTGAACCTCAAAGGCTGCATAGCAAACACTCATTTCTCTTGCCACTTATTCAGTCTGATCTTAAATATGTTTCGTTAGAAGTAAATCCTTATTTTTGATTCCGAATTGCAGGCTTTTTGTGAAAAGAAAGCATGAAGTCTTGTATCCTTTTGAAAGGTTTTTTTTTAGAAGCAAACTTTTATTTATTTATTTATCAGATTTGCATCCCACCTTTTGTATAGAAGCTCGAAACTCCATACATAGTGTTCTTTCCTTGTATTTCCCCTCATAACCCCGTGTGGTAAATTGGGAGTGACTGGTCAACAGTCACCAGGAAGTGCATGTCAAGTTCGAAGCACACTTATGCTGTTGCAATCATTCTATAGAGGAACTGTTGAGTCTGTCATATGCACCTCTATAACTGTCTGGTTCGGTTCTGCAACCCAACAAGACAGACACAGATTTCAGAGGATATTCAGAACTGCAGAAAAAACAATTACTGCCAACCTGCCTTCCATTGAGGACCTGTATACTGCATGAGTCAAAAAGAGGGCTGTGAAAATATTTACTGACACCTCGCATCCTGGGCATAAATTGTTTCAACTCCTACCCTCAAAACGATGCTATAGAGCACTGCACACCAAGACAACTAGACACAAGAACAGTTTTTCCCCGAATGCCATCACTCTGCTAAACAAATAATTCCCTCACCACTGTCTAACTATTCACTAAGGCTGCATTACTATTACTATTAGTCTTCTCATTGTTCCTATCACCCATCTCCTCCCAATTATAACTTGTTGCTTGTATCCTTACGATTTATATCAATATTGATTGTTTCCTGATTGCTTATTGTACCCTATGACAATCATTAAGTGTTGTACCTCATGATTCTTGACAAATGTATCTTTTCTTTTATGTACACTGAGAGCATATGCACCAAAGACAAATTCCTTGTGTGTCCAATCACACTTGGCCAATAAAGAATTCTATTCTATTCTATTCTATTCTATTCTATTCTATTCTATTCTATTCTATTCTATTCTATTCTATTCTATTCTATTCTATTCCATTCCATTCCATTCCATTCCATTCCATTCCATTCCATTCCATTCCATTCCATTCCATTCCATTATCACTTCTCAGCTTGCCAAAGAACCAAGGGGAGATGGAATGCAGGCTTCAGACTTCAAGAAGGTGAGCCGTGAGAGCCAAGGATACTTCAACAGGTGTTTGTCAAGACCAGAGACTTTTTCTCATAACAGTATAATTAAAACTCCATTGGACAATGTGACTTGCACTAATGAGGGGGAGGGATAAATCTATACTGTCATTATGTGGGTTCTCACGGGAATTAGGTAGAACTGGTTTTGCATTCAGCAGTGCCAAAATGATGTACTCAATAAAGTTTTGCATTCAAAGATTGGATGATCTCCAGCATGCTTGCTTTGGTTGGGTTCATCAGTCAGAACATTGACATTGCACTTAAAACCTAGCAGTCCCTGATCCTACTACAGTAGCTTAATCACCATACCATACTGGCTTCTCTCAAATTATGATTGCATGCTTGCTGGACGTGATGGGAATTGTGGTCCAGCACATCTGGAGGATACCACATTAGCCAAGAGTGACTTAAAGAACCCTTTCACTGATTTTGCAGAATTTAGACTAGTTTTAGAATCCCTCTTTCTCTCTTTCTATACTTAATAAGATACCCTGGGACTCCATTTGGCTGCTGTTGGGGTTTTTTTTATTTTCTCTGTAGTCCATATAATTACTTCAGATTTTTTATTTTTTTACAGATAGGTGCTTCGCAAAGAATAACATTTTAGAGGAATCTTTCACAGAGGGGCTTTAGATTGATGTCAACAAATTTGACATTACAAGATGGCAATGAATACCTTGTCCTATCTAATCTGACTGAAGAAAGATGTCCATCCATCCCTTCTCCTAATTAACAAGCAGAGTTTACATGTTGGCAGCACAAGATGAAGTCAGCTATATCTGGATAATTTTTTAGTCCTTCCACTCACCACAAAAGCCTATTGGAGATGAATACTTCTGTATCTATTTCTGGATTACTAAAATGCTTTTTTTCTTTCTTGGAGGGAGGAAAGGAAGTCTATAATGGTATGATCAATATTAGCCTACCGTTGACAGCCTTAGAGACTCTTACCCACTTCAGCCTTTATTGTTTCTAACTTACTACAGGGAGGGACAGTAGGGAGACAGAGATGGAGGATACACAGATGTGGGAATACGCTGAGGTGCAATTACTCTGTGATCTCTCTAGAGTTTCATCTCTTTCTTGGAAGTCAGGAGGGTTAATTAATTGGTAGCAGGTTTTTATAATACAGGGGGAGTTAAATTAACCCTTCACCCCATACCTGATTCTATTTGGGCATAAATGTTTGCCCTAACCCTTTTTAAAGAAAGTTTATACAATAGGCTTGTCCTTATTCTTTCTCCAATTAACATATTGAGGGAACAGGGCTTACTGTGAATTTGATCTATATTTGCTTTAGCTTAAAGCTTTTGATGCAATGAAATCAGCACCTTGGACAGTACCAGTGCAGCCTGTGACTAAATTCCCATTAAGACCTAGAACACTTCCTTTTTTTTTTTTTTTTTGGAAATATATTTTTATCCTTTATTTTACTTAAATAAGGCAGAAGACATATATATTATAATCTTTCCTCTTCATATTTTCCCCATAACAACCACCACCTAGGGTGAGATGGGCAGCAAATAAATTTAACAAATAAAGAGCAGCAAAAGTGACAGTGCTGAGCGTTGGTGCACACCAACTTTCACAAAAAACTGTTGGAAAGGTCAGCGGTGCATAATATAATATGAATATAATAATATTCAGTTGCTGGTATTAAGATAAAATATCTGGACCCCTATGAATTGCTTGTGCACAGCATGGTCTTGCAGCACCATATCAGTTGATGTGGAATACAGTCCGAGGCTTTATCCATGTACTACTAACCATGTACCCTGTTTTCCCCAAAATAAGACATCCTCCGATAATAAGCCCAATCGGACTTCTGAGTGCATAGTAATAAGGCCAAGCGCTTATTTCAGGGTTCCAAAAAATATAAGACAGGGTCTTATTTTCAGGGAAACACGGTAGAAGGCTGTATTACTATTATCCTTCTCATCTTTTCTATTACCTACTCCTATTGGTATCTTATGACTATCACTTTGTTGGTGGTATCTTAAGATTTATGATTATAACTTATGATTTATTACTTTGTTGCTTGTATGTACACTGAGAGCTTATGCACCAGAGACAAATTCCTTGTGTGTCCAATCACACTTGGCCAATACAGAATGTTGTAGTCTATCTTGGTTGAGGAAAGCCAGGTGTAATGTCTTCTTTTCCCTATGCTTCTCCGTGAGCCCGCAGGCCATAAAAATAGTTCCAGCGGTACTCAAGCCTTTGATATGAATTTTAGCAATGTCACAGAGGTGCTGGTAGAAAATGTGCAAAGGAGGCACAGGATTGGTTGGTAGTTAAAACAGTCTGCTGGGTCACATTTGCTCTTGAAGAAGAGAACTATGATACTCAAGGCCCAGTCTAGAAGCACATGGCCAGAGTCCACAATGGCATTGAAGAAGTTTGTCAGCCAGTCAGCTGCTGTGCTGCTAAGTTCTAAATTTCCAGATGTCTGCTGGTAGATTATCCAAACCAGGTGTTTTTGAGTTCTTTATGCCTCTGATAGCTTTGATAACCTTTTCATGATGAATGTACAGAACTGGATCAGCCCTAGCTGACCTATCAGGAATTGCACCTATGGAAATTTGACATTAGAGCTTTTGTAAAGTGTTTGTCAGGCCCCAAACCAAGAAAGACACATGGTGATAAAGATAAAGATAACTTTATTGTTCCATTTTGTAGACAGAATCTTGCCAGAGTAAAGCACTCTACCCAGTGGTGGTATTCAGCCTGTTCTCTCCAGATTGGGCGAACCGGTAGCGCTGACTGTGGGTGGCCCCGCCCACCTGCCCAGACATAAGCACATCACATTTTTGATGCTGTGCGCATGCGCAGAAGGCTTTGTGCATGTGTGGACAAGGCGCGTGCGAGCAAAGCGTGCATGCGCGCACTCGCTCACATTTCCAAACCGGTAGGGAAGGGAAGTGAATACCACCCCTGACTCTACCTACTTTAAGTTTACCCTTTGAGAACTATTAGGGAAGGGCTGTCTTCACCCTTTTTCTCTCACATAAAGTATCTAGATTGAGTTGCCTGTTATTCCTCTGGAATGCACCTTCCCTCCTGAGGATCCATCTCTTCACTACCTTCTGCCATGGTGATGCTGCTAGTGTTTCAGAATGTTGAGCTTATCCTGCCGTTGTTATCCATTTTTGTTCTTAAGGCACATATCTTTTGCCTCCTTGATATGCATTTTCGCTTGTTGAGAGATGTTTTCCCTCACCTTACTCTGTGTCCATTTGTTCATATAAAACCTGGTAGTGATTAACGCAGAGGTAATTAACCTCTGCAACAGCTTTGCTGCTCTTCCTTCAATGATGTACTTTTGATCGTTTTTGTTGGTCTTCTGCATACATCAGTTCTTAGGAGGAGCCACTTCCTTTTCCCCTACTTTCTGCGGCACTTGTTCCATCCAGAGCCACATCTTTGTCTGCATCATACGATCTATCTCATATTCAACGCACATCATTTGGATTCTCGGCTAAGAACACAGCGTCTTCTGCATACAAAAGAACATACCGTATTTTTCGGAGTATAAGACGCACCTTTTTCCTCCCTAAAAGTGGCTGAAAATTTGGGTGCGTCTTATACTTCGAATGCAGCTTTTTTTCCAGCCCTAACTAGGTGCTAACAGATCTTCCCAGCTCTTACCTTGCAGGCTTTTTCATTGTTACTCTCTCCAAAGAATGTTTTTCCAGCCCTAAGTCTTTGCAGAATTTTTTTCATTGCTCTACTTGCTCTGAATAAGTTTTTTTCTAGCCCTAACTAGGTGCTAACAATCTTCCCAGCTCTTACTGGCTTGCAGGCTCTTTCATTGTTACTCTCTCAGAAGAAGGTTTTTTTAAGTCCTAACCAGGGGATAAAATAATGTGCTGAAGCTGACCAGACTAAGGATGCTAGCCAGATGAATACCTGGTAGGCAGATTGTTTTTCCCTATTTTCCTCCCCCAAAACTAAGGTGCGTCTTATACTCCGGTGCGTCTTATACTCCGAAATATACGGTATATATTCACACCCTTTTCCAAATGGCACCAGAAAAGATACAAATATTTGTTTGTCTGAGTGTCTGTATTGTGGGCAGCAGCATCTGAAGATCATGTGTGACAGTGAGCCGTAGACTCTCTGTTTCAGTAAATTTGGGAAGCTTCCTTAAATAGCTTCATTCCCCCATCCCTTGAACAAGTTCCCAGCAGAACTGGAACAAAAACAAGCAAATAAACAAACAAACAAAAAAATATGGCAGAATAATGCCAGATTTAAAAAGAATCCCCCTAAGGCACCCTCAGTAATATTAAGGCTATCCATCATACTTGTGATAATATATAATTCTGTATCTAGCAGCAGTAAACTGACAGTACTGTTTCTCCCATGGTGACTTTTTACAGACTGACGAACAAGGGACTCATAAACGGGTGATTTTAATGAGGTCAGAAGTATTCTATGTGTTTTCATAAATTCTTATAAATGTGTTAATGCTTGGTGTGTGTTTTTTTTTTAAAAAAGTAAAATCCACAATGTAGAAAACTTCCAGAGTTTGGAGACACACAGGGACTTCTCGACAAATCGGATGCCTCATTTATGAGGCTATCACTTCAGTGTTTTCAGCTTACATTTTGTGTACAAAATCCACACCAGAAGTTTGCCGGCATCTCATTTCCAATAATTCCCGTAATTTGTTGTGAACAGTCATTGACCACACACTGGCAGTAATTGCCATAGATGGCTGCTTCCAAATAGGCATAATCATTTTTGTGGCAGAAGATAGAATTGGCTTAGGAAGAAGCAGGGGGAATATTAGGTGTTAAGACTTAATTTATCCACTCTGCTCTTCTATGCTGGGCCGCAGTGAAGGTTTTTCCCTTTGGCTCTGTCACTGCAAGGGATCTAAAAGCTCCTGTTCTTTAAAAATAAAAATGAAATTGGCTCTCCCTTTGCAATGCAGCCTTCCTATTGCCACTTCTCTTGCTTCCATCCACTGCTTTTTCTAACCATTTTTTTTCCTATGAAGACTTTATCTCCAAACCTCCTCTTTTTTTGTTTTAGGTTAAAGGACAAACCATGTTTAAAAATGAAAGCGACTTTGACAGTAGTTTGTGATTTGCCGTGAAGATAGATAAGCTTAGGGATGCCTAAAACAGTAATGGACCATATTTTTATTTTATTTTATTTATAGTATGAAGTATACTATTGGGGGAAAAAAAGAGAATCAAGATCCTCAAATGTGTTGTCTTTCTCTGCAAACTTTGCCTGCTAATTTCCAAAGCCTTTAAAATTTACCTTTTGTAAGCGTGTATTTCTCAGGTCTGAGCAGTAAACAGTTTCTAGAATTGGATACAAAAGTGATAAAGAATTAAAAAAAAAAGGCACAGCACGCATACCTTTTTTAAATTCTAGGCTAAACTTGTAAACTATTGTTTATATTTGAGGGGATATTTGACTTATGACCACAACAGAACCCAAAATTTCTGTGTTTGAGGAAGACAGTTGCTAAGTGAGTTTTGCCCCATTTTACAAACTTATTCTTTTTTTTTTTACCACAGGTCAGTGGTGGGATTCAAATTTTTTTTTTACTACTGGTTCTGTGGGCATGGTAGGGGAAGGATACTGTAAAATCTCCATTCCCTCCCCACTCCAGGGGAAGAATACTGTAAAATCTCCATTCCCTCCCCACTCCAGGGGAAGGATACTGCAAAATCTCCATTCCCTCCCCACTCCAGGGGAAGGATACTGCAAAATCTCCATTCCCTCCTCACTCCAGGGGAAGTTTACTGCAAAATCCCCATTTCCTCCCGATCAGCTGGGACTCGGGAGGCAGAGAATAGATGGGGGCGGAGCCAGTCAGAAGTGGTATTTACCAGTTCTCCGAACTACTCAAAATTTCCGCTACCAGTTCTCCAGAACTGGTCAGAACCTGCTGAATTCCACCTCTGCCACAGGTGTTAAGTGGATGACTGTAGTTGTAAAGTTAGAAACACAGTTGTTAAGTGACTCTGGCTTCCTCATTGACTCATTAGCTGGTCAGAAGGTCACAAAAGGTGGTCACATGACCCTGGGACACTACAACCATCATGAATTCATGCCAATTGCCAAGTGTCTGAATTTTGAGCATATGACCATGGAGATGCTCACAGTCATAAGTGAAAAATGGTCATAAGTCAGTTTTGTTCAGTGTCATTGTAACTTTGAATCGTCACCAAACGAATGGTTATAAGTCAAGCACTCCCTGAACTTACAATCTGCTGGTATTTGCCTTTTTGTAGACAGTGTAGTGCTTGGTTTTATCTGTAGCTTCAAGAAATTATTTTGGAGATTTTTATTTGTGTCTCTTTCCTCTTTTGGCCAGGACTAAGGTATCAAATTCTTTGTCAGGCACAAAATTGCTTTACCAGGGACACCTATAGCAACGACACAAGAAAGATTTGAAAGTGTTTGCTTTTTCAGCTCTGATTTTTGTGTGTTTGTTAGCAGACATGCCTGCCCCTTTTTCTGCAGACTGTTCTACCTTGACAAAACAAGTTGGGAACTTAGCCTCCATATGCACCGAGATGGAAAAGTAAAAAATCCAGCCAAGAGTTCTAAAAGAATTCTGCCTAAAAACTAGTTTATTCAGGCATGTAGTAATTAAACTGTTCATGACAGCATGTAATTACATCATTATGTACACAGTCATCTTTCTGTAATTTGGATCACTAGAGGGCAAAGTGTCAAAGTCTCTATAATGATATTTAATTCCATTTTAACACATCCTAAAGGGATTTGTGTGAGTTTCTTTTCAAACTGGGGAACTTTTGAAAGGGGTGTGCTCTCTTCCAAGCTCTTTAAGAGCTGTGCCTCTCCACGTAAACGATATTGAAACAACAAAGCCTCATTTTTACACTTCATCCAACCCATTACGAAGCTAGTCTGGTGGGAGAACATTACTGATGGATATCCTTCACCATCAGGTCCCAAGGCAGGGCTGGAAGTGTTAAGACCCACCCAAAGCATGGTATTTATAAATTTCTGCACTCAAGAAAGAGCCTGAGCTGAGATCATATAGTTATCTATTCATTTATGGTAATTTATGAGTTCTGGCAGATATTTTCTAGGTGCATCCACAGAATGCCATTAAATCTGTTTGTCAAACCAAAACGTTATCTGTCTCCAACAAAAGGTTCAATGGCTTTAGTGAGGTTACTCTACACCAACCCAGTTTTGTCCAAGTAGACATTTTTGGATCATCCTCCACATATTTACCTTTATTATATTTATCTCTGCCACAGGGCCAAAAAGAAGGCAAAACTGTGGTCATTATACCGTTGGCCATGTTGACTCTTAAAGACACCACTAATCTTTGTCTTTTTTTTTCCTTGGGACAAGCAGGCATATTTCCAAATAAATAAGAAATATCTTTGGGCTCGACAAACCGAGGTTGCTTGCCTCTGCTATACTACCATGTGTCCAATTAAAATGTGTGCTCCAGGAAACTTGGGAATAAGTCCTGTTGAATTAATTCACATTCACTTCTGAACAAAAAGCATGGAATTGTGGAGCATGAGCATTTTCTGCTACATGTTTAAATGGCAGTGCGCTCTGCTAAACATGTATACTAATCACATAGTGAACAATCACTTTCTCCTCTTTTGAGAATGACTGGCTTTCACTGCTTCTAGAGGATAGCCTATCTCTTAAATAAGCATTGAAGTTCTGTGCCCATAGAATTATGGCAGCCATAATCTTCACCATCACTCATAACTGGCCGTTGTTGTGTTTATGTACTCCACCCAGCTTATTGTAGGGAGTAGAAGATGAATGCTCCAGGCGTCTTATATTTGTTCTTTTATGATTGGTAGTCTATCAATTGTCAATGTAGTTTATTTCCTAATTATCCGATAGCAAGAGTTCTGTGTGATATCTCTCTCTCTCTGCAGTCCCTAATGTTCATATAGGCTAATTTGTGCTCTCCAGATGTTTGAGATTACCCCCTCCCAGAATTTCCAGCCAACATCTGATGAGCAAATTATGGTAAGCTTTGTTGACTGGAGCAGTACAAATCTGGAATAGCTCAGAATCTCTTTCACTGCTTCTTTCCATTCTCTTATTCTCCTCTTTGTTCTGTTATTCTCCCCTTGTCGTTATTGACCCCAAAGCAACTGTACAGTACAGTTCTTCATTCCTATTAGAATCTGGAAGCTCTGAGTAAGCAGAGAGAGAATGGAGGTTTTGATGAATATTTAGGAATATGAAAACTCTTTTAATGCAATGTCTTCTCGTAGGCTAAGAATGAAATCCAGAGATTTAAACCAGCAATGACAAACTTTGGGTGTCTAGTACATGGTGCACAATATTTTTTTTGTGGGACAAGGGCTGTATTAGCCAGTAGCTCTCTCAATAGATGTATATATCCAGTAAGAAAGCCTGCTGAGCCCAGGCATTTGATTTAAATATCAGGGCTAAATGGGCTTCAATGTTCTTTTGTTCTTTTGTAAAATTATTCTCCTGGTTATCCCAATGCAACTTTCTTCATGTCAGAAATATAACTCAGAGCAAAGGGAAAGAGCCATGTTATAGCTGCTATTAGCAATAGCAATAGCACTTAGACTTATATACCGCTTCATAGTGCTTTAAGCCCTCTCTAAGCGGTTTACAGAGTTCAGCATATTGCCCCCAACAATCTGGGTCCTCATTTTACCGACCTCAGAAGGATGGAAGGCTGAGTCAACCTTGAGCCGGTGAGATTTGAACAGCTGAACTGCTGAACTAGCAGTCGCTGAAATAGGTTGCAGTGCTGCTTTTAACCACTGCGCCACCTCGGCTATTAAATACTTGCAAATCAGGACTTTTTGATGATCTTCTACAAATCATCTGGAGATGTAATAGAACTTCCAGATTTATCCTCCGCTCAGCCATAAACTAAAAGATTCTACGTACTGTATATTGTTCAGTAAAGCTACATTCATAATGTAGCTTTAACCTACTCTCCAAATCACCTGAGGGCAGGACAAGAAGTAAGGCTGGAAATTCATTAAAGAAAGAGCCAACCTAGAACTAAGGAGAAATTTCCTAATGGTGAGAACAATTAATCAATGGAATGGCTTTCCTTCGGAAGTTGTGGGTGCTCCATCACGGGAGGTTATCAAGAAGAAACTGGACAGCCATTTGCTCAGAATGGTATACGATCTCCTGCTTGATCAGGAGGTTGGACTCTCCAAGATTCCTTCCAAACCTGTTATCCTATGTTCTATGTCTTTTTGAATTCCTCACCCCTTGCTTTAGAAAAATAGTATGGAACCTATAGGCTTAAAATTACTCACTCTTCACAATGAATTCCTCAAGATATTTAAACATTATGCATACTGATCCCCTTCCTTTTGGAAAGCAGAAGGGATTGTAAAAATTAGCATGATCTCATCTCAACTCCATCCTAAGAACATCTACAAAGTAATTCAATCAAACACTTGGATTTAAACTGATTTAGCTCATGAAATCATAGTAGCTGCAATAAATCATTTTCTTGTAATATAGTACAGACGATTGCAATACCACTCCTGTAAGTGTGGAATCTAATTTCAGTTGCCACTAAATTTCTTTTTAAATGAAACCAAAATTTGAAGCAAAGCTAGAGACGATTGCTTAGGTGAACACTGAAGGAATATCAAGGGGCCCTGTTTTTAAAAAAGTTCTTTATCAGATTAGCAAAACTTTTCTCATGGGATTCTGCACTTTCCTAAGCCTAGCATATGTCCTTTATAAAGCTAATCTCTTTAAAGTTGAATAACAAACAGATGCTATTATTCCAGACATATTTTCTCACCGTTGGATTGCTTGAGATCTAACGTATTCATGTTGAACCCAGATAATAAAGGTTTTTTTTTTAAAAAAACAACCCTACTCTTTTCAGTCTTCTGTGAATTCTTTTGACTCCAGACAATTGATCTGAAAGATGCTGTTCTGGCAAAATATCATTTTGTTTATGTGTACTCTTGCACCCTACACCCATATGCATTATAATAAAACCTATAGTGAAGAATACAGTGGTCATAAAAATGATGGAAATATTGAAAAGCCTAACTAGTACACACTCCAAAGCAATTAAGAACCAGGATCATTTCTTACACTGCTAACCAAATGCCTCTGATCTGCTTGCAGCAAGATTATTATATGCTCAAAATTGGAAATGCTCGGCATTACCCACAATGGAGGAACGGTCGGTAAAGATGTTGGCACTCACAAAGAAGCAATCTGGAATTAAGGAGAAACTTCCTAACAGTGAGGACCAGTGGAGCAGCTTGCCTCCAGAAGTTGTAGGTGCTTCATCACTGGAGGTTTTTAAGAAGAGACTGGACAGCCACTTGTTTGAAAGGGTCTCGCGCTTGAGCAGGGGAGTGGACTAGAAGACCTCAAGGTCCCTTCCAGCTTTGTTCTAATTGATTGAAAGAAGGCTACATTAATTTCTTTGATTACAGAAAAGACAATGGCTATCTTTATGGATGACTAGAAACCACTGTTGACTTTTTTACATCAATCAGGAAAAAAATGTAGTTATGACATATAGTTTTGATGATTAGGGTGAAAAATGGATAATAGGAAAAAAACCCAGCTTGCTTAAATCATAGAGTAAGAGATAACTTTATAAACATATTTGTATTCCCTATAGAGGAAATCAGAACCTTCCTTTCTGAATCTTTCTCTTTCCTGTCTTCTCCCTCTTTCTTTGCCCTTTTATTTCTGTATTAGTTTGGATTAATTTTATGTTCTTTAAAAACTTTTCAATAAAGATTATTTAAAAAAAGAAGCAAAATGCCCCTGGGTACTCATCATCAGGAGACGGAGATATATCCCTTGCCTATCAATGTCCCCTGTCATTGTTACATGGAGGCATGTTGTCCTAGAACATTGACTCTTGGAACAAATATCCCTTAATCAACTTCTTCATGAACTCAAAAGTTTCTTTTTAAAGCATCTTGAGTCAGTGGGCACCACTGTATTGTATACAGTTAGTCCTCAACTTATGACCATAATTGACCCCAGAATTAATGTTGTTAAGTGAAAAAATTGTTAAGTGAGTTTTGCCCCATTTTACGACTTTTCTTGCTACATTTGTTAAGTGAATCACTACAGTTGTTAAGTGACTCTGGCTTCCCCATTGACTTTGCTTACCAGAAGGTCGCAAAGGGGGATCATGCGACCCCGGGACCAGGGGTGGGTTCCTCCCGGTTCAGACCGGATTGCCCGAACCGGTAGTGGTCTGCTGGTGACGCCACGATGACATCACGGATCTGGTTCGGTTGGTGTCAGTCCGTGGGCACCGCCATCTTTTTTTTAATTTTTTTTTCTGAATTTTTTACTGTTTGGAAGTTTTTTCCTCTGCTGCTGCTTGAAAAAGGGCCCTCCCACCCACCCCCAGGTTTATACTTACCTTTATTCCTTTGCCCGAAGCACAGCTGATCAGCTCCTCAGCTGTGTTTTGGGCTGATTATAGCTACTGAGCATGCGCGGAAGCAGAATTGCACGAGGGGACTTGTGCGTGCGCACGAGCGGAGCGTGTGCAAAATGTTGCGATGCGAACCAGTGGCAAAGGTAAATGGAACCCACCCCTTCCTGGGACACTGCAACTGTCATAAATATTAAACCAGTTGCCAAGCATCTAAATGTAAATCATGTGACCATGGGGATGCTGCCGACTTTTCAAGGACATATTAACAGGTGTGAAGAGAGAGGCAGATAGTTCCCATAACAAGATAACTTGTTTACATACTCTATGTGGGATCCTGGGAATTGGGCTGGGAAATTCCTTGTTTAATATTGTGAACTGGTGCTAGAGAAATTCAGAGTTAGTTTTACCTCAGTAATACCATGTTATGTATTCAATAAACCAGTAAGTTTTTCTTAAACGAAAATGATCCCGGACTTTTATTTGAGTACTCAAGCTGGATGTTGACAGTTGCAGCGGTCATGAGTATGAAAAAGGATCATAGGACACTTTTTTCAGTACCGTTTTAAAACTTTGAATGGTCACTTAATGAACTGTTGTTAGTCGAGGATTACCTGCATTAATCAATTACAATGCTTAATTACGGGCTGTGTGAAGAAGAGTTTTGCTTGGGTCTTTCTAAAGCACTTTCCAGTCAGATTGGGTTCCTGTTTCAAAATTTTGAATCTTATCACTGTCAGGGCACATGGACCAGCTTCAAGATGGTGCCTCCTGTAGATGGTAGCTGATGCTACGGTCCAGGAGAGAATAAGGTAAAGGTAAAGGTAAAGGTTCCCCTTACAATATGTGCTAGTCGTTCCCGACTCTAGGGGGCGGTGCTCATCTCTGTTTCAAAGCCGAAGAGCCAGTGCTGTCTGAAGATGTCTCCGTGGTCATGTGGCCGGCATGACTAAACGCCAAAGGCACACGGAACGCTGTTACCTTCCCACCAATGGGGGTCCCTATTTTTCTACTTGCATTTTCTACTTGCAGAAATAACAATTACTGCCAACCTGCCTTCCATTGAGGACCTGTATACTGCACGAGTCAAAAAGCGGGCTGTGAAAATATTTACAGACCCCTCGCATCCTGGACACAAACTGTTTCAACTCCTACCCTCAAAACGACGCTATAGAGCACTGCACACCAAGACAACTAGACACAAGAACAGTTTTTTCCCGAACGCCATCACTCTGCTAAACAAATAATTCCCTCACCACTGTCAAACTATTCACTAAGGCTGCATTACTATTACTATTAGTCTTCTCATCGTTCCTATCACCCATCTCCTCCCACTTATGACTGTATGACTGTAACTTGTTGCTTGTATCCTTACAATTTATATTAATATTGATTGTTTCCTGATTGCTTATTTGTACCCTATGACAATCATTAAGTGTTGTACCTCATGATTCTTGACAAATGTATCTTTTCTTTTATGTACACTGAGAGCATATGCACCAAAGACAAATTCCTTGTGTGTCCAATCACACTTAGCCAATAAAGAATTCTATTCTATTCTATTCTATTCTATTCTATTCTATTCTATTCTATTCTATTCTATTCTATTCTATTCTATTCTATTCTATTCTATTCTATTCTATTCTATTTTTACATGCTTTCAAACTGCTAGGTTGGCAGAAGCTGGGACAAGTAACGGGAGCTCACTCCATTACGGGGCACTAGGGTTTCGAACCGCTGAACTGTCGACCTTTCGATCGACAATCTCAGCATCTTAGCCACTGAGCCACCGCGTCCCCCAGGAGAGAATAGAAGTATTAGAAAGAAACTCAGAGCAACTTCGCCTCAATTTCACTAAGTATAAGTTGATATGCGCAAATTGCTTTGGCAGGCCTTCATGATTCCCTTACATTGTCCCACTAGCACTACAGATTTCCCAAATCAAGCAAGGATCTGCAGTCTTTTGGGAGCGGTGAGCACATATAGTATTTTTAAAGCATGCCACATACATTCTAAATGGGCACTATGATGGACTTGCCTATTCACCAAATACCGAATGTAACAATAAAGAAATAAAAGCTCACTCGAGTCAAACGTGGCCTCTAATCCGCGTTTCCTTGGCAACTAAATGAAAGTTGTTTGCTATCTGTGCTTTCCAACTTATAACTTATAACCCTGGGATTTCCTGGTGTTGTTCCAGCTAAGTATTCAGTTCAGTCCTGCTCAGCTTTTTAAGATCAAGTAAAGTTGACCGGATATTATCATCTGCTGTGTTTGTGTGTGTGTGTGTAGCCAGTTACACAATGCCTATTTGCCACAAGGCCAGGACTTGTTCCCTACTGTGGTCTCTCGTTTTCTAATATTCACAATCAAGCCAGAACCTAGTTTGTTCTCCCCTCTCTGTGTTGCCCAGCTCAGCTCCACCGTGCATGCGCGTGCGCACCTCCCGCTGGCCAGCTGATTTTCGGGATGCATGGGGGGGCAGGGCGCATGCGGGAGCCGTGCGCGCATGTGTGGAGGGCATGCACACATGCACGGAGTTGTGTGCACATGTGCAGGGGGCAGGGGGGAGTGCAGGTGTGTGTGGCACCCCCCATAGTCCAATTTTGGTCCCAGGAGGCTGCAGGGAGGCCTACTAGGCCCAAAATGGGGCATGGGGGTGCGGTGCCCCCCGGCCCGTTTTTCATCCCAGGAGGCTGCAAGGAGGCCTAGGCCCAAAATGGGGCATGGGGGGTCACTCACGTATGCGCGAGGGGAGCATGGGGGGTGTGCGCGCATGCGTAGGGTCCCCCACATTGCATTATGGGTGCTGGCTTTTGGCACACAATGACAAAAAGATTAGCCATCACTGATTTAAGGTCTACAGGTAGTCCTTCACTTACAACCATTGTTTAGTGAAGGTTTGAAGTTACAATGGCATTGAAAAAAGTGACTGCTGAGTGTATTTCACACTTATGGCCATTGCAACATCCCCACGATCACATGATCAAAATTTGGATACTTGGCAACTGGCATGTATTTAGGATGGTTGCAGTGTCCCGGGGTCATGTGATCACCTTTTGTGACCTTCTGACAAGCAGAGTCAATGGGGAAGCCAGACTCCCTTAACAACCGTGTTACTAACTTAACAACTACAATGATTCAGTTAACAATTGTGGCAAGAACGGTCGGTGAAGTGGAGCAAAAGTTACCGAAGAACTATCTTGCTTACTAAAGGAAATTTGGGGTTCAATTGTGGTTGTATGTTGATTCTATATATAGTTTCCATGTAGGTTCTTTCTCTTGCTGATGGCAGCTTGCTGGAAAATTTGATTCAAAATTAAAACACAGTTAACAAGTTTAGCAATAGCACTTAGGCTTATATACCGCTTCATAGTAGTTCACAGCCCTCTCTAAGCGGTTTACAATTTTAGCATATTGCCCACAACAATCTGAGTCCTTACTATACCGATCTTGGAAGGATGGAAGGCTGAGTCAACCATAATACAGTGTATGTATGTATGTATGTATGTATGTATGTATGTATGTATGTATGTATGCATGTATGTATGTATGTGTGTGTGTGTGTATATATATATATATATATATAATTATTATTTTGTAATATGACATACAAAGAAAATACAAAAGTAAATATTAGAGAAATTAGAAAAGGGAAGTGGATAACGGGGAAAGCAAGGGGAAAATAAAATAAGGCATTAAACATATTTTTACTTTTTCATAATAATATAAACTAGCCATTTGTGTAACAACAAATTGATCTAATCAGTAAAACCTAAAATCAAAGTTTCATTTTTTCCACCTCAAGCACAAAGTCCAGAAGCGGTTTCCAAGTAGAAATAAAGGTATTTGTGGTTTTTTTCTTTAATCAAAACAGTCAGTTTAGCCATCTCTGCTAACTCCATCAGTTTTTGCAGCCATTCATCCATTGTGGGGATTGAGGTGACCTGAAGGCTGAGTCAACCTTGAGCCAGTCAGGATTGAACTCCTGACTGTGGGCAGAGTTTGCCTGCAATATTACATTCTAACCACTGCGCCATCAGGGCTCCTTTAGGAAAGTTTAGGCGATGCTAAGCTTAGCAGATGCTAAGCAGTGGTGGGTTTCATTTTTTTTTACTACCGGTTCTGTGGGCATGGCTTGGTGGGCGCGGCAGGGTAAGGATACTGTAAAATCTCCATTCCCTCCCCACTCCAGGGGAAGGTTACTGCAAAATCCCCATTTCCGCTGGATCAGCTGGCACTCGGGAGGCAGAGAATAGATGTGGGCAGGGCCAGTCAGATGTGATATTTACCGGTTCTCCGAACTATTCAAAATTTCCTCTACCAGTTCTCCAGAACGGGTCAGAACCTTCTGAAACCCACCTCTGATGCTAAGGAGGCCTCTTTAATCACATTAATGGTGCTCGCTTGGGTAGCACATATACTAATATTGGAACTGGTCACTTTGATTCCGATGGGTGTCATCCTGAATCCCCTAGAACAGGGGTAGGCAAAGTTGGCTCTTCTATGACTCGTGGACTTCAACTCCCAGAATTTCTGAGCCAATCATGCTAGCTTAGGAATTCTGGGAGTTGAAGTCCACGAGTCATAGAAGAGCCAACTTTGCCTACCCCTGCCCTAGAAGAAAGTGTCACGCAAGATGCAAGATTCCGCTTGTTTAGCTGGAGATTCTGATTAGGAATTGAATGAAGGAAACTAAAGGAAGTCAGAATGAGAGCAATCATATTTCCTAGATGTGTCCCGAAGAAACATTAGGAGAGCCTGTTAGGAGAAGAAAGGAAACCTGCTGGAGGAGGTATAGCAGCTGTTGACTGAAGGGGAAAGAGGAAGGAAGACAGAAAAAGACGGGTTTATTAAAACTGGATCTGTTTTGACTGCTGGGATTAGAAGAATCAGAGTCTATGCTGAATGTACCAGTTTTGCTTTCCAAAGCCTTGAACAAGAACGGGGCAAAGAGCCTAAGAGCAGCCGGTAATCCCAAAATGAGAATAATTTACAAGAAGGCCTGTAGTTTAAAGATAGACAATTAGAAAGTGGCATTCATCCAGCCTCTATAAAGTTGGCTGGTTGATAAGGGCAGCAAAGAACAGCTGTATAGTAAAATTTCAGTTAGTTTATTTTAAGAAGTAGCTTGCATTGTGGCAACGGCTGATACTCTAATCAGAACAAACAAGAAAAAGAGAAAGTGCGTAGGCTGAAGCTAAAATTCAGAGAAAAAGTCTGTCTGCTGTACATCAGATCTCAAATTGCTATTCGGCAGCATAATTTTCAAGGTCGAGTCACAAGGTATAGACACAGTCACCTTAATGTTATGTGCTACTAGAGTTGTAAGTGGGCAGTTTCCCTCTAGAAGAAGGCTGATTTTGCTTTCCTTGGGAAATATTTGAAAGCTGCAGGTGATTTTTTTGTGTGTGTGCTCAATAAAAGAGGACACAATGATGACCCTCAAAGTAGCATATGAGGCCCATATTGGCTACCAGTTGTTCTCGTACACAATGCAGAGGTGGCGTTTGCTTTCAACTTACAAGTTCTGGGACTTTGAATAGAATGGAATAGAATAACAGAGTTGGAAGGGACCTTGGAGGTCTTCTAATCCAACCCCCTGCTTAGGCAGGAAACCCTACACCACTTCAGACAAATGGTTATCCAACATCTTCTTAACAACTTCCAGTGTTGGAGCATTCACAACTTCTGGAGGCAAGCTGTTCCACCGATTAATTGTTCTAACTGTCAGGAAATTTCTCCTTAGTTCTAAGTTGCTTCTCTCCTTGATTAGTTTACACCAATTGCTTCTTGTCCTACCCTCAGGTGCTTTGAAGAACAGCCTGACTCCCTCTTCTTTGTGGCAACCCCTGAGATATTGGAACACTGCTGTCATGTCTCCCCTAGTCCTTTCATTATACTAGACATACCCAGTTCTGTTTTCTGCAACTGTTTTCATATGTTTTAGCCTCCAGTCCCCTAATTATCTTTGTTGCTCTTCTCTGCACTCTTTCCAGAGTCTCAACATCCTTTTTGCATCGTGGCGACCAAAACTGAATGCAGTATTCCAAGTGTGGCCTTACCAAGGCATTATAAAGTGGTATTAACACTTCACGTGATCTTGATTCTATCCCTCTGTTAATGCAGCCTAGAACTGTGTTGGCTTTTTTTGGCAGCTGCTGCACACTGCTGGCTCATATTTAAATGGTTGTCCACCAGGTCTCCAAGATCCCTCTCACAGTTACTACTGTTGAGCAAGGTACCACATATACTGTACCTGTGATCTCATTAAATCTCATTGTGAAGATAGCCTCATTTTCTGAGGTTTGTTTGCTGCACCACCTCCCACCTTTGATTTCAACTTTCGAGAGTTTATTTGATCCCAACTCTTCTTGCCCTTAGGAAAGGAGTCGAGACAGCCAAGCCTTTTCCGATTTAATTAGTTCTTGGCTGACTTTAATGGCTTGATAAGCTTTTAATTGTTTTATGTTTTATTTCTTGCTATTAGCCACTTTGAGTGCCTTTCGAGCAGAAAGGCAGAGTGCAGATCAGAGTTCTTTTATTAGTAGCATTCACTGTATTGATGTTCTTTCTTTTGTTCAACCTCATGGGTTAATGCAATATGTGTGTTATGGCTCAAGGTGGAATATTTCTTAAAGAACAACAAGAACCAACCCCCCCCAACTTTATTTACTGCATAGCCCTTTATCAGAGATTGTTAGTTGTCTGAAATATCAGAGATCCTGTGCTGAGCATCTCAAATAGCGTTACTGACTGCTTAACAGAAGTCTAGCTGGCCGAGGAATTCTGGGAGTTGAAGTCCACAAGTCTTAAAGTTGCCAAGGTTGGAGACCCCTGATTCAGATCATGGTTGTCACAAAGGTGCTTTTTCCAAAAGGCAACTGGACTTTCTTGTCCCCCCCCCCTTTGAAAACGTTTTTCTTCTCCTTCAAGAAGCTTCTTCAGTTCACTGAAGGCTTAATAGAAGGGGCTCCTGATGTCTTGAAGAGTCTTCAGAGATGGGTGTGAACCATGGACAAGGAGGCTGCTGTTTGCCCATTAAAAACATCAGTTGTCACATTAGATAACTTTCCACAAGAGATGTGAAAAGGAGAGGAAAGAGATGAAAGCAGTAATCATGGACAGTATTCCTTATTTCTTTCTTTCTTTCTTTCTTTCTTTCTTTCTTTCTTTCTTTCTTTCTTTCTTTCTTTCTTTCTTTCTTTCTTTCTTTCTTTCTTTCTTTCTTTCTTTATTTATTTATTTATTTATTTATTTATTTATTTATTTATTGTGTTAGAACCCTGTTCAAACGATTGGGTGTGTTAATATATGATTAAGCCACAAATCAATGTTATGTGTATATTGCTTTAAATGCATTGTGGATGAATACTATATAAGTAAGCAAGAGAGCATGCTCAGTGTGGTGTGGTGAGTGGTGTTTGACGGTGTGTTCCGGATTGAAGACTCTCTGCTGCTTTACTGATGAGTGGATTACTTTATGACTGTGTGGAATTGCTGTGAAGAGAAGATTAACTATTTGTGATAGTATAGAAGTGAGTGATAGCTGTAATCTTTGTTTGTGAGTTAAAGCAAAGATAGGCAATAGCAATAGCAATAGCACTTAGACTTATATACCGCTTCATAGTGCTTTACAGCCCTCTCTAAGCGGTTTACAGAGTTCAGCATATTGCCCCCAACAATCTGGGTCCTCATTTTACCGACCTCGGAAGGATGGAAGGCTGAGTCAACCTTGAGCCTAGTGAGATTCGAACAGCTGAACTGCTGAACTAGCAGTAGCCTGCAGTGCTGCATTTAACCACTGTGCCACCTTGGCAAGAAGAAGAAACTTCGCATTGACTGAATAACTGTGTATGACTTGGACTTCCTATTTAACTTTGCTACTATTCAAGTAAAACTATTTTGTACATATTAAAGATATTCTGTTTATTGACTGAATAGCATTCATATCAAACTGCAACACCATTACTACAACACATTTTGCTGTGTATGTGCTTAACAGCACAATAACTCCTTAACAGATTGATTGATTGATTGATTGATTGATTGATTGATTGATATCTGCCATCTTTATTTTATTTCTTTTATAAACAACTCAGGGCAGCGAACATATAGAATAGAATAACAGAGTTAGAAGGGACCTTGGAGGTCTTCTAGTCGAACCTCCTGCTTAGGCAGGAAACCCTATACCATCTAATACCACTTCCTCCTATTATTATAATAATATAATAATATCTAATGCTCCTTCCTCCTATTTTCCCCACAACAACAAAATTGTGAGGTGAGGTGGGCTGGGATAGAGTGATTGTCCCAAGGGTTATGAAGTAGTTACAGTTAGAAAAAAAAACCCTCCTCATCCTTGTGGTAAAGATTAATTTGTTTTGGAGTAAATTGTGATGACTCTCCCAGACACAGCCCCAGGTACCTCTCCAGATGGTCAGCTCAGAGGAGGATGAACCAGTCCCAGGCACGTCAGGATGGGATTAGTTGATGGCTCTGAGCAGCCAGCTGAGAGTGATTTGGCTGAAGGACAACTGTAGCAGGCCAGCCCTGAGGTTTCAGGTGGGGAAAGCATGTAGCTACAGCCGATGAGTGATGAGGAAGAGGAACTGCCTTCGGCACCTGATCCAAGAACACATAGAGCTGAGAAAAGGCAGGAACAGCGAAGACCAGCCAGATTACTCACAAGGAGGCAGCCTCAGGCTTCTTGATGTGCTGCACCAGAAGCTGGCTATTTAGCTCACCAGACTGATGGAGATGATGCTGTGTTCATTTCCTAGCTGTGTGTTTCCTGGTCGTTGTGATTCCTGCCTTGCCTCAAGAATCCTCTTGTGTTGTGGATTTAATTTTGCCTGGTAGATTTGTCTTGTTTGGGAAATTTTCAAGTGCCTTGTGGACTCATTGGCCATTGCTCTGGATTAGCATTGGTCTGCTTTTGGCTGGACTTAATTGGGACAGTTCTGGGTTTTTGGTGAAGGGAATTACTGGGGAACATTAATAAACCTACTAAACCACTGTTATGTGTACGTATGAGTGAGCAGGACAGCAGCAGTGGTGGGTTCCTACCGGTGCAGTGCGATACAGCTCTGGTAGGAGCCCGACGATGAGATCATTTTTGGTGCTTCTCCGCGTCCTGAGCTGTTGGGAAAAAGCCCTCCCACCCGCCCTTGTGTGAAGACTGACCTTTATTCTTCCTCAGAAGCACAGTTGAGAAGCTCCTCAGCTGTGTTTTGGCTTGTAATGTTGTCCCGAGCATATGTGGAAGTGAAATTGCACGTTGGGACGCGATTTCACTTCCGCGAATGCTCGCGATGCGCACCGGTAGCGAACGTAACTGGAACCCTGCCCTGGACAGCACATAAATCTCCAATGCTAACCTGATTACATGGTTGAAAATATTAACTAACTACAAAAGTTAAGGTTAAGTCTGGACAGTGAAGATTATAATCAAAGCTTTTCAAGTACTGATTCATACATGCTTACCTCCTGATTTCACTTACTTGCCCACTTTTCCTCTAGTAGCTCAAGATGGGATATATAACACCACTATCTCTATTCCCCCCCGCCCCCCCACTTCACAACAAAGGTCTTGTGAGTAGTTTGGGGTCTGAGAAAGTGATTAGTCTACGTAGAGAGTACGACTGAAAGTGGACTTCAACTTGAGTCTCCTTACTAGCACACTAGTCCAAGCCTTGATTGCTAAGCCACATTAACTGTCCATGGCAAAAATAACGGTATGGGGTAGAAAAAGATGAAAAAAAAATAGGAATGCTTACCAATTTCATCTCCAGCCCACCCACAGATTGTTTGCCAAGATTGTCGTGCTTTGAAGATAATCTTTTTTGGATGCCTTCTTTTGGTTTTAGTGAACAGTGTAGCTCTGTGAAAATTTTGTTTCAGTCTACTTGATGTGAAGCAGAACAAGAAAAAAAAAAGCGGAGGCATATTTAAACAAGATTTTATATCCAGCCCCACGAGAAAGCCGTGTGGGGACATCTGTGTGCATGTCATCATATACTACTCATTATACTGTGTTTAGATCTGATTGATTAAATGGGAGGCAGCAGTCTTCAAATTAACCTGGTTTAATCTTAAGTTCAAAGTAATTATTTGCTGCAAACCAGCCTAGCCTCTTTTAGCTAGGAATGGCAGAATCAATTGTCCACGGTGGTATAAATTGCTTCTGTTCAAAAGGCTACTCACTTGCAAATGCTAGGGACCAATTTAGAGCCACTGTATCTAATCAGCAGGAAAGCATTCACTTCAGATCTTTGTGCCCTTTGTCTTGACGCGGACTCTGATATTATTCTTTATTTATTGTTAGCTTTCCATGGCTGCAGCACCCTGCTTGAGGATACGGACAAGTTCATATCTCATCACTAAGCCTGAAGGTTATTTACTTGGTATTGGCTTAGTATGATTCATAAACTCAGGATCCATGGGTTATAAACCACAATTTATGGCTTAGTATGCGGTGGGATCCCAGACCCTGTAGCTTAAGAAATCACGATGAAATCAGTTAACATCAGAGGCAAATCCAGTTTATTATAACATGTCTTTTAAGAGATACATGTTTTAATTTGAAAAACCACACCTTCGTATGACCTCCTCTCAGCACACACTCTCCTAAGCAAAGAGTAAGCAATTGTTGTGTGGCCAGGGGATGCATTTTATGTATTATTTCTGTATTCTGTGAGGGAAATGGATGGTTTCTAAGATAGATAGATAGATAGATAGATAGATAGATAGATAGATAGATAGATAGATAGATAGATAGATAGATAGATAGATAGATAGATAGATAGATAGATAGAGATAGATAGATAGATAGATAGATAGATAGATAGATAAATAGATGATAGCTAGAGATAGCTAGCTAGCTAGCTAGCTAGATGATAGATAGATGATAGATAGATAGATAGATAGATAGATAGATAGATAGATAGATAGATAGATAGATAGATAGAGATAGATAGATGATAGATAGATAGATGATAGCTAGAGATAGATAGATAGATGATAGAGAGAGAGAGAGAGAGAGAGAGAGAGAGAGAGAGAGAGAGAGAGAGAGAGAGAGAGAGAGAGAGAGATGAGAGAGATATGATAGACAATAGACAGATGGATGATAGATGAGAGAGAGAAAGAGATGATAGATAATGGATGGATGATAGATAGATAGATAGATAGATAGATAGATAGATAGATAGATAGATAGATAGATAGATAGATAGATGATAGATAGATAGATAGAGATAGATAGATAGATAGATAGATAGATAGATAGATAGATAGATAGATAGATAGATAGATAGATAGATGATAGATAGATAGATAGATAGATAGATAGATAGATAGATAGATAGATAGATAGATAGATAGATAGATAGATAGATAGATAGATAGATAGATAGAAAGAAAGAAAGAAAGATAGATGATAGCTAGAGATAGCTAGCTAGCTAGCTAGCTAGCTAGATGATAGATAGATGATAGATAGATAGATAGATAGCTAGAGATAGATAGATAGATGAGAGAGAGAGAGAGAGAGAGAGAGAGAGAGAGAGAGAGAGAGAGAGAGACAATAGACAGATGGATGATAGATGAGAGAGAGAAAGAGATGATAGATAATGGATGGATGGATGATAGATAGATAGATAGATAGATAGATAGATAGATAGATAGATAGATAGATAGATAGATGAGAGAGATATGATAGACAATAGACAGATGGATGATAGATGAGAGAGAGAAAGAGATGATAGATAATGGATGGATGGATGGATGGATGGATGGATGATAGATAGATAGATAGATAGATAGATAGATAGATAGATGATAGATAGATGATAGATAGATAGATAGATAGATAGATAGATAGATAGATAGATAGATAGAGATAGATAGATAGATAGATAGATAGATAGATAGATAGATAGATAGATAGATAGATAGATAGATAGATAGATAGATAGATAGATAGATAGATAGAGATAGATAGATAGATGATAGATAGAGAGAGAGAGAGAGAGAGAGAGAGAGAGAGAGAGAGAGAGAGAGATGAGAGAGATATGATAGACAATAGACAGATGGATGATAGATATGAGAGAGAAAGATGATAGATAATGGATGGATGGATGATAGATAGATAGATAGATAGATAGATAGATAGATAGATAGATAGATAGATAGATAGATAGATGAGAGAGATATGATAGACAATAGACAGATGGATGATAGATGAGAGAGAGAAAGAGATGATAGATAATGGATGGATGGATGGATGGATGATAGATAGATAGATAGATAGATAGATAGATAGATAGATAGATAGATAGATAGATAGATAGATAGATAGATAGATGATAGGATAAGATAAGATAAGATAAGATAAGATAAGATAAGATAAGATAAGATAAGATAAGATAAGATAAGATAAGATAAGATAAGATAGATAAGATAAGATAATACATTTTTAGGTCACCCATCTCACTGATACAGTGACTTAATGGTGGTTAAATGTTTTAGATGACAATATTGTTAGTCATGGAATTCTGATGTCACAAGAAAGAATGGAATAAATTTTGGACTTCCTTTTCATCTTAAAAGGGATTGAAAGCATAGATTTACCACATTGAGGTTAATCATACCCATTTTCTCTAACGAAACCTTTAGCAAAAAATAAAAATAAAAATCCTATCAAATCTTTTGTGGCTGCATTTTGAAGCTACATGGAGATTACAACTAAGACGTGCGAGACACAGTAAGTTACTCATTCATGGCTTACTATGTTTTGCTAACTCTATTATGGCTTGTAAACCTTATTTACTGTTTTCCCAGCCTCCTTCCTTGGGTCTGATTCTTAGAGGCTGACTGGATAAGTCCCTGAAGTTTTCTTGGCAAGGTTTTTCAGAAGTAGTTTGCTACTGCCTCCTTCTTAGGGATGAGAGAGAAGGACTGGCCCAATGTCACCCAGCTGACTTAGTGCCTCATGTTGGACTAAAACTCAGGGTCTCCCAGTCTGTAGAGATTCTCAGTCATCCAGGTCATGGTTGTCCCAAAGGTGCTTTTGCGGGAGACAACTGGACTTTCTTGTTTTAATTTGAAGATGTTTCACTTCTCATCCAATAAGCTTCTTCAGCTCTGACTGGATGGTGGGGAATGGAAGGATTTATACTCCTTGCAGACCGCTGGTCATTTGCATCCTTTCAGAGGGTCATTGAAGCACTTGGAGGTTTATCTGTATCTTTTCTTTTATGTACACTGAGAGCATATGCACCAAAGACAAATTCCTTGTGTGTCCAATCACACTTGGCCAATAAAGAATTCTATCTGTGTTAGGATAAAAAAATACTAACGCCATCTGGATGCAAGTGAATGGGCAGGAATACTCTGGTTAACTTAGGAACCAGTTGCAGTGTTCTTGGTGACTGAGAATCTCTACAGACTTTGCTATGCAATTTGGGATGAACACCCTTCAAATGGTGTGGGCGTAGGAACAGATTTCCAGAGAAAAAATTGCAGACTACAGGAACCAGGAGCACTATTCAGGTGACCCTGAAGACACAGATAAACCTCCAAGTGCTTCAGTGACCCTCAAAAAGGGTGCAAATGACCAGCTCTCTGCAAGGAATATAAATTCCTCCCAGTTTTTAGTCTGGTGCTTTAACCACTACACCAAATTGTCTGTCACTTATTACTTTAATATGTACCAAATGCAGCCCTTCAAAAAACTATTGCTTGATTATTTAAATGATCCCAGCAGATTCTTTGCTTTCCCCCACCTCCTCCTTTAAATTTACACGTAGGAGAATTGTTTCCTATTTCTACAGCTTTTCTCTAACTTTGGAAGCACAATTTAAACTTTCAAATACCACATTATTTTGGCTGTGGGGATTTCTGTACAGTGTTGAGATGAGCACAATTAATGGAATAAATATAACCACAGCAGACTGTGGGGGCCGGGGGTGGGGGGGTCCCATGTCATTTTTTTAACGCTGCTTTTTAAAATAAATTAATGGCTGTTCTTATTTGATGGAAAACCAGAAATAAAGGTAGCTTCCTGCACTGATCTAGCATGTTAGGGTTTCCTAGGCTAGTTTTAAATGTTTACTTCTTTAGTTTTAAATGAAGATCGTTTCCCCTGTTTGTTTAGATGAAATTGCCTTTGAGAACAGCCTCTTTGTTTATTTCTAACAAATTGCCAGTCCCCAATTTTTTTTACCTCCCCTTACAATTGTGCATATAAACCATGCTGCGGCTCTAAAATTTGCTGCCACAAGAAGGAACCTGTCAGGTCGTACAATTACATTTCTGTGTGAGCTTTGAGCAGGGACCCAAAAATAATAATAATGTCTTGTGCTTGGAGGGGATCAAATAACCTGGAATATCTTTACACCGTTCTTTATCCAGGAGCATTTTTAAGGTCTTGTCAACTGGAAGCACAGAGTTGATTTCACGGTTGGCTTTTGAGAATGTGATTTGCCAAGCTGCTGTGCACCTCAAGGGCCCACTTGGAAAAACTGGTACAGGCTACTCCCCCTGGCAAAAGCAGATGAGTAAATGGATGGACAAAAGGAAAATATTTTGTTTGGTTCTGTCCTCTCCTTAACATGTACTCTGTTTTTCTTTCCCCCTTTTGATATGAAAATGCTGCTAATGCAGCATCTTGCATACAAAATCGGATTAGGTCCCTGGCATATACTTACATGCTCAGTTAACAAAAATGCCTACTGTTAGATAAGAATTACTCTTATCAGAAGCGAAATAGATCTTTTCCTGGAACTCTGACATTATAAAAATAAACCGCAGTTTAAATGCTAAGGTATAAAATATTTATTTCAGTACAAAAATAATAAATCACATCTTGGCTATAAAACAGGTCTTGCTTCTTACAGAAGCTGAAGAGAAAAGGGGGAACAAAAGAAAGGAATGTACACATGCGTACTAGGAACATATTAATCACGTGCTCAGGAATAAACCATTATATTTGATAGGGATGCATCTCCCCTGCATATACATGTAACAGGCAATATAAAATCACTGCCTGACACCTACAATGGAAACAGACCCAAGAAGCCCACCTACTTACTATGCCCACCTCTTCTTCACCTGCTTGATAATGCAAGATTTCTAATGTAAAGGCATACAAACTTGATTCCTCTTATTCCTATATTTTTGTATTTATGGGGTGTGTTCCTCCGGTTGTTGGTAAGATTTCCACCCAGTATTTCAGTGATAATACCAGTAGTTCTTCACTTACTTTGTTTAGTGACCCTTTGAAGTTACAACGGCACTGAAAAAACCCGATTTATGACCATTTTTCCTGCTTACAACCTCTGCAGCATCCTTCTGGTCACATGTTCAAAATTCAGACACTTGGCAACTGGCTCATATTTATGACAGCTGCTCATCAGGGTCATGTGATCCAGTGGTGGGATTCAAATTTTTTTATTATCGGTTCTGTGGGCGTGGCTTTGGTGGGCGTGGCATGGCTTGGTGGGTGTGGTTTGATGGGCGTGGCAGGGGAAAGGATACTGCAAAATCTCCATTTCCTCCCGATCAGCTGGCACCCGGGAGGCAGAGAATAAATGGGGGTGGGCCAGTCAGAGGTGGTATTTACCGATTCTCTGAACTACTCAAAATTTCTGCTACCGGTTCTCCAGAACTGGTCAGAACCTGCTGAAACCCACCTTTGATGTGATCACCTTATGTGACCTTCAGACACATAAGCGAAGTCAATGGGGAAGCCAGATTCATTTAACAACCTTGTTACTAACTAAACAACTGTAGCGATTCACCGAACAATTCTGGCAAGGAACTCACATAACAACTTCTTAGCAACAGAAATGTTGGGCTCAATTGAGGTGGTAAGTCGACAATTGTCTGTGAGTGAATGCAGGAGTTGAAGGTCAAAAACATCTGTAAAATGTGAGTTGTAGATGGGCAATGCCAAGGAATTATTTAGAAATGTTGTTATCCTTTTCTCGTGCTTAAATATTTCTTTGTTGTCATGCGTAAGCTACTCTTTCCTTCCTCATTGGTGCTCCATATCCAGGATTTCCAATCCTAAATTCAAAGGTAATCCAGACTTCCCTCAGTGTATCTATTGTTTCTATTAGCTCTTTCTATTGTTCTACCTGTGAATAAGGATTGCCAATCTAGATTGCATTCCTGGCATAGCTAGATCATAGTTTGAGGAATTGGCAGAGATGGCTTATCTTTCAATCAGAAGTGCAGGATTAGGATGCAAGAGGGGGGCACAGCCTGAAAGTGATCCCTTGGGGCTGTTTTCCAAAACATCAATTAGGGAGAAATAAGTTAGTCTATTTCTGGTCCATGCAACTTTCATGTACAAGTTCGTTATTTTTCTTTCTACATTAATTGGTGATTTCATATATATTTTTTAAATGCAAGAAACATTACATAATAATTCACCTTTAAAAATAGGATGTCAATCCTGAAGCTGACCTGACCGAAGCCATCTTGGACGGTTCAGTGTTGCCACATTGGAGCTGAGGGAAGGGGGGGATTTTAGATTATTTGTCAATAAGGGCAGGTTTCCAAATGGCTGGTAGGCGGGAGGTGTCATCTTGTTTATTCATGCTGTGTGGGCGTTTTTCCATCTTGATGGGTTCTCTGATTATTCTGTTGTTAAAGTGTTCAGTTTTGGCAATAGTTCTGGTCTTTTTAAAGTCGATTTCATGTCCTGTGGCTTTAAGATGTTGGACCAGGAAAGAAGTTGGTTCCTCTTTTTTGACTGAGTTCTTGTGTTCTTCAATGCGTGCACTTATTTTTCTGTTGGATTGTTCAATGTATATGGTGGGGCGGGCAGTGCATGGGATTTCATATACTCCTTGATTTTCTAACTCAATTTTGTCTTTGGGGTTTTGAGAAAGTGACAAACTTGTACTTTTAATTAGGTGAACACCGCTGGAACTTTCAGAGTCAGTTTTCACCAGATCTGTGCCAATATGATATATCTAATAAAGCTATTCTTTGAGGAATCTACCTGCCTTGGAGTTTTGCTTGTTATGGGACTATCACTTGGAACCCTGACATAGGACTTTTTCAAAATATGTATGTCTCAAAAGTATTCTCTTGTAAAATGTCATTTTTTAAAAAATCTTTTTTATCTAAGATCTTTTGCATTTGTTGGAATGCAGAGTGTATCGGATAATTATCAGAGAAGTCCAGAGTTTTGAGATCTGGTCACTTTGTATTAGAATTTACAAAGTCTGAATTACCTAAACATCTGTAGCATTGAACCGTAGTGTGAATGCCACCATCTGGATCACACAGATCTTTGCTCATTTGCTACTTGTTTAGCAGTCAGGCGTGTAAAAAGATGCTTAGCATTCTCACTTATGAAAGGATATTAAATTAGCTTTACACTAATTTTAAAAGTACCTCTAGACATTTGGCACAAAACAATCCCCTCATACTGGAACTGGTTCCTAAGTTAACCAAAGTATTCCACCCTATTCACTTGCATCCAGATGGCGTTAGTATTTTTCATCCTAACACAGATAAACCTCCAAGTGCTTCAACGACCCTCTAAAAGGATGCAAATGACCAGCGGTCTGTAAGGAATTTAAATCCTTCCATTCCCCACCATCCAGTCAGAGCTGAAGAAGCTTCTTGGATGAGAAGCGAAACGTCTTCAAAGAAAAAACAAGAAAGTCCAGTTGCCTCCTGAAAAAAGCACCTTTGGGACATCCTAATCCAATTTAAGACCATTTGAGCTTCCTCCCATGGCCGATCTCTACCAAAGAAGCTGTTTTACAAAATGTTTGGTTGGATAGTTAGCATGCGTGGTCTGTCTTCTTTGCCCTTTCAACAATAGCAGTTTAGATTTGGAGGGGAAGTAGCTGAAAGAATAAAGTAAATTTAGCATTAAGTTGTCTCAATGCCATACGAAGGTGGAGCCGACAAAGATTGAAACATTGATTTTGTGTGGGTGCAAGCACGCACGCACATGCATGCATACGCACACTTGCTATAGGGGTGTGTTAACTTTAAATGAGAGGTTAATCCTATCAAAGTGAATTGGATTTTTATGTACTTAAAAGATAAGTGTGTACATGCTTGTAAAAAAAAAGAGGGGCCCCCTCTGAATTATAGTTCTTTTACCCAGCAGCCCTCAAAGTGATCATGGAAGTGTTGTTGAACAGCAGTGCACTATATCTGTAGCAGAAGAAATGTGGTTTTTGAGAATTGACATAAAATTCCTGTTGATTTCATTTGATTTTACACAGAAATGGTCAAGTTTGGAGTATTGACCTTGGCAGTCTTAAGTTCAAATTGTCACTAAGCTTTGTGGTTATCTTTTCAGTTTATCCTACTGCTCAAATATATTTCTGTGCATGAATGTTTGTGTGCATACATGCATTATATGCCCACTTAACCTATAGTTGCCTTTCTTCTGCTTAAACTCATTTTTCCCTTAATGTCTTCTAAATGGCAAGAAGAAATAATTGATCTCGGTTTCTTTTATAGTGTATAGTTTTCATGTTTTCACTTCTAGTCTTTTATGAGGGATAGTTCACCACACATAGAGAGATCTATTGGCCTCAGCATTTGTGCATGTACATTCATAAAAGACTTTTCTATAAATTATTGGATGGAAAGCTTTTTATCTTTCTAAGGAGCCGAGGTGGCGCAGTGGTTAGAGTGCAGCACTGCAGGCTACTTCAGCTGACTGCTAGCTGCAGTTCAGCTGTTCAAATCTCACCGGTTCAAGGTTGACTCAGCCTTCCATCCTTCTGAGGTCGGTAAAATGAGGACCCCGATTGTTGGGGGCAATATGCTGAACTCTGTAAACCGCTTAGAGAGGGCTGTAAAGCACTATGAAGCGGTATATAAGTCTAAGTGCTATTGCTATTGCTATTATCCATTGAGTTTAGTAAGGTTTTCTTTCAGAAGGTGGATTGGGGAAAAAATGGATATGATGTGGGAAGAATGAAGGAAACTTCATGTATTGATCAGAAGGAAATCTATTGCTATAACAGAAGCAAAAAAAATTGTGTGTGGAAGACCTCTATAGACCAGCCTGATATTCTTCGAAAAGATTTTCTTTCCCTTGATTTATCATCATTGATATACAATGCAACCAAAATCATACATCTCTCTTTGAGTAAACGTATTTTCCTCCATACCTTCTGACTCATGGAAATTAAAATGTTGGCTCACATTGATGATTTGAGTGTGTGAGAACATTTTTCTTCATATAAGCTTAATTGACAAAAACGTGGGCAGGTTTTTAAAAAAAGGCATCTAAAAAAATATGTTCAAGCTTCGTGAGATGAAAAGTAATCCTCTCAAAAGCAGCGGTACGGTAGTTAAGGTGTTTTTTGGGGGAAAATATGTGTGAGGGAAAGATTCAGAGAGAAAATAGTTCAGAGTTTTGAAGAAAAAAGGGAAGACATTAGAAGTTAAGATTAATAATGGGTATCTGGCAAATGTCCCCTGTTTGATCAGATTCAACATCTGGTTCTTGCAGGATATGGGATAGATCTGTATTTATTGAAGTATCACATCTCTAAAATTTTTAAGGCCTCCTTTGTTATTCATTTCTATCAATCCTGTATTTCACATTGCCTCTGCATTGCCTTTCTGAACTGTCTCTATTGGCTTCATGTTTTTATAGATAGTTGTGATCTACCTAAAGGTGCTTTTTCAAAAGGCGTTTCGCTTCTCATCCAAGAAGCTTCTTCAGTTCTGACTGAATGGTGGAGAATGGAAATATTTCTATTCCTTGCAGTCATCTGGTCGTTAGCACTCTCTCTCCGAGAGTTGCTGAGGCCACTTGGTGGTTTATCTGTGCTCTCAGGATCACCTGACTAGTGCAAATGGGTGTGGAATTTTTTAGGAGCTGCTGAAAGGACTGTGTTGTAAACAGGATGTAGCTGGTGTCATATTCCTCCCCCTCTGTAGAAAGAGGGCTGTGTTCAATCTTAACGTACAGTAGATGGCTTTTTTGACCCCGCTTGTGAGCTACCTACTTCACATTATTATTATATGAGACGGATTGGCCATACAAGTACTGTAAATAAATAAAATAAAGAAATAAGTTTACCCCTCATTTAAATATTTTGTATGCACTACATCTGTCAAATGAACTTTGTGACTCCCATAAGGAAGGCTAGGTCACTTTCAGTGTGCAAATACTGGTAAATTCATTTTCCTCTCGAGGCTCTAGAGATTGGATCAGAAGTTAATTTTAGGGCACAGCTTCTCAAACTTTGATTTAAGGACCAGAGAAGACCTGGCCTTTTGAATATTTAGAAAGATTTTGCAAGTGTCCTATGTTTTATTTTTCTCTTCTCCCATTGGAGATTGAGACATTTTTACAAGGACTACTTTACTGAATAGGTTATGGTTTTCATTATATAATATTATGGTACAGAGGCCCTCTAAATATTTTCCAAGAACAGAAGCTCTTCCCTGCAGCCCAGCATATTTTCATAATGCCGCTGTAGCAACACACACACACACACACACACACACACACAAATAATAAATAAATATACATACATACCAGGTGCGGGTTCCTAATTTTTTTACTACCACTCTGTGGGCGTGGCTTATTTTGTGGGTGTGGCTTACCAGCCATGTGACTGGGTGGTCATGGGCCTCGGGAGCTTGGCAACAGCCGGAGAAGCGGAGGGGCATTGCCCACCCGCAACGCAGCACCCCACAGCGGGAGCAGCAAGACCGCGGCAGCGGTTCTTCTAGGAGGCTCCATCCGGCCTGAATGCTTCTTCCCATTCGATGATCCTAGGCTCGTGCTGCCCATTCCCCCTCCCCCTCAGCAGCTCGAGAAGCCTCAAACGTGCGAAAATGCCTAGGATCATCACCACACATTCGTGGCTTCTCGGACTGCTGAAGGGAGGGAACTGAGATAGCTCCTGCCGCCCGTTCTTTCAGCGTCTCACGCACTCCCTCAGCCATCCTCCCCTGCTTGGACTCACTGTGGGGTAGGAAGGCAGTGCATGCGCAGAAGAATTTTTTTTAAAAAATGTAAAAATAATTTTTAAAAAAATGGTGCCGGCAACCAACTGCACCAGTACTGTGACATCACCAGCGGGCCGCTACCGGTGCTATAGAGTGGACCGCACTGGTAGGAACCCACCACTGATACATACATATATATGTATATGTATATGTATATGAAGGGGTGAAATTCAGCAGGTTCGGACTGGTTCTATAGAACCGGTGGCGGCGATTATGTGCAGTTCAGAGAACTGGTAAATCACACCACTGACTGGCCCATCCCCGCCCCTCCCACTCACTCCTTCTCTCCTCCTTCTCGGGCTCATACACACAGAGCAAACATGAGAAGGAGGCGAGAAGCAGCCAGGTTGAAAGCTAGAAGACTTGGCCGAACTTTTCTGTCAGTTCTGTGGGCATGGATTGGTGGGATGGTGCCGCCTCACCTTGCCGTGAGTGATGTCAAGTTGGCCACGCAAACTCAGTCACATAACCCCCACCAAGCCACCCCCACCAAGCCACCCCCACAGAACCGGTAGGGGGAAAATTTGAATGTCACCCCTGTGTATATGTATATGATAGAGTTATGCTACTGCTTCACAGAGACTATATCAAAATAGGGAATCCTCATATAAACTGAAATATGTGATGATGCTGTTCTACCATGAAGAGTTAATCTGAGATTTATGCTAATATTAAGTGGAAATACAGAATCTTAGCATGTATTTGTTGAAAGGGACCTTGGAGATCTAGTCCAACTTGCCAACCTTTCTAGGAATCCACTGTAACAATATATTTGACAAATGGCCATCCAGCTTTTCTTTAAATGCTTCAATAATGAAACTTTCCACCTTCCCAAACAGTCTGTTCTATTGTTGAAAAGCTCTTACCATTTCAAAATTCTTTTTGATGTCTGATAAAAATCTGCTTCCTTGTCATTTAAGCCTTTTGTTTCTTGTCGGTTAACCAGACAAGTCTACCATGTCTTTTACACAACAGAGTTTCAGGTTCTCGAAGTCGCTGTCATGTTTTTCTCCATTTTTTCTTCTTCTTCAACAAACAGGCGTAACATCTCCCACAATCTCTTGCTTGTTTGTTTGTTTTTCTATGGGAAGGCTCATTTTATCTTGATTGTTCTCCTCTGGACATATTCCTCCTTGTCAATATCCTTCCTTAAATGAATTGCCCAGAACTTGACATAATATTCTTCGTACCATCTGATCATATTAGAGAGAAATAACAATAACAATGATAATAGTTTATTTGCTGCCTGACTTTCAGCAACTCCCAGGATTTGTATATGCTTTTACGTTTGCTTTTGTTGCATTTGTATCTCTCTGCTGGCTCATGTACAGTTGCTGATCCACCAAGTCATGCAGATTATTTCGGGGTGCTCAATCTAATGCCTCCCATCCTCTCTCTCTCTCTGTGTGTGTGGGCCTTCCAGTCAGTTTTTGACTCCTGGTGAGGGCCTGGACTAGTCCCTGCAATTTTCTTGGCAAGGTTTTTCAGGAACGGTTGGCCATTGCCTCCTTCTCAGAGGTGAGAAGAAAGTGACTGGCCTAAAATAAAGTGACCAGATTTTTTTTTTAAGCGGGACACCGACGGGGGGGCGGGGCCGCCTGGACGCCACCATTTGAGTTTTGCCCTCTGCGCATGCGCAGAACGCTGCGCATGCGCAGAGGGCAAAAGACGGCTAATGTCGGCGTCCAGGTGGGGGGGGGAGGCGGGAGGCCTTTCCTCGCCTCCCGCCTCCCCTTCGGGAGCCGGCAGTGGCTTGGGCTGGCTTGGGAAAGGGAGCAGCCCCCAGCGTCTCTTGGCTCTCCTCCTCCCTCCCCCCCGCCCGCCCGGGGGTCCCGCGCCGCCCGCTGACCTTGCGCACGTCCTTGAAGGCTGCGAGAAGCGGAGCACGGCCCAGCCGGACATCGGCCTCATCTTCCCTCACGGCCCTGGCACCGCGGCCGCTGCTTTAACGCGACCCACTCGCCGGAGGACGGAGCGCCCGGAAGCTGGCCGTCGGGCCTGCGCTTCACATCCGGCGCGGGGTGATGACGTCGCATGAGGGACTTTTTCCCGCCCTCGCCTTCAGCAGCATCTCAATTGAAGCTCGTAGGTGACCAGACATCCCGATTTTGAGAGGGCCTGCTGCTGCTGCCCAACCTGGCCGTCCTCGAGTGCCTGCAGGCCCGATTTTTTGAAAGAATGCCCTAGTCGTGCATTCTTTTAAAAAATCGGGACTTTTTAGAGGGCGGGCGGGACGCAGGACAAAGCATTAAAAAGCGGGTCTGTCCCGCCAAAATCGGGACGTCTGGTCACCTTAGCCTAAAATCACCCGGCTGGCTTCGTGCCTGAGGCTAGGACTCGAACTTGTGGTCTCCTGTTTTCTAGCTTGATGATCTCATCCACACCACACCAAATTGTCTCCCATCCCACCCTATACTCATTTTCCCAACCCAAATATAGCACTTCCTATTTGTCTCTGCTGAAATTGATCTTGCGGGTTTCTGGCCCTTTTTTCCAGCTTATCAAGAACCATGTGCATTCTCATGCTTTGTTGATACCTCGCATAATTTTCAAATTTAGTAATTGTATTTCCTAATCTTTCATCCAAGTCATTATAAAAACATTGAGCAGCACAAGGCCCAGGGTAGACGCCCTAAAACCTCTTTCCATCTTGACATGGAGCCATCGATGTACATTTATTGGGTAGAAATCTTATAAAACCTTAAGAGGTTTTTTTTTTAAATAAAGTCAAGTTAGATCTGTGATGCCGGTTTGCCTGTATAAGTATATTCTCTGCCCTGTGGTCAGACTGATAAGCAGTGATGCTTCCCATTATCGTTTTCCCCTCTCTCCTGAAGAAATAACATTGATTAAGACTGCACATTACATTTAGGATATGCATACAGAGATTGCATTTTTATGTCCCTCTGGAACCCTGCAGGCAAAAAAGAGCATTTTGTATTTTTAAGCTTGATTACCTTGCTGTGGTCTGTGGCAGATAAACTGCAGTCTGTAACCTTCTCTGTTGTAAAAATGAACAGTAATTTAAAAAATATATATATGCAAAATTAAAGTAAACAAACAGGAGACATCACCTCTGAATAAGAATACATCATTGGAAGCAGGAGTCCTTATTGTTAAGAAATATCGCTGTGGCTCAGCAGTTAGTTTTTATATTACAGCTTATGTCCCAACTTTTTTCCATTTCCATTTGTAAATTCCCTATTCCTCCCACCCACCTTTTAGGGCTTTTTTTTTTTTTTAAATAGCATTTGCTTTCTGTTTTCTGTTCATGAGTACCATGGCTTCTCAGCTTCTTCAGCAACATCACTTTTCCTCTACACTTTAAATGTAGAAGGATGGTGAAGATGATAACAATTTCAATACATACATACCAGTGGTGGGTGGTAAATGATTTTGCTACTGGTTCGCATTTGATGCTTCTACGCATGCGCAGAAGCGTCCCAGGCGGGTGGGGAGAGACTCTAAGAACCGGTCCGAACCAGGAGCAACCCACCGCTGACACACACACACACACACACACACACACACACACACACACACACACACACTGTATTGTATTGTATTGTATTGTATTGTATTGTATTGTATTGTATTGTATTGTATTGTATTGTATTGTATTATTATATTATATTATATTATATTATATTATATTATATTATATTATATTATATTATATTATATTATATTATATTATATTATATTATATTATATTATATTATATTATATTATATTATATTATATTATATTATATTATATTATATTATATTATATTATATTATATTAATTACATTACATTACTATATTATATTATATTATATTATATTATATTATATTATATTATATTATATTATATTATATTATACTATACTATACTATACTATACTATACTATACTATACTATACTATACTATACTATACTATACTATACTATTATTATATTTATTATATATTATATATATATTATATACTGTATAATATACTGAAGTGGTGCAGTGGTTAAATGCCGTGACTGCAGGCTGACTGCTAGTTCAGCAGTTCAGCTGTTTCAAAACCAACTAGGCTCAAGGTTGACTCAGCCTTCCATCCTTCCGAGGTGGGTAAAATGAGGACCCAGATTGTTGGGGGCAATATGCTGAACTCTGTAAACCGCTTAGAGAGGGCTGTAAGGCACTATGAAGCGGTATATAAGTAAAGTGCTATTGCTATTATATTATTCTCTACTATATTTATTATATTGCTTACTCTTTATGCTGCTGCAATTTTGCTTATAGAAAGTTTGCATAGAAAAAATCTTTCTCTGTTTAAAAAGAGCACATAGCATATTTAAGGTACTTCGAATTGGGCAAAGGATGCATTTGTACTTGTCTATCAAATCAACAGTTGCCTTTATCAATTTTTTTTGAATAAAATTTCATATTCCATGTGATCCACCTCTCTTCTCCTCCTGGCTTGGGTAAAGCTGCCATCCTGCCATGGTATTAAATCAGAAAAACTTGAGGCTACTTCCAAGGTGTTAATTTAGAACAGCATGAGCATCTGGCCCACAAACAGAATTTTATAAACCAGAAATATCTTATTCTGATGCTTGTGTAAAATCAACACGGAGACCATCTTTAATGCTAGAGAACTAAATAAATTCAGATTAAACAAAGGGAACCTGGCTCCTTTATGAATAGGATACAGGTAATCCTTGATTTGCAATAGTTCACTTAGTGACCGGCACTAAAAAAAAAGACTTATGGCTGTTTTTCACACTTAAGACCATTGTAGCATTCCCCACAGTCCAGGGGTGGGTTCTGACTTACGTCGCTGCTGTTTGGTTCCTCACATGCCGTGTGGGCGCGCGCACATTACGCACGTGCACATGGACAATGCTAAAAACCCAGCTTCTGCAAAAAACAGGATGGCACCGGCGTAAGCGCCGCCGAGAGAGCTGGTTCGGAAGTAGCCTGCAGTGCTGCACTCTAACTACTGCACCACCTCGACTCTTAACATCATAAGTGCTAGTAAGGAGTGCTGTTTGCTGTCAGTTTATATTTATATACAGGCAAGACACCAGAATATAAACTGACAACAAACAGCACTCCTTATTAGCACTGATGATGTTACCTAGTTAGGGTAATGAAACGTCTGCAAGAAAACAAGCAAGCTCAGAGAGCACCAAAGACCCCCTCATTTCAACCCTGAGCTACAAATATTGAAAACTTATCTGCACAGGTCAGGTTCAAAGGATAACCGCTCTTCTCTGAATGGTATGTTGACTAAAAAGGTAGTTCTCAACTTATGATCACCAGTGAGCCCAAAATTTCCATTGCTAATTGAAACAGTTGTTAGGTTTTAAAGATGAGATATCTGTCATGGCAACAACAGGAAGGCAAGTCTAATTCAGCTCCACTGACATGGTAGAAGTTTATTTATTTATTTAGAAAATTTAAATTTTCTGATGACACAAGGCGGCTTACATGGATATAAAAACAGCATATAAAAGGAATAAAAGGAATACAAAGAAAAATAATAAAATAATAACCCCCCATCCCGGCGACAACACACATTCATACTAGACATTTAATGGGCTCCATCCCGCTCTGGGTTCCCCAGGCCCGCTGACAGAAACACGTCTTCAAAAATTGAAAAAGATAAACAGTATTTAACTCTTCACATATTAACTGCGGCCAGAATTACCTTTGCACAATACTGGAAGCAAAAAAAGGTTCCCCCGGATGAAATGGTGATTAGTAAGATTTTAGAATGTGCTGAAATGGATAGGATAACGATGGAATTAAAAGAAAAAGAGGAATCGGACTATTATAGAATTTGGAATAGATTTTACAATTGGCTAGAAATTAGGAATCAAAGTAAGAAACAGGAAAAAACTAAAACCTGAATGATAAAATATTCATGTGTATATGAAACTATAGGTTAAATTACTAATGTCAAAAAACATGTACCAACTTAAATGGTGAAGTAGGAAAGTAGTATATATATTTTGAGACGAAATACTGTAAAATATATTGTATAGTGTTCTTAATGTTTATATTTGTAAGTATTCTGTATTTGTTCAATTTGATTTTTGTCTTATTTTTTACTTTTATTTATTTTTCTTTGTTGTTTTTTTTTGTATTTGCATTTTGTATTTGTGTTTTTTAACGTTGGAAAATTAATAAAGACTATTTTTTTAAAAAAGAACCACGTCTTCAGGGCCTTCCGAAAGAGAGAGTGGGGGCAGTCTAATCTCTGGGGGGATGAGCCGAGGTGGCGCAGCGGTTAGAGGCAGTACCGCAGGTCACTTTAGCTGACTGTGATCCGCAGGTCAGCAGTTCAAATCTCACCGGCTCAAGGTTGACTCAGCCTTCCATCCTTACGAGTTGGTAAAATTAGGACCCAGATTGTTGGGGGCAATGTAAATATATACATTGCTTACTGATGTAAACCGCTTAGAGAGTGACTGCACTGTGAGGCTGTATATAAATCTCACAAAATAAATAATAAATAAATAAATGATGTTCCAGAGAGAGGGAGCCACAACAGAGAAAGGCCTTTTTCTGGGTCCCACCAGATGTATCTCCTCAGGGGATGGGACCCGCAACATTCCTTGCCTCCCTGCTCTAGTTCTAAGGCCTACAAAAAGTGTTCTCTTCAGACCTATTGGATCAAGCTATATTGAATGGGACTTATGGGAGCTGTAGTCTGAGGGGAACCAAGCTATCTATCTTCTAAGTATTGAATTCTCTCCTTTCCAACTTCTTAAAAACTATCTAAGGTTTGTTTCAGTTCTGCTTCTGAACTTATTCCCCAAGGTTGGCTAGTATCATCCATGAAAGCGATATTTGTGGTGGTGGGGACACCAGGTGGGCACTGCCGTGTTAGTGATATGCTTCATCCCACTTTGAAAAGAAAGCTTGGTTCTTCCAAGTTCCAAATAGGTTTCTTTTTGACTTTTCTTTTTTGTTCCCACCAGGACCAGGGATGGGTAAAATAATTGAAAAAAAACCATAAATAGACAAACCACTGGCTTCTCCATACCCCAGTCCATTGCAAATAGATTGCACACAAAAAAGGAAAACCATCTGTCTCCTTATTATGCTGCAGGTACCCTTTGCAGCTGCCTTATTCTCATCTCTCACTCGCTTTTTTTTTTAAAGTCCTCCCTTCAGGGAGCAGCTTTTGACCTTTTTAACTTCACTGTGATTAGCCTCCTTTTCCCAGTCTTCCCTGGACTCCTTGAGGGCTATTAGCCTTTAGAACGCTGCTCCTTGGAGGTACCAAAGCTCCAAACAACAAAAGTCAGCGATGCCATTCTTTCTAGCTCTCCCCAGCTCATCTGCGCATGGGGAAAAGAAATAAGAAAAGAGGAGGAAGGTAAAGAAAAGATGGGGCTACATCAACAGAGCTCTGTGTGCCAAGGGGATCTGCAGAGGAGCTATGCTAACAAAGCCCTTGGCTTTGGGCAAGTTAAGCTTTTCGTTCAGTTCATGGGGTAAGAAAGCAACAATCTGCGGTCAGATAACAAAGGAATTTTTTTTCCAGAAGACCAAATGGTTTAAGCATCAGTTTTTGTTTAATGGCATAGTTAAAGCTCCTTGAAATGAGTCAGTCAGTCAGTCTGTCTATCTCTATATCTGTTGTGGCCAGGTCGAGTCCAGGGCAATTAGCAGCTGATCCCGAGGATTCGGAGGTAGTGAGGGTACAGTACAGAAGATCGGTGTTCCTGGCACCAGAGATGGAGAGTGAAGAGGACATGGTGTCAGAGGCTGGCGAACAATTAGAACCTGATGCATCTCCTGAGATTAGTGACTCAGGAGAAGAGGAGGAGGCTCTTCTGGATGCTAAGCACGCAGGTTCTCAAAGAGACATGAGTGGCTAATCAGGAGGAGGCTTCCTCATGAGTAGTAATGCAGGGCTTGACCACGCCCTGAGAGTATTTAAGGGTCTGTCACGAGGGGCTTCATTGCAGAGAACAACCCCGTTCTGTGGTTTCAGCATTCTGTTCTTGTATCTGTATCTCGGATGATTAACAGTTAACATTTTTCCTGTGATTAATGAGAGCTTGGATTTCCGCCAAAACCTCCACAAGGTGAGATAAGACTCCTTAATTGCTCTTTCAGGCTCTAACCAAATATTGGAAAGACTTTGTGAATGAATGATATTCTTTTCAAAAAACTCAACTCTGGCTGAGAATTTATTTGCAGTAAAATAATATTATTTCCAATTCCTTCTTGTGCATCTTATTTTGGGGGCATACCCGTGGGGACAGAACAATCTCTCTCTCTCTCTCTCTCTCTCTCTCTCTCTCTCTCTCTCTCTCTCTCTCTCTCTCTCTCTCTCTCTCTCTCTCTCTCTCTCTCTCTCTCTCTATCTATCTATCTATCTATCTATCTATTATCTGTCTATCTGTCTAACTGTCTAGCTATCTAGCTATCTTTCATTTGGTATCTAACTTCTATTGCTGTCAAATGGAAGAGGAAGAGGAGAAGGAATAATTTTTCATAATCATGTCTACTTCTGGGACAAAATCATCCTCCCCACAGTCAATTATCTTGTTCTATCCTATCTATGGGGTGGGAAAATACTTCTATGTTCATTCAGTAGATAATGAAGAATTTTCAATAAGAATCAGGTTGCAAACAGATGTCTGCTTCTCTTAAAAATTCTTTCTAAATGTTAAGATATGAAGAATTGTGCCAGGTGCTATTCACTCTCTCTTTCCCCAATAATTTTATTAAAGGTTATATTATGCAAGTAAAATTTATACAACTATAGTATAAAGAAAAACATTAAAAAAAACAAAAATAAAGAGCAACTCTACCTCTTCAACAAACAAGTATAGTCAACATTAAGAACTTATCACTATCCTTTAAAGTAAAACCAAATATCTCTTCATTCAAAGAATTCCATTTTCTATAAACTCATCTATAAAACCTCATCTTTCCCTATTAAATAGCCAAAGTCCAATATGGGTTATCAGAAATCACAATGTAAGTATTACAGGTTGTGTTTATTGCACTCAGTTTGACTCCTTGCCCCTTTGAACAAATCATCCCATTTCTTCTCTTCAAATAATCAAAATTCAGTCAATTAAAAAAAATATAATGATTGTTATCCAGTCCTAATTAAGGAGCCATTAAATATACCATCAAATAACAACCCATTATTTTAACCTTGGTCAAATAAATCAATGTTATATTCTTTCTTGTTTCTAGATTTTAAACAGTCTTTAAAATCTGTTAGAATGGAGAATAAATCTCCATAGAGGCGATGTTGATCTTTCTCTCGGAATTCAGACATTTAGAAATAAAGCCGAAGTTTAAAAGTCTAATTGAAAATATTTATTTCGGTACAAAAAAAATAAATTCTGATTGTTTACATCTCTGCTAGAAAATGTGACCACTCCCGGTCAAAAGCAAGTCAAGAATAATAATAATGGAGTATCAGGAATGCACACATGCATACAAGAAAATATATCACGTGGTATGCTTGTAATAGAATGTACCATAATATTAGATAGGGATGCAGCATCCTGCATATGCATACAACTGACAATAATCACACCGTGACAAAATCCCTCAAAGAAAGTTCTAGTATCTGTCTTCTCATACTCCCCTCTTCTCTTGAAATTCTTTTCTTCATCATTATCAAGTCTCTTCATGCTTTCAACGTAGCAACTCCAGCCAGCCTTTCTTGTAAACTCAGTAAAAGTTTACAAAGCAGGCTTAAACTTTTATTTATTTTTCAATTTTCAAGTCATCATCATTTGTAAGTCCATTGTCGCCATCTCCTTCTTGTAAACTGTAATTTTTAATTCTACCTGTAGATCAATTTCAGTTTTAGTCAATGGGGCTTGATTCTCTGCAGTTACACCAGTAGGTGCTAGTGAAGAGTTAAATAGTTTAAAAAACTTCTTGTTGCTATAAGCCAGGGGTGTCAAACTTGATTTCACTGAGGCCGCATCAGGCTTGTGTTTGACCTTGGGGGTCCGGGATGGGTGTGGCCAGCGTGGGCATGGCCAGCTCGAAGTCACTTGTGCCTGTGGTAGCCTAAGCGCTCTGCAAGCAAAAACGGAGCTTGGCCCTCCCGAGCTCCATTTTTGCTGGGAGAGAGATGCACGCGGCCCTACCATGCTCCGTTTTTGCTGGCAGAAGCACCATAGGCTGGTCCTTTGCTGTTTCCAGGGCTGCCCCACGGGCCAGATCTAAGCAGCCTATGGGCCGGATCTGGCCCATGGGCCTTGACACTCCTGTTATAAGCCATAGGTTTCTTTGAAAATTGGACTTTGGAGGGCATTAAATGGATACTTTAAAGGTCTTTTTGTCAATTCAGAATATAAACATAAGGGGCTTTTTTTCCTTATGAGAGAGGATCTTTTCACAACCTCAAATCAAGTCCATCTGAGCTCTTGATTCCTGTGAAACTTTCCAAAGCCAACAATAATCCTCTTCCTCCCGAATATCCCCCAAAATACAAATCTTTAAGAGTATAGTTAAACTGTTTTGTTTGTTTAAGGATTGAAGGACACTCATCCAGTGATCTCAATAAAACCAACCAGTCTGAAGTCTCTTAATCTTTAAAGTATGCCAAAGAATAAAAAGAAAAATCCAGAGTGATTAAGAAATGAACCACTTTTCCATACAGGCAACATTAGTTAGATAGATTTCCCTGTCTCCAGTCAATCACGAGCTGGCAGCAAAAACACAGTTCTTGTTGTCTAGTCGGAAAAAAAGGCTACTGTACAGAGCACATGTGGCTAATCTCCTGCTTTCTCTTTAACTCCAAAGAGGTTTTAGCCACCTGATTCCTGCCATCAGGTGCCATTTCAGCCTCGATATGTCTTACACTCTTTAAGAGTGTAAGACATATCACACTTTCAGTTTTAGTCAATGGGGCTTGATTCTCTGCAGTTACACCAGTAGGTGCTAGTGAAGAGTTAAATAGTTTAAAAAACTTCTTGTTGCTATAAGCCAGGGGTGTCAAACTTGATTTCACTGAGGCCGCATCAGGCTTGTGTTTGACCTTGGGGGTCCGGGATGGGTGTGGCCAGCGTGGGCATGGCCAGCTCGAAGTCACTTGTGCCTGTGGTAGCCTAAGCGCTCTGCAAGCAAAAACGGAGCTTGGCCCTCCCGAGCTCCATTTTTGCTGGGAGAGAGATGCACGCGGCCCTACCATGCTCCGTTTTTGCTGGCAGAAGCACCATAGGCTGGTCCTTTGCTGTTTCCAGGGCTGCCCCACGGGCCAGATCTAAGCAGCCTATGGGCCGGATCTGGCCCATGGGCCTTGACACTCCTGTTATAAGCCATAGGTTTCTTTGAAAATTGGACTTTGGAGGGCATTAAATGGATACTTTAAAGGTCTTTTTGTCAATTCAGAATATAAACATAAGGGGCTTTTTTTCCTTATGAGAGAGGATCTTTTCAGAACCTCAAATCAAGTCCATCTGAGCTCTTGATTCCTGTGAAACTTTCCAAAGCCAACAATAATCCTCTTCCTCCCGAATATCCCCCAAAATACAAATCTTTAAGAGTATAGTTAAACTGTTTTGTTTGTTTAAGGATTGAAGGACACTCATCCAGTGATCTCAATAAAACCAACCAGTCTGAAGTCTCTTAATCTTTAAAGTATGCCAAAGAATAAAAAGAAAAATCCAGAGTGATTAAGAAATGAACCACTTTTCCATACAGGCAACATTAGTTAGATAGATTTCTCTGTCTCCAGTCAATCACGAGCTGGCAGCAAAAACACAGTTCTTGTTGTCTAGTCGGAAAAAAAGGCTACTGTACAGAGCACATGTGGCTAATCTCCTGCTTTCTCTTTAACTCCAAAGAGGTTTTAGCCACCTGATTCCTGCCATCAGGTGCCATTTCAGCCTCGATATGTCTTACACTCTTTAAGAGGAATGTCAGTTTGCTGTTATGGCTTACTGGAAATCACCATTCAGTCTGCTTATCAGAGTATAAGATGATAAGGAAAGCCTTATAGTCAGTAGTGGGTTGTAAAACCCATTACTACCGGTTCGCGCTTGTGCGCGCGTGACACTTCTGCACATGTGCAGAAGCGTCCCGGGTGGGTGGGCGGAGCCTCCTGCCACCGGCGCTACCGGTTCTTAGAACCAGGCCGAACCGGGAGCAACCCACCGCTGCTTATAGTCTACCTGGTCTATCATCTCGGTACCATTGCCAACACGATATTCAAAGGAAGTGCTCAGAAGATATGAATGTCAGCTTATTAACCTAGGTAGCTGGCAATGATGGGCAAATTGTGTTAGATATTGTAGATGACATAAGGGTATGCAGTAGCCATTGTTAGCCTTAACTTCCATGCGTTTTTGTAATCCTGATCTTTTGTCCACTGGTGTTCAGTGGTGACAATGTGATAGAGTTATTTTTTTTCCCATTTCAAAAAACTTTTCACCATTGTGTTTCGTTTGTAAGTTTTGAGAGTGAGCAAAGAAGAAAAATTGCCTATCCATTTTCTTTTTGTGTATAATATTATTCATGTCCTAGTTTACTCATTACTTTCCTAAACTGAAATGTTTATATTATGATGATGTTTCCTTAAAAAGGAATTTCTTATACCCCTTTCTGGCAATTGGGCTATTATACCCAGCACACTTTCTGAGATGCAATGACTAAAACTTGCATTCGTTTTTAATAATGGATTTCCATTATAATTCCATTATGCAATCCATTTATAAATTTTTATAAAGGAATTAGGATATTGCCATTTTCATTTTTAATCCCCTTTCTTATGATTTCCCCCAAAAATGAATTTGCCTTTTTCATATCAGTTGCACAGAATAATATTGCATAACTATAAAGTCCAGATAGAATAGCCCTAATGTTGCTTTTTTTTCTGGACCATGCTCTCAGCCGTATTTTTGAGTGTAAGAGAATTTACAATGGTACATTTTGCTTTTGTCTTCTTCAAAGCAGGCAAGGGCAAGACAAATTTGACTCATCATGGCAAGTTTTGCCTTGTCACCCGATGAAGCCAAGATCCTTCTTACGGTGTTTGTCCAAATCTATGTCCAAATCTGTGCCCTTTTAAGGCGCTCTCTGTGACCTTGCTCTGGTCTGTTCCATACTTTATCTTACAAGGGTCATTTGTGGATAAATGTCCATAATCCTGTTTCTGGGAAATCTTTGAGATGGAACTCTAAAAACCTTATCTTTTCCTCGGTAAACGGAGCTGATGTTCACTTGATGTAGCTTCCCTGAAGACTTTTATCATCTTCAAGGGAGGGCACTTTGAAGGCCCCTGGTTTATGAAGACTTCTAAAAGTCTGTCTTTAGTTCTTGCCAACCAACTAACTAATTAATGTTCAGCTTAGGAAGTAGTGTGCTTGAGGTCAAATGCTTGAGCATTTTCACACAGATGCTGACCCAAACTATTTGTTTTTTAGGAGTGAACTGAAATTACGGATTACAGATTATTAGTGTTGGAAGGGACCTTGTAGGTCATCTAGTCCAACCCCCTGCTCAAGCAGGAGTCCCTACACCATTTCGGACAAGTGACAGTCCAATCTCCCTTTGAAAGTCGCAAGTGTTGGAGCTCTCACAACCTCCGCAGGCAGGCTGTTCCACTGGTTGATCACTCTCACCGTCAGAAAGTTTCTCCTTATTTCCAGGTTGAATCTCTCCTCGGTCAGCTTCCATCCATTATTCCTTGTCTGGCCTTCTGGTGCCTTGGAAAACAGCCTGACCCCCTGTCAGATAGGAATTTTCCTACCAGAGGCGATTTTAGGATCTTGCTTCCTTGAAGTCATTCGTACTTAGAAAATAAAACTGAGATTCAAATCTAATTAACAAAATATTTATTTCAGTACAAAAGTAAAAAAAATAAACCCTTAATAAGCTACATCTTCTCAGCTAATGGATTCACGTCTGCCTTCAGGCAAGCATCAAAGAAGAAGGGAAGTGGGAGTAGACAAAACTCCTGGAATGCACGCATGCGTAGTAAAACATATCACATGTCTGCTTGATTAGAAATAAACCTTAGAAAACAGTAGAGATGCACAACTGGCAATTATTCACATCGTGACACCCCCTCCTCTCTGTGGCAGCACCTCAAGTATTGGAACACTGTTATCATGTCACCCCTGGTCCTTCTCTTCGCCAGACTGGCCATGCCCAGTTCCTGCAATCGCTCTTCATATGTTTTAGTTTCCAGTCCCAATTACCAATTATCGCAGAAACAAGTGGGTAACAATTTCAATTGGTGTAATGTTGATATAGGATGAAGATGATTTAGAACACAGAATTACAGGATTGGAAGGGATTTTAGAAGTCTTCTAGTCCAACCCCCTGCTCGAGCGGGAGAACCTATACCACTTTGGGCAAATGGTTGTCCAATCTCTTCTTGAAAACCTGAAGTGTGGCACACTCACAACTTCTGGAGGCAAGTCGTTCCACTGATTAATGGTTCTCACTGTAATTTAGCTTTTATAAGAATTCTGCTGAGTGAAATTTTTTTTCCCATACTGGCTTTAAGATAGATCCATGGGCAAAAAATTTAGAAAAGGATAGTTTGGATTCAAATAGCACAGGGGTGGGTTCCACTTACCTTCACCACTGGTTCGCATTGCAATGTTTTGCGTGCATGCTCTCGCTCTGCTCACGCATGCACATGCATTCCCCCCATGCAATTTCACTTCCGCACATGCTCAGTAGCAGGATTCAGCCTGAAACACAGCTGAGGAGCTGATCAGCTGTGCTTTGGGCGAAGAAATAAAGGTGAATATTAACCCAGGGGCGGGCAGGAGGGCTCTTTTTCAAGCCATGGAAGAGGAGAAGCCATCCAAACACGGAAAAATTCACCCAAAATTCCCCCCAAAAGATGGTGGCGCCCACAGACCGGCACCGACTGAACCGGATCCGTGATGCCATCATCGCATCACCAGCGGGTCGCTAACGGTTTGGGCGATCTGGTCTGAACTGGGAGGAACCCACCCCTGAACTTGCATGGTAATGACTTTTGCCTCAGAATGACTTATCATCCAACATTATAATTTCAAAAAAAATTGGTTTAAGAGAAGTGTTTGGAAGTATGCCTTCTAATTGTGAGAATAAGCCAACACAGTAAGAGCTACAAACATATATGATCTATCGTAGGTTCAAAGGGTAAATCAGGACATCAAAGCAATGAATTGTTGCTCTGCAAGGAAAATCCCCTTTACATTATTTGATATTGGATTTAAAGGTAGTTGGGTGGAGGGATTAAAAGGGAAGTCAATTAAATAGGAGATCATTAGAAATAAAATATCAGGAGATCTGAAACATAGTTAAGGGTGATGCACGTGGGGAGGGGGAAGGAGATAGTTTAAACAGCATTTGTATTCTTTTCTGAAGAATTCATACTTGTATATTTTGGAGTTTAAGAGGAAAAAAAGAGGATAAAGATGATGATTTGACCCTAGATAGTGAGTGTCTGCTTTAGATAACTGGAACATCCATCATGATTATAGCAAGATATCAGATCACGTTCAGCAAGCTTCAGAAACGAACCCACAGATACACACAGCCCGTGTCTTTCAACGAAAGATAATGCCTGATAATTGAGGCAACTAAAATTTGATTCAGAGAGGAACTGAAATTCAAATTAGCAGGTTAGAAGACTGAAAGGGATGAGCAGAACTGTCATGAGAGGAATAAAAAGTAGGAAAAAGCAGAGATTATAGAATGGAGGCTTAACGACGGAATGGGATATATCTCTTTTAGTTTTATTCATTTGGGGACCTATTTTTCTAAAAATCTGTATATTTATCCTGGGCAATTCTGCTTAATACTCAATTTAATCAGCTCCACATTTGTTTGCATTTCCCTTAGTAACAAATATCTTATCCTTTTCCTAATATATTTCCCAATAGTTTCTCTCTTGTACGTTCCTTTGCATAACTTTGTCTAATATACATGCTAACTCACTTTTTTGGGGGGGCTTGGAGAGCTGCAGTGCTAAATTCAAGAAAGGGGAGTTTCTTCCTTGAGTTTCAATTTCACCCGTTGATAAAACTGCAAAATTAAGGAACTTTGCATTTAAATGCAAATAAACAGTCTTCCTCAAAATACACATAGTTGTACATTTCTATTTAATAGTTCATGGACCAGTATCTTAATTTGAACCTTTTATACATTAATTACCCACCTGTTTCCCCCTTTATAGCATATCACTCCCCTCCCTCTATCTCCCTCTCATCCCTCTACCTTCTTTCTCCTTCTCTCTCACTTCCTTACTTCCGTCCTCTCCCCTTCTTCCCTACCATCTCTACTTCCTTTCCCCCCTCTTAGCCTTTCTGTGAGTATATCTATTCACAATACATCCTATAGTTAAAGACAGGTAACTCATGTCCCTACTCCTTTAATTATCGGTGCGTCTCTTAAATTTATTTCTCTCCCCCCCCAGTATCTATATCTATGCTTAATTCTTATATTTTCCTAGGTATATTAACTACTAACTTAATGCTGCCTCCTCAACTGTCTAATTTTGTCACCTGGAACTACCACCTTCAATTTTTTTATTTTCCTCCAGTTTAGTCTATATTGCTCATCTTCTATACATACTCATTTTCTAACCAACCATAAAATTTCCCCCATACATTATGGCATTCAGAATCTTCCTTATCTTTAATTTTCATTGTCAATCTATTCATTAAGGTATATGTATGGATGTATTGTGGATAAAAACAATAAAAACTCTATTTTTTAAAAAAGAAACAGTCTTCCTCACACCTTCTAATCAATAAAGTGGACCCATTTTTCATTCTTGCAGTTGTAATATCTGAAGCCTCTACAGAGAGACTTTTTTTTTGGGTACTACCCTGTTTCCCCCAAAATAAGACATCCCATGATAATAAGCCCAATCGGGCTTTTGTGTGCATGGCAATAAGGCCAAGCGCTTATTTCAGGGTTCAAAAAAATATAAGACAGGGTCTTATTTTCGGGGAAACACGGGTATAAGCATTGGGTTGTTGCTGCCTTTGTTTCTGTTGGGGACATATTTGGTTTTGGTAGGGAAATGTCATTTAGGCAAATTCACATAAAATTTGACAAAATAAGTTTATCTCTCCAATTTTACAGTAAACTTAAAGGAAAGAAATATATTCTCAAATATGGCTTGCCTCCAGAAGTTGTGGGTGCTCCATCACTGGAGATTTTCAAGAAGAAATTGGACAGCCATTTGCCCAGAATGGTAGAGGGGTCTCCTGCCTGACTAGAAGATCTCCAAAATCCCTTCCAATCCATTATTCTGTTACTTAGATAGGAAGCGGTGTCAGTAAAAAAGGTATATTTAACTGCAAGCATTCAGCTGAAGAATTCCGAGAGGAGGAAGCTATTCATAAACAGCAGAAGTGGTTGAATATGGCATCCACTTTATGTTTTCTTTCTTTTTTTATTTATTTTATTAATTGTATTAAGCTATCAAAAGCCAAGTTGTCATAATAACTTTGAAAGAACTTACTGTATTTTTCGGAGTATAAGACGCACCGGAGTATAAAACGCACCTTAGTTTTGGGGGAGGAAAATAAGAAAAAAAATTCTGCCTACCAGCATCCATCTGGCTAGTGTCCTTAGCAAACAGCCTGGAACAGGTATATTAGCCTTGCAAAGCTCCGTTTGAAAGGCTGCTTTTTCAGCCTTGCAAAGCTCAGTTTGAGAGGTTGTTTTCAGGCTTGCAAAGCTCGGTTTGAAAGGTTGTTTTAGCCTTACAAATGTCCATTTCAGAGGCTGCTTTTTCAGCCTTGCAAAGCTCGTTTTGAGAGGTTGTTTTAGCCTTGCAAAGCTCCATTTCAGAGGCTGGGCGGGGCTAATTTGGTATATAAGACACACCCAGATTCCCAGATTTTCACCCTCTTTTAGGGGGGAAAAGGTGCGTCTTATACTCCAAAAAATACGGTAATTATGTTTGTTGAATTTCTTGTGAATACAAACCATCAGTGGTATTGTGGTTCTAGATACGTAGCTTTATCACTTTTTCGCTACTAGAGGTGTTAACATTGCCAAGTTAAAATTTATCATCAGGGACAATAACCAAATTTTGGTAAGTAGATTCTGATTGAGCTGGTTGACATGGAACATTCATTCTGATGCCTACCGTGTGTAATGAAGGTCATCTCCTCTGCTTCTTCCTCTCTATTAGGTTTATAATCAATCAGGTAATAGAAGGGAATTAATTCTGTACTTTACTGATAAGGGTTTTTTCTTCGGTTCCCATAGTCAAATTAATGTCATCCGTGATATAGTGAGGGCATCTGTTCCCATAATCACCTGCAAATCCCCAAAAGTAAACAATCATCTGATTATCTACAACCTTCCCACTTGTAGAATTGGATCATCCTATATTGTGTTTATTTCATTTATTAAATGTGTACATTGCTCAATTCCCAGCTTTGCTAAAATTAAGCATTCAATACCTGGGCTGCAACAGTCCAGTTAGGATATCCACATTTCCCTGCTGCCAACTATCAATTGTCCTTGGGCAAATGCCAGATTGATTGATATCTCTGTTTCTATGATGCAATAATGACCTAAACACCTCCATATGTTGATATATATATATATATATATATATATATATATATATATATATATATATATATGTGTGTGTGTGTGTGTGTGTGTGTGTGTGTGTGTGTGTGTGTGTGTGTGTGTGTGTGTGTGTGTGTGTGTGTGTGTGTGTGTGTGTGTGTATGTAGGATTTTTTTTGCTGATATATATATATATATATATATATATATATATATATATATATATATATATATATATATATATATGCAGCCATAGTAGATATTTGACGCATTATCAAAAATGTAATGTTTTATTTGCCATTTGAGCTGACTGAATATATTATAATAATATGTAATGAAACAGATCGACTTGATTTTTAAAAAAGTGAGAAAAGTGAAAGCATCTTGTAGCAAACGTGTAACAAAATTAGCATGTCGTTGATATGCAGAAGTCTATGCAAAATTTGCTTTTGACACGGATTGTATGTGGTTTTTTTTTTCAACTTTCTTATTTCTAGAGATCCACTTCTAAGGAGTCTTGAGGTTTTCTGATTATGGTAGATCAGCAAACTTAATAAAAAGTTTGCAGGAAGACAAGCTGCGGGATCTTAGATGATCAGCAATATAGATAACCAATATAATAATAATAATAATAATAATAATAATAATAATAATAATAATAATAATAATAATAATAATAATAATAATAACAACAACAACAACAACAACAACAACAACAACAACAATAACAACAACAACAACAACAACAACAGAGTTGGAAGGGACCTTGGAGGTCTTCTAGTCCAACCCCCTGCTTAGGCAGGAAATCCTACACTATGACAAATGGTTATCCAACATCTTCTTAAAAACTTCCAGTGTTGGAGCATTCACAACTTCTGGAGGCAAGCTGTTCCACTAATTAACCTTACTGAGGTAGACAAGACCATAACCAGATTCACCCATTTTTGTGGGAGATTATTTAACTATTAAAGAGTCCTCTCCAGATTTTGTATTGTCAGACATGGGGAACTTAAGGGGGTTGAGAATTTCCTTGAGATTGGCCTTGTCTAAAGATGTCGACAAGAGATATAGATATGCACGTATAAAATATATATGCAAGTTAATGTTCACTCCGACTAAAATGGGAAGCCTGTAATAATTTAGCACCATCTTCTGGATGGCAAAAATATGTTTCGGAAAAAAGAAATCCGAAAATAAAGGTTGTCTGAAAGCTAAAAAGAAAGAGAAGGTGACTCCCTTTGATTAATGCAAAGGAGTCCTTTTAAAAGCACTATAAGTACAGGGGAAAGCTCCTTCAGATTGAGCTTCATTCTGGAGGCCTCATGGACAGATCAATTGTTTTCATGTCAAAGGTAGCTTGCCTTTGCTTCTTCCAAGAAGTATTTAGATACCACAGTCTTCTTGTAGTCCTGGTATTCCTTGAGAGTCCCTCCTCAAAGTGAAAACCAGGCCTGATTCTGCTTAGCTTCAAAGTCAGACAGAGTCAACTAGGCATGCTAGTTGTTAAAACGCCAAGGGTGCTATCAATTTCCTTACCTAGCTATTTGGTGTCGAATAGAAAATATTATTGCTGTTACCGAAGTGTTGCCCTATTATTTTGGACATTTTTTGATATGTGATTGACTATTAATATAATTTTTGACATTTTTAAGTTACTTGCTAATGAATTCATGCAAATTGTAATTAATTGCCATTCAGTTAAAGCAGAGAAATGTGCCCAAATACGATCAGTCACACGAAGTAAAAAACATACCACCTCTCTAGAAATATATTAAACACGATGGCAATGCCATGTGAGGGGGGGAAATGCTATTGTGAGATTTTGTAAATGGTAGCAAGGCTTTGAAATGAAAACACTATATATTTTCTGCTTTTTATTTATGGGATAGTATACTGCTTGAAGTTTTGTTGTGCTGCAACATAACAGTGAATATTTCATCCCCGGTTTCTGCAATTGATTTTGGGAGTAATTCTCAAATATTAATAAAGAGTTATAGCATATCCAGTACATGAAGGCATGGCAACCTAATGGGGAGAAAAATCTAATCCCAACATTTTGAAAATAATGGGCTGTTTTTACTGCTCTTGTTTAGATCTGGCTAGACATTAATTCTTCAACATTTTCTACCTCTTGTCATTTTTCAGAAAATATATTAAAGGCAGAAGTGGTGGAGTATAATTAACATGGCATAGAGGAATGTAAGGAGTGGGAATGAGTGAAAAATGGAAAATACAAACAGACCGAGCTTCAGAAAAATCATTTCTAGAATTATGATCTCACTAGATGTATCCCCCCCCCTTTGTCACGTGTTGTGAAATTGTGTTGCTAGACTGGCCATATGTCTTAAAAGAGTCCCTTGGTGTCCTTTGTTTGAAGGTCTTTCTGGTTCAAGTCACAATTAATTTCAAGAACCATTCGGTGTAACAGTCATCCATCAACAGCTAGCATTTTAATACAAAACGGAACAAACATATATATTGCATTTCTATTTTATATTATAAGCAATGATTTCTAAACTTATATATATATATATATATATATATATATATATATATATATATATATATATATATATATATATATATATATATATATATATATATATATATATATATACGTATATACCTATATATTAACATTGGGGAGTTTTATAAAGGTGGCATTCTCTCTCTTGTCCTCTTTTCTGCGATATGTTGTTGTTTTTTAAATGCATCATACCACATGCTGTAGTCTTAGAAAGTATTAACAAAATTCTGGATAGATTTTAGAGAATAGCTTGCATAGATATTAGGTAGGGAGTTCCTATATCCCAGAAGGTTAAGGGCAGAGGTTGTATTCAGCAGGTTCTGACCAGTTCTGGAGAACCAGTACCGGAAATTCTGAGTAGTTCGGAGAACCAGTAAATACCACCTCTTACTGGCCCCGCCCCCATCTATTCTCTGCCTCCCGAGTCCCAGCTGATCGGGAGGAAATGGGGATTTTGCAGTACCTTCCCCTGGAGTGGGGAGGGAATGGAGATTTTACAGTAACCTTCCTCTGGAGTGGGCAGGGAATGGAGATTTTGCAGTATCCTTCCCCTGCTATACCCACCAAGCCACACCCACTTAGCCATGCCACGCCCATCAAGTCACACACACAGAACCGGTAGTAAAAAAATTTTTAATCCCACCACTGGTTAAGGGGTAAATTTTATCTTAATTTTTGTAAACAAATCCATTTCTTTATTTTGACAGGAAGATATCAAAGAGAATTTTAGTCTTTATTTTTATCTTTGACATGTCAAATCAAAATACCTTTTGTGTTCAGATGATCATTAGTTGTTTAGTCACTGAAAAGGTTACATGAATCAGGTAAAAATCCTATTTGAATCATTGCTTTCATTTGGATCTGCAAACCATTTCATTTCAAATATTTAATCCAATTTTATTTGGATGTCTGAACTGTATCTCTGAAACTAATCACAGACTAAAGTCTGTGTTTAGCTTGTGCGTTTAGGAAGAATTATCTAAATTATCAGAACTGATTCACTGATGTTTGATTTAATTCAACAATTCAAGTCAACTGGCCGATTTGATTCGAAACTGATTTGACAGATGGGCTTGTCTGAATCAACTTCAAACTGAAGTGAATATTTGGATCAAATATTTGCCTACCGTTATATGTGATATGTGTGCAGCTTCAAAGAAACACTTAAATTGGATGAAAGTTCCATCAAAGTGCGTTGTCAAAGCAGCCAAATGCAAACACTAGGGTGGGGGGAAGGGAAGTGATGGAAAAATGGCAAATTTCATGCCAGATAAACCATACAAGACTATTGATCAAGGCAGATTAGCCCTCCTTTAATGTTTCAGGGAGGCAAAGCACTTTGGTATTTTGAAGTGGTCAAGAGAGCAATGGGAAGAAAGAAGAGGAGGAGATTACAAATGCATGTGTGTGTGTGTGTGTGTGTGTGTTGTGCTATATTGTGAAAACCTGAAGCCAACTCTTTCATTTTTTTCAGCATGCTCATTGTCATTCTTGATATATCATCTTTTGCTTAGGTTCCTTACCATTTTTAATGAACTGCCTTTTTGCTATCATAAGATGTATGCAATGGATCAGAGTACTAGAGCCAGGAATATTAAGGACATACATACATACAACACGGGGGTGGGTTCCAACCAGTACGGTCCACTCTGTCGTTCCGGTAGCAGCCCACCGATTGCGCAATTTGCGCGCGATGGCTTTGTTACTGTCTTTGCTGGTCCGTCACATGGCGCTATCTTTTTTTCCTGAATTTTTGGTGATTTTTTGCTTCCTGCGCATGTGCGAAAGCAAAATCTTGCGAGGGGATGCGCGCACGTGTGAGATTTTGGTGATTTTTTGCTTCCATGCATGCGCAGAAGCAAAAAATCACCGAAATTACGCGCATTTGCGCCTCCCCTTACGAGATTTTGGCGATTTTTTGCTCCCTGTGCATGCGCAGAAGCAAACCCACATGAGGGGATGTGTGCGTGTAGTGAGCGTGCGCAAAACATGATGATGCGCGTGCAGTGCACCGGTAGGCAGGTAAGAGGAACCCGCTCCTGATAAAACATATACATACATATACATATACATATACATATACATATACATATACATATACATATACATATACATATACATATACATACACACACCCGCACACGCATGCACACACACACACATACACACACATGCGTGTTCTGTTCTGTTCTGTTCTGTAGAATTTAACTCCTAGAATATCTTAGCCCCATGGCTGCTGTTGAGATTCCTGTAGGTTGAAGTCCACATAACTTGAAGTGCTCAGGTTGAGAGAAAGCTGACCCATATACTTTGCGAATAGCTGCTCTATCCTTTTAACTGGGCTAATATAAGAACATTATCAGGCTAGATTAAAGGTCAAATGGAGCAAGTAAGAAATGTTTTATAGAAAGATATTGTACAGTAAAATTTAAGGGAAAAAAAGAGAAATGACCTCAATGCTTTGCTTGATAAAATAGAAATGAGAGTCCCCTCACTTGGCAAATTGCAGCTTTATTATTTATCAAATTTATTGGCTGTCTTTCTTACCATAGGGTAACTCTGGGTGGATTACAGTCATAAAATTGTATCTGTGCACATACATTAAAATATGAATAAATTTAAAGCAAATATTAAAATCTAAGGACACGTGGGGAGGGCTGGGGTGGAGTGGGGAGAGGTGGGATCTGCTATTACTCGATCAACCACTTCCACTGTGCTGTTCCCCCAGCAGGTCAACCTCATTTCGGTGGGGAAGGGGCAAGTTATTCCAGAGGGCAGGAGCAACAGCAAACAAGGCCTTCTTCCTAGACTCTGCCAGCTGGAATAATCGGGCTCACAGGACCCACAGCATACCTCCTCTGGTGGCACAAGAGGGACAGGCCAATCCCAGTTGGGTGAGACAGTCCCTTAAGTAACCTGAGGGTTTCAAGCTTGAAATTAAATCATAACATTATTAAACAAAAGCCGGTAATAATAAGTAAGGAAACAAGTGGATAAATCTTGTGTATTCTCAAAGGTAGATAGATAAACAAGCTGGAATGGATATTTAGGATAGTAGTAGCCAGAAAGCCTGCATATCTTATTGTTGTAATAAAATAAACAAAACCAATGTTTATACCAGTAAGGCACTTGTAGACGTTTAGAGGCATGCTATATGTTACCTCAAAGTAAAGCCACTTGAAACATGATTCAAAATGTATTCCCATGCATGTAATGTCCTTGATTTGCTCAAGAGGGTCCTTCAAATCTCTGGAGAAGATTTGGGTAAGTCAGAAGAATAGAAGGCCAAGAATCTAATGGAATGTTGGAGCGTAATAATTAAGGAAATACCTTTTTCCTTAGTCGAGGGAGGAAATGATAATTGTTTAAAAACTGAATCATGAAGAATTAAAAAATAATAATGGTTAAGGGCTTTACAGTAGAAATGGTAGCTGACCTACTAATTTTGTCCTCCAATTCCATTCAATATTGCTCTATCACAATCTGGAAGAGGAAGGGGCAAGCAAAGAATTTGCTGGCTGGATACCATCTAAACCAGGGGTGGCCAAACTATGGTTCTTTGAGGACCTGTGGACTTCAACTCCCAGAATTCCTGAGCTAGCCATGCATGCATGGCTGGCTCAGGAATTCTGGGAGTTGAAGTCCACAGGTCCTCAAAGAACCATAGTTTGGCCACCCCTGATCTAAACTGATACAAAGATGAACATTGGAACCAAAAGATGCTGTTCTTGACAAGGTAGCATGGAGAGCATTTGCCTCTATATACTAAAAAAAAGATGTTGAGACTCTAGAAAAAGTGCAGAGAAAAGCAACCAGGATGATTAGGGGACTAGAGACTAAAACATATGAAGAACGGTTACAGGAATTGGCTAGTCTAGTGAAGAGAAGGACCAGGGGAGACATGATAGCAGTGTTCCAATATCTGAGGGGCTGCCACAGAGAAGAAGGGGTCAAGCTGTTTTCCAAGGCACCTGAAGGCCAGACAAGGAATAATGGATGGAAACTGATCAAGGAGAGATTCAACCTAGAAATAAGGAGGAAATTTCTGACAGTGAGAACAATCAACTAATGGAACAGCTTGCCTTCGGAAGTTGTGGCAGCTTCATCCCTGGAGGCTTTCAAGAAGAGATTGGACTGCCATTTGTCAGAAATGGTGTAGGGTCTCCTGCTTGGGCAGGGGGTTGGACTAGATGACCTACAAGGTCCCTTACAACTCTGTTAATCTGTTAAGCCTATAAAGTCGCCAAGAGTTGGGCACAATTGAACACTTAAAACAACAACTGTAACCATCTGGAGTTGATGGATCTTATCTTTCCTCAGTCAAGTCTATATCTATGGAAAATTACAAATTGGGTGGATAGCTCCCCACCTTCCCCCAGTACTTTATGCTGCAACCTTCAGTTGGAACAATAATTGTTTACAATTGGATTGTAAGTGATTTCTCCTGGTGGTTTGCTGACCCATGCCAGTAAACATTTAGCCTCTTGTAGAGTGAGAGGTTGTTACCTGTCAAACTGAGATGGGTAAGCAGTTAATCTTTCATCCAGCAGAGCCGTGGTCTGAAAGTTTATTTATACTGGAATTACTTGAAATTTCAATTATTAAAAAAACCTTGCTTTTCCTAAATGTCCTTCTCCTAACTTTAGGCAGCTTTGAATCAAGAGGTACAAGTTCAGGTAATCCTCAACTTAAGATCACAATTGAGCCCAAAATTTATGTTGCTAAACGAGAGAATCCTTAAGTGGGGTTTTGCTTCATTTTACAAACTTTCTTGTCATGTTTGTTAAGTGAATCGCTACAGTTCTTAAGTTAGTGACCCAGTTGTTAAGTGAATCAGGCTTCCCTATTGACTTTGCTTGTTCAGAAGGTCACAAAAGGGGATCACATGACCCCAGGACACTGCAACCATCTTAAATATGAACCAGTCACCAAGCATCCACATGCATGCTGTTATTAATTTGGAATGGTCACTAAAAGAATGGTTGTAAGTGAAGGAATATTTGTATTACAACCTGTTTAGGAGAGCCTGAATTGCAATAAAGAGGGAATGGGTAAGAAGCATTTGAAGAGAAATGAAATACCGTATTTTTTCAACTATAAGACACACCTTTTTCCCCCCTAAAAGAGGCTGAAAATTTGGATGCATCTTATACTCCGAATGTAGCTTTTTTGAAGCTTTTCCCCCCAGCCCATACGAGGTGCTAACGATCTTCCAGGCTTGCAGGATTTTTTCATTGCTACTCCCTCCGAAGAAGGTTTTTTCCAGCCCTAAGTCTTTGCAGGCTTGTTTTCATTGCTACTCCCTCCGAAGATTTTTTTCAGCCCTAACCAGGGGATAAAATAATGTGAAGCTGACCAGACTAAGGACGCTAGCCAGATGAATACCTGGTAGGTAGATTTTTTCCCCTATTTTCCTCCCCCAAAACTAAGGTGAGTCTTATACTCCGGTCCGAAAAGTACGGTAGATATGATCATCAAGATTCAATTGGGAAGGCTGAAATATTGAGATAGCTGAATTTTTGAGTAAAGTGAAGAGATGATACTATACTGTGCGTGTGAGAAAGTGTATTAGTGTAACATGAAGCTACTGGCACAACCACAACCGTGGTTGAAGACATCATGTTGGAAAAGACCAATAGATTATATCCCTGGTGAAAACAGATAACAAGGAGAGTCTAGTTTCTGAAGCTTTAAGAATGACAGTTTGACCGCAGAACCTTTTGTCTCTTGTTCAAAGCATTGCATTGGGGCTTACAAACCACTATCTGTTAAAACAGCAGAGTTAATTGCTTGCCTTTTGCTATTATTTATTAAAGGAAATGCACAAAGGCAAAAGAGATGAATGTCAGATCCTATTTGGCTATAACAAGGATACGAATGTCTGCGTTCTTCCAAGAAACTCTCTCATCTTATCGAAACTCTTTGTTACACTTTGCAATTCCTCAAAAAGAACAAATCTCCAAGGCAACAACTGAGGAATACCAAAGCCATAAGTGTGTGATGGGCTTTGCACATCACACTCATCCATAATGTGATTTATTTGCTTGAGTTTGTACAAACAACTACGGTAATTTGCAAAGAATGGTTTATGTTTTAATCTGTAATATAAATTCAGCCTGTAACATACTTCGCATAGGGCTGCCCTCCAGGAGCAGTTGGAAGTTGCAGTTAGTCCAGAAAGTAGCAGACAATAGGGTAGGGTAGGGTAGGGTAGGGTAGGGTAGGGTAGGGTAGAGTAGAGTAGAGTAGAGTAGAGTAGAATAGAATAGAATAGAATAGAATAGAATAGAATAGAATAGAATAGAATAGAATAGAATAGAATAGAATAGAATAGAATAGAATAGAATAGAATAGAATAGAAGATAGAGCTGAAGAAGCTTCTTGGATGAGAAGCGAAATGTCTTCAAAAGAAAAAACAAGAAAGTCCAGTTGCCTCCTGAAAAAGCACCATGACCTGGATGACTGAGAATCTCTACAGACTTTTAGCTACACAATTTGGGATGAACACCCTTTGAATGGTGTGGGAGTGGGAATTGATTTTCCGAGGGAAAAAAATGCAGACTGCAGGAACCAGGAGCACTACTCCGGTGACCCTGAGGACACAGATAAAACTCCCAAGTGCTTCAAGGTCCCTCTAAAAGGATACAAATTGCCAGCTGTCTGCAAGGAATATAAATCCTTCCATTCTCCACCAACCTGTCAGAGCTGAAGAAGCTTCTTGGATGAGAAATGAAACATCTTCAAAAGGAAAAAAAAACCACAAGAATGTCTAGTTGCCTCCTGAAAAAGCACCTTTGGGACATACAGTATGTACTGATTCTTGAAAGTAAACTGCAGTGGGGTGTGAGAAAAAATTCTTGTTTCTTGGGTGATGTTTAACAGAGACCTTGTGAGAAGAGACAAACATGTAAATGAAGTCAACATTTGAGACCTTTGGGATCCTTCACAGTATGAGATAGTCTTAACAGATAATTAGTGGGGGCTGTTAATCAAGTTTAACAGGTGTTGAGTAATGAACCAAGACAGGGCATCTGCTGTGACCATCCTCTCTTTCTTCCTCTAATCTGGTTAGGGAAACTGAACACCAATTGGAGTTCAAATTGCTCTGAAATCTGTGCCAACTTTCTGTTTTCCTACTGGATGCATCAGTCTTGCGATCACTGAAGATGGTGACATTCACAATAAGAATACATAAGGAATCTGCCCAAAGTTCTAATAGTTACATATTCTGCATCTATCACCCTTGTTTACAGAACACTGGTTTTTTTTTAAAGAATAATATCAAAGGCGTAAAACAAACTCTCTAAACGTCTGCTATGGATATTGGCTTAGGTGGCCTTTGTAGGCATTTATTTATTTATTTTATTTTATCTTATTTATTTTTGTCAAGTACGTGTTGGTAATATACATAGATATAACATTGTTTATGTACATAAGATGGGTACTGATAAGAGGGAACATTAGGACAGGGACGGTAGGCACGCTGGTGCACTTATGCACGCCCCTTACTGACCTCTTAGGAATCGGGTGAGGTCAACAGTGGACAGTCTAAGGGTAAAGTTTTGGGGGTTTGGTGACGAAACCACAGAGTCAGAGTCAGAGTCAGCATTGACAATTCTGATGCTGGGGAAAATAAATTGAAAGCCCCCCCAAAAAAGACTATTTCCCATTTAGATGACTTTGCTAAAAGGTACTGACTACAGGAAAGAAATCTAGCTTCTTATTCTGCCCCACTTTGGAGCTGTAACTATAAAGATTACCGTTGTATTTATTATGAGGAAAGTGTAGTGATTGTCTAAGGCTATCCAATCTGTGACTGGAGTGCTGTTGAAATCACCTGAAAAGAACCGAAAGAGGCTTCTTACCAGCGAGATGATGGCTTCAGAAATGATTAGGAAGAAGTGCTCGGAACCACTTTCTCTTCATTAAAGGACTACTTTAAACTTGTGTGGGCATAGTGACTTTGTGCTCTTCAATTAACAGCCCTTCTCTGAGCTTTTGCACGAACACGAAAAGTGGGGTGGGGAAATGTGTCTGCCTTAAGCAGGACATTAACATGAGCCTGTCTGTTGTTTTGGTTGGGGGGGGGAGGATAATTCCCCCCCCCATTAAATTAAAAGCCATCTGAAAAAAATAAAACTAAACGAAAGGATTTGAAGCAGGGTCCCTGGCCAGTACAGCCATTTACTGGAAGTGTGGGCACTGACATTGGTACCCACTGGTGTTCTTGTCTCTCAAAAATTTGCTTACACTTTATGGCAGATAGAAATCTTTGATTAATATTTATAGTTTAACTCTTAGCTCTTCCTCTTCCTCCTCACTTTTATTAACTACCGGTATATCAAAGTTATTATGTTTTATTCCCTGCATTTCATTTTGATTTTTTTTTCCTATTTCAGCTTGTGATATAGCTAATACTGCAAAAAAAAAAAAAAAGCAATATGACCTATCTAGTTCTAATAATAAGGCTGATAATTATTTTAGCTGAAGGCTAAATGTCCATTATATTTTCCAACTATGATTTCATGGGGAAAAGAAAATAATTCTTAAATCTCATCATTCTTAAAATGCCCAGCAAAGAGTTGTAAAGACAATAACCCAGTTTTAAAAGAAAATGTTTATATGATATAAAATGTTTGATATGAATGTTCTTGTAAGATCCTCTTAGATTTTTTTTTTACCGAATAGTCTAAATGCCCTTGAAAGGATAGTCTATCCTGAAAGATGGTTAAGAAAGCAATTACAAAATAACAATAACAATATACAGCCTCTGTGCTCCTTCCAAAATAGAACACAATTGATTCTTCTGAGAAATTAATAGGATTTCTTTGGTGGACCATGGATTCTGAATTCTTTAGCAAGGCCATCATTGCTGTCTTGCCAGTATTTATATTTTCAGGAACTCAGAATGTCAGAAAGATGAAATTTTGTGCAAGTAAACTAATGATCTGAAAGTGAGGCTGGATATGTGCACTTTTCAAAGTTACTGGTTGGGTAAACACAAAGGTTAGAGATTGTTGAGAACATTTGTAGCTCGAGTTGTAGGTTTTGGCAGGAGTCTGTGAGTTTATCAAAGCCTGGCATTCTACCAATGGATCTGTCAACCAACACATTAACGTAGAGCCAGCGTATGGACCAATAAGGAAACGGATCATGCGAACCACCAGCCAACAACAGAACCGACCATTCCCTCACCAGTTAAATTCTGCATCTCACAGCTACCAGTCAGGAGTCACAAAGTCACAAGACTAGAATCAGCCTTGTGACTCAATCAGTCTTGTGATTCAACCAGTCACAAGATCGACCAATCACCCAGGACCTATATAAACGAACAAGACTCTTCCCCCCAATTTTTTTTTGGTGAAGATGTTACCTAGTTTGGTAATGAAACATTTGGGATCTAAACAACAAGCTCGGAGAACGGACCCCTGCCTAAACACAAAGGGTTGAGATATTGGAGAATATATGTAGGTCAGGACTGAACTGTTGCATTCTTGGTGCACTTAGGTGCACAATGATGTTATTATCTAGACTGGTAACAAAACATCTGCAGGAAAACAACCAAGCTCAGAGAGCATCAAGGATGCGACGAATAGTTGTTTTGGGCTAACACTGAATTGGTATCTTCTCAAACACTATTGTGAATTTAATACCAATGTAAATGAAGCTTCTAAAATTTCTTCAGAAATTTTATGGCACGGAGTAATTCTGTTATAGCTGTACATAAAAAAAATCTTCTGTGCTACTACTACACTGTACTAAAGTAGCCTTCCAAGAAATGCTCAGTTCATAAGAGTTGCTACGGGAGAAGAGATTAGGTAAGTTTTATAAGAAGTGAAGATTATATACACCGTAGACGGAATTGTTGCCATTGGATAGAAATCTTTCTTTCCTGAAATCCAGGGTATAATTTCCCCTGTGGTATCTGTGAAAATACTGTATCTCTCTGCTCAAAGAGTTTAAAGAAAAGAGGACTGTATAGACTATTTTGATAGATTCTATATATTACTTCCTGCAACACCAATGAATGCCAGTTTCTGGGTAATTCCTCAAGCTAATGTACTATATTGCATATAATTGTCTAAAGAGCAAGGGCCCATGCATTCAATTCCCAGTAGATGTTTGAATTCCATAGATAAGATCTGGCTATGTAGATCCAATATAGTTGTGATGGCGAACCGATGGCATGCGTGCCACAGGTGGCACGCAGAGCCCTCTCAGCGGGACGCCAGCCATCACCCTAGCCCAGCTCCACTGCGCATGCGTGCATGCCTCCCACAGGCCAGCTGGTCTTTGGGTCTCTGCCGTGCATGCATGGGGGACGCATGCGGGGGATGCATGTGGGGGGGGTGGGGCACATGCACCTGGGGGCACTCACATTGCATTTTGAGGCCTCGCGCTGTGCCCCTGTGCCCTGTTTTGGCTCTCAGGTTGGTGCAGAAGGCTTTCCAGGCCCAAAATGGGATGCAGGGGGGGCGTGCCCTGTTTTGGGCCTGGAAGGCCTCCTGCACCAACCTGGAAGCCGAAACGGGGCACGAGGCGGCTGCACGCGTGCTCCCCCATGCCCCGTAGCACCAACCTGGAAGCTAAAAATGGACAGGGGGTGGGGTGCATGCAGAGAGTCGCGTGCACATGTGAGGGGGGAGTGCGGGGGGCTCGCACATGTGTGGGGGTGGGGCGCACATGGGGGGGTTGTGTGTGCATGCGCAGGGGATGGGGCGCACGGGGGAGGTCGCGCATGCATTGCATTATGGGTGCAGGCACGTGACAACAAAAAGGTTAGCCATCACTGCAATATAGGATGGAACTAGTTATGTACTACCTGCCTTCTGATGGTCAATAGAAGCAAAAATACAAACCAGAATAGATACTGTTTAAAAATTGAGAAACTCAGCCGAATCCCAGGATAAAATACATCTTGGTACACAAGGACATGATATAATATAACATCTGTTCCTCTCTGCTCGTAGAACTTAAGGAAAGGTGGGCCGTATTTATCATTCTGATGGATACTGTGATAACTGCGTAAATCTTTTGCAAGAAAATCAACAATGAATAATCTTGTGGCACTTTTAAAAAATGGGACAATCTTCTTCCTTTCTCACCAGTCCTGTCTCCCAGACCTTCAGAGCTGGATGCTGTGAATCAGGAAGAAGACTCATTCTCCCAGTGATGATTATCTCACCAAAAGAGTGATGCCAATTAGTTATAATATCAATTCATTATTCAATTAACTGTATACCATTCATTAAGTGACTGTTCAAAATTACAACAACGCTGAAAAAAAAGGTGACTTATAACTGACCCTTATGGCCGTCGTAGCATCCCCATGGTCAAATGATCAAAGTGTGGTTGCTTGGCAACTGACGTGTATTTATGATAATTGCAGCTCAATTGTGTAATCGCCATTTGCGGCTTTCCCACCTGGCTTCCAACAAGCAAAGCCCGGGAGGATGGAGTCGGGTTCACTTAATGACCGCATGATTGACTTAACAACTGCAGTTATTCACTTAACAATCACGGCAAAAAGGTTGTGAAATTGGCACAACTCATTTAACAGCTGCCTTGCTTAGCAACCAAAATTCTGGTCTCAGTTGTGGTCGTAAGTCAAAGACCGTCTGTGAAAAAAGTTTCTTAAGTGTCTGAAAATCTACAGCACTGTTAATGTCTTTTAATAGGCACTGGCAAAATTTCAGATGGCAGAGTCTGATCCTATCTTTCCGCACTTATTGCGGAAAAGGGGGGAGCGAGGAACACTTACAAGGCAGAGCTGAGGAATTTGCTGAGTTTCTGTCGGATAAAGTCGCTCAGATTCGGTCGAACCTGGACTCTGGCATGGCAGAGTCCATAGAGTTGACGGGGGCAAGTCCTAGTCCACCATTATGGGAAGAGTTTGAGCCTGTTTCTCCCGAGGATGTGGACAGGGCTATGGGAGCGATGGGTACCTCCACCTGTTTATTGGACCCGTGCCCCTCCTGGCTGGTCTCGGCCAGCAGGGCGGTGGCACGCGGCTGGATCCAGGCGGTGATCACCGCTTCTCTGAGGGAGGGATCCGTACCGCAGTCGTTAAAAGCTGCGGTGGTGTGACCCCTCCTGAAGAAGCCTTCCCTGGATCCAGCTGATTTGAAGAACTATCGTCCAGTCTCCAACTTACTTTTTTTAGGGAAAGTTGTGGAGAAGGTGGTGGTGACTCAGCTTCTGCAGGTCCTGGATGAAACAGATCATCTAGATCCTTATCAGTCGGGTTTCAGGCGCGGCTACAGTACAGAAACTGCCTTGGTCGCCCTGATGGATGATCTCTGGCGGGCCCGGGATGGGGGGAACTCCTCCATCCTGGTGCTACTTGACCTCTCAGCGGCTTTCGATACCATCGACCATGGTATCCTTCTGCATCGGCTCGGCGAGTTGGGAGTGGGAGGCACCGTTTTGCGGTGGTTCTCCTCTTATCTCGCTGATCGGATGCAGTCGGTGTTGGCAGGAGGGCAGAGATCGTCCCCTAGGCCCCTATCATGTGGGGTGCCTCAGGGGTCGGTTCTCTCGCCCATCCTGTTTAACATCTACATGAAACCGTTGGGTGAGATCATTCGCAGACATGGGGTGCGTTTCCATCAGTACGCTGACGACACCCAGCTGTACATCACCACCCCGTCTGACTTCAGGGAGGCAGTTGATGTAATGAGCCGATGCCTGGACGACGTTAAGATCTGGATGGGGAGGAACAGACTCAGACTTAATCCCGACAAGACTGAGTGGCTGTGGATATTGCCTCCTAAGGACCATGACAACTATCCCTCCTTGGTCTTTGAGGGTGCGAAACTGACTCCCTCAGACCAGGCCTGCAACTTGGGGGTCCTCCTAGATCCACAGCTAAAATTGGACCACCATCTTTCTGCTGTGGCTAGGGGGTCCTTTGCACAGGTTCGCCTGGTGCACCAGCTGCGGCCATATTTGGAGAAGGAGGCTCTACTCACGGTCACTCATGCCCTTGTCACCTCGCGTTTGGACTACTGCAATGCGCTCTACATGGGGCTACCCTTGAAGAGTATCCGGAGACTTCAGCTGGTGCAAAATGCGGCTGCGCGTGCTGTGTGGGTGTGCCAAGGTACACCCACGTGACACCGATACTCCGCCAGCTGCATTGGCTGCCCATCGGTCTCCGGGTCCAATTCAAGGTGTTGATCACCATCTTTAAAGCCCTTCATGGCTTAGGACCAGGATATCTTCGGGACCGCATTCTGCCTCATACTTCCCTCCGACCGGTTAGGGCCCACAGAGTTGGCCTCCTCCAGGTCCCGTCGGCCAAGCAATGCCGGCTGGCGGGCCCTAGGGGGAGAGCCTTTTCTGTGGCCGGCCCCGTGCTCTGGAACCAACTACCCCCAGAGACCCGGACCATCCCCACTCTGCTGGCCTTCCGAAAAGCCGTTAAGACATGGCCTTTCCTGCAGGTGGGGGGGACAGCTTAATCCACTCGAGCTCACCCCCCAAGTATGTATGGTGCTGAATGGATGTTGTTGTTTTAATACTGTTTTTAAATTTTGTACTTGTTTTTTAATTATATGTAATTTTGATTATTCTTGTATTTTTCCCTGTTGTACGCCGCCCTGAGTCCTTCGGGAGTTGGGCGGCATATAAGAATAACAAAATAAATAAATAATAAGGGACCCAATTGACTTTTCCCCTTCTTTTCAAATATTAAAACATCCAGAGATCAAGAGTTACCCCAAAGTATCAACATTTAAATTTTTGGTAAAGTGTCTGGGAAAATCCCATGCAATTAATACTAACGAACCTTGGAGAGATTATGCTCCAGTATCTTTTCTTCCTATCGGTTGATTATGTAATATCAGGGGTAGGCAATGCTTTGCATTCACTTCAATTATGCTTTAGGGCAGGGGTGTCAAACTCCCTAAGTGCCCGTGGGGTACTTAGTGCCTGTGGGGTACTTAGATCTGGCCTGCAGGGCCGCCCTGGAAACAGTGAAGGACCGGCCCACGGTGCAGCCCTCCCGAGCTCCGTTTTTCGCTGGCAGAGGGTTGCAGGAGGCCATGGCAGCCGAAAACGAGGCTCAGGAGCCCATTTTCGCTGGCAGAACACTCAGGCCACTACAGGCACCCCTGACACAAGTGATGTCGAGCTGGCCATGTTCAACCTTGGCCACGCCCACCCTGGCCCCCCAAGGTCAAACACAAACCTGATGCGGCCCTCAATGAAATTGAGTTTGACACACCTGCTTTAGGGGCACTTTTTCCTAAAGGGGCACTGTGGACATCAGCCAGTGATCCTGGCAAAATTTGAAATTGATTTAAAAAGTTGTAGATAGGTCCTGTGTTTGGACACCCTTACATTGGGAATATTTTTGGGGAATCCAACCTAAAGGCTCCAGGATATACATTTGGAGAATTAACTCGATAACCCTGTGCTGGAATTTTCGCTATATTTAGTAAGTTTAAAATAAGTGGGCTATTTTTTAATAAATCAACTGAATCGTAGTATTATAATTTTGTCTAGATCCAACCCTTAATGTTTTAAAGTTTATTTTGCTGGCTCATTTAAAACTGTATGTGTCATTTTAGGTGATTCCTTTAGGAAAATTACTTGACAGCAACAAAACTGGAAGGTTTCAACAAGAGATTGGACTGCCATCTGTCAGAAATGGTGTAGGGTCTCTTGCTTGGGCGGGGGTTGGACTAGATGACCTACAAGGTTCCTTCCAACTCTGTTAATCCGTTAATGTGTTAAAATACTATAGATATGAAATGAAATTACTGATACTGCTAACTAAGCAATCGCCCTTTCTTTTTGTTGCATTTGAGATATAATAGCTGAGTTTGCATTTATTGTCTTAATTTGCAAAATGGTTGGATATTTGTTAGCAATTTCCTTTATCTCTATGTTTTTATAAGGACATATTAGTTTGTCTAGAGGGAGCTGTTCCCATCAATTTAAGCTCATTAAAACACCTAGTAAAGCTCCTTAGGAAATCTTTTACTATGCATACTAATTTATAATTCAAATATTAATATCTGGGTGATTTACTATGATTTTTTCCTGTACCTGAAATATAGAAGGTGATGAGAGCTTACTATAAATTTGCCTTCCTTCCCAATCCACCCCACCCCACCCCACCCCACCCCACCCCACCCCAACCAATTGAAGGTTTGTTGGGAAATTGCACATAAATCTCACAAATGAAATTAACCTGTGATTTGTATAAGTCAGTGATGGCGACACTTTTTTGGTTCGCATGCCAAAAGGGTGGGAGCATGGGGGGGTCATGCATGTGCATGTCTACACCCATAATTCCATGCCCCCCCCCGCACATGCACGGATAACCCTCCCCCGCTCCCTGCATGCGATGGCACACCCGTTTTTCACTCTCCCCAGGCTTCAGAGCCTTTCTAGGAGCCTGGGGAGGGCGAAAATGGCACCCGCCCCGGAGGCCCTCCGGAGGCCAAAAATTGCCCATTTCCCAACTTCAAAAGGGCCATTTCTGGCCTCTGGAGGACCTCCGGGCGGGGGGAGGCTGTTTTCACTCTCCCCAGGCTCGTAGAAAGGCTCTAGAGCTTGGGGAGAGCAAAAAATGGGCCTTCCCCACCCCCTCCGGAGGCTGGAAACAGCCTATTTCCTGACTCCCAGTGGGCCCAGAAGGCCCAAAAATCACCTGAGCTCGTGTGTCCACCGATATGGCTCCAGCACGCGTGCCATAGGTTTGCCATCACAGGTATAAGTAATCAAGCCTGGTGCTTGTTAGTCAATAGATAGAGGTATTATGTGGACTTCAACTCCCAGAATTCCATAGCCAGCCAGTCTATGGAATTCTGGGAGTTGAAGTCCATATTTCTTAAAGTTGTCAAGGTTGAGAAACACTGAGAGAAAGTTAACATAGACAGATGAATAGACATCTACTTTTGTCTCTTCTCCTATACACTGTCCTAGTTTACTTAACATGAGAAAATTGGGAGTGTACCAATTACCTGCCATTCTGCAGTGACTATTCATTAACTCTTATTATCCTGATCTATTGAAACACCACTGGCAATTGACATTTTGTCTAGCAGTAGCGATTTGCCTGCCTTATCTTCTCTCTTCTCTTTTTTCTTTTCTTAAGATTTCTTTCCTCCTCCTCCTCCTCCTCTCCCCTCAACTCAGCAGTGTCTGTGATATGGTGGGGTAAACGGAGTGACAGAAAACATTCTCCTTTTCTATATATGTTATGATGCTGCACACACATCCAAATGTATGGAAAAAATGGGGGGGGGGAGATGGATTGGTGAGGTAGAATACTTACTATGTATTTATTATTCAAATGTTTATAAATGGCCATCACATATAAGCTGAGGTAATCCTCAACTTATAACCACAATTGGGACTGTGACTTCCATCGTTAAGCAATGCAGTCATCAAACGAATTGTGCCTGATTTTACAACACTTTTCTCACATCAAGGGAATTATGGAGATTGTTAAACGAATGACATAATCATGAGGGAAATCTGGCTTCTCCAATTGACTTTGCCCACTGGAGGCCCCTGGGAAGGTTACAAATGGCAATCACATGACCCTGGGATGCTGCAATTTTGATCACATGACCATGGGGACGCTGTGATGGTCATAAATGCAAGGACCGGTCATTAGTCATTTTTTTCAGACCCATCATATGGTCATTAAATGAAAGGTCAAGGACTGCCTACATATGACACTGGGCAGCTCACTCACAATTAAATAAAATAACAAAATGAGCAATAGGGCAATTTAAAAAATGAGGAAAAAAAACCCCTAACATGTTATTTCTATAATATTTATTACATTCCCTATTTATAATAGGGAATTTATAATAGAGAATATTCTTGAAGATTGCTCTTGTGCTCCACAGTTTTGTTTTGTTTTTGAACTTTGATAATGGGAGCACAGCTAAAACAAAGACTAGATCAATTATAACATTTGGAAGATAATGTAAGTGATGTAAATGTTAGGACTTTCATTGTACGTTGTTACAATTAAATTCGAAGTTCACTCCTAAGAATTATGTATATCTGTTAGTGATTTGATGGGGATGTTAGACAAAGATAAAGATATTGGTGGTACAGTTCCCTCTTTGACAGCTATTCAAAGAAAGTACAGGTAATACTTGACTTACGACCACAACTGAGCCCAAAATTTCTATTTGTTAAGTGAGCTTTGCCCCATTTTATGACCTTTCTTGCCATCATTGTTAAGTGAATCTCTACAGTTGTTAAGTTAGTAACATGGTTGTTAAGTGAATCTGGCTTCCTCCATTGACTTTGCTTGTCAGAAGGTCACAAAAGGTGGTCAGGTGATCCCAGGACACTGGAACCGTCATACATATGAGTCAGTTGCCAAAGATCTGAATGTTGATCACATGACCATGGAGATTCAGCAACAGTTGTAAGTGTGAAAAAGTGTAAGTCACTTTTTTCAGCACCGTTATTACTTAGAGCAGTCACTAACTGTTGTATGTCAAGGACTACCTATTCTAAATTGTCTTCTCTCACTTGGAATTGGCTTCATTGTTATGTCATGTAGTCAAATCAAAGTAGCCATACGTCACTGTAACTTCTCCCTATTTACAATATGCTCTGTGTGTCAGGCCTGGAAACCATTTTGGGCCTTGGATCTTCAGGCCTTCAGTATCTAGTGCTGTGGGAAACTGGGAGGGGGGATTGCATGGAGCTGAGGGAGATATGTAGTCAAAATAACATTCCTTTCTCGGAGAGTCAAGGCCACTCTGCCCTGCACCTGGAGGGGTGTGACTGGGAAGTTGGGACGGTGCTTTGATTGGACCATGTGATGGACATGTGGGTGCTGGGGCAGGGACTTGGACTTGGACTTTCTTTTGGGTAGGGAAAACCCGGAAGTTTTCAGATTTGGGTTTTCCCAGATGTGCCAATATGACATCTCTAATAAAATGGAACTTTGAGGAGACTCAAGCCTCAGAGTTTTCTTTCGTTGGGGGTGTTTTTATTTATTTATTTTATTTATTTAGGATTCTTATATGCCGCCCTACTCCCTGGGGACTCAGGGCGGCGTACACCATTTGAAGAACCACTAAACAATATAATTTAAAACAATTTAAAATGCATTTTAAAAAGCATACAAAATCTTACATACATGGGGGAGACCAAGATGAAGTTGTCTCAGAACCCCGCCTGCAGGAAGAGCCATGTCTTCACGGCTTTTCGGAAGGCCAGCAAGGTGGGGATAATTCGTATCTCCGGGGGGAGTTGGTTCCAGAGAGCAGGGGCCCCCACAGAGAAGGCCCTCCTCCTAGGCCCCGCCAGCCGACATTGTTTGGTTGACGGGACCTGGAGGAGACCCACTCTGTGGGAGCTGACCGGTCGAAGGGAAGTATGAGGTAGAATGCGGTCCCGGAGGTAACCTGGTCCTAAGCCATGTAGGGCTTTAAAGATGATGATCAACACCTTGAATTGTACCCGGAGACCAATGGGCAGCCAATGCAACTGGTGGAGTATGGGTGTTACGTGGATATGGATGGGTGTTACTTGGAACCCTGACACTGTGGACCGAAATTGTTTAGGAGCAACTTTCTGTTAAACCCAAAACAGGAAGAAAAAGTAGCCACCATAAACAATAAATTCACTGCAGCATAAAGTTGTACAGAGAAAGCCTGGAGGAAAACATTTTGTTGTTTTTTTGTTTTTCTTTAAAAAGTTTAATCTGTCAGTGTTTAGCGTCTTCACACTGTGATGTGGTTTTTCCTCCCCACCAACCCAAGCAATTTGCCTGAAATGACAGACCTATTTTTACTTGGTAAAACAAATTATTTTATCCAATTCCTGCAAGGGGTGTGTGTGGGGGAGGGTGGGCGGGAGGGGGGATGAAATTGTTGTTTGTAAATGTTTTTGTACTTGATTTTTAAACTATGTTATGGATGTTGTACGAGTCCATTGATCAGTGTAGATCTAAGCTGAGTTTGAAGTAGTTAAGAAAGCAGTATAATTACCAAACAAATCACCTTTAGTTTGCCTCCAGCACTCCCACTGCTTCTGAAAATATAGACAAATGAAAAGAGCTAATAGGCAGAATTGATTTATTTGAAGTGCTGTCTGTCTTTTTCACTTTCTTTCTGATAACGGGGATGTTGTGGCAGACCTGTCTCCAGATGTCTGAGTGGAGGTATAAGAGGTTTTAAACCATGCCCCTGTCTGATTGCTTTTGTCTGTGGGGGAAATAGAATAAGATTAATCTCGCTACAATGATATTTAGCTCCTGAGAGTATTTTCATGGACAGGAAAGAGTATTTCAGAACAAGATGAACAGCTTTTTTTTTCTTTTCCATTTTCATTCTGCTCGGGATATAAGAATGGGAAATGAAGATTGGTTGGCCTCTATGTGCAGTTAATTGCCTTTCTGTTAGCATCTTGTTTTAATTTGAACTCCTGGAATTAATAGCAGGAAATAGAGAGGGCTTGAAACAAATAACGTGGGAAAGGGTTTTCTTCCATGGCATGCAAAAAAGGGTTGGTGGCACAACTATCATCTTGACATTTTTTGATACCTCTGCGGACGCCCCTGGTTTTTTTTTTTTTTTTTTTTTGTCTGCCTGTGTGTTCTGCCAAGCACATTTCTAATTACAAGCAAACAAGTCACTACTACATCTGGAGTTTTATTTTTCCATTTTGAAATGGCTTAGGACTCTGTCCTATTTTTATTTTTTTTATATTTTGGGGGGAATTTTTGAAGTTTGCTTGCATTCTTTGGCACCCCGCATTTTCCCGACTAGTTTATTTTATTTATTTATTTATTTTATTTTGGAGTTCTTCTATGCCACCCTACTCCCTAAGGACTCAGGGCGGCGTACAGCATTTTAAAGAACAACCAGAGAATAAAAACGTTTAAAAACAATTTTTAAAAAGTTAAAAAGAAAAACATACAACACCATACATACATGGGGGAGACATAGTTCTGTCTTGTTAGCTTTAGTTTTGCTGATATTTATTTATTTAGTCATTCATTCATTCCGCTTGTATTCTGTCGTGATTCTTTGGAGACTCCTTGCAGTTAACAAGTAATTATAACAGTAAATAGCCGTGATAAGTTGAGAAAAAGTAATAATCGTAGGGACACTAGTTTATGGCACGCAACCTACACTACTGGAATCAACACTTCAAATGAATGCAACACATTTAGCCTAAATGGTATTGCCTCAGTCTATAAGTGCAGAATTTGGGGCATCTTCTTTAAAAACAAACAAACCAGGAAAGACGGCAAATATGATCTCAACAGGGAAATGTGCTTGAATTATATCATGTTTTATTTTAAATATGTAACAGTGTAATTGGTTAAATGGTAAAACCATTTTAACAGTGTAATTGGTTAAATGGTAAAACCATTGGTAAAATGGTTAAAATAAGTGCATGTAAGTGCAGAGGGAAAGCATAACGGAGGAAATAAGAATGAGGGATAGGAATGAACAGCATCTTGGTCACAATATCCTATTTATTTATTTATTTATTGTTTGTTTGTTTGTTTGTTTGTTTGTTTGTTTAAGTGTTCTTCTATGCCGCCCTACTCCCTGGGGACTCAGGGCGGCGTACAACATTTAAACAACAACTAAACAATATAGTTTAATTTTTTCCCTGTATTTCCTATAGCAGGGGTGTCAGACTCGCGATGACACATTGTCATCACGTGACATATCACAACTTTTCCCCCCTTAGCTAAACCGGGGGTGGGGGTGGCCAGTGTGTGACATATCCAGCCCACGGGCCACGAATTTGACACCCCTGTTCTAGATAATTCTGAAAGCAGCCACTCAAGGTTAAGCACTAAGGTTAGCGCTTAACTTGAATGCATGTGTCTCTGTAGCAACAATGCTGCTTAGAGATGTTTAACAAGGATGATATTTTTGCAGTTTTTAGATTGACACCCACAAAATCCATTCTTGGTTGTTTGTAGCTTTCATATGAGGACAAGTCAGTTGAAATGCCTGCAATTTGTATTGTTCCAGTGGTCTTAGTGGAACTGTAAGGCAATAAAGATTGTTAGAGATTTTCTGAGTTGTGCAGGGTTTAATGATGTCTGTCCTATGAAACATTGCTGTACAATCCTCAGACTCAGAAGACTGCAGTACAGAGAGTCCTTAGCTTACAACCAATTGTTTAGTGTCTGTTCGAAGTTTACAACAGAGATGAAAAAAGTAACTTATGACTGGTCCATGCACTTATGGTGCAATGGTTAGAATGCAGTATTGCAGGTTAACTCTGCCGACTGCCAGAAGTTCGATTCTGACCGGCTCAAGGTTGACTCAGCCTTCCATCCTTCCAAGGTCACTAAAATGAGGGTCCAGATTGTTGGAGGCAATATGCTAATGTTGTAAACTGCCTAGAAACTGCTGTAAAGCACTGTGGGGCAGTATGTACGTACGTCTAAGCGCTACTACTATTATGATCATTGCAGCAGCATCCCCACAGCCATAGGATAAAAATTCAGGTGCTTAGCAATCAGCATGTATTTATGATGATTGTAGCATCCAGGGGTCATGTGCAATCATTTGCAACCTTCCCAGTCAGCTTCTGACCAATAGGGTCGGTGGAGGAAGCTGAACTTGCTTGGCAACTGCATGATTCACATAAGAATGACAGTGATTTGCTTAACAACCATGGCAAAGTGGCCTGTAAAATTGGTTGTGACTTAACACCTTGCTTAACAATGGAAATTCTGATCCTAACTATAGATGTAAACCGAGGACTATCTTTAACCTTACTGTAAAGAGTAGAGTCTTCAAAATCAAAACGCTGATATAATTGGTTCTAATGTAGGGGTCCTTATGTTACCTTGTAAAATTTTATGAGAGACCTTTTGTGACCTAAGAGCTTTGTACTGAAGGGTTGTGGTGGTTTGCTGTACCACTTATTCCAGGGGTGGGTTCTGGTTCTGCCGGTTCGCTCCTTGATGCGCTGTGCGGGCGTGCGGGCAGTGCGCGCCACACATGTGCAGTGCTTAAAATCCAGCTTCTGTGCATACGCAGAAGCAAAAAACAGCTTCTGCGTGTGTGCAGGAGCAAAAAACAAAATGGTGGCGCGCCACCATTTTGTTTTTTGCTCCTGCACACACGCAGAAGCAAAGAGAGAGAGCCGGTTCAGGGGCGTGGCAGGCCTGGGTCGCTGCTGGTTGCAGCGACCCAGGCCACCAAGTTACTACCAGTTCCATATAACCGGTCCGAACCATGAGGAACCCACCTCTGACTTATTCCCTGGGACTCATTGATTATGTACTGGAACATGCCTTTTCTTCCTTCACCATTTTCCCCCAAGACCCACGCTTGATACTACCAAATAATGGCTTGTTCCACGTTCAGAGATTCTTTGGTGCCCTTTACTAATTGTTTTGCCATTTCATCATACACAATCAAATCAATCATGTTTTCCCAGTTAAATTTCCTTTTGGGGTGTAGCCTTATGTTTGCACCATGTATTTGTTTCAAAACATCTCAGTCATTTTTCTTGTATGCTCGTCCTGTTCTCCTTCATCCATTCTTGTCATCCAATATACTACAGAATAGACTTCCCCCACCCATGTCCCAGTAACATTCATTCAGAATATTTTCTAATTTTACCCCAAACTCATTTCTGGTTCTTCCAATATCTCCATTCACCGGAGCATAATACAGGAAGCCTTCAACATACAGCCATTCATTTAGTGATCATTTGAAGTTGCACAGAAAAAAGTGAGTTATGGCCGTTTTTCATACTTACAACCATTGCAGGATCCTCATGGTCGCATGATCCAAATTTGGATGCTTGGCAACTGACATGCTTTTATAATGCAGTGTCCTGAGTTCAGGTGATCATCTTTTGTGACCTACTGACCAGCAAAGTTAATACTACTACTACATTCATGTCAGAAACACTGAAGAGCTTCCAGGTGAAAAGGATTGAGTGGTGACATCACTGTTGCCTGGATGATGCCCAGTTGAGGAGTCCTTTCATGTCCCTGTTTTATTGTCTACTGTAATGGTACCCATTTATCTATTTGCGGCCGCCCAACTGCTGGGTCGGCAAGAGCTGGAGTGTGTGACAGGAGCTTACCCCGTCCCTGTGGCAGCAACTAGGTCTCAAACACAAGTTGCTGATCGTCAGCCCAATGTCCTAAACTCCTGAGCTACTGTGCTCCTTCAGCAAGGTCAATGGGGAAGCCGGATTCACTTAACAACCATGTTACTAACTTAACTGCAATGATTTGCTTAAAAACTGTGGCATGAAAGGTCATACATGGAGCAAAACTCACTTAACAACCATCCTGCTTAGCAAAAGTAATTTTGGGCCCAATTGTGGTTGTATGTTGAGGACTACTTGCATGTAACTATTACCAAATGAAGATTCCCTAGATTCATGTGCTGCAGTTGTAGATTGGTGGTGACACAGAAGCAACCATCTAGTGTTCAGGGGTGGCATTTGTGTTTGGGAATAAATTCCCCTCTCTGTTGGGTGTCAAGCTGCAGGGCCATTTCGATTTAGGCAATTTTTAACAACTCACATATTTGCACTACCCTTCTTTTGTGATCAAGATAATACGTTATATCATCAAGGTCATTTACCGTCAATGTGTAAAGCAGACAAGTAACCTGATGTTACTTAACTGTCATCAGCCAGGCGATGTCCAGGAATTATTTATTTTTATTTATTTTTTATTTATTTATTTTGTCAATCTCGTATTAGATAATACATATAAGTATATACATAATTTGAATACATGAAATGAATAAAAGTAAAAGGGAACATTAGGACAGGGATGGTAGGCACGCAGGTGCACTTATGCACGCCCCTTACAGACCTCTTAGGAATGGGGTGAGGTCAACAGTAGACAGTCTAAGGTTCAAATTTTGGGGGTTTGGGGATGAAACCACAGAGTCGGGTAGTGTATTCCAGGCATTGATCACTCTGTTGCTGAAGTCGTATTTTCTGCAATCGAGTTTGGACCGGTTCACTTTAAGTTTGTATCTATTGTGTGCTCGTGTATTGTTGTGGTTGAAGCTGAAGTAGTCATTGACATTGTAGCGGATAATTTTATGAACTACGCTTAGGTTGTACCGAAGGCGGCGTAGTTCTAAGTTGTCTAGGCCCAGAATTTCAAGTCTGGTGGTATAAGGTATTCTGTTGCGAGCAGAGGAGTGGAGGACTCTTCTCATGAAATATCTCTGGACAAGTTCCATTGTATTAATGTCCGATATGCAGTGCGGGTTCCAGACAGATGAGCTGTATTCGAGAATTGGTCTAGCAAATGTTTTGTATGCTCTGGTTAGTAGTGTAATATTACCGGAGAAGACATTATCACAGTTATAGGAGAGTGTCAACTTTTCAACCCTTCCTATAATAATAGGTGAAGAATCAGCAATATCAGAATCAATCAGCTTGTCTCTCCTTTTCAGCTAAGGATATTATGATTATTCTTTGGGTTCGTGTTTCTTTTCCTAAGCCCATATAATTGTTTCTAAAATAATCACTCACTTCACTCAGTGAAGAACTAGTTCTGAAAAAGTAAGGCTTAAAATCTAATCTAGGAGTTACAGTTTCAGGTATGTGTGCTCCATTACGATGATTAATTTGATAAGATGCATGTTGATTTGAGGAGGACAATTCCATTTTTAAGGATAGCAATAGCACTTTTCTTATATACCGCTTCATAGTGCTTTACAGCCCTCTCTAAGCGGTTTACAGAGTTCAGCATATTGCCCCCAACAATCTGGGTCCTCATTTTACCGACCTCGGAAGGATGGAAGGCTGAGTCAACCTTGAGCCTAGTGAGATTTGAACAGCTGAACAGCTGAACTGTTGAACTAGCAGTCAGCCTGCAATGGCTGCATTTAACCACTGCACCACTTCAGCTCTGTACTAGGGTTGTACTAGATGAGGTTATTTTTGAGAAATGCATACAAATACAGACTGTGTATGTGCGCAGGAATGAGTAAGAAATTTGATGAAATGTTAATATCTACTAAAGTAATACACAATTTTTAAATAAATGAGAATCAGTTTTTCTATTCATTATATATTTAAAATAAAAATAAACATATTTTTACTTTTTAAAATATTGCAATATAGCTCCCAACTCCCAACTCCATCAAATAATACATGAAATTAGAAGAAAATGTACAAATGGGAGACATTCAAACAAGCAGTGGCTTACAAAAATACTGAAGACAGGTGGACACAAAATGTTTGTGTTGGAAGAAAACTCATATGGAATCATGAAACTAAAATAAGATTTGAAATACTAAAAACTAACTGAAACAACATTTGATAGACTTGAGTTTCCTCCCTCCCCCTCAATTAAAAGTTTACTTTTTTAAAATAGTTTTTATTTAGCAATTAAAAGTTTAAGTTACATTATTGGGCAAATGAGTCCTAAGAACTTTACAATCTGGGTATGAACTTCTGTGTACTGGAATAGTAATTAAATTCATGTTAGATATGCCAAATTTAGCAGAACAAACCAAATTTCTGGAGTTGTGAATTTCTTTGTGTATGCTTCTTTCAGATTTGGCTCTTGAGATGCTTGTATAAAGATTCTGCTTGATCCTTGACAATTTGAAGTTTAAACCATTTGATGTTTGCAATTTTATTGGGACTCAAGCTTGTTAAATGGGACTATTTGTGATACAGTCACACTTGGATATGACAGACATCCAAGAAGCAAGTGGAAAATCTAACCAGATGTGAGTGATAAGTCAACAAATCCAGCATAATCATTTTATTTTGGCAGTGGGTATTCCTGCTTCTTTCAAATTACCTGCAGGTGGCTAAGCAGCAAGAACATTAAGCAATAAATTAATACATTTTCAAAGTGACAAAACAAAACCAAAAACCCCAACAACTGAGTAATAACAGTAATGAACGAAACTATAAGACTTCTCAGCCAATTAAAAAAAGAGACTAAACTATAAAGTAAAGCAATCAAATGCCATTAAAAGTACAGAAGTATAAAATTCTATGCTGTTGAATGCTTAAAAGATTATGAAATTGGTGCCAAGTGAAGATAACATGCTTAGCAAAAAAAGTTGTGCCTTCAAAAGGCCTATCCGTTTGGTAGATATTTGCCAAACCTAAAATGGGTTTTTGTGTCTGTGCTTGCTATATGAGTGTAGTATTCATTCCCAAACACTCTGAGTAGATAATAATAATTTTAAAAAATCAGAAAAAAGAATTCCTCAAATAAACAATGAATAAAACCACCCAAAGGAATAATAATTGTTAGAACCCTGTTCAAACAATTGGGTGTGGTAATATATGATTAAGCCACAAATCATTGTTATGTGTATATTTCTTTAAATGCATTGTGGATGATTACTATATAAGCAAGCAAGAGAGCATGCTCAATGTGGTTGATGGTTTATGGTTGGTGGTTTATGGTTCAGTGTGGTTTAGTGTGGTAGTTGTGTTTGACGGTGTGTTCCGGATTGAAGATTCTCTGTGCTGATTTACTGATAAGTAGATTACTTTATGGCTGTGTGAAATTGCTGTGAAGAGAAGAGTTACTATCTGTGATAGTATAGAATAGCTGTAATCTTTGTTTGTGAGTTAAAACAAAGATAGGCAAGAAGAAGAAACTTCACATTGACTAAATAACTGTGTATGACTTGGACTTCCCATTTAACTTTGCTACTATTCAAGTAAAACTATTTTGTACATACTAAATATATTCTGTTTATTGACTGAATAGCATTCATATCAAACTGCAACACCATTACTACAACACATTTCGCTGTGTATGTGCTTAACAGCACAATAACTCCTTAACAATAATAATTAAAAAATCCAACATAAGCGAACACAGAAAAAGCTACAAAATCATGTGTCCACAATGCATCCAAAAATTCACCACAATACTTCCTTCCCCCAAGTTTTATTTGTTCGCCTGAAACCCAGGAAGGAAATGGGTAAACCAAACCTCCCTAAGAAATGAATTCTGAAGAGGTTCTTCACAATGAAATGTTTCAGAATAAATTCCTAAATGGAATAAATTCATAAATAAATAGCAATTTCTGGTTCCAGTTGTGGGTAACTGAAGGACTACCTTGGGAAGTCGCTTACCTTTCACTTTAGAGGTGAAAATTATGGTTGCATTTTTTTTGTATTCTATGGCAGAATTTCTCAACCATAGCACCTTTGAGATGTCTGGACTTGATTTTTAGGGATAGAGAATTCTGGGATTTGGAGTCCATACATGCATAGAGACAAATTCCTTGTGTGTCCAAACACACTTGGCCAAAGAATATTCTATTCTATTCTATTCTATTCTATTCTATTCTATTCTATTCTATTCTATTCTATTCTATTCTATTCTATTCTACTCTACTCTACTCTACTCTACTCTACTCTGCTCGTCAAAACTAAGAAGTGTCCATATTCTCCTGTCCAAAAAGATAGCATGGACTTACTTAAGCTCTATAAATTTAGCACTGTGAAATCAATTGGCTGAAAATAGCAATAGCACTTAGACTTATATACCGCTTCATAGTGCTTTACAGCCCTCTCTAAGCGGTTTACAGAGTTCAGCATAATCGCCCCCAACAATCTGGGTCCTCATTTTACCGACCTCAGAAGGATGGAAGGCTGAGTCAACCTTGAGCCGGTGAGATTTGAACAGCTGAACTAGCAGTCAGCTGAAGTAGGTTGCAGTGCTGCTTTTAACTATTACGCCACCTCGGCTCCTGAGAGTAGAGTAGCTGAGTGTGGCCCCTGCTCTCTGGAACCAACTTCCCCCAGAGATCTGAATTATCCCCACCCTGCTGGCCTTCCGAAAAGCCATCAAGACATGGCTCTTCCTGCAGGCGGAGTGATTTTGAGACGACTTTGCATCTGACGTCTCCCCCATGTATGCATGATGTTATATGTCTTTTTTAAAAATTGTTTTAAAGTGTTTTTAACGATTTGTTTGTTCTCTAAAATGTTGTACGCCGGCCTGAGTCCTAAGGGAGTAGGGCTGCATAGAAGAACCTCAAATAAATAAATAAAATAAACAGAGTAGAGTAGAGAATGTCTGAATGAAAGGTTAGGAAAGCATGGAGCAATGTGATTAAATGCTGTCCTAGAAGATATTCCAGAGGCCATTGGTCAATAAATAAAGATCACTATTCTGCCTACTTGCTGGCATAAATACTTCTGCTGACCTTTCTGGGGTCCAGGCTCCAATTATAATAGCCCAGTCAAAAATTGCACCCCATGTGTGCATTTGCCTTTTGACACACCCTTGAAATGTGAAGAAGTGCATCTCAGTCTTGCACCTGGGAAATTTCTTTTCTTTCATATTATTTCAACTTCTGGACTGGAAGCACAGATCCATCGTATCAGAGATTTAAATTTAGCCATGCTTCTGCACCACTGGTTCTCTTTCTTCCACCCTCTTGATTTTCTCCACTCCACTATGATAGGATAATTTGCATAAAACTGACAGGTGAATCCTTGCTGTGTTTGACTCAGATCCAGCCAATGAAACTCATTGGTTTACAAAACTCTTCTCATTCTTTTTAATTGTACTCCAATCTACTGTTTTCGTGTATGGGGTGTATGTGTTGCATTTACATTTGGCGAAACTCTAAATAACAATTCCAAATTGAATGTACTAGATTCAGTTTGTCACTGTACAAGTTAAAACTGAATCCCTAAGAAGCAATCCATATTGGAATAAGAGGCTTGCAAGGTGCTACTGTTCCTTGTAACACTTTTGAAAGGAAAATGCCACCTGTAAAAGCAGATTCATTGTTTTCTTTTCATTATAATGTCCCCTCCCACCAAGATCCAGATGGCCCCTTCTCTGCTATTGTGTAGAGGACCTCTTCACCCAGGCGTTGACTCCCACCATAACTAAGGTGACCAGATTTTAATATTATAAAGCGGGACACCATTGACGGGGGGGGTGTTCTAGGGAAGCAAGACGGGAGGGGTCGTCTCTCTTATCCTGCAGCTTTGTGCACCCCCCCCCAAACACCCGCCTTCATCGCAGCCAGGTGTGGGTTCCTACCGGCGCACGCTTACCTGTTTGTCGCCGCAGAGCCGAAGAAGCTGGTGGCGTTCGCGGCGCGGGGCTTCCCCCGCCTGCTTTCCCCGGCCGCCGGGATGCCACCATTTGCGTTCTTTTGCCCTCTGCGCATGCGCAAAGCGTTCTGCTTGCACAGAGGGCAAAAGAACGCAAATGGTGGCGTCCCGGCGGCCGGGGAAAGCGGGTGGGGGAAGCCCCGCACCGCGAACACCACCAGCTTCTTCGGCTCTGCGGCAACGAACAGGCAAGACCGCGCTGCCCCTCTCACTGCCCTCCCTCCCCTCCTGGCAGGAGGAGGCAGGCAAGGCAGGAGGCAGAGGGGTGTGCAGGGCAAATTCAAATTTAAAAAGTGGGACTTTTTTGAAACGCCGCGGGACGCGGGACAAATTATTCAAAAGCGGGACTGTCCCGCCAAAAGCGGGACGTCTGGTCACCTTAACCATAACCCCAAGCCTAGGAGAACAGCCAGATCTTCTGAAACGTTCAGAGTGTCATCGGAATGAGATCTGTATGGATTGTTGTTATTGTTATGATGTGCTGCTTTCATTATAATATATCAATTCCATTAAAAATGAGAAGAAGAAAACAAAACAAAAATCATTTGTAAAGCATCTGTATATGAAAACTTGGGTGAAGAGAGAAATTTCCAAGTGTTTAAAGACACATCCATACTCAGGGAAAAAAAATTAGGGAGAGAGCAGAGAAATCTAGCTTGAAAATTGAAGGATCCAATCTGTCAGACACCAGAACCAGAGGTTTATTCCGCAGGGCTAAACCTCTGCTTATGGTGACCCACCCACGTTGAATCCTGCAACATTATTCTGGGACATGTATGTTTGCCTTCATTCTTGAAAATTCCCTAAAAGTTTCATATAGGTATCAAATTCCACTGGGGGGTGGGAAATACTCTGACCCATATTTATCAAAATGACTCAATATTCTTCTGAACCCAACTTTGCAGTAGGAATGGAACTATTATAAAATGGTTTTCTTGCAAATGATGGTCCAGGAGAATATTATGATTGATGTAATTCATGATTACATCAATCATAATCATGATTGATTCATGTCAGAAGCATCATTATTAAAGTTGTATATGTAGGTATAGATACAAACGTAAACATATAAAATTTAAACTGTTTAAAAGCCTAATTTAGGTGGTGGTTGCCCAGAAGAGTGCAGATTGCATTCTGTTTATTATTATGATTGATGATACTAAAGGTAATCAACAGGAATCAACGGGATCAATAGAGTTGTATTACCACTCTCGTTCTACTTCAGAATGTCATCTATAAGATTGACCATGGCTGATTAGTACCAGAACCACATTCTGAATGAGAAAAGTCAAGATGATTTGTGCCTTCAAAAAAAAATTGAAGCTAGCAATAGCAATAGCAATAGCAAGAGCACTTAGACTTATATACCGCTTCATAGTGCTTTCCAGCCCTCTCTAAGCGGTTTACAGAGTTCAGCATATTGCCCCCAACAATCTGGGTCCTCATTTTACCGACCTCACAAGGATGGAAGGCTGAGTCAACCTTGAGCCTGGTGAGATTCGAACAGCTGGACTGCTGAACTAGCAATCAGCTGAAGGTCGCAATGCTGCTTTTAACCACTGCGCGATCTCAGCTACACCTCAAACACATTGCCACAAAAATAATATTTCTGGCTGGGTAGTCACAGTAACCTGCAATCCTGGGTTTCTGGAGCATCTCTCATTAAGATCTTGACCACCTCCAAAAAGTCTGCTTGATGGCTACTTGATAATGCATTGATAACAACAAAGAAAGCTTTTGTGGCACCTTTGTGGTCAGAGATCTTCAAACTTGGCGACTTTAAGACTTGTGGACTTCAACTCCCAGAATTCCAGCTGGCTGGAGAATGCTGGGAGTTGAAGTCCACAAGTCTTAAAATTGCTAAGTTTGAGGACCCCTGATCTAGAATGTTATGTGACTGGATAGGAATTTATTCCTACCGAGGCGATGCATGGATCTTGTTCCCTTGAAGTCATTCTTACTTAGAAAATAAAACCAAGATCTAATTCTAATTAACAAAATATTTATTTCAGTATAAAAGTAACAAAATATAAATCTTAATAAGCGACATTGTTCCAGCTAAGAATTCACATCTGCCTCGGGCGAGGCTTGCAGGAGAAGAAAGAGAAGGGAGGAGACAAAACTCCTGGAATGCACACATGCGCAGTAATACATGTCACATGTCTGCTTGATTAGAAAAATACAGTAGATCTAGAAATATAGTAGAGAGGCTCAACTGGCAATATATTCACATCGTGACATTATGCACTAAAATATAGCCAGTTGCCTCACGGCAAGGTTTATACCACTTGTAATATATCTGAGTTCTACTTTCATATTTCATCGGCATAGAAGACCATGGAGAACAGCATGGAACTCTAGGGAAACTCCATATAGGTGCTGCAAAAGCAGTTTCAATTATGCAACATCAAAGGCAGCCATTGACTTAAACTAAATGCCGAGTGGGCCTGTTACCCCAGCACAAGGTAAAAATGGCTGATGAGATACATTCCTGTGAAGAAAACATTCAAACAAATGCCCTTTCCTGTAATGAATAATGTCACCGTGATAGGAGAGCTGTGATAGGTTAAAAAAAAACAACCTTGAGAAACACTGTTGGGAAAGAAAAAAAACAGGCACTTCAATGCGAAGCTTGTTATATGATTATGTCGCTGGTGTGAATATTGACAAAGTGATAGACCAGGAGCATCAACAACTGTTTGTCTTGAAAGCTGGGAAGGGAGAATCCCACTCGATTTGTCATTCTTTCTGAAACCCTGAAGGAGGAATGTCACAGATCTTTGCAATACTTGCAAAAAATTACATAAGCTAGCTAGCCGAAAGGCCATTTATACTGGCACCTATCATACAAATATTGTGGACACAAGAAAGTACACTAGATAAATAAACTGATCATTTGGATGTAAGTTTCTGTTTCTCTGTCATCCATTGCCCTGACATTTTGGTCTTCATGTGACTTCCTGTGGTTTTTGTCACCTTTTCCTTTATGCAGTTGACAGAAGCTCTGACAAAACACTTTATCTCCTCCATTGTTAAGACAATAATCTCCTCTTGAGCAACATATTTTTTCCCCAAGCATTTCAGCCCTTGCCCTTGCATTCTAATCACATTGCTTCATGCTTACCTAACCTTTCATTCAGACATTCTCTACTCTTTTCAGCCAACTGATTTCACAGTGCTAAATTTACAGAGCTTAAGTAAGTCCATGCTATCTTTTTGGACAGGAGAATATGGACACCTCCTATTTTTGACGATGTTACCTGGTTGCCTTGTTTTGCCTTAGCTACTATTACTACTGCTGCTTCTTAACATCATTGTCCTTCCTCACATTTTCCTTTGCCTTGTCTGCCTTTTGATTGTTCGGCTGTGTCCCAGATCCAGATGGCTGGGTCAATTAGATCAAACAGCTGGACCACCCCAAGTTATTTCATTGGGGCAGTAAAGAAATTATATTGTAAATCAATCCACTTGGGAAGAGTTATCACTCTGTGGTAGAGGACATGCTGGGCATGTCCACTGAGTCACACTTTTTGTGAGTTTTGGTCTCTGAGAGCTTGATGATCCATTACAGTCAAAATACTAACAGAGGTTCAACTAGTTCACTATGCATGTACATATTTTCCTATTTATTCCTTCTGTGTTGTCCATTCACACTTCGCCAATAAATTGGCCATCTCAACCCAACCCATCCCAACCCATCCCAACCCAACCCATCCCAACCCAACCCAACCCATCCCATCCCATCTTACCCTATTTTTTGCTTGAACATGAATCTAGCTGTCTAGATTCTGAACATGAACCTAATTATATACTCTGTTTCCCCCAAAATAAGACATTCCATGATAATAAGCCCAATCGGGCTTTTGAGTGCATGGCAATAAGGCCAAACGCTTATTTCAGGGTTCAAAAAAATATAAGACAGTCTTATTTTTGGGGAAACACAGGTAGAATATAGCAAAGCCCGATGGATTATCAACATTTTGTGTTGAGTAACTCATGGCCATTTTCTTACTTTCATGCCTGGTGTGGGGGTTATTTTTTATTGTTCATATATTGGGTTTCTATTTTTGTAAGCTGCCTAGAGTCACTGAGAATGAATGGGTGGGCCATATAAATTTTATTACATTTTTTTAAACTTAACTGGCAATGACCCCTGTCAAATACCAACTACATACTTATGGGGATGAGCATATATCAAAACTCTAAATACCTAGATGGAAAGAAGTCTTCAAATTGCTTTAAATTGTACCAGCCAGTTAATTATGGTAGGAATATTGCCTGTCTCAATGCTCTATTGTCTCTGATGTAGTATTTGGTACAATAGGGAGGCAATCAGGCGCACAGTCAGCCCTTAGTTCCCGGCCACATATCAGGCATTAGTCAAAGGCACTTATGAAATAATGATTTTAGAAGAGCAAAATAGTTAAGTTAAAGCACTAACTGTTCCTGATGGTACTTTAACACACTACATCCACGTTCTTTGCTTTTTCTCTCTCACCCACAGCGTCCTGATATACAGGTGGAAATGTCCTTGTGAAATGTTTTTGCCCTTCTCTTAAATGTTCATTCAAGACACTTTGTCTTGTTCGGTTTCTTCTCACTTAAACAAAAGGAACTGAGATAGTCTTGGCATCAGGCGACAGTCAGGAAAAGCAATAAGAAATTTTCTTTCTAGTGCCCTTGGGTGGATGATCCCTGAGAGACAAAAATAGACAGGTGCTAATTTCAAAGCTTGACTTTCAAAGACATGTTCTTGTAAGAGTGCCAGCATTATGGAAGGTAAGTTGTGTATTTTTTTTTTATTAACGGATTACATTAGTTGGGTTCACACATTGATCCATGGTTTGCCTAATCCGTGGTTTATTCAATGAGTCAGTTGGCTAGGTTTGCACATTATGGTAAGCAGAATGCAATTTAGTTAGTTAGTTTACTTTATTGATTAATCCTTGGGCCATATCAAAATGCAGAGTTCGAGACACAAATTATTACTAAAATCTGATAAAAACAATTTAAAATGAAATTGGATAAAATACAGTTTAAAATGAAATTGGAATAAAATACGATTTAAAATGAAATTGGAATAAAATATAATAATTTAACATATAGATAAATAAAATATGATAAAATTATATTTCGGTATCACCCCTACAATCTATCCCAATCAGTCCCACATATGCTGATCTCAACCGCACCATTTTGCTTAAGTACTGTTGTCAGGGTTCCAAGTAATAACCCCAAAGCAATCAAAACTGAGGCCTAGAGTTTCCTCAAAGCATAATTTTATTTGGGCTATCATATTGGCAGAGCTGGTGAAAACCTGACCCTGAAAGATCCATGGTTTTCCCCACCCAAATCAAAGCCCAAAGTTCTTGCGTCCCAGGTCACATGTCCACCACATGGGCCAATCAGGTCGTAGTCCCCACTCCGGCTGGCTTTGGTCCACGCCCTTCCATCACCTGGTAGAGCGTCCTTGGCTCCCATGAGAAAGAATGTTATAATGGCTAGACATCCCCCCAGCTATCTCTATCTCCCCTCTTACATTCCACAGCTCCACCCAGTCTCGCTGTGGCAGCCCTGAAGATGCTCCCCAAAATGGCTTCAGGGCTGAGAACTGTGCTGTGTTAAATGTTATTTTCAGACTCTGGCCACACATAAGGTAAGTTGTTTTGATCAGAATGCCATTTGTTAGTTTTGACTTTTGGCATGTTTTGGTTTGTAAAATCTGTTTCATTGTAGCTTGCAATGAAGAGGTATCCACAGGGGAGCTATCAAAACCATGAAGATGATGGCCATTGCCATAAAATCAAAGCCCTGGTTTTTTAAGGTGGGGTGTGACGTACAGTACATGGAAAGAATGGGTCTTCCATTGCATACCCACAGCTACCATCTGCACCATTTCACTGGATTGACATAGTATATGAACCAGGGGCGGGTTGCTCTCTTACCTTGCTACCGGTGCGCTGCGCGCGCATCACCATGTTTCGAGCGCACACTTACTATGCGCACAGCCCCCTCATGCGATTTTGCTTCCGCACATGCATGGAAACAAAATCGCGCAGAAATCTCGCGAGGGGACACGTGTGCATGTGATTTCAGCAATTTTTTTCTTCTGCACATGCGCAGAAGCAAAATCTTGCTGAAATCTTGCACATGCACACGTCCCCTCACAAGATTTTGGTGAGATTTTGTTTCCATGCATGTGCGGAAGCAAAATCGCATGAGGGGGGTGCGCGCATAGCAAGCGTGCACTTGAAACATGGTGATGCGCGCGCAGCACACTGGTAGCAAGGTAAGAGAGCAACCCGCCCCTGACCGCACTGGGTCAGTAACCTCTTGGTGACGTCACCAGCCTGCCGCTACTGGTGTGATAGAGTAGACCACACCGGTAGGAACCCACCACTGGTATGAACATTGCACACTGCACATCTTAGTTAGCAACTCACGATCATATAACCAATGGTTCAGGGTGCTTATACAAATCCAACCATTCTTTTAAATTATAACTTCCTTTGATTTGCAGTGTTATATTTATGGCTGGTATTTTACTTATTAAGTAGAAGTTATCCCAGTGCTAGGTTTATAATGTTTTAAAGTAATGCCTTCTAATCTTTTTAAACATGAGCATAGGACTAAAGGGCTTACTAAAGATAATTCTAATAATAATGCATATGGACCTGCCAGTAGGAATTAGTTCTGAGGTCAGAAACATTCTGCTAAATTTAGTCCACGCTAAAGATATATGTTAAATATTACAGTTCAAGCAAAAGAAGCCATTTTATATAATACCAAATCTAGGCTTTCTCTGTATATGTAAATGCTAATTTAAAAATGACCATGTACTGTATATCAAGAATTACATTCAAGTTGAATGCTTTTAAAGATGTGTTTTAATCTTCTTAATGTCCATAGTAAATTTTAAAAAGTTGTTATCAGGCGAGGGATTTTTTTTTTGTCATTGGTAAAGTTTCCTTTTCAGTACCTTGCAACAATTAATCTAATAACGTAGGCAAAAATTGCTACATGTTCTTAATGGCTTGGCTAAAAACCAGTAAACCAATTGATAAGAGAAAGGTTAGGAGACAGTCATGTCTCATGGTGTCCTTCAGACATAAGCAATATTAGTTCAGGATGATGATGATGATTGTTTCAGGAGGAATATGTAGTGTCTTAGTAAGCCACATTTTCATTTGCGTCTGGATAGCACCATAACCACAAGTTCTGCCTGTTTCATACATGCTTGTGGCATCAAAACACATATACGAAAGGGGTGAAGCTTGTATCATGACACTGTTTCTCTTGCCTCCTTCTGGATGGCCATTAGATTCAACAAAAATCTTCTCTGCCTATTGAACATTGAACATACGAAGAATGCAATGTGACTCTCAGTTATAAGATACACAAATGTAGTACTACCATTTGAGGTGGAATTTGAGAGTGAGCAAACCTAGCAGTGTTAAGAATTTCTCATTGATCCTAGATAAACCTGTTTACAAAAATAGTCGCGTTCCAAAAACTGAATATAAAAAGCTAACATTTTCATGTTGAGTGGCAACTTTACAACTTTCAGACGTTTGGTAACTTGGTAACCCTTTGTGGTGCCCACATACAGGTACTGAATGTAGAATAGTAGGTTGTTGTGTAAAGTTATAATGTTGTTAAAAGGAACTGTTTAAACAAGTAAGTATAGAGCCAAACAGCTTTTAAAATGTATGGTAAGTAGAAAGGGGGAGGTGTTTATCCCAGTGCTCCAGAAGGGAGGGGGGATAGATGACATCATAAGAGACAGCCAATCGGATCATAGATAGCAGGGCCAAGAACTATAAAAGGCCTGGCTGAGAGAGATGTGGAGCTCTCTGTCTGTATTAGTGAGAAGAGCTGAAGAGAGCTCTCTGTTATGTTATGTGGTAACTGCCAAAAGAAGGAAGGTTTAGTAAGAAGAGCTAGAAGAAAGCTCTCTGTCTATATTAGTGAGAAGAGCTGAAGAAAGCTCTCTGTTTTGTGTGAACTTCCATGCAGGAAGGATTTAGTGAGGAGTGCTGTGAAGAGCTGAGGGAAGCTCTGTTATGTGGTAAATCCCAGGAGGGAAGGCTTAGAGCTGAGGAGCTCTGTGTGTGACTTCCAAAAGAGGGAAGATTTATAGAGGATCTCTGCCTGAATTTAACTGTCCAAGAGGGAAGTTGACAGGAGAGAAGATAGGCCTTAGGCAGTTCTGTGGGAAGCAGGAGCCAGGGTCAGGGAACAAGATTGATAGATATATATTGAGTAATCTGTAGATAGAGATAAATGCTGAAACATGCTCTTATCTATAGGCCTAGAAACAAAGAAGAATTGGATTTGCTTAGATTTAGTCAGGAAAGCAAGGAGAGTCTATTGAGGGGAAGAAGAGAAAAGAAAGAATTAAATAGTTGGTTGTGGCTTTAACAAATCCACTTGACAATTACTGAGAAGTTGTATTTAAATAAACTGTTTACTAGTTTTTTAAAGAAACGTGTCAACGTCTGTCTATTCCTCACATAAAGCAAATCTCAAACAATCCTGCAGAGCTTAGAGATGTTGTAAAAGTAAAAAGCAAGGCTCTAAAGAGAGATAGAAGTGAAACAGAGGGTGCAACCCTTGGTCAGGGAGATATAAAAGGAAAATCAAACAAAAATCACTACCAAGACATATAAAATAATAAACCTGACTGGAAGGGGACGGGTGGCATCCCCCGCACCCTTACTTTCACCTTTCTTCTTCTCCATTGCCTTCAGCTTGGATCCATGGATCCATGCTTTTAAAAACAACTGGAAAAACAGTAAGGCGTGACTGCAGTTTTGGAAAATAAAATACAGTAACATTTGAGAACATGTTCCCTCCTAGAACGAAAGGTTATAAACATACTTTTTTGTGTGTGAAATCAGCAAGATCTTGTTCAGCTGATATATACAGAAATCTGATTTTGGCAGAGCTCAGTAAATTCAAGATCAAGTGTTAAACTGTCATCAGAATTCAGCTTCTTTGCAAGTGTTTTGCAGGGTGCATTTACAAGTGAAAAAAACAGCTGCCTGCAGCGATGACAATATATGGAAAGATGATGATGCATAATCAACTATTTTAATTGAAGAATTATGCTGCTTAATAATGTGATTTATCCAATACAATATTTCATTATTATATCAAAATGACCAGAACATTTTGCCCTGTCGTTTGAACATGAGTCAAATATTCAGCTTATATTGCATGCATATGAAAGTTTCTTACAGATTTGAAGGATTTGCTTCAGGAAGATAAATGCACATTAATGGAATTTTTTTTAATTTTATTTTTCTTCAGGTTGCTATAGACATATGCCAGAAATTTGGGAGGGCTGTGCTTTAATTGGAAAGCACATTTATTACTCACTGTGCTTGGTAAACTCAAATTATTCTCAATTTGCTCTTCTGTATCGTATAATTGAACAAAAATGTAAGGTTGATAACTTGCAATTACATTGATTTCCATTTTGCTCCTTGGGTATTTTTCAGTATGACAGGGCTGGAAGCAAATGTCACTTTCTCAACAATTTGCTTTTCCAGTGTTATAATTGCCAGCAATAGATAAACAGTCTTAATATTGTATGGAAGTGCTATCTGCAGAGGAGATGAAAAGTGACTAAAACGTGTGAGCCATATTCCTGCTCTTATCATAGTTTCTCCGAGCTCTTTTACCTCAATCCAGTTGGCAGTAACCAACATTTAAAAATGAATTTCTGGTTTTTATTCTGGTGTATAAGATGGGATACTGTCCTAGAAAAATAATCTGTGTTTCAGGGAGGGTTCTGTAATGTCATTCTATTTTCGTGTCCTGAAATTAAGATTATACCATCTTTGACTTCTGAAAAGATGCTCTGAGTGCATAGAGGTATGAATACAGCAATTGTCAGGGGCTCATTAAAGCAACTGCACCTTCTGTAGATGCTTAAACCTGGAAGAAGGCATGACTGCTTTAATGAGCCATTAATAATGCTGCATTTGCATTTCCATATGCTCCAAAGCAACTTTTCAGAAACTAACCCAAATAATTCCACAGCCTCCTTACCTGTTTCGATTTCTTTCTACTCACAGTATGTTATCCATAAAGTCCTCATTTTCTTTTTTTTTAATTAAATTTTATTGATTTTCAACATTTTTCTTTCAAAATAACAATTTCCATATTTCCTAAAGCATTTCTACAATCATACACAGTATTTTCATTTTCACATATTCCTTATTACAGTCAGATTCTATATCGCTTGTCTTAATTACACATATAGTTTAATTTACATATTTACATTTTACAATCTATAATTTCACTGTTTCTTTTCTTCCCTTCTTAATTTAATCCATTTGTACCATTTTTCCCAGATATTGTAGTAATCCGAATCACTTTGGCCCCTTAAGTACATTGTTAATCTTTCCATTTCTGCACACTCATAGATTTTTTAAACTATTATATTTTCTGGAGGTATTTCTGTATTCTTCCAAAATTGTGCGAAGGTTATCCTAGCTGCTGTTGTGATGTGGAGGACTAAATAGTTAATATCTTTGTGGTAATCTTTTTTAAATATACCGGGGAGAAATAGTTCTGGAGTGAATTCTAATATCTCATTGAATATTTCTGATAGCCATTTATGAAAAGTCCTCATTTTCCATGCAATGAGAACATAACACACACAATTGTATATAACAGGATTCATGTCTTATACCCTTCATACCCACTCTTTATCTTGTACTTGTGGTTTTAGAATTGCATGATAGGAGAGTCAGGAAGAAATTCAGTGTTACGAATAATAAATATTCGGAATTCACTGCAACGAGGACTGAAGTTGCCACTAGCGTACGTATGATGGACAAATTTATCAGTGAGTGTTAACCTAAGAGAAAAGTGGAAAATTAGGTTGGTAAATGGCCATATCCAGATTTACAAGGAATAGATTTTTAAATATCTATTTGCCAGAAAATGACTTTAGGAAAGAGTGTTGAAATAGGCTGTTTGTGAACTTTCTAAAAAATAAGGGAACCTTTGCTGAAATACAGAATAGATTAGTGTAGTCTAACTTGCTCATTTTGTGTAGTAGTTCAGTTTGAAGTAGTGTCGGAGTTCACACATTTTCTATGGTGTTGTAATTTTTATAAAGCTGCCAGAAATACCGTATGTTTCGGAGTATAAGACGCACCTTTTTCCTCCCTAAAAGTGGCTGAAAATTTGGGTGCGTCTTATACTTTGAATGTAGCTTTTTTTTCCAGCCCTAACTAGGTGCTAACAGATCTTCCCAGCTTTTACCTTGCAGGCTTTTTCATTGTTACTCTCTCCAAAGAATATTTTTCCAGCCCTAAGTCTTTGCAGAATTTTTTTTCATTGATCTACTTGCTCCGAATAAGTTTTTTTTTTAGCCCTAACCAGGTGCTAAGTATCTTCCCAGCTCTTACTGGCTTGCATGCTCTTTCATTGTTACTCTCTCAGAAGAAGGTTTTTTAAAGTCCTAACCAGGAGATAAAATAATGTGCTGAAGCTGATCAGACTAAGGACGCCAGCAAGATGAATACCTGGTAGGCAGATTTCCCCCCCCCCTATTTTCCTCCCCAAAAACTAAGGTGCGTCTTATACTCCGGTGCGTCTTATACTCCGAAAAATATGGTAGTTTACTGCAAATAGACTATAATGGGATACCGTGGTTTGTTTAATTACATTTAATTGAGCAAGCCATTGTGGTCTGATTGATATGTAATGCTAAGCCATAAACTTTTATTTTAAAACTACTCTAGTTGGTGTTCAACATCTTGCTAAACCAGAACCAAACAAACCATCTTAGCAGAAAAGGCAAACCCAACCAAGAATTGAATAGGTATTAACCATGAAGTTTGGTGACCGATTGGAGATTTGAGCCCACGTCTCCTCATCTGTTACATCACATTGGCTCTCAGTCCTCTGATAAGTTTCAGATTCACTGGATCATTCATTCTCCCTCGCTGTTTTTTATGGTGCTCCATAAAAAAGATGTTGCATCTCGGTTAAACGCAAAATATGTTTCCTGATAAGTATTGCTGTCTGGAGGAGGTGTAATGGGAAAAAACTAGCTCTAATTAAAATGTGCTTACTTAAGATGACAGTTACTTGAAATATGGCTGCATTGTAAAGACTTCATTATGAACCATGTACTGTATATTAAATGATAACTGTGTCAAGAGCTAATTAACTTTCTCTCATAGGTGAGTTTGATAGGTCACTTGTGGCTCAGTCTACCTTGTTTCTGTCTGTCAATTTCAGAAAGCTCAGATGTACAAAGAACTTGGAACGTTTTTAGCTTTACATATACCGTGTTTCCCCGGCTGAGTGGCTGTCCCGCCGCCACTGCCTCGTGGAGCAGGACTCTGCAAGGCTTGTTGTGCCATTGCATGCACGAACTGCAGGACTGCCGCGAGTTTCATCATACTGACACAGCTGGGGTCCTGCTGCTGTTCGTGCATGCAACGGCACAAGCCTTGCAGAGTCCTGCTCCACAAGGCAGCGGCGGTGGTGTGACAAGTCTCACAGGTGGGACGTGTTGGGCCGTGAGACGTGCGTCTTACCTGACACTTGTAGCTCCGTCACGTTCCTTGGCATTGTGTCCAGAACAGCCCATGGTAAAATAAAACTTCTCATGAGTTCAATCAAACTTCTCGAACTCACAAGAAGTTTTCTTTTACAATGGGCTTCTCTGGACACAACACCGAGGAACGCGACAGAGCTACAAGTGTCAGGTAGGACACACGTCTTGTGGTGGGATGCAATTTGGGAGTGGTAGGTCGGGCAGGGTGGGGTGGGCCGCAAGATGCGCATCCTACCTGGGACTTGTAGCTCCATCGCGTTCCTCAGTGTTGTGTCCACTGATGCTGCCCCGCCTCTGGCTCTTGAGTGAAGCGGGAGGGGGAAGAAACTCTTGCAGACTGCCTGAGGAAGCTGAGCTGACAGCCAAACTTCCAGCTGGGCTCAGCGGCAGAAGCAGCCAGGCACGCGCTTCCTTGTCTCTTCCAAATGCACCCTTCTCTCTCTCGGTGTGGGGGGGAAGAGTGCACTTAAGACACAGCACCAGGAGAAGGAACCATTTGGCTGCATGCTGAACACAAGAAATATTTCTCCCCTTTTGCTCCAAGAGGCTGCGCAGGCGCTATGAGTCTTCTGAAGACTCATTTCTGGTGGAGTTTGGAAGAGAGAAAGATTTCTTGCGTGCAACGTGCAGCCAAAAGATTCCTGAGAGAGAGGGGAGAGGGAAGGAAGGAAAAAAAGCAGGTGTTTGTCTCAGGCAGCCCATAAGAGTTTCTTCCCCCTCACACTTTGCTCGAGAGCCGGAGGCAGGGGAGGGTCATTGGACACAACACTGAGGAATGGGTGGCGGTTCCTGCAGGTGATTCCCATGCACCGCCCTTGCCTGCATCCCCTGTCTGAGGTGGAGGATGAGTAGCCCGAGCCGGCGAGCGAGCAAGGGAGGCAGGGCAGGAGGTAGAGCCGAAGGGGCAGTGAGGCCGATTCACGACCCGGCGCTCTCTAGCTGACTGCAGGGCTCTGCAACATCAGTAGCCGCAGAGGCACAAGCACCAAGTGCCCGAGAGTCACGGTGCACCAACACCTCCGCCACGGGGAACAGCGGCAGCAGCTCCAGGCCAGCACATGGCTCCCCCGGCAGGTGCCTGCAAAGCCTCAGCCGCTGCATGTGCGGCGACAAGGATGGGCTGGATGCACCCATCTGCTGCTCAAGCCCTGCGCTTGTGGGCTCGCTGTACCCGATCAGCCTTGCCGCTTCCTCGCAGACAGGAGCACATTTCCATACGCTGCCAGAGGCAGCCCAGAGGAACCGAGCCAGTCCCGTGGTGGGTGGGTGCCCCCGCCTCTTGCTTGCTGTCACTCTTGCGGCCAGGAGCCACTCTTTCTGTGGCAAGCACTCTTGGGGGGAGGAGAGAGAGAGAGAGAGAGAGAGAGAGAGAGAGAGAGAGACAGAGACAGAGACAGAGACAGAGACAGAGACAGAGACAGAGACAGAGACAGAGAGACAGAGAGAGAGAGAGAGAGAGAGAGAGAGGCGGGTACACGCACACTCCACGGGACTAGCTCGGCTCCTCTGGGCTGCCTCCAGCAGCGTTTTGAAACACGCTCCTGCCTGCAAGGAGACGGTGAGGCAGGATCAATGTTTGCCTCCTCTTCCTCGCAGGCAGCAGCGTGTTTTAAATTGCTGTAGGCAGAGCCCTCCCAGCCAAAAGAGTGCCCGCCGCAAAAAGAACAGCTGCTGGCATGCCCCCCCTTTCCCCGGAAAGTAGTTGGGGGGCCTTATTGTGGGGGGCTTATTTCAGCGCATGCGCTGAAAAGCCTGATAGGCCTTATTATGGGGACATGTATTTTTTTCGGGGAAACACGGTATTAGGATATTTCTTATTTTTATTTTTATTAGCTAGCTTTGAAAAGCTTTATTATCCATTGTCATTCCAGACATGATCGGGAGATTGACAGGGCTTGGTTTTGTAAACACAATGTGACTCTCAATGAATGAGTCCCTTACTTTCAAAATAATAATTTGCAAACTACGTCTCTGGTCTTATGTTTCCCATTCTGTATTTTGTGGCAAAACAGAAAGTTAATAAATTCAATTTAACAAGCAATCTTGCATTCAGAGGGAGCCCGCACAAACAAGTGATTCAAGACCGTTGCAGAACCAAGAAACATGAAATCAAGTTGAATAACTGGTCAGAAGGCTGGAATACTCAAGGTTATATGAGTTTGAGACAGATGGTGCTACAATATCTCCCTCAATATACCACTTTCTAATCTCCATTAGGAATGACTTGGTAATTTGCCAATTTAGACTGTAGTATAGAGCATAGACAAGTATCTTGTTTTCCCCTTAGGTTTGTCTCTATTTTTCATTAGGGGGATAAAAGTGATTTGATGGCCGAATGTGTAGGATATTCTGAAGGAGAGAGTGAGAAAAAAGCAAAGAGGTTATTCCTTTGGATGTATTATTAGGTGTGGCGACTTAATGTGCTATGCCCTCCCAATCACCCCATTCAGCTAAACAATTTTTTAAATTATTATTATTATTATATCAGCTTAGTCCAACTGTGTGTTTTTCAGATGCGATAGCTTGCAATTCCTGTCAATTTCACCTGTATTTACACTGTTTTTAGATGATGGGATTTGTTGGCTAAAAGTTGAGGAATGATAATTTATGAAAGGATAATTTAGACATCCTCTGAAAGCTCTTCAGGACGTGTGTGTGTGTGTGTGTGCGCGCACGCTTCTCTTAATTTATCCTACAACAATAACACAGTGAACTGAAGTTGTCCCAAACATTGAAAAAAGTGACAACCTAAATCTAGGTCTCTTCTTTCCAAATCCAACATGGTAACCGCTATACAGTTAATCCTCAACATACAACCACAATTGAATCCCTAATTTCTTTTGCTAAGAGAGATAGTTGTTAAGTGAATTTTGACCCATTTTACGACCTTTCTTGTCACAGTTGTTAAGTGAATCGCTGCAATTGTTAAGTTAGGGACACAGTTGTTAAATCAACCTGACTTTCCCCACCGACTTTGTTCATCAGACTGTCGCCAGGTTATCACATGACCCCAGAACACTGTAGAGGTCATAAATATGAATCAGTTATCAAGCCTCTGAATTTTGACCATGTGACCATGGGGATGCTCCAATTGTTGTAAGTGTTAAAAATGGTCATAAATCAGTTTTTCTGTGCTGTTATAACTTCAAACAGCCACTAAATAAACTGTTGTAAGTCGAGGACTACCTACCGTATTTTTCGGAGTCTAAGACGCACCTTAGTTTTGGGGGAGGAAAATAGGGGGAAAAAATCTACCTACCAGGTATTCATCTGGCTATCGTCCTTAGTCTGCTCAGCTTCAGCACATTATTTTATCCCCTGGTTAGGGCTGAAAAAAACCTTTTTCAGAGGGAATAGCAATGAAAACATGCCTGCAAAGATTTAGGGCTGGAAAAACACTTCTTCGGAGGGAGTAGGAATGAAAAAATCCTGCAAGCAGGGAAGATCGTTAGCACCTCGTTAGGGCTTAAAAAAACCTTTTTTTGGAGGGAGTAGCAATGAAAACAAGCTGGGAAGAGCCGGGAAGATCGTTAGGGCTGGGAAAAAAAGCTTCAAAAAAGCTACATTTGGAGTATAAAACACACCCAAATTTTCAGCCTGTTTTAGGGGGGGAGAAAGGTGCATCTTATACTTTGAAAAATACTGTATATATTGGAAAGCATTCATAGCTGAAACTATGTATAAAACTGAACCAGGGACAGATTCCTAATTTTTTACTACCACTCTGTGGGTGTGGCTTATTTTATGGGTGTGGCTTGCCAGCCATGTGACTGGGTGGGCGTGGCTTCTCAGGCTGCTGAAGGGAGGGGAACTGAGATAGGTCCTGCCGCCCATTCCCCCTCCCCTCAGCAGTTCGAGAAGCCTCAAATGTGCAAAAATGCCTAGGATCATCACCGCATGTTCGTGGCTTCTCAGACTGCGGAAGGGAGAGGAACTGAGATAGGTCCTGCCGCCCATTCCCCCTCCCCTCAGCAGGCCGAGAAGCTTCAAACGTGTGAAAATGCCTAGGATCATCACCGCACTTTCATGGCTTCTCAGACTGCTGAAGGGAGGGGAATGGAGATAGCTCCTGCTGCTCATTCTTTCAGCGTCTCACGCGCTCCCTCAGCCATCCTCCCCTGCTTGGACTCACTGCGGGGTAGGAAGGCAGCACATGAGCAGTGCCAGAAACTCGGCTTCTGGGCATTCACAGAAGAATTTTTTTAAAATAATAATAATTTTTTTAAAAAAAAATGGCGGCACCCAGGCACCAGCAACCAACCGCACCGGTACTGTGACGTCACCAGCGGGCTGCTACCGGTGCTATAGAGTGGACCGCACTGGTAGGAACCCACCACTGAACTAAACGTATAATCCATTGGGATTTTGGGTGAATTGTCTATGGCTAAATCTGGCGTGATGAAACATTACTAGACTCAAATAGAATGATTTCAGGAAGAGAAAGTACAAATTCTGTATGAAAAAGTGTTAGAAAATAGATTAATCTCCCAACAGAATCAATGTAGACATAAGGAAAGATTATGTGGAATCTGAAACAGAGAAAAAAAAAGATATGCTATAGAGGACCACAGAAAGGTAGAGAGTTATGCTATTGGGAAATATTTTTTTTAAAATGGCATTGTTAAGTTGAATGCATATAAGAGAATGATACTTATATGACAAAAGAGTGAAATAAAAATGCAATTAGGATGCAAGAAAAGATTCAAGGAAGACTTAAATGAGACCATCTAAATATAGTTAGGCTGCACGTATAAGTACTGTAAGTGGAAAAAATGTTAAAATATAGGCATGATTTCCTTATAGAGTGATTGTGCAATTTGTTTAATGTCAATGTGCAGTCAGATAGCTGTGTCTAATAATTGGAAGAATGTTGTTATAGGGGAAAGACATAATAAGAGTGAATGGAAAATCTACAGTGAGATTAGATGGTTAAGCATCTAAGAGGAAATTTTTGGAAGAATTGATTGAAAAGGTTCTAGTGAGGCCACTGAATAATATCTCGGAAGTGCATTGTGACTTATGCCAGAGTAAAGATGTGAAAATCACATTTAATTGGAGAAAAGTTTTGATAAAAGGAACACTGCAGGCATGAATTATGAAACATTTTGCAGAAATGTGGAACTGAACTTTGGTTACAGGATGCTGTAAGAGTACCATATGATAAAGTAAAGCAGAAAGGAAAATAAATACTTAGTGAAAGTTTCAATATTGAGCAGGGAATGAGATAAGGACATGGGGATATTCCCTTGTGTTTATGCATTTATCAATACATTTTTCATTGTTGCTTATAGCGACATTAATGCACGTATGTATTTTCGTGCAGATGATGCGCTGTTGGCTGACAACGCAAATTATTTGCACTGAATATTAGATAAGATGAACAGTATGGTGAGGTATATGGATCTTACAAATTAAGACATCGAAGACCGAGGTAGTATCACGCAGAGAAAGTGGAGTGGACTATTTCAAGTTACTCATAAATTGCATAAAACTACAGGAAGCTGGAGAGCCGATTTGGTTTAGCGGTTAAGGTATCAGGCTAGAAATTGGGAGATCAAGAGTTCTACTCCAACCTTGACCGTAAAGACAGCTGGGTAACCTTGGGCCAGTCACTTCTCTCAGCCCAAGGAAGGAGGCAATGGCAAACCACTTCTGAAAAACCTTACCAAGAAAGAAAGTGCAGGAAAAGTAAGTGCAGGGATTGGTCCAGGCAGCTTCTGAGAAAACTGATGAGATTGTGTATCTTGGTAGAATGTTTGATAAAGATGTACAAGGTGTGAATATGTTGGTAAAAAGATATGTGTTCCATTACAAGGAATAAATGTTTGTCAAAAGGAATGAAAATGATTGTGTAGGAATAGATTGATACGTATCTGAAGCAATCATATCAATATGTCAGTCATATTTTATGTGAGTAAAGGCACCATTCGGTGTTACTTCCAGTGTCACTGGCTATAGAATAGTTTTTTAAAAAAGAGGAGTCCTTGCAGATTTTACTCCGCTAGCCATTGCTGACTATAGGTCATCTCTCTTTCAAGGCCATTGAGTCAATGCTGTCCAAAGATATTTCTACGGTCATGTGGCCAGCATGATGTCACGGAGAGCTGTTACCTTCTTATCAAAGTGGTACCTATTTATCTATTTTATTTGTTTGTTTGTTTGTTTGTTTGTTTGTTTAGTCAAAACATGTATGAGATAACAGGTATAAGTATAAACATGGACATGAACATGGACATGAATTAATGGAGACAGTAGGACAGGGACAGTAGGCACGCTGCTGTGCTTATGCACGCCCCTTATAGACCTCTTAGGAATGGGGTGAGGTCAACAGTAGACAGTCTAAGGTTAAAGTTGTGGGGATTTGAGGATGTAACAACAGAGTCAGGTAGTGTATTCCAGCCATTGACCACTCTCTTGCTAAAGTCGTATTTTCTGCAATCGAGTTTGGAGTGGTTTACCTTGAGTTTGTATCTATTGTTTGCTTGTGTATTGTTGCGGTTGAAGCTGAAGTAGTCATTGACAGGTAGGATGTTGTAGCAGACAATTTTGTGTACTACGCTTAGGTCAGACTGTAGGCGGTGTAGTTCTAGGTTGTTCAAGCCCAAAATTTCAAGCCTGGTGGCATAAGTATTGTATTGTGAGCAGAGCAGTGGAGTACTCTTCTCGTGAAATACCTCTGGGCTCACTCAATTGTATGTCCGAGTATGTCCGATATACAGTGCGGATTCCAGGCAGACGAGCTGTATTCGAGAATTGGTCTAGCAATGGTTTTGTATGCCCTAGTTTGCTGTACAGTGTTACCGGAGAAGAAGCTTCACAAATTAGGTTAACAACCCTTTTTGGCAATGCTGTTACAGTGAGCTCTGGGGCTTAGATCGTTTGAGATGAGTATTTGCATTTGTATGTTTTTGAACTGCTAGGTTAGCAGGAGCAGGTGCAAGGACGGGAGCTCACCCCGTCACGTGGAGCTTGGGTCTCAAAACTGACAAGCCCAGTGTCTTAACTGTGCGGCCCCTCTATAGAATAGTAAATAATACATTCAATTTAAGAATGTTAAAAATGTTATAGATTTAACGTTGATGATTGTGATCACAATGATAATACATACATGGCTGGAAAAGATGATTAAGCAGCATATAGATTTAAAGCCAGAACTATTTTTGTTAGGTATAATACCAGAAAGTTATGATAAAGGAACTATATATTTAATACTACATGTATAGTATCAGAGTTTGTTGCAGAAAATTAAATCCAGAAAGCACACACAGGCAGACAGATGCAGCAGGATTGATTTAAATAAGAAACTTCTTTATATACAAGAATATATATACAATACCAATTTAGCTTCTTCTTCAAGCAGTTACAAGCAAACACACAGGCAGGAGAGAACAGTTAGTTTCATTTCAGAGTGGACTGAGAGTACAGAGTGGGCTGAGCCACGCCCAGCCTTCTAGCTTCAGTTTCGATTCTCTGCACAGACTCAGATGTGTTTAGCTCCCATTGGCTGACTTAATTGCTATGCCTATTCATTGGCTGACCTTGTTACCATTGGCTCTCCCAGTCATGAATATTCTAAAATATTGACAGCAGCGAGAATAGCATTTGCACAATACTGGAAAAATGAGAACACCCTACCAGATGACAATATAATTCGGAAAATGTTGGATTGTGCAGAGATGGATAGATTGACATTGCAAATAGAAGATAAAGGAGACACAGAATACTATTCAACGTGGAATAAGTTTTATCAATGGTTAGAGATAAGAGGCACAAATTAGATGAAGAAAGATCATTGTTATGTGTAAGTAAAATATGAATGTTGTTTATAACTATAAACATGCTAGTATAATTAATATGATCATAAATAAACTAACATAATTATAAATATGGTTGTAATTATTATGTGTATTATCATTATCATTATCACTATCAGTATATCTGTTACTGTTTATTTATTCTGTAAAATGAAATGGGTTGTCTTCAAAATATTTATTTATAAATTAAAAACTTGACTTAAAAAAAGATAATCACGACAATGATGATCATGGTCCTGATCATGATGACAATGATGATATAACACCTTTCTTATGGTAGCTTGGGACATGAGCTTAGTGAAGATAGGAGCTGAGGAGCTGAGATAGCGCAGTGGTTAAAAGCAGCATTGCGACCTTCAGCTGATTGCTAGTTCAGCAGTCCAGCTGTTCGAATCTCACTAGGCTCAAGGTTGACTCAGCCTTCCATCCTTCCGAGGTGGGTAAAATGAGGACCCAGATTGTTGGGGGCAATATGCTGAACTCTGTAAACCGCTTAGAGAGGGCTGGAAAGCACTATGAAGCGGTATATAAGTAAAGTGCTATTGCTATATTAAATATTACACGGTGATTTTTTTAAAAAGCCTGCATGGCATTGCATAAAATTGTTGTACAGAAAAAATTACCTTAAAAAGCAGCATTAGGCAGCCGAATATGCCATCTTGTCACCTGTTTTAAATGATTGCTTGGTTTTCTTTTTAAATAACATTCCCCATTAGGGCCAGTGCACATTTCAACATACTAGTGTTTTTATTTACAGCATATTATCTAGGAATGTTCTACAGTTAATGCATGATTAATGGTACTTTCCACTTTACTCCCTGTTACATCATAACCCAGATATGAAGTATTGATTTGTATTCCCCTACAAATGCTCATGTGTAAAGCTCAGCAATTAATCTATGACTTCCAAGTATGGATGTCATTTTGCTAAGGGAATGCTCACTGCTGCAGGGTTGACATTACTCTTGGTGGGAACAAAGCATGAAGTTATTTTCACTGGGTAGTAAACTATTTTTGCTCTTTTTAAGAAACAGAATGCTACCCATGTTCAGACATCAGTCTTGGGAGATTGCTGCCAGGGTTTCTTTTTATAGCTGATGACAAAGGTTTTGGAGAAATGAAAGTTGCTGAATACATTACGGCAAAGCGTCCTAGCGATTTAAAATTTACTTTTAAATATAGAAAGCGATAGGTTGCCCATTTTTAAAATATGCTCTGCATAGCCTACAAATGACATCAGTTGCGATCTCTATGATATGAAGTGGTTGTGTGAATGTGCCATCAGATGTTATACAATCCTGTTCACAACACAAACTAGACAATTGTTGTTTAGTGTGATTGATGTGAAAACAGCCCACAAGTGCTAGTGTAAATTCCCTTTCATTGAGGGATTTATACTTGGCCTCCTTGCTTTTCCTATCTTCTCATGGAAAAGGACCAGACTTCACACTGGAAATCGCATCATCTGCCTCTCTGGATTGCTGGCATAATGTTGATTGAAAGAGGAATATATTGCAATTGTTTTTTCAAATCACCTAACATGGGACTTATTTGATATATGATATCTCTCTCTAAAGAAAAGGAAAAGAGGAAGAGGAAGAATTACCTTCATCATCTTTAACGAAGTAGAGAAAGTATCACTGTGACCGGCTTGGAAACTTCCTTGCCAATATGGTGGCTGTTATTTGCATGGAGAGTTGGCCAAAATAGTTATGTTAGATGATCTTTAGACGAGAACTATCTGTTTTATTTCTTTTTCAAAGACCAGCCATATGAATAACATTCCGGGTTATTTATAACACAGGTTATTTGAAGGACTGCCTTTCCCCTATTACATCCAACTGGTTCAAACTTACCTTGCCACCGGTTCACTTCCTCCTGCGCCGTGTGGGCGCGCCATGTGGGCGTGGGCGCACGCATGTGCAATGCCAAAAATTCAAAAAAAATCCCCCCCCCAAAAAAGCCAAAAACAAGATGGCAGCGCATGCGTAGTGCCGGAAATTTATCTTCTGCGCATGCACAGAAGAAAAAAAAATCAGCAAAAAATCCCCCCAAACAAAAACAACCCCCCAAAAAAATTCCCAAAAAAGATGGCAGCATCCACGGACTGGCACTGACAGAACCAGTTCCGTGACGTCACTGTGATGTCACCAGCAGTTTGCTACTGGTTCTATAGAACTGGTGCGAACCGGGAGGAACCCACCTCTGCAACCGGGATGGGAAGGCAGGCCATGTTATGGATCCCATCAATTAGGGATTGTCAAAATGGCCTTTCTGGGTGGTAGCTTCTTCTGTATGGATCATCATTTTCCCCTGAGGTATGGTTGGCCCATCTTATTGCTTTTGCAAAAGGCCCTGAAACGTGGGGTTTTTGACAGGCCTGAGCACCATGAAATACAACGGAGCTGATCAAGTGTTGTTACTGCCATGTGGTTATTTTGTTTATAATAGGTTTTTATTATGTGGTGGATTTTTTTAAAAAATTTTGTAAGCCTGTGTGTGATTTGGGTGGCTATATAAATTTGTGTAATAAATATTCAAACAAACTTGAATGGTAGAGTTCATAGCAATAGCACTTACTTATATACCGCTTCATAGTGCTTTACAGCCCTCTCTAAGCGGTTTACAGAGTTCAGCATATTGCCCCCAACAATCTGGGTCCTCATTTTACCGACCTCAGAAGGATGGAAGGCTGAGTCAACCTTGAGCTGGTGAGATTTGAACAGCTGAACTGCTGAACTAGCAGTCAGCTGAAATAGGCTGCAGTGCTGCTTTTAACCACTGCGCCACCTCGGCTCCTTGAATATTTTGCTCTAACATTCAGTTTGTTTATTTATTAGCCAAATTTAGATAAACCTAAATACATGAACCACACCAAAATGCTACAATACACACAAGGCTCTACAATCACTGTGTCCCCAAGAACTGAGAAAATTGGAATGACTACTAGATGATAGCAAAGGACTAGGTGTCTAGGGAGATTCTTTAATGGAACCTTTCAACCGTTCCAAAAAGGCTCCACACCCATTTGCACCACTCAGATGACCCTGAGGACACAGATAAACCTCCAGGTGATCTTAATGACCTGCTAAAAGGATGCAAATGACCAGCTGTCTGCAAGGAGTATAAATCCTTCCATTTCCCCACCATCCAGTCAGAGCTGTAGAAGCTTCTTGGATGAGAAGCAAAACGTCTTCAAAGAAAAACCAGAAAGTCCAGTTGCCTCTTGAAAAAAAGCACCTTTGGGACAAAAGACTAGATGGTTCCATACGTTTTCACTAATGTCTAATGGTCTTCTGTATTTGATAGTCCTCCTGTATTTGATTAGCTAGAACGAGGCAGCTTCCCCAAGTATGAAAATGCAGCAACATTGGCATTAAAGAAACATATTTCTTCTGGTTTAACTTGTTCTGATTTTATTTTTACAGTTAAAAAAAAGATTGCTGTTTGGCCCCCCCCCCATTAAATTAACCTCCAAGATATATATTGGGTAATATTCATCCTAACTTGGGGCAGGAAGGATGCCATTTGCTGCTCCACCTCCAACATGAAAATTATTTTGATTGGCTGTAAAGCCAGGCAAATCTTTGAAGAGAGAGTGAAAATATAATGCATGTGAAGAGGTACTTCGTTTTTGTTCTCTTGACCTGCAGAAATATCTTGCAATTTGTAGTGTGCTCTTTAAAGAATGTGAAGTGCAATCAGACCACTTTGCCACTGATTTTTTCTTTTTTTAAAAGTGACAAAGAAAGCCATTGAAAAGCTTTTACACCAGAGTGTAGTGTTCCTGGAGCATCAGAGTTCTTTTCTATATTTAAAATAAAGAGCCATTTTAACATTTGGGAGAGGTGAGAAACACTGACTGTTATTTTTCCCTATGCTGAAAGGTTATCCTTGCTCATATCTTTTTCCCCCCCCCAAGTGGAAAAGTTTTAGAAGATTATCTTTATGCATAAGATTTGCCACTACTGTCTGAAGATTTGCGGTGGAACTGGAAAACAATATTTTATTTGTTTATTCAATTTCTATGGCCGCCCATCTCAGTCAATGACTATGGGAGGCTTACAAGTCAGAAAATATATTACAATACTTTTTAAAAAAATAAAAAATAAAACAATAAAAGCAGCAAAACAAATAAAAACATTAAAACATCAAATTCAACATACATACTGTAAGAGCAAAACATTTGGCCAGTTAGTGATATAGCCAGGAAATGAGGCCCTTGGCACATTCATATCATATCAGTGATCAGCATTAGATTGGGTTCTGTAATACTATTGATGAAGGCTGCAGTTCTGGGACAGATATAAGGAACTTAAGAGCTTTCCATTCACAATGTCTATGGAGATTCTCAGTCATTCCGGTCATGGTTGAAGAGCTGAAGTGGTGCAGTGGTTAAATGCAGCCACTGCAGACTGACTGCTAGTTCAACAGTTCAGCTGTTCAAATCTCACTAGGCTCAAGGTTGACTCAGCCTTCCATCCTTCCGAGGTGGGTAAAATGAGGACCCAGATTGTTGGGGGCAATTGCTGAACTCTGTAAACCGCTTAGAGAGGGCTGTAAAGCACTCTGAAGCGGTATATAAGTAAGTGCTATTGCTATTGCTATTGCTATGGTTGTCCCAAAGGTGCTTTTTCAAGAGGGGTCAAAGAGGCCATCTATGTCAAAATTGAACAGCCCTCTCTCAACAGAGGAGGAGGGATACAACATCATCTATCTCCAGTCTACAACACAGTCCTTTCAGTAGTTCCAAGAAGGCTCCACACCCATTTGCACCACTCAGGTGAACCTGATGACACAGATAAACCTCCAAGCGGCCTTAATGACTCTCTAAAATAATGCAAATGACCAGCTGTCTGCAAGGAATATAAATCCTTCCATTTCCCCACCATCCAGTCAGAGCTGAAGAAGCTTCTTGGATGAAAATCGAAATGTCTTCAAAGAAAAACCGGAAAGCAGTTGCCTCTTGAAAAAATTCCGTTGGTATTTCCATTCACAATACCATATAGAAATCAATAGTCTCGATGGAAACTCTTCCTACTCAATGGGATTGGAGACTGAAGGTAATAGTCATGTTGTACTCCCCCCCTAATCTTGATTGAGTGATTGATAATGTGCCATCCAACTCTTAAAGATCATGTAGATTGGGATTGGTCACCATACCCCCTTTATGACCTGTGGACTTCAACTCCCAGAATTCCTGAGCCAGCCATGCTGAAGTCCACAGGTCTTAAAGTGTTGTGGTCCACCAGCAGCCTGCGGAGCTGGCAGCAGAGTCGGACAGCGAGGAGGCTGGGGAGGAACATGGGCCAGGCCTGGAGTCTGGAGAAGGCTCAGTGCCAGAGGCAGGGATCCAGCCCACGGCATCTGGGAGGTCTGTCCCGACTCCAGAGCCTCCAGAGGCTGACATGAGCGAGGCAGTGGAACAGGGGGAGCCTGTTCTCAATGCACGCATGCACAGAGCTGCCAGAAGGCAAGAATAGTTACAGAGGAGAAGGACTTCTTGGGAGTAAGGCTTGGAGATAATTGGCCCCTCCCGTAGGCTATATAGGTGAGCACACAAAAGTGCTCATCGCAGGAAACAACTTTGTTCAACTCATGTTATTTCAGTTGGGACTCCGTGTTTCTGTTTGGCCTTGCCAAGTTTCTTGCTAATTGGTCTTTGGCAGCTTGTCAAGAAACACAAAGGTTTGTGTGCTTATCTGCCTTTCCCTGAAAGACTGTTCTCGGACTTGTTATCATTATTTGGGACATATTTGGGCTGGGAATGATAATAATTCACAGCCGTTAAAATAAAAAGAGGTTTTTGGGACTCTGTTTGAGCTGTATTATTTGATCAGGAAGCCTAGGTCAGAACATAAAGGGGGTATAGTTGCCCACCCATGACATACATACTAGAACTTAATCATACATGGTATCAACTACTGACATTCTAGGGTTAAAGTGTCAATGAGCATGATTTCTCTATCTCATATGGCCCCTAGCAATCTCGAAAGGAACACAGGCAGAGTAAACTCCTACTTCACCCTGGCAACCAGTCCAAATTAAAACATCTTGTAAAATCTTTCAACAAGGATTCAGCTGAAGTGTTAAGAGAGGTTAAGAGACATTTCACTTCCCAACAAACCCATATTTACAGTATATGTTCTCATCCTGTTTAGCCTGAGGGCTTCTCTATAGGCTAAAAATCATTCCAAAATCTCTTAGCAACTAAAAGTCACTTCCCTGTGATGGACGTTTACCACATAGAACATTTTTCCCCTGTATCTTTATTTTCCCATCACTCTTGTTTGCAGACTTTGTATAGTAAAAGGAACATTAGGATTGCATCTTCAGCACCAAGGTCAGCGCAATTGCCTATGTTTTAGTGCACGGGTGTCAAACTCGTGGTGTCATGTTGCCATCACATGACATGTCACAACATTTTTTCCCTTCGTGGACTTGGGGTGCTCGTAGCCTGCACGTGACACATCCAGCCTGCGGGCTGCCAGTTTGACACACCTGCATTTAGTGAGTCCTCATTTTATTCAAATGTCTCAGTTCCTTTAAGACTGTTTTCTTGTTCTCAAGTTCTATTCCATTAGAAAACAAGGTAGTCTGCGTTTGTGCCAGTATTTCCTATTTTCTCTTGTCCAATCTGCGTTTTCTGTTCTCCCCAAGATGGAGAAGTATTTGCAGTAGAAATCTAAACATCTACCTATCTATATTCTACTAAAACTCTATTATGACCTTTAACTGGGCAAAGCAGTTCATGGTAGGGCAACATTTTTTGAATCAAGTTACTTCAGGTGGCCTACCTTACACAGTGTGTAAAAAAAAATCTGGGACCAATGAGTCCCAAAGAAATGAAACTTGGGAAAGTTGTAACTACTTCGGTGCTATTGGCTGCTGCAGTCGTGTGATCTTCATTTTCAACATTCTGTGACAGTTTCCCAGGCAATTCAGCAATCCCTTGCCCCCTCCTTCACTCAGCAGCAACAACTTACCTGCCTGATGCGGGGAGGGAGGGAGGGAGGAAGAAAGGAAGATTTCCAATGTTCCCTGCCAGATTCCCACAAGAAACTTAATGGGGAAGCCAGCTGGAAGTCAGAATTTGCTCCTGTCCCCATTGGTCCCCCCCTCCGGCTGCTCTAGGTCATTCTGTTTGTCTGCTTAGATAACGATGACCCAAAGTGGCAATAGTTGCTTAATAACTTCTAATTTTCTAATAGATTTTACTTTAGATATACATTGCTTTTGTTTACTACTTGAACAGCAGTGTTCTTAATTAAATTGATTCGGAAATGATGACATCTTAGCAGAAAAGGTCTTGCCTTCTTGCCACCAAACAATGGTTTTTATATCTTGCTAGGTCTGCTGCGTTAGGACCAGGGACCTGAGCCATATTCCATCTTCAAGAGCACCAGAGATTCTGAGTTATTCGGGTTAAAGTGGCTCACACTGCTTGCTCTTACAGTGAAGAAGTTGACAGGAAGCTCAGTTCAAAAAATAAAAGAAAGAAAACTCTTGGAATGGGAACGTGCACTTTTGCTACCTTACAAACCAGAATGCTGTAACTGAACTTAAGCTTGTTTGCAACATTTTGCTTTAACCCTGATTTGAAGCAACTGGTTGAAATAAAGGTGTATGTATCCATAGGTGTGTCCTGCTGCCCTTGCAAGAGCCAATTATGTTTAACACCATTCAAAAAAATGAAAAACATAAAACCTCCATTCCTCCAAAACTGCAATTTAAAAAACACCTCCTTACAGTCCGTGGCAACCAAAACTATTCTCTAATAAGCTCTAACTGGTGGCCAACATTAGTCAGCTTCCAAGCTACATGCACCCTTATACTCCTCCAGAATTCACAGAAATGTAAAATAAATTACCTGATCTGAATTCAAGTGGGCTAGGTTATTGGGCAGATGGGCAGTGGGATTCTTTTTCAGAGTGTGTAAGATCTTTCTTTATTACTGCCATGGGTTTGTCCTTGCTTGCTTGCTTTTTTAAAAAAAAGAAATTATGAGTTGAACAGCCTTATAAATGTGCAAAGTGACTTAATAGGGTAGGCAAAAATAATGAGAAGATAATTAGCCCTTGCTAAGAGGGCTTTATATGATAATCAGAACACTGAATTACACCCGGAAGCCTAGCAAGTGAGGGTGTAGTTCACTGATAGTGATGTTCAATAGATCAACCGTATTATGTCCTGTACTACTTGCACTGCTGTGTTCTGGATCATCTGCAGCTTCCTGGTGGTTTTTAAGGACATGTAGAATATGTTAAGATATTCATGAACTGGGAGAGCCATGTTAACAAGGTCAGCCAATGAATAGGCATAGCAACTTAGTCAGCCAATGGGAGTTAAACACTTCTGAGTCTGTGCAGAGACTCGAAACTGAAAACTTAGGCTTAAGGCTGGGCGTGGCTCAGCCCACTCTGTTCTCTGGTCCACTCTGTACTCTCAGCCCTCTCTGTGTGCTTGTCTGCTCTGCTGAAATGAAACTAACTCTCCTGCTTGTGTTTACTTGAAGAAATAATCTACTTGTGGTATTGTATATATACATATTACTATGTTTATAAAGAAGTTAATGAATCCAGCTGGATCAGTCATCTGTGTGTGCTTCTGGAAATTGATTTTTCTGCAACAAACTCTGATAGGCCCTTATTCATGGTCCCACCAGATGACAGTCCCTAATCAGCAGGATCTGTAACCTCCCTTGCTGTCTTGTTCTGGTGGATGTAATGGGTGACAGGCGGTCCTTCAAATGACCCAACCCCATGGAGGACTTCAAAGGTGATAACCACCACCTTGAATTGTACCTGGAAGCAGATTGGCAGCCAGCGCAGCTCCTGGAAAAGAGGTGACACATATGTAAGTTGAAGCTTGCGCAAAACTGTTAGGGCCACTGCACTTGGTGTTAAGATTATGGATTTTTACATATGATGCCTTCAACCATCAGTCCATAGTCTGAATCCATCCTTTTTATTGAATTCTAAGTATTGGACCCCTCTACGTTTGAACAGAGATTTTGAGTATTTAGTGCCAACCTATACCTACATGTGGATTTCCAATCACTATGCAAAATTGATGTTTTTTTTCAACTTATGCTTCATATATGCTGCTTAAATCTTAATTAATTGTCTACGAAAACATGATCTTCAATTACCGTATTTTTCGGAGTATAAGACGCACCTTAGTTTTGGGGGAGGAAAACAAGGAAAAAAGGCCTCTGCCTCCAAGCAATTTGCCAAACAGCAAACAGCAAAGAGCAAACAGCACAGATGGTATACACTGTTTGCTGTGTATTTCTGTGCATGTGTGCCTGACCCATAGAAATAGCAAAGAATTGGAGAAATGTACATTATGCCAGAAAGTTTTCTTAAATGTAGTCACATTAACTCTTCCCAATTATTTAAATAGATCTACTCCAAGGTAACTAAACTCTAATACTAAACAGGACACTGATACATTTCATACTATACTTGTACAGAGCTGTTAAAATTAATTAAAATTTCTGGGAAGTATACATTATTCTCTATTATTTAAAAGAAGATACAATAGCATTGGGCCTCTTCAGAGCAAGTATTTATTTTAAAAAGCTTCTTTATTTTGTTAAGTTGTCTAGATTTACAGGGATCTCCAACCTTGGTAGCTTTAAGACTTGTGGACTTCAACTCCCAGAATTCCACAGCCAGCAAAGCTAACAAAGTTGGCTGTGGAATTCTGTGAGTTGAAATCCACAAGTCTTAAAGTTGCCCAGGTTGGAGACCCCTGGCTCTAGAACAATAATAAAGCAGTCTTTAAAAAATAAGTCTAATAATTTGAACATTCTACAGACATTTATAGTTATTCACTTACCCCTTTGCAGCCAGTTCAGCAAAAATAAAAACCTGCGTGTCTAATCCCTTCCAGCTATTTGCCTCTTTGCAGTTAGTTTCACTTTCATTTTCCCACGTGGCAAACCTAATCAGCTGTTCGTCAGGAAACTGCTACTGACTTGCTTGGCTTTACAGGCTCTTCCCTCTTTCCTGCAAGCAGGTAAATTGCTGGAAGACAGAGGCCAAAGGGTGGGGGTGGCTGGGTGGGTGGGGCTACATTCGGTGTATAAGACACACCAAAGTTTTCACCCTCTTTTGGGGGGTAAAAGGTGCGTCTTATACTCCGAAAAATACGGTATGCAGAATGCAAAATTCCATTGAGCTGGGAGGAAAGGGAGAGAGGAATGCCTTATTACTTGCCACATCGCTAAGTCTCATGGCCAGAATCCCTCTCTGTGGAGTGACAAGCGGGTGTACATTTTGATAACATTCATTCACTTCCTAGTTATTTTCCTGATTAGTAATTTTCTTAATTCAGCCATGTGGGATGCAAATAACCGGGGATGGGAGGGAGGGTAGGAGGATGAAACCTGCCATTTATAATTTTAAAAAGTGCTAGTGAGTGTCATGAAAATTATCCAAATAAGGGGAGGTTAATTTTTCCCTCCCTCCCCCAGACAGTTTTAAATAGGCCTATTAATTTGAAAATGCTAAATCTGTGAATACTCCGTTTCCTATGGCAGCAGCCAGCTTCAGATCGCTTCTCTCCAAATGCTAATGTTTCTACCTGGACAGCTTGCCTTAAGACAATGGGGTGTTGAATCCAGCACATCTGGAAATCATCCAATTGGAGAAGGCTACCCAGTCCCACTAATGAATGAAGTTCTTTTCTTAATCTAACAATGAAACAAAAAAAGAAATCTCCCAGTGTGGGGAGCAGAACAAATCTGAAAGGGCAATTTACTGTTTGCCTGTAGATCTGTCATTGTTTAAATGATTCCCTAAAACAACTCATTTGAGAATATATGGGATGCTACTAGTCTTGATTTATATGAAATCAAGAAAAAATGGGAGACGGAAGTTCGCCTTTTCTCTCTCCCTGTCAGCTCTGCCAGTCCCAATGTCCTCTACTAGCAAAGATGTTTTAGGGCATTTGACATGCTAGAGAGAGATTTGGGGAATCTCACTGACAGCACTGGGTGATATGTCTACAAACTAAGGGCTTTTGAGTCCTAAACTGTTTTTATGCCTTCAGTACAGTAAAATACTTCTGACAGTGACCATTTCATTTGAGCAGTCATGGTCACAAAGATGAACTGCATTCCCAACTCCCCAATAATAGTTAGTTATTTAGTTATTTAGTTATTTAGTTATTTAGTTAGTTATTTAATTAGTTAGTTAGTTGAATGAATGAATGAATGAATGAATGAATCAATCAATCAATCAATCAATCAATCAATCAATCAATCAATCATTGTAAACAAGTCCTCCTAATCCAAGGATGGGTGCAAATGGTTGACAAGACAAACTTGTGCAAATACTCCACCAGCCATGGATTCCTCCTGTTCTTTCAGCAGGTCTATGAGTTCAAGAGGTTTCCCCAAATTGCATACCAGTTGTGACTAGGGAAGTACATCCTCAGGCAAAGTTAAGATTGGAAAATCACCAGAAACAGGAGACCAAAAACTACTTGTTCTTGCCAGAAGTAAGTTGAAACCTAACCTCCCCCATCTAATCCCCAATAGCCTCCAGGTACTGGGAAAGGACATTGCTTAGTTGGCCCAGGACAGAAATGTGTAGCATATTGAGGGTAACACACCCTATGTGATCAGATGACTTCTTCCAGTGGCTTCCTATAGACTCTATAGGCAGGGGTGTCAAACTGGTGGCCCATGGGCCGGATGAGTCACATACAGGCCACCCCGCCACCTCAGCTCCACAAATGGGGGAAACATCACAAAACGTCATGCGACGGCAACATGACGTGACGAGTTTGACACTCGTGTATAGAGGATAATAGAGGATAATAAAAGTTGGACCCCACCCCCATCAAGGAAGGCCTCTGGCTTAATCTTTCTTCTTCCCCACTCCTCAGCATTGACTGGAAGCAGCCCCGGAAAAGGTGCCTCTTACCCCTAACCTTTGAATCTGCCCAGGAAGATACCATGATCAGTCATGCTAAAGGTTACTGAGAGCTTCAGGAGGGCCAGGATGGATGCACTACCCCCATCCTGAGCGTGAACACTGCTATCTTAGAACTATGGTAAGACCTGAAAGAAGTCCAGGCAAGCCAAAAGTGACAACTGAAGATTGGATTTAAAAAATTCCTGGTTCTTTGGCTCCAGTGACAATATCTTAAGGAGAGAATGGACATCCACCTCTTTCAAGGTGGATGGAGCCACGACCTGCCACAGAGAAGCATTCACCATGGGTTGGGACCCAACCACTTATCACTTCCCCATATAACTTAATCAACAAAGAGGAACTATTTTCAGTCCAGAAAATAAATGTGTATATATAGAAGAGCATATAGTAATTACGGATATAGAAAGGAAGATATATTTATAATATATGTGTATGAAATTTGGTGAACTGATCTTCAGCTATATTTAAGATAGGAACTAAAATTCCTAATATTACATGTTTGTATGTTATGTTATGTTTTTGTGTATAATAATAATAATAAAAAAACAACAACAGAGGAACTATTTTCTAATTAAGCATTGTGTTGCTTCTAAACGGATTCATCTGAAAGTTTTTTTCCTTAACAAAAAAAAGCAGTATGTTTGTCAACATTATACTTAATCAACCTTTGTTATTGTAATGCTTTCCAGATGTGTTGTTTTTCAGTTCTCATAATCATCAGCCGCATGGCTTTTGAAGTTCACCATATCTGAAGAGCATTGGAAAAAAAACCTGCATTATATATTAATTATAGCAATAGCACTTTACTTATATACCGCTTCATAGTGCTTTCCAGCCCTCTCTAATTATAGCACATAATCACATCAAATCAATTGCACAGTGCCTTTTCAGAATCGTGAATGCTTTGAAAGGACATCAGATGATACACTAAAATAGTTCTATATATACAGATATGTGTACTAGAATGGGAATCCTTTCTTTAAGAAAGCAACTTAAAATTAAAATGTTCTTTCTAATCAAATCCCATACTTTATCCCATACTTTGTCAAGTCATCCCTTAATACAGACCACCTGTCTGATCATTTCCCTTCCACAATTTATTTCCATGAATTTCCAATCCATTCCATGCAGATTAGAATATATTTAAATAAACAAATAAATAAATAAATAAATAAACAAACAAACAAATAAACAAACAAATAAATAAATAAATAAATAAATAAATAAACAAATAAACAAACAAACAAACAAATAAATAAATAAATAAATAAATAAATAAATAAATAAACAAATAAACAAACAAATAAATAAACAAACAAACAAACAAACAAACAAATAAATAAATAAATAAATAAATAAATAAATAAATAAATAAATAAATAAATAAATAAATAAATAAATAAATAAATAATGAGTGAGACCAAGAAGACTATATTTGGGTCTCCCCCCAGTTATGAATGTTGGATGTTTTTTAATTTTTATATCTTTTTAATTGCTATATGTTTTTATACCTGTAACAGATTTGACATGTTGTGAGCCGCCCAGAGTCCCCCGGGAGTTGGGCGGCATACAAATCTATTAAATTAAATTAAATTAAATTAAATAATATGTGAGAAGGACGAAGGATTAGCAATCTGGAGGACTTCACAGTAATTATTCTAGTCTTAATAATTCAGCTAGATAATGAATAAGGCCAATATACCTAAGGCCAATATACCTAAGGCCAATATACCTAAGCTACCAAAGCAATGAGGGACAGCTAAGCAATGAAATATATGGCAAACTATTGATTAATTGGCTTGGGGTATGCATCATGTAGTCGGTGCCAACTCTTAGAGACTTAGTAGATTTTCTCCATTCTGATTGTTCTCCAACCTGATCCTTCATGTTGTCCAGGCTGAACTGTCCATCCATTGGTGCAGTAATTGAATCCATCCAAGTTGTTCTTTCATTCGCTTTACTTCCACCTTTCTCAGCATTATAGATTTTTCAAGAGAGCTAGGTTTTCACACAGGGGTGGGTTCCTCCCGGTTCGGACCGGATCACCCGAACCAGTAGCGACCCGCTGGTGACATCACTGTCGGTGCCATTCTGTGCACGCCACCATCTTTTTGGGGGGGATTTTTCCCCTTCTACAACTTGAAAAAGGGCCCCCCTGCCCGCCCGTGGGTGAATTCTGACCTTTATTTCTTCGCCTGATGCACAGCTGATGAGCTCCTCAGCTGTGTTTCGGGCTAATTCCTGCTTCTGAGCATGCGCGGAAGCCAAACCGCACGAGGGGACGCACACGCGCGCAAAATGTCAGGATGCAAACCAGTGGCGAAGATAAGTGGAACCCACCCCTGTTTTCACATAATGGGACTGAAGAAGGATAATGTGAATGTGACTATTATGTGCCTCAAGTGAGAAATCTGGATTCTTTATCCATTTGGTAGCCGTATCTAATTTGGAGACTGACTTCTTCTTCTACTTTCCTAAATGGCATGCTAGAATTCTGCCACTTTCCTCAAAACATTATCTTGGCTTTTCATTTGTCAATGGTCACCTATGAACCTGGTATGAGATAAAAAAATGCTTTGGAAGGAAACAAAATTAAGCTCATGTTTCCAAAAAAAATTCCTTAAAATAATGATGGGACTGCATATAGATATAAGAAATAACCATAAGGAAGGTATTGTAGAGGTAGATTCTGCCATAAGGAATGGAAATGACTCTGAGATATTGAGAGGGATGTTTTCAAATGTAAGAATATAAAAAAAATGGGGAGAAATATCAAAGGAAGCAAAGGGAATTATATTACATGAAGAACCATCTTCACATTTCTAGGTAGCGAACTCTGTTGGAAAGATATTTAGCTTCTGATATATAGCATAAGTGGTTTTCACTCAGTATCCATTCTAATAGAGTATATTAAATAATAGGCTTTTGAATGCTCTTTGGCTTTATCAGCTAGTGAAATTTGTTGAAGTAACTGTCATAAACATTTGTTCTTTCCATATAACTCTTACATATTCAGACACTGCCAATCTACTGGCTGGGGAATATAAGTCTTAACTTGGCTTACTACTGGCAGCCAAAACTAAATGTTTTGCCTCTTTGACAGTCTATGGAGCTTAGATTAAGAGTTAGAACACAGGGCATGTTTTGTAACAAATACGCTATGTTTACAGCCAGCATATTTGAGGATGAGTCATTCCTACAGTAATTTCTCCTAAATTTTGCCTCCAAGAGTTGATGAGCTTTAATCTGTATTACATTGAGCTACCTTCTTTTTATGAAGGGCCAGATGATTGTAATAATAATTCCTAAAGCAGCAAGTGTAACACCAAAAATCTATGAATGGCTAGAATAAAAGAAAGGTAGTGGTGGATCAATGGGAAGCTTTGGTTCTGATTGAGTTTTTAAAAGAATGTTTTTGCATAATTTATTCCTCTCTGAGAGCTTGACCCATATCTCACTTGATCCTAATGTGCAGACTTGAGAATATAAGTTGAACTTCTCCAGAGATATTGGTGAGATAAGTCAGCACTTCTAAATCATGTTTTAATATTCCGATCAAAATCCCCGTAGACTGTCTGCAGTAGCAGACAGAGTAGATGTGGATTAGTATGAATCCAAGTGGAAGCTGGCAAGTATTATCATTATATATTGAAGTTATCTTGAATTCCAGCCAAAGTTCCCATATTTGATATCTAGGATGAAAAAGTCAATGGCATCAGCCTTGCTAATGGCTTTCTTTAAACTTAGTAGGAAACATTGAGCTGGATTGAATCTAAAAGAGCCAGAAGCTTTCTAGGAATTGCATCTGACATGAATTTGTTTTAGTGTCTCCTCCAGAAATACTGACACATGCTCTGGGGCACTCTGTTGCACCCACATATGCATTTTCTTCTGAGGTCAATGGAAAGCTTGTACAGTGCACTTTTGTTCATTGTAGGAATGTGCAAAGAATTCCATAATAGAGCGATTCAAGTAGAGAGTTGAAAATTGTCTAGCTTTGGAATGGACCTATTTTAAAGTCAGAATATCACCATAATATTTAGAAAGCCCTCTTTTCAGAGTTCATTCACTTCTGGAACACGTAGAACAGTATATTTTGTAGTAAGAATTTTGTGTTGTTGTAAGGAATATCCTTCTGGGTTCAGTTCCAAGTGGGGAAAAAGACACTGGATTCATGGAAGTTGCTTGGAAAGAAGGTTTAATGATGGACAGGAGCACATGGCAGGAGCCCCTGTACAGAAAAGGTAGATCACATGCTTCCAGATGTGGGTGAAGAGAAAAAAGGGAAGGGAAGATGCTGAGTCCCTTGGTTTTATGACCTCTGTTGGGCCCCACCTCTTAGTTTCCTGTTCCTGTGTATGTAATGCCCTCCAATTGGTGGTCAGAAGCCCCCTAGGGGCGGGGGTTTTAGCTAGCCTTTTAGGCTGTCTCCCAAGTTTATTTGAGTGCTGGTAACTTTCCAGGTGGTAGAGGGCTAATCCTCTGATGTCCTAAGGGGGAAGATCTTAATCCCATCACCCTGGAGCTGAAGGAGGGGGGCAGGGAGCTGCAGGAAGCTGCTTTGTATTTAAAACATGTTTCTCCTTTCCTCATTCAGGGAAACATATTCTTTCCTTTTTCAATATTTCCTAGGATATTTCATTTTTCTAGGAGGGGGTGGGTGCTAACTTCCTACAGTGTGATGGAACATTTTGTCCATTCTTGGTTAAGAGGGAAAAAATCTGCTTTTGTATATAGCAATAGCAATAGCACTTAGACTTATACACTGCTTCACAGTGCATTACAGCCCTCTCTAAACGGTTTACAGAGTCAGTCTATTGCCCCCAACAATCTGGGTCCTCATTTTACTGACCTTGGAAGGATGGAAGGCTGAGTCAATCTTGAGCCTGGTGAGATTCGAACTGCCAAATTGCAAGCAGCCTGCAGTCAGCAGAAGTGGTCTGCATTACTGCATTCTAACCACTGCACCATCAAAGCTCATATAGGTTAAAGTATAGGTCTTTACTACACCTAGCCAACTTTTTTGGCCTAAAAAGTCAAGCAGGGCATTCCTGGTTTTTATTTAGATAAAAGACCAAAGAGAAAGTTCAGAGTTACAGGCTAAATTTAGAAATATTTGTAATTCAGTACATTTCAAAATATTGTTATGCAGATGTTGACTGCATAACTGTATAAAACAGAGAATTATCTCTTGGTAATATTGCCAAGAAAAATACACTGTTTTAGATTGCATCAATACAAACGCAGAGGGATAAATAGAGGGAATAATTCCCATTTGTTTTGCATTATTCAGTCTCCATTTTTAATGCTGTGCCTGATCTCACCTTGTAAGGAAGATTTTGACCAGTGAATTAACTTCAAAGGGGCCCCAAGATAGATGAATGGAAGACTGAAAACCTATTTTAGCCTTTGTGGGATCTGCCTCAACACTAAACTCCAATCTTCATGAGACTGCTAATTTCAGTTCATGAACCCTGCCTTCAACAGTGATAGATTAGCAGGAATCATGACATTTACATTTCATGAAGACTTTCTCTGTGACTTGTACTTGCCTGAAGGCTACCATAAGGCAGCCTATCCAGCTGAGGACACATATAACCCAGTCACTTCAGAAGATGAGCTGCCATGTTCCATAGTATATGTGTGATGTTCCATATTATATGTGTGATTCCTGGCTGTAAATCAGGGAAGCTGCAGGCTTCTCTAAAATGAAGCTGGCTGAAAAGGCCAGTGATTTACTACTTGGCTGGAGATACGGAACTCCAAGAGGGTAGGAACAATTTTACATAAACACCGAGCTTTCTAACATGGGGATAATGCATAATCTGTGACATTGGTCCAAATGCCATTCTACATGTTTTTTTCAAAAGTGATTTGGTCAAAGTGTTGGGAACTTGTTTAAGGGAAGGAGAAACAAGTAGAGGATGGGGAGAGAGGAGAAAGAGAGAGAGGATGGAAACAGAACGGGAAGTGGGGAGGAAGGAATGTGGGAAAGCTTTCTAAAAGAAAGAGCAAGTGACTCTTTTCAGTTTTGCAGGTGCTTATTGGTTCTGTTTTACAGCCATAAATATTAGTCATGCTTGGTAAACTACATGATTCCTCTTTCTGTTCTTCTTCTGTATAACTGATTTTTTTTTACATAACATTCGGTTCAACCCCGACACTGTATTTCATTGGACAATTTGCATCAAGAGAGGAATGGATCATTGGGTCTGGATTGCATTGTCTTTCTCATTTTCCATGCTGTAGCTTTTCTGACTCCAAAATGTAAAAAAATTGGGTTCACACATTCCATTCGTATTTACATCATGCATCGCCTTATGTATGCCTGAGCCAGGCTATTAAGCCTCTTTTTCAGATGCTTTACAATAGCAGTGTTTCCAATTTCAGCTGTGAACTCATGTCACCCCTAAACTCTTGGTAGAAAAACACCAACATTTGGATGAAGAAGAGTTTTTTTTTTTATCAGGGCAACCTGGTCTACCCAAATAGGGGACAGAGCTCCCGTTTTCACCTTTCAGCCTCAATCTAGGAGCCTTCGCAGGCAGTCTTTTTCATGATGAACTATTTTTGTGTTAAATTTATGTTTACCAACAAAGAAATAAAGGGAGACTAGTATAGATCTATTTCAAGCTATTTAGTTCTCGTCAGCTAGCCATACCCTTCTGGGAACCATGCCCAGGTTTGAATCCCAGAAGGGTATGGCTAGCTGGCAAGAGCTAAATAGCTTGAAATAGATCTATACTAATCTCCCTTTCTTTTGACGGTAAACATAAATTTAACATTTGGATGGAGACTTTTTCTAATTATGCCTTTCTGCCCTAACTTTGTTTAGAGCTGAATAGGAATCCATTGCGATGGGATGAGTAGTCTACAGAGACTACTTTAAGCTCAATATAATTACCCCAAGAACCACTTAACAGCTAAACCAGTGGTGGCCAACCTTAAGCATACCATCCGCCAAATTTTTTCGCAGACAAGTTCAAATCCGCCATTTATTATTTATTTATTTTTTTGGTCATTTTTGTATGCTGCCCCACTCCCGTAGGACAATTCTGCCTCTGCCTACCAGCATCAGGATCAGCGGCATCCTCACTTCCACTCGGATTTTGATAACGAGCAGCACAGATCTTTTTATCCATTTAAAACAAACCCTATCACCCGATGGGCATTTAACTGGAGTGGGTGGGGTGGGGTGGGGGATGATTTTCATGGGGGAAGAAGAAAGACTTGGCACCGAATGCTTCCTACCTATAGATGTAGGCATTGAAAGCCTGGCTTTCTCGCAGCAAGGTCTGATAGAGAGGCAGCACTTCAGTCCTTCTGGATGCTGCCATCTCATAAACACCTTGCTGGGCTTTGCCTGCCCCTTCTCCAGACAACCCAGGCAGTCGGCTTCTGCTTCTGGCCAGGGGGAAAGGGAAAGTGAGTCTGCGGAGGAGGAGGAGGAGGAGGAGGAGGAGGAGGAGGAGGAGGAGGAGGAGGAGGAGGAGGAGGAGGAGGAGGGCGTGCAGCTCTGCAATGTGCAACAGGGAACCAGGATAGGAAAGCATTTTTGGGTGGCGGCACCAGCTGGAACTGCCTGCCACCTGAAACACAATGCACTTTTTTGGCTTCCACATGCCCGGTTGAAGATCGTGCTTCATCTGGATGGGGAAGCCGCCGGCGCCAGCAGGTTGAGCGGAGCCGCCTGCACCATGGAGGAACCCCCCACCCCGTGCCTTCCCCCCTCCCCTGCCACCAGCTGCTTCACCTTTCTCTGCACGTGGTGGGGAAGGGCTCGGAGAGGAGCCCTGGGTTGGGGAAGAGAGCATGGAATGGGGGGATCCGTCCTCCCCAATCCTGATCAACCAGTCCTCACAGGCTAGCTGCCAAGGGCACGATCCGCGTGGTTCTCCGGCCAGGAAACTTCGTAATGGGAAGAGTAGGGGGGGAAAAACCCCTCCAGCTGTGAAGCCCGCACTGGGAGACAGGAGCCGAAACAGCCTTCTAAAAGCAAGGTTTTTGAAATCCTGGAGGAAAGCCATTTGTTGCAATTCTAATTTCTGCTATCAGGATGCAGGGCGCGAGGTTGTGGTTCCCACCGAATCACTGAAAGCAGGTAAAACAGGAGACGTTTGCCTGGCATGATGCTAGCACTGTAATGCACCCTGCGTCCCGATCACAGAAATCGGAATTGCAACAATGGCAAAGCATCACCGCAGCTGGTTTACCCCACACCTTGCACCACATGCACCTGGACAAACCCTTCCATCTCACAGGCAGCCTTGGCAGCAGCAGAGTTCTCACGAGAGCAATCAGTGAAACGGAACTCAAAGGGCTTTGGAAGATGCGCCCGCTCCTAGCCTTGTCCAAACTTTCCTCCCTGATTCCAAAAACCTTGCTTTTGGAAGGCTGCTTCGGCTCCTGTTGTCCAGTGCGGGCTTCGCAGCTGGAGAGGTCCCCCCCCCCCTCTACTCTTCCCATTACAAAGTTTCCTGGCCGGAGAACCACACGGATTGCGCCCCTGGCAGCTGGCCTCTGAGGACTGCTTGATCAGGATTGGGGAGGATGGATCCCTGCATTCCACGCTCTCTTCTCCCCCACCCGGGCTCCCCTCCTAGCCCTTCCGCACCATGCGTGGAGAAAGGCAAAGCAACCGAATTAAAAGAAACTCACCAAGCGCAGGTTTCCCAAGACGTCCCTTCTCTGAAGCTTGCTCTGCTGCCGGTGCTTGTGACTGACTACTTCCTCCTCTGCTATGCTCTTCTATGACTCGTGGACTTCAACTCCCAGAATTCCTGTGCCAGCATGATTGGCTCAGGAATTCTGGGAGTTGAAGTCCACAAGTCATAGAAGAGCCAACTTTGTCGCTTCGTTTTGTCACTGCCGGAGTTTGACTTCGAACTGCGCCCGCTCTCCAGAATTATGCAGGGAGAAGGGGATCGGACAATAAGAAGGTCGGAATCACTTTCGCTCGCTAAATTTTAGCGAGCGAAAGTGATTCCGACCTTCTTATTGTCCGATTCCCTTCTTCCTGCATAATAAGCATCAGCCTTTTCTGTCCATTGGATGATTGCAATGCGCCACTTGCAATCATCCAATGCGCCACATTTGGCGCATGCGCCACGGTTTGGCCACCCCTGAGCTAAACATTTCCCTTGTTCATGTCCTACACTGGGGGGGGGGTGCTCATCTCCATTTCTTTGCCAAGGGAACCAGCATTTTCCGAATACATTTCCAGCATGACTATATGTCAAGGCAATGGGACATTGTTAGCAACTAGTGACTTCTAATCAAAATGTTTATCTGGTAAGCACAGTGCCCTTAAGAAAAGGTTTTTCCAAAATATATTGAACTTCTAGATCTAGACAGTAAAATATTTTAGAAGTTAGATAGATAGATAGATAGATGGATGGATGGATGGATGGATGGATGGATGGATGGATGGATGGATGGATGGATGGATGGATGGATGGATAGATAGATAGATAGATAGATAGATAGATAGATAGATAGATAGATAGATAGATAGATAGATAGATAGATAGATAGATATGATAGACAGACAGATAGATAGATGATAGATAATTTTATCCCTTCTTTATTACTTTAAACATTATACAGCTAATATTCCCTCCTCCTCCTATTTGAGATATATCCCCCCCTTTTTTTAGTTAACCGAGAAAGTGTAGGAAGTGGTCCTAAACAATTACTTAATGACCACAACATCTTCCTGCTCCTCCATTTTGCTGATTCATTATTCAAACCTTATGCTGTTTAGGCATCTCTAAATGGAAAAGCATGGAATGCAACTCATATAATATAGCACTGCTGCATCCTGATGTTTTACACTACAGTGTTGGAAATACATGAGCTTCATTTAGTTTGTTTCTATATGTAGATGAGGCCATTGTATTGAAAGCAGCCACACACATACTGTGTACACTAGCCCTCCCAGTCACCTCTACACAAAGATCACAGAAGACGTGGTTCTGCCAGCGGGCCTGGGGAACCCAGAGCAGGATGGAGCCCATTAAATGGCTTGCATGAATGTGTGTTGTCGCTGGGGTTGGGGTGGGGTTGGGGGTTATTATTTTATTATTTTTCTTTTTATTCTTTTTATTTCTTTTATATGGTGTTTTTATATCCGCATAAGCCGCTTTGAGTCGCCATGCGTGAGTAGACGGCAATATAAATTTTCTAAAATAAATACAATAAATACATTTCTCCAGACTAAGCTAAACATCCCTAATTCCAAGAATATTTTCCGCATTCATTATTAAATAGGCTAGGAGAGCCGAACTAGAGTAAATAACTGAGCTAGTCTGATCCAGCAGGAAGCCTCTGTTGGAAGTAATATTCTTCTGGGTTCAGTTCCAAGTGGGGGAAAAGAACACTGGATTCATGGAAGTTGCTTGGAAAGAAGGTTTTAATGGAGAACAAAGGAACAGGAGCACATGGCATGAGCTCCTGAACAGAAAAGGTAGATCACATGTTTTCAGGTGTTGGGTCCAGAGAAAGGAAAGGGGCAAAATCCTGGGAGTTCCTTGCTTTATACTCTTTCTTGGGCCCCTCCCTAACTGTTTCCTGTTCCTATATAGAAATGTATTCCATTGGCTGTCAGATTCCCAGGGGCATGCTGGGGCAGCTTTTGTGGGCTGTCCTAAGTCCCAGGGGCATGGTTGATGGAATCTTCCCAGGTCCCATGTGATGTAATGAAAAGGCTTTGGGATTCCTATTATGGTTCTTCCTGTAGGTGCTTGTTATGTAAAATACTGTTCCAGGCTAGGTGGGGGGAATGAGCTGGGCTAGGCCATTCCTTGATGGCCCATTGGCAAGGGTGGGAGGAATGGGTGAGCTGCAGGAAGCTGCTTTGTATTTAAAACATGTTTCTCCTTTCCTCATTTAGGGAAACATATTCTTTCCTTTTTCAATATTTCCTAGGATATTTCATTTTTCTAGGAGGGGGTGGGTGGGTGCTAACTTCCTACACTTCTTAATTATGATTTTTTTTTAAAAAAAGATAACACATGAAGCTTTTGACCAGAAACTTCTATACTTAAAGCAAATGACCCACTGCAACAATGTATTTTCTGCCTTCAAGTTCAAAGATGCAGGTGTTTTCCTGTCTTCCGGCTATCTGCACTCAATTTCTGCACCGCTTCTTTCACTTGGAGTGACAAAGAGGGATGTCTTTTTGTTGTTGTCATGAATTGGGCCAGTGGGGGATGGGGGATCACTTCTCACATCCTTACATAGCAGGAAACTCAAATTTACCACTTAGCAGGGAACTGAAACCAGTTCGAACTTTCAGATAGGTATAATTCTTTGATAGGTATGATTTCAAACACCTGCTTGTCACATTCACACTTTAGGTGTTCACTTAACTTTAAAAAAAATTCTGAGGTGTACATCAGAAAAAAAATAATCAAAGGTGTGAAAGGAGTGTAGGTTTCCACTTAATGTCACTTTAAATCAGAGAGAAATATTACTTATTTATGTGCTGTTTAAAAAATTTGCTTGTCATATTTCTTCCCCATCTTTTCTCCTGTCTTCCCTCCCACCCTCATAATTAGATTTATCTTTTTAGTCTCTTCCTAAATAGTACAATGAATGCTAGAGTAATTGTTTCATACAAATATCACAAGTATGTCCTTATGGTACTATGATGAGACTGGTACACATATACACAATAGCTTTTTGTGACTTTTACAATGATCTTTTATATGTGTACTGGTATCTAGACAAACTTAGCTGTTCTCAAAAAGCTAAAGACAGTTGAATCTGATTATTATTTTGATGGAAAAATACCAGGAGTAGGCTAGTCTGGAGAAATAAAAGAGAACAAAGTCAACAATGGCAAACTATTTTCACACTAGTATTGCTTTAAAGAAAGACATATATGCATGGGCTGTGTCTATGAGGTCACTATGATTCAAGGTCCACTTAAAGGAAACTTTTCCTACATTTTAGTAAAAGGAGAAATATTAATGCATACATTCCGAAAGTAGAGTAACTATTTTAAATGTAGACTCTGAGCTCTCTGCTTGTTTTTAATCACTTGAGTACCTATAACATAAAGACACATGGTGTTCACTAGCATTGATATCTCTTTCTCCTGCATTAGTGCAAGGTCATGATTTCCATTGAGGTTTTGACACTCTTAATATGAGTCATTCAGATTCAACAAATGTAACAGATATTTTTCACTAACATTTTTCTCATGATATCAGACATCAGATTTTCAGCGTGTTCTGACTTTATATCAATAGACTCCAATTCTCCAGCTTTGGTATCTATCCCAAATATGCAACTATGACTAATTTTCCAATTTTGCATTTGTGGGCACCTTATTAAAACTATATTAGTGTGATTAATTAGTATTGTTTTCTGCAGGGTTGGACCTTTTATTTGGGATGTCTAGATCAGAGGTAAGCAGGTTTGGGCCTACAATCTCCATAATCTGTAGCCTATGTTACATAGCCAGGAACTATGACAGCTTTGGTTCAACACTTCTAGAAGGCTGCAAATTATTTGCTTGGAAGTTAAAACTCTTAGGGCACTGGTTGAAAATGTATTTGGTTTGCAGTAGAACTGTATGTAAACATGACTTATGTCAAGCACAAAAGGACAGGTCCATGTGAGAAGGTCCCATTAAACTGATTTATTGTTAAAAAAAACCTTATGCATAGGAACCTTTTCAAGTAACAGTTAGCACCTGCTTGGAGTTAAATAAGGGTCAACGGAATTCAAAGAGAGTTAGCTTATGGCTACATAGGGATTCTAGACTGATCCTTATTTTAACTCCATCCCTAGGTTCTGCACTCCTTCTTTTACAACTGAAATTAACACATAGGTTCAGTTTATTAAATATTTACTTTAAAGATTTATATGATGTCCTTCAAAACATCATTATCCAATACTTGTAAAATCTGTCTGAGTTTCTCTCAGGGATTGCTACCCATTAGCAATACCTGTTGAAATAGACAAATGGTCTAATTTAGCACTTTCCAATTATTTCCTTTATGCAGACCATTACATCTAAGTCAAAATTTGGAAGCTGGATTGATATTATGTGACTCATGGACAGTATAATTTATGTCCCCTCTTTCTAGAGAAAATCCATGGGACTTCCAAAAATAGCCTGTCCTGTCCAAAATCTTGGAGCAACTGTTTGTTTGTTTATTCGTTCATTTCATTTCGTGTATACATTGTGTGCTACTAGCTGCAATGCTGGCCTGCAGAATATTGTATTTTTTTAAAATGAGAATGCTAAAATCTGTTGCAATTTTATGGTTTTCTAAGATTTCACACCTATATTCATAGGTGTCATAGCAAGTGGCAGCACCTTTGGCAGATATTGAAAAAGTTAAGACAGATTGTTTCTGGTAAGTAAGTAGATAGGAGTCCTCTAGCAAATACTGTGATTGTAAGCTACATTACAGACAGATGACATGGGGCTTTTTTTTTAACATTTATGTATTTATTTTAGCACCCACATCAGAGGCCATCATCAGTATCCTCTCTGATAGTCCTTGGACCAGAAATTGGGAATCACTAGAGAAATTCAGTGTAAAGTATTTTCTTCATTTGGGTTTTTGAAAACAGATTCTAAGAGCATTTAGTGTTTTCTCCTGTATCTTCCATCGTAAAGAATTAATTTAACTGGCTTTTTAAAAAGTTCCTTTCTATTGCCTTCTCAACACCTGGCATTTAAGGTATGCACTGTAAATGGCAACGAGGAAAGAGTATACTTACAAGTTTCTCTGCCTCTACAAATTATTTATATGATTTGTTAAAGAAATGTGAAAATCTCTGAGCCATAAATGATCAGTAACACCTATTGGATTAGCACTGAACAAACACATCTGGCATCTCTGAGAAACACACAGTACATTATGTGTTTGCAAATGTAGTGATTGCACTATTGAGACAACATAGCCACGCAATCTTTCCTTTCCCCCTCCTTCTGTTTTGTGTTCATACCTTTTACCTGTGCTGAGCTAGTGTTACACCAGTTCAATTTTGCTGAATCAAGGCCAAACAAACTGCAGTGCCCTATTTAGCGCTCTTGGTATTATTAATGAATGTTGTTGGGATTGGATTTTCCAAACATTTGCTGGCTGACTGAATCAGTAAATTATGACTCCTTGGTGCTATATTTGAACATTATTCATGAAAATGGAGGTTGGCTTTTTAGAAGATTAACAGGAAATGTTTTCTTGCAAAAGTGCTTAAGTTTATAGAATGGATAGGTTGCTAATTTCTTCTTCTCTGCCAACTGATGGGAGAGGAAAAACTGAAAACTCTCAAATGCCTATGAGAGTTCATCTTAATCTATAGAAAAGAAAGTTCTTGTGTACCATGAGCTCTCAAAATGTGTTTCGGTATAGTTCATATATGAATGCCCTAAATAGAAATATCCAAACAATCTATCACAACCATCATCTCAAAAGAAGGGACATAATCTGCCACAATCTTTGCAGCTAAACTGGGCATGTACTTTATTTGCTAACATTCACCCCACAAAACATCTCATTTCAAAAACCTTCCACAAAAAGTATGCATTATGAATCTATGGGCAAGAAAATATGTGAATTAGGGAAAGCACTGTTCTCTCTCTCTCTCTCTCTCTCTCTCTCTCTCTCTCTCTCTCTCTCTCTCTCTCTCTCTCTCTCTCTCTCTGTGTGTGTGTGTGTGTGTGTGTGTGTGTGTGTGTGTGTGTATACTGTATATCTCAAACCTCTGTCCTTTGTCTAGTTTCAGTTCCCTATTTCTCACAGTTTCAACGTTCTAATTTGAAATATATCTCAAAACTACATACTTTGCAAAATCACATTTCACAGCAACAGCTCAGCAAAATTACAAATAGTTCTGATACACTTTGCAATCTTTCTGTCTAAGACTTTGATTCATGTAACTTTTAGGGCCTATTATCCTTCTGAGACCTATATAATCAAACCCCAGTTTTCCTTCCCTCACAACACACACTGTATATTCACATATTCCCTAATTGGTCTTTTCCTTGAATTAGAAGCGAAATATTTTCAAGGGGGAAAAACAAGAAAGTCCAGTTGCCTTTTGAAAAACCATGACCTGGATGACTGAAAATCTCCACAGACATATCAGCTTTATTATTTTTTATAGCTAACTCAAGGTAGCCAACATACCTAAATATCCCTTCATCCTCCTAAATTTTCCCCAAAACAAAAACTCTGTGAGGGCTGAGAGAATGACTGGCCCAAAGTCATCCAGCATAGGCTAGAGAAAAGGAGAGAGATTTTATATGGTATGATCAAGTTAATCACATAGTTTAGAAAAACAATTTAAACATACCATATTTTTCGGAGTATAAGAACCACCGAAGTATAAGACACACCTTAGTTTTGGGGGAGGAAAACAAGGAAAAAAGGCCTCTGCCTCCCAGCAATTTGCCAAACAGCAAACAGCACAGATGATATACACTGTTTGCTGTGTATTTCTGTGCATGTGTGCTTGACCCAAAGAAATAGCAAAGAATTGGAGAAATGTACATTATGGCAGTATATTAATCCCAGAAAGTTTTCTTAAATGTAATCACACTAACTCCTCCCAATTATTTAAATAGATCTACTCCAAACATGACTAAGTCAGGGTTTAATTCAGCTGCCTTATTTTAATACTAATACTTAATACTAAAACAGGACATTTCAGATTATACTTTTACAGATCTTCAAAATTGATGTGGCTTTCTGGAAGGCTTTCTGCTATTTAAAAGAAGATACAATAGCACTGGGCCTCTTCAGAGCAAGAATTTATTTTAAAAAGCTTCTTCATTTTGTTAAGTTGTCTAGAACAATAATAAAGCAGTCTTTAAAAAATAAGTCTTATAATTTGAACACTCTACAAAGATTTAACAAAACAATATATTAACAGCATCTGCCTCTACCTAGGATAGAACTCACAACCTCCTGACTGTGAGGCAAGAGCTCTATCTCTAGGCTACAGTAGCTGTAGCTTACTTTTTTTGCAATTTTAGCAGTTTAATATTGCCACCAGTTTATCTCCCAGCATTTTGTCTCATTACAGCCACCATAGTTAGTTTCATTTTACCACATGGCTTGCAAGCCTCTGTCAGCTGTAGATCGGGAGGCAAGTAATCTCTTAGTGTGCTAATAAGGCTTCTGTTTCTGTTCTGTTTGCTGCAAAGAGGTAAATTGTTGGCAGGCAGAGGCCAAAGGATGGGGGTGGCTGGGTGGGGCTAAATTTGGTGTATAAGATGCACCCAAATTTTCACCCTCTTTTTGAGGGTAAAAAAGTGCGTCTTATACTCAGAAAAATACGGTACCCATTTTTCTTGAAAATAAATAGTTTGCTGAACATGTAATGGAATAGGTGAATATTTAAATATTTGTTTGTTTGTTTATTTAAAACATGTCAAGGCCACCCAATTCCAATGAGTCTGAGTTTTTAACAGATAAAAACAGTAGATAATCAAAACTAAATCTTAAAATATGGCATCATCCAAGGGGGAATCACTGAAAACTCTCTCACAAAACCCTAGAAATAATTAAAAAAATAGGTAGAAGCACACAGATCTACATATAATTCCTGGGGAAAGGAGCATATTTTTAATGTTATTTCAAAAGCAGTAAAGTGAGGGCTGCATAAATCTCCAGAGAGAAATGCTATTCCAGAGGTCAGGCAATGCTATATAGAAGGCCTATCTCCTGGGTCCTGCTACATTTCATTATTTAACTGACACGATCAAGAGAAATTCAACTCTGCCTGATTTTACAGGACAGGAAGAAAACACCTCACCTTGACTTAAAATGGATTTAGGTTGATTCATGCATCAGTGGTCTAGGCTTCTTAATCCTGAAAAATAATCCGATTAGAGAACATATTCTTGGCTTCTTAATCCAATTCTCAGAGTTGTGAAAATGTGAGTGTACATGCCTCGTGTGTTTTTCAGCTGCCATCAAGCAGTTCCAAAAGAAGGCAATGATCAAATGATGAGGTACTTGTTGGATACGGCATTCAATTAATTTTAAAATAAAATGCTTTGATCAGATTCATATTCCTGTAGACAACAGATCTTCAAAATTCTGAAAGGTAAATGTTGAGATGGTAAATGAAAGAGGTAGAACTCAGTTCTCCCAAGTTCTTGGATGAGGTCAATCAGAAATTTGAATTATGAACACTTAGAATATTATGTATAGAGGGACAAAAATTGCATGCATTTAATATTCTTGCATATAAAAACTCAAAGAAATAGTGCAAGATTGGAAGATGTGGAGAGACCTGGCCCATAGAATCACCAAGAGTCAGACACAACTGAATGGATAACATCATCATCATCATCATCATCATCATCATCATCAATATTCTTGCTTTAATCTGTGCAATAGAAGCTGATCCTATGGAAGAAATTGGCTATGTTTTTGCTATGTGGAAGACACAACACATTTCAATTGTGCTATGGGCAAAATGTATATTTCTTGTTGGCTACTGGTTGGGAAAAAAAGATTCATTTATTGTGTATCAGAAGATTGATCATATCCCTAAGTATTCATTTCCTTGTTTATGAGTAAAGTGAGTTTGAAAAACATGTGATATATGAGCATGTTCCTGTTGCTTGGCAACCATGGGCAATATCTAAAAAATGAGCCAATCCACTTGTAAAGCATAATTATTTCTCTGATTGTAGTGTGTGTGTATCTGATATAAAAGTTGCAAGTTTTAACATTCCAGAATTTGTAATATAGTGCTTGAATCATTGTTAAAATGGGATGACTATTGTCTCTGAATATCTTTCAGTATTCATTTGCAGTTTGCACCATAATTCCCACTGTTTGTAATATCAAGCTGCCTAATTCATGCCATATCCATAATATATCATATAATGCACTATAGAGCAAGCGGTGATGGTTTTATCTTTGAAGAAAATGAGTTATTTCTTTCACAAATGGAAAATAACTTAGATTATTCTAAATCAATTTGTACTATTATGTAACATCGGAGCACACAAATCAGGATGGGATAGTAGAGGATTGAGTCAGATTTCTTAATAGCCAATATCAATCAGAATAGAACTGGAAGGGGGCTTGTGGGTCTTCTAGTCCAACCCCCTGCTCAAGCAGGAGATCCTACACCATTTCAGTAAGGTGCTATCCAGTCTCTTCTTAAACACCTCCAGTGATGAAGCACCAACAACTTTCAAAGTCAAGTTGTCCCATTGATTAATTGTTTGCACTGTTGGGAAGTATCTTCTTAATTCCAGGTTGGTTCTCTCCTTGGTCAGTTTCCATCCATTGTTTCTCATCTTACTTTCTGGTGCTTTGGACAAGAAATTGACCCCCTCTTCTTTGTGCCAGCCCCTCAAATACTGGAATACTGCTATCATGTCATCCCTAGTCCTTCTTTTCTCTAGATTGGCCAAACCCAATTCCCGCAACCTTTCTTCATATGTTTTAGTCTCCAGGCCCTTAATCATCTTAGTTGCTCTTCTTTATCTTGAGCTTCAGACACACAGTCATTAAAATACATTTGCTTAGCTGGTAGCTATTGTAACTATAACCACAAAAAAATATCAGGAACATAAAAAAGATGATGTTTTGCGGGGTCCTTGGTACTCTCTGGTCTGGTGATTTCTTGCAAAATTGTATTAGCAATAGCACTTAGACTTATACACTGCTTCACAGTGCTTTTACAGCCCTCACTAAGTGGTTTACAGAATCAGCATATTGCCCCCAACAATCTGGGTCCTCATCAAGCTAGGTAACATCGTTAAATATTCTCTTCTATTGAGATTCCCCCCACCCTCAAAATTCTAAAGTTTTTGGGGAGTTATAGCAAGAAATTAGTGCTTTTATTTCATTTTGTTTAGCGTCATTTCTGAACGTTTATTCATTTATTTACATATCAAATTTAGAGATTGCCCATCTCCCTTGCTGTCCTTTGGGCAGTGTACAGTTAAAAGATAAAGACATGAAAACCATATAAATATTATATTCCAGTAGGAGGCGGTTATAACAAGAATAGAATAATTAGGGTTACAAAGCTGGCGGGGGAGGGGAGGGAGCCTTCAAGGCACTAATCAACACCATGGTTGCATGCTTCTCTGTGAGACCCAAGCAAATTGTTTAGTGTTCTTTTAAACTGTTGTACGCCGCCCTGAGTCCTTAGGGAGTAGGGCGGCATAGAAGAACCTAATAATAATAAATAAATAAATAAATAAATTGGCAGAGCTAACACTTCTGAAAGGAGAGGAGAGTGGAAACTCACCTCACCTCTAGGGGGAGAGTATTCCAAAGAGCAAGAATGGTGGCAGAGAAGGCTCTCTTCTTGGGCCTTGCCATTTGAAATTTTTTAACTGAACAGAGTCTATAGCATGGTGTCCCAGCCTGACTGGGTGGGAGTGGCAGTAGCGAGAAAGCAAAATAAGGATTCGGGTTAGGGCCAGTCTAGAGAAAAGAAGGATTGGGGGACATGATAGCAGTATTTCAGTATTTGAGAGGCTGCCACAAAGAAGAGGGGGGTCAATTTATATTCCAAAGCACCTGAAGGCAGGATAAGAAGCAATGGATGGAAACTAATCAAGGAGAGAAGCAACCTAGAACTAAGGAGAAATTTCCTAACAGTGAGGACAATTAACCAGTGGAACGGCTTGCCTATAGAAGCTGTGGGTGCTCCATCACTGGTGGCTTTAAAGAAGAGATTGGACAACCATTTATCAGAAATAGTATAGGTCTCCTGTGAGAGCAGTGGGTGGGACTGTTCTTCTGCAATTCTGGATGGGCCAATGTAATGGTTTTAACGTAACACAAATGGAGTTCCTGTCACAAGAAAGTCCCAAAATAGCATCCTTCACTTGCAGCAGGAGTAAATAGCCTTTTTCGCAACTGGGAGCTGCTTTTTGGAGTGACTGTAAGGGTTTTGCAAGGTGGGCTCCACAATGGTGGTGCCAAAATATCTGAACTTCGTTGCAACTTTTGTGGATATGGAGAAATTGAAGAGGTCAAATGGCAACTTATCTTACTTTGCCCGGAATATTCACAAACAGTTAATTGGACACTCTAAAATGGACCAAACATTTTGCCCTTGCTTTCTTGAGCATGGAAAACGAAAGGCTGTATTTCTTGTTTGTATTGATTTTGGTCTCCAGACAAAACATTTCTTCTTTATATTGACTATTGCTTTCAAATTCATTTATTTTTAAAGCATGAACACAAGTTAATTGAATACTTCATGATTTTCAAAAAGAAAAATATGCATGCAAAATAGTGGGGATATCCCATCTTTTCCATAAAGTATTTATCTGCAGTTTTAAAGATTTTTCTTCTAAATATGTCAAACATGTCAATATGATTGATTCTCAGTAATCAATATGTGTAGCTAACATTAAGAATAGTATATAGACATGGTTTTGCAATAGCTCTCTTTGTGTTGAAGGTGTAGGTCAGTTCCAAGAACTTCACAGTGATTAAAACTATTCTTTGATCACTTAAATTACCTGGGGTTTCCATCAAAGCCAAACATGCTTCATGACAGCCTTCTTAGTATTTCAGTAGGTCTGAGAAAGATTAAGCCTGTGATAAGTTAATCACACCATGACTTAGTTGTCTGAACCCATCCTTTTTCAGAAAAACAAATGAGCTTTCTGCCTTCTTCTTGTTTATGGCTGCAATATATTTGTAAACATTTTCCTTAAGTTGGTTGAAAGCATGTTTGTTCTGCCTCATTTATTCGCAGATAACTGGCTGCGTCTTGAATCTTTAGCTTTTTTTGTTTCTAATGATTCTTTTGAAATATTATTTTAATGAAACTATGAAACACATCATTGTATTCTTTATTTTGTGGCTGGACTGTTAATGATAGTCATCCATTAACTAAATGGTTTTGTAAGCAACACAAACGTAATAAATAAAGTTAGTCAGTTCGTTTATACTACTTTTCTGCTGATGGGCATACCACATGCTGGGGAGGTAATGTTTCATGACCAAAATCGCTCACTTTGTAGGCCAACTGGTAATCTTTGTATTTAGGCCTGTCAGAGAACTCCAGAGAGCAAAGCATATTATTATTTGTGTGTACTTAAAAAACCCTTTAATCTTACTATACTAAATTTAATAATATAACTGACCTTATCTTCTATCGACAGAAGATAATACAGTATTTTAGCTCAGGGTTGAACTGTGGACTCCTTGGTGTTCTCTGAGCTTGGTTGTTTTCTTGCAGACATTTCATTACCAAGCTAAGTAACATAATCGATGTTAGACTAGGAAGACCACACAGCTATCTCCCGTAATTGATGTTGATGTTGGCTGTACTAGCATTTGGCTATAAATGCCATGTAAGAAGCCAGAATATGAAGATCCTGGATATCACCTCTTTCTGATGGAATTGGGTTCCACCATGTTTTCAGCTAGAGATGTGTTTCATTTTTCCAAAAAGTTTATAATAGCCAGAATTCTCTAGTAGAGTGCCTTCTAACTAATTAAATAATAGTGTCACAGGACTGGAAGGAGATTGCTGGACCATCTTGCAAATGTTTCTTCTTAATGAAATCAGTTCAGAACTGGTGTCCAGAAGAAAAACTTAGCCTCTCCCTATTTCTCTTATTATTCTCATGCCTTTTCTCTTACGGAAAATTATCTCCAGCCTTTATATTTAGCTGAACAAAACTTTTTTTTAAATACTTAAAATCTTAGACATATTGTCAGGGTTCCGACAGATGCCCTAATTAAATCATGAGCCTCGAGCCAAGCTTCAAAAGAAATCCAATTATTTATTAGGAGCTTCATGTCCGCACTTTCCCAAGTGAAGCCCGCTCTGACCCTATGTAATTTATACCCCAATTATGACCCTGTTTCCCCCCTCCCCCTAAGGTGTGTCATCAATCACATTCACCAATGGAGCAACTTCATGTGTTGTAGAGGTCACTCCCCTCCAGCTGCTGTGGGTAACCCTTGAATACAGCCTTGAGAGAGATAAGCATGGAATTTGTTTATTTATTTTATTTATTTAAATAGATTTGTATGCCGCCCAACTCCCAGGGGACTCTGGGCGGCTAACAACATGTCAAATCCATTATTGAAATATAAAATCACATAGCAGTTAAAAATTATAAAAGTTAAAAAAACAACCAACATTCATGACCATTCATTCATGAATGTGCCTCTGTCTTTGGCTGCCATGCCATTTCACCAGTTTCCCATCCCCCCTGACCTATGGCAACTCGAGAGCAGACCAGGGATGCTTTGTGAGTTGACACATATATTTTGGTACATATTAAAGGTATTTTATTTTTATTTTGATCTTAAATCCGTAAAACGTCTGAAAAGGAAAAAGCAAGAATAACAGAATGGAATGAAACTAATGTTATCGATACCTATATATCTTCAGATATTTTTGGTATATAAATAAAAGATGTTACAAAGTTAATAATATATTGACTATATTATTGTGGGACTATATATAAACATACCAAATATTAGGATTAAGAACAGGGAAAGAAAACAAATAATAAAGAACTGAAAAATTGGACAAAAATTTGAGTCACACTTTCAGAAAGTTTATTCACTGCATAATCCTGATTAGAACAGAACATAAGAGTGGTTGTTAAAAGCCAATTTTTAATTCTCTTCCCCATTGGGAACAGCTCAACAAACCTATTAGTGAGGAAAATATGAAGAGATAATAAAGCAATTGAGTCATAATAAATCTCCAGGAAACGATGCTAATATTTTTATAACATTTTAATAGAAATTAATTATTGAAAATAGTCTAGAATGGTTCTCCTTTTAAAAGGAGAATGTTGATCTGCTAACCGTTGTAGGCTCAGTCCACAACAAGATCAGGATCCTAAAACCTAAACGAGCAATTCACTATCAAGGAGAATTGGAAATATAATCCCATATTACATACTCCTAGACCCATGATGGCGAACCTATGGCACGCATGCCACAGGTGGCACGCGGAGCCATACCAGCCAGCACTCGAGCTGTTGCCCTAGCTCAGCTCCAGCACGCATGTGTGCACCGGTCAGCTGATTTTTGGCTCGCGCGGAGACTCTGGGAGGGCATTTTCGGAGGGCCGTGGGGGAAATGGGGGAGGGCGTTTTCACCCTCCCCAGGCTCTAAGAAAGCCTCTGGAGCCTGGGGAGGGTGAAAACTGGGCATACTGGGCCCACTGGAAGTCAGGAAATAGGTTTTTTTCAGCCTCTGGAGGGCCTCCGGGGGGTGAGGGAGGCCGTTTTCGCCCTCCCCAAGCTCTAGGAAAGCCTCTGGAGCCTGGGGAGGGCGAAAAATGGGCCTACCGGAAGTCGCGAAACACATGTGTGGGGAGCGGGGGGGTCGTGCGCACATATGCAGGGGGGCAGGGCACGGAGGCATTGAATTATGGGTGTGGGCACGCGCATGGGCGCGATAGCGCGTGCGTTTGCACTTTCAGCACCCAAGGAAAAAAGGTTCGCCATCACTGTCCTAGACCATACAGAATTTATAAAATCTTGGCAGATAGCAGATCCTATCAAGGAGGCATTCAGTTACATATGTTTGTTTGTTTGTTTGCTTGTTTGTTTGTTTATTTACTCTTATGCATTAAATTTATATGCCAACCATCCACTACCCAAAGCAACTGACGTGATAAAAAAGATAAATATAAAAACATTAAAAATTAATAAAACGTATTGATATAGTTATTAAGGTTGTATACATTTAATACAGTTAATATAAATTTGTTATTGTCATAAACACATATAACATATAAATTTATACTCTATCCATATATTGCACTGTCAAAATTCTAACATCTTCATTGCTTTATATTACTCAATGCCTACTGAAGATTTGACCATTTGGCATGGGGACACGTGAAAGAAACAGCTGCAATTTAATATATAGGAAATAAATTTACCTGTGTATTATGACCAGAATTATGTGAAGATGAAAGTTTATGACTAGGTAACAAGGCTTTTGACTGTAACTCAGGGCACCAGATCTAGTTGCCAAATCTCATCTTTAATATCCATGTTTGCAAAATGTGATTGAATTCTAATAGTCAGGGAATTACACCTGAAATCAGGCAGTATAAATTTGACTTATTTGCTAACACTGCAGTTCTCTGTTCCGTAAAGGTACTGTAAATAGAAATGAGGAGGAGGAGGAGAAGAAGTTGGGGAGGATAACTGCAATTGAAATGAACACTCTAAACAGATATATGTACTTCATGTATTGTAGAAACTATCTGAAGAAATGGACAAACTAGAAAAATTACTTTATACCCTGGGCAAAAAAAAAAAAAAAAAAAACAGCTCAAGAAATGAAATGAAATGAAATACTATTTATTCTGTCAATGACCAGCAAAATTTGAAAAAAAAACAAGAACACAACACACAGCTCAAAAAGAATGATCATTGGTCAATAAGGGTGCTTGGTGGTGCCCAATTTAAGATTAATTCCACTGTTCTGCTAAAAAAAATAGTGTTCAAACACAAGATGAATATTGTGGAAAAGAGCAATTATCTGAGGTTCATTTGTTTTTATTAGGTCATTTAGCAAATACCATAATGTTAATTAATATTAATATAATTAGTTATAAAAAATTAAGAAATTTGGGTTTAGAATCCGCCACCTTTTTCTGTAATCTGTGCAATCTTAGTTTAATAACATATCATTAGTTTATTAAACAATGGAGATCCTAAATTAAGTAATTTCATAAAGAGGAAATAATTAATTAAGGTACTAATATAGAAAATGAGTCCGGAAATACCAGGGAAAAGTTATATTTTAACAATCACAGTGTCCCCCAGGGTACCTAAATGGATCAGTTCCTTATCAATATTTTCCCCAAGCATTATTCCATAGTTCATAATTATCTATCAAGTCAGAATAGATGAAATATTAAGAAAGACAGCAGATATAAATTTATTGCTACTGCATGTAAGTATGGATTAGTGTTTTAGTCGATGTTGCAAATAATTATTGATCCTACCAAATAAAGGTTGTTCAGAATGATCTGGTTAGCCTTCGTTTGTGTCCAATGACTTTTCCAACAGAAATCTGAAATAAAACTGCATGCTGATGTATAATAAAAGGTTAAATCAAGAGACATCATGGGAGGGTAAATGAACTCCATGTCATTCAGTGGTGGGTTGCTGCCGGTTTGGACCGGTTCTTTAGAACTGGTAGCGGAAATTTACCACCGCTCGCAGAACTGGCAGTAATGACCGGCAGTCCACGCTCCTGAACCGGTCCTCCGGTCGCCACGGCTTGCAAAAAAAAACCCTCTGCACATGTACAAAGGTTTCTGCGCATGCGCAGAGGGTCATTTCTGGGTGTTTTGCGCGACGTGACGGGGGCACTTCCATCGCAATGTGAACCGGTAGGGAAGGTAAATGGAATCCACCCCTGATGCCATTCCTTAAATAGTGGGCCATAATATATTGGTTTGCAAGGTGGTTTCTATTTTAGAGATTGTGGCTTGCAAAGAATACCATAAACATACTTGTGATAAAACTGGGTTTTGGTTACATTTGTAGCATATAGCCAAAATGTTTCAAAACTCAACTGTTAATGTGAGTATATGACTAGGGAATTGTAGGAAGTTGGCACCCACCCCTCTCCTAGAAAAAAATGAAATATCCTAGGAAATATTAAAAAGGCAGATATTATACAGAATATCCATAGCGAAATTGAGAAACATGCTGTTAGAAAGGAAACAGACTCACTCTTAGTAGCCCCCACCTTTGTCAATGTGCCCGCAAGGAATAGCCCAGCTCACTCATCCCCCCTTTGTTAATAGCCTGGAGCAGTCTTCTACATAACAAAGATTTATCTCCTTCAGACAGAGCCATATTAGGAATTGCCCAAAGCCCTTTCATTACAGCCAAGCCTGAGACAGACAAAAGCCTATAGAGTTGCCACTGCATGGCCCCCTGGGAGCCTGACCACCAATCAGAGTGCATTGCATACACAGGAACAGGAAACTAGGAGGTGGGGCCCAACAGTCATAAAACCAGGAGACTCAGCATCTTTTCATTCATTTTCTCTTCACCCACATCTGGAAGCATGTGATCCACCTTTTCTGTTCAGGAGCTCATGCCATGTGCTCCTGCCCACCATTAAAACCTTCTTTCCAAGCAACTTCCATGAATCCAGTGTCTTTTTCCCCACTTGGAACTGAACCCAGAAGGATATTCCTTACAACAGAATTCTGCGAGCTGAAGTCCACAAATCATAAAGTTACCACTGTTGATCTAAGCCATTGCTTCCCAAACCTGGGTAAATTACCTCTAATTGGATGAAAGTGGTTTTTCTCATGAACCCATTGCTCACCACAACAGAGACATTTAAATAAGAACTTTCGGAGAAACGGTTTTGGGGTTTTGGAAAAGGTTTGGGAAAGCCCGCTATATCATTTTATTTATTATTTTATAAGACTTTGATTGGACTGCGTTTGTAGGACATTATGTTCACACAGTATCTTCATATACGGCATAGTTGCAAAGCACCTTTCGATTCCAGTAGATCCAGTGATGATCATCAGCTTAGATGGCTTTTAAAGAGGCTTAGCATATGAATTTAATAACTAATTTAAGTATAATTAATAATCTTCTGGAATCCAGTGATACTTTGCAACTATGTCAATGTTTAATTCTTGCTAAGAAAATAAAGAAATAAAAGGGGAGGGGAGGGGAGAGGAGGGGAGGGGAGAGAGAGGAGGGGAGGGGAAGGGAAGGGAGGTGGCGGGAGGGGAGGAGAGGAGAGGAAGAATTTGTCAGCCAGCAGTTTCCAAACCTTCCTCATACCTAGGCACTCAGCCTGTCTGACTGCAACATTTGTCTGCCCAGCAGCATCAGACCACATCTTCCCAGTACAGTGAAGCCTCCATGCGTATGCATCTTTATTCACTTCTGTTCACCCCCCAACTGAGCTCTGGCTATTTCCATTTTATTTCATCTTGTAAAGTGTGTTTTGTCATCTTAAACAATGTTCTTTGCTTCTGCCTCAGGATTGCAGGAGAATTTCTCACCTAGTTCGAGCATATTCACACTTTACCATGGTGAGAAACCGCACTGCTTTCCCTTTTCCCCCATTTAAATTTTATTTACCATGTATGTAAGCAATCTTTTAGGATAAATTTCAGCTTCTGCATTTTCAGTGTCCAGTAACCTAAATATAAAGTAAAGAAGAGTCATGGAAGTAGTAGGAAATCAGTAAAACACATAGAATACAATTATTGCAAACAAATCAGATATAAATACTAGTCTTCAACTTATGACCACAATTGAGCCCCAAATTTCTCTTGCTAAGTGAGACAGTTGTTAAGTGAGTTTTGGCTCATTTTAAAACCTTTCTTGCCACAATTGTTAATAACAGGGTTATTAAGTGAATCTGGCTTCCCCGTTTACTTTGCTTATCAGAAGTTTGCAAAAGGTGGATCACATGACCCCAGAACAGTGCAACCGTCATAAATACATGCCAGTCGGGCGGGTTTCTCACTTACCTTGCTACCGCTGCGCTGCGTGCGCATCACCACATTTTGTGTGCGCATGCACACGCTACGTGCATGGGGGCCCTCACACAATTTTGCTTCCACGCATGTGCGGAAGCAAAATCGTGCTGAAATCTTGCGAGGGGATGTGCGCGTGCGATTTTGGCAATTTTTTGCTTCTGCGCATGCACGGAAGAAAAATCTCGCTGAAATCTCGTGTGCGCACGCTTCCCCTCACGAGATTCCAGCGGAATTTTGCTTCCGCGTATGCGCAGAAGCAAAAAATCGCCAAAAAATTCGCAAAAAAAGATGGTTGCTCCTCGGCACCGGCAACCGACCACACCAGGTCGGTAGCCTCTTGATGACTTTACCAGCCTGCCGCTACCAGTACGATAGAGTGGACCGCACCGGTAGGACCCCCCCCCCACTGATGCCAGTTCTGAAGCGTCCAAATTTTGATCATGTGATCACAGGGATGCTGCAAAGGTCATAAATATGAAAATAGTCATAAGTCACTTTTTCAGTGCCGTTGCAACTGTGAATGGTCACTAAATGAAAAGTTGTAAGGTGAGGAGTACTTGTACTTCCTGGTGTGCTTGTTGTCTCCAGATCCAAAATAAATAAAAATTAAAAAAAACAGAGCCAATTGCTTAGCTAACCCTACCCTGGCACTGTGCCAAACACTATTTCCACAAATTCATGTGAATAAGCCTTGAGAGACGCTGCCCTAAGAAGGCAGGCAGGCTGATAATCCAGTCCTATTAATGAGTAGGTCCTTAATATAAACGATGAGCCAAGTTGCCTTGTGGTTGATGTGCTTTATACAACAGCATCCCATCTTCTCCCTTCTTATAAATTAAATTGGATACAGTTTTTCAAAGCTTCAGTAACTTTCAAATGTAAGGATAATTGGAGACGAAGAGGAGGAGGAACTTAAGTGATGAGAAAGCTTTTATTTACACAGTGCCCTTCCTTGTATGGGCACATTAGAAAGGGGGGAGAATTTGATGTGATTCATTAAATGGCTTTTCTGCAAATCTGCAAAAATAAATATCTGACGACATGCTTGCTAATGAGGCGCATCCTCCAACAATTTAGAGCTGAATGACCTTCTCTACATATCCTTTATTGGGTAATATTTTCTACATATACAGTACACTGTATCTTGATTGAAAGGTCAGGCATATTATAATATTTGTGCCAAAATGCAGTTATAATGGGACATCCATACTTGATTACTTATTGCAGGTCCCCTGCCTCACATGAAATTGAGTTCAAATTCCCAAATTTTGCTTATTGTCACATCTGCCTTTCAAATCAGAAATCTGCCAAACCCTTTCCCAGACACACTTAATAAATTGAATCTCTTGTAGGTGCTTTCTCTTTGTATAAGAGAACAAGAGCAGCATTTTTCCAGTTATTAAGCAGAGATGAAATCTTGTCAGACATGTGAAACACGTCACGCAGCCCCTCTCTAAACAAATCTCTTTCATATTTTATCATTTTCCCAGTTATACAGCCTTAAGCTGCAGCCTTACAAGTTTTCAACGTTGTCCCAAAATTCTTTTTTACTTGGACACTAATATTATAGCATTTTTTAAAAAATGCCCAATGTATCAGTTCTGTTTTCTAAAAGGGATGCTCATAAACAAATAAGATTTTTTGGGGTGGTGGTGGTATTAATTTCCATTATGGAAATGCCTGTCTTGAAACCGCCTGCTTGGAAGTTTGAAGTATTGGTTGGTGAGCAACCATTTTCCCTCTGAAGAGTTTCTGTCTAGGCAGAGGCATTTATAGTGACAATCACTGGCTTCAAAATAATGGTATGACCTAATGATCAATGATCAATATGATTTGATTGCTTAGTTGTATCCTATGACAGTGGTGGGTTCCTACCGGTGCAGTCCACTCTACCGCATCGGCAGCTGTGGGCTGGTGACGTCCTCAAGAGGCTACCGACTCGGTGCAGTCGGTTGCCAGTGCCTAGGAGCCGCCATCATTTTTTGTGAATTTTTTGGCGATTTTTTGCTTCTGTGCATACGCGGAAGCAAAATTGCGCCAAAATCTCACAAGGGGACGTGCGGGCGCATGAGATTTTAGCAAGATTTCACTTCCGCGCATGTACAGAAGCAAAAAATTGCCGAAATCGCGCGCGCATCTCCTCACAGGATTTCGGTGCTATTTTGCTTCTGCGCATGCGGGAAGCAAAATTGCACGAGGGGGCACGTGTGCGCAGTGCGCATATATGCACAAAATGCACATTCACATGCACGAAACATAGTGATGTGCGCGCAGCGCACCGGTAGCAAGGTAAGTGAACAGCCCGCCCCTGCCCTATGACTATCATTAAGTGTTGTACCTTATGATTCTTGATGAACGTATCTTTTCTTTTATGTACACTGAGAGCATATGCACCAAGACAAATTCCTTGTGTGTCCAATCACACTTGGCCAATAAAACTCTATTCTATTCTATTCTATTCTATTCTATTCTATTCTATTCTATTCTATTCTATTCTATTCTATTCTATTCTATCAAAGTTGAACCCCTTTTAAATAACTGCAATAATCCAGGTGGGAAGTGTAATTAAATGTGTGAGTGACCTTGGGAGACAAAGTAAAAAGATGCTGCCTAGGTAACAATCAGACAAGAGAGGGGGGAGCCCACAGTCACTTAATGGTCAGAGAAAGAAATGTAGGAAGGTCCCACCCTAATTGATCAGAGGGTTAAAAGTTGTTAAGTTCTGGTACTGAAGAGGCTGGAGACAGTATTGTGACTAACAGTTCTTTATTGAAGGTAGTAGAATCCAGCAAAGAAATAGGCCGGCAAGGCTCTCCTTAAATAGAGCTACTACTCTACTACTACTACTACTACTACTACTACTACTACTACTACTACTACTACTACTATACTACTCTATACTTTTTAACAAATAAAAAACAATAAACTGGTAAAATAGAATAACAGAGTTGGAAGGGACCTTGGAGGTCTTCTAGTCCAACCCCCTGCTTAGGCAGGAAACCCTATACCACTTCAGACAAATGGTTATCCAATCTCTTCTTAAAAACTTCCAGTGTTGGAGAATTCACAACCTCTAGAGGCAAGTTGTTCCACTGATTAATTGTTCTAACTGTCAGGAAATTTCTCCTAAGTTCTAAATTGCTTCTCTCCTTGATTAATTTCCACCCATTGCTTCTTGTTCTACCCTCAGGTGCTTTGGAGAATAGTTTGACTCCCTCTTCTTTGTGGCAGCCCCTGAGATATTGGAACACTGCTATTATGTCACCCCTAGTCCTTCTTTTCATTAAACTAGACATACCCAGTTCCTGCAACCGTTCTTTACTGTTGGTGTTTTCTTTGCTGGTGCTGTTTTCTATTTTTGCATAATATCTGGCAAATAATTTTGATTTTGCTAACCTTTGAGAGGTTCCTAGGGGATCCCCGGGGATCCTCAGACCATACTTTGAGAAACACTGGACTAGACTATAGATGATAAACCTTTCTGGCAGGTTAATTTATGTGGGATTTTAAAAGTGTGTGAACAATGTTGCATATAAATGGCTGCCATCATAGCAAATACTTTCACTCATGAAACACTGAATCTGTTATTAATGGTCATCTCTTCTTTTGCTTCTGTTCTAGGAATACAGGCATACTTCTAAAACAATAATATAAAATAGAATGAACAAACAAGCTAAACATTGAACTGTAGACATCTCCCCTTAATAATTTTCTGATAATATTTATGGATTCTCTGTGGGACCCAGGGATTTTCTTCTACTTTACGTTAATTCCTAGAGAATGAAACTTTGCTTTGCAGAATGCCAAGTCCTACCTTATTATTTATTTTAATTAAAAGAATCTTTTAAGGAATAGAAGTCAGACAAGCAGCAAAAAAAGTGCCTCTGGGCATGTTAGTCCTCGTGGGCCTTGTTTTATTTCTCCTGGATTCTGAGAAGATAAAATGCAGTGGCGGATACGAACATAATTCTTTATTATTTCATTTCTTTATTCTTTATTGTGTACTTAAATTCTTTATTGTGTACTTTAAGATTCACAAAAGTTGTCTCATTTTCCGAGTGCCTTGCCATTATGTTATAACCTTTCCGATTGAATTGCTTTGTGCCTGTGTGTGCCTGTGTGTGAATGTGTTTTTAAAAAAGTTGTTCATTTTGTGTTTGCTTTACTTTTATAGTACTTACTTTTAGTGTCACTCTGACTTAGCAGGGAAAACCTGAATAGGCTGCTGTCGGTAGGGAGCGACGCTTCAACTCTATCATAAAGAATTCATGATGTCTTAGAAATATCAATTAGTTGTACCTGGCTATTTTTTGTAACTCTGGGTGAAGTGCTTTCCGTTGACTCACACCATTAAGGGCTTTTAGATGAAATCTAAAATGCCGGCTTTTGCCTCTTTCAAAATGTGTCCTGCAAATCGGAGAAGTGGCTAATTTGTAGCAAGGCCATCACAATCTCTTTTGTTTTCGAAGTGCATTTTGGAAACCCTCCTTTCTATTACTGTTGAAAGATACCAAGTCTATGACGGAAGGTAATGAAGAGATATAATGTTCAAATTAGGAAAAGAAATTGGAATAATATAAATTATCTGATAGCATTTGGAAAACTCAGTTGAAGGAAAGTAAATTAAGGACAAGGATACTTTGATTTACTTGATTATTTGGATGGATCAGTCAGGGAAGTTTTGGGGAAAATATGCAGCTGAACTTGAAAAGGACAGAATCAACTTCCTTCCTTCCTTCCTTCCTTCCTTCCTTCCTTCCTTCCTTCCTTCCTTCCTTCCTTCCTTCCTTCCTCATTTGTATTATGCAATACATACTTCTTCTGACAGGATTATTGATCTATAAAGAGTTCCTGAATAGGGCAGGAGTTCAGACTAGATGATCTCCAAAGTCCTTTCTAATTCTCAAATTTTTAATTATGGTCTCTACACCATACTTGCAGGGCCAGCGCAACGTGCAACATGTTTATACTGGTGTAATATGTTATATACATATATGTATATGGGAATGTGTGCTAGTTATTACTTATTTGGGTTTAGGGATTTCTTTTTCTTTTATTTATTGAGTTACTGAGAGGTATTCTGTGTTTGGGGGGGGGGGGGGCTGCACCAAGGGAGGCTCATTCAATTTCATTGTACACATGTTGTGCATTGACAATAAAGGTTTGATTTGATTGGATACTTAGTGGTAGTCCTTTATCCTGCATTGCTCAGAATCCATCTTGAGTTCTGGGCACTATACCTAGAAAGCATTCAGTGCAGGGGCGGGTTGCTCACTTATCTTGCTACTGGTGTGCTGCATGCACATCTCCACATTTCGTGAGTGCATGCGCTTGCTATGTGCACGCGCCTTCTCATGCGATTTTGCTTCCATGCATGCGCAGAAGCAAAATTGCACCGAAATCTCGTGAGGGGACATGCACACATGATTTTGGCGATTTCTTGCTTCTGCGCATGCGTGGAAGCGAAATCTTGCTGAAATCTCACACACACACGCGTCCCCTCATGAGATTTCAGCATGATTTTGCTTCCGCACGTGCGCAGAAGCAAAAAATTGCCAAACAAATTGCAAAAACAGATGACGGCTCCTAGGCACCGGCAATTGACTGCACTGGGTCGGTAGCCTCTTGATGACATCACCAGCCCACCGTTACCGGTGCGATAAAGTGGACCGCACCGGTAGGAACCCACCACTGATTCAGTGTAATAGGAACATATTCAAAAAGATGTTCAAGATGATTAGAGAACTTATAACTAAGTCATGTGTAGAAAAGATTGAAATAAGTGGGAATATTTAAGTTGACAAGACTTTTCAGGTATTGGATAGAATGTCACACATGAGAACATCAAGATCTATTCTCCATTCCTTCACATTATAGAACCCAAAATAATGGCTTTAAGTCACAGGAATGTAATAATAGTTGTTTCTTATCATTCAGAAACTGTCATTATTATTTGGGGACAACACATGTTTCGCTATGTCCTTTAATCTGCTTTTTTGTCAGCCTAGGTACTTATTAAATGGGTGGACTTCAGCTCCCACAATTCCCTACTTATTACAGAGAAATTTGGGAATTGAATTGGACACATCTGGAGGAAAACCAGGTTGGGGAAAACTCCGTTTAGATATATCAGAATATCAAATTATCTGAAATGATATTGTTTTGAATTTTGTTGAATCTGTATTTGGTGATATTTATATATTACAACACAAAATTACAAAGTGTGCCCTAAACTATGTTTCTGAATCTGAAATACTACTATTTTACAAGAATTATGCCAAGCAGAATTAGAGCAAAGCCGAAGTGTTGGTGGTTCATTAAAACCTGCTAAGCATAAATAAAAGAGAATAAATACTCTTCACTGAAGACCTTCTCTAAATGATGATTAATTACTCTTTTAAAGGATTATTCTAGAGATATGCTAAATTACTCAACAGCAATTTAAAGTTGGCAGACAGCAGACATTTTTCCGTCTGTTGTGTTCCTGACGGCCAGCTTTTCTTGGCCTCATTTTTAGTCATCCTGTTTGAAAATGGAATTGGGATTGTTGTCCTCTAAATTTCAGCTGTCACGTCAAATTATGTCACACTTTTATGCTGGGCCGTAATATGGAGTGATCCAGTATGTCATAAAAAAATGACTTGTTAACAGCATGCATGTCATACTTCCAATTATCCTACAATATTATAAAATAGGAAAGTGTTTGTTGGTATTCCCTACTCCACTGCATGACTTCAAAATAATATTTGCTTGGCCTGGCTTCATTTGCAATTGCAGAACTGTTAAAGAACAGAAATTGCTATCCCCTTCAGTGTCACAAATCATATATACCGTATTTTTCGGAGTATAAGAAGCACCTTTTTCCTCCCTAAAAGTGGCTGAAAATTTGGGTGCGTCTTATACTTCGAATGTAGCTTTTTTTTTCCAGCCCTAACTAGGTGCTAACAGATCTTCCCAGCTCTTATCATGCAGGCTTTTTCATTGTTACTCTCTCCAAAGAATGTTTATCCAGCCCTAAGTTTTTGCAGAATTTTTTTTCATTGCTCTACTTGCTCGGAATAAGTTTTTTTCTAGCCCTAACCAGGTGCTAACTATCTCCCAGCTCTTACTGGCTTGCAGGCTCTTTCATTGTTATTCTCTCAGAAGAAGGTTTTTTAAGTCCTAACCAGGGGATAAAATAATGTGCTGAAGCTGACCAGACTAAGGATGCTAGCCAGATGAATACCTGGTAGGCAGATTGTTTTCCCCTATTTTCCTCCCCAAAAACTAAAGTGCGTCTTATACTCCGAAAGATACGGTACTTTTTTCCCCCATGAAGGTGAAGAGTTGAATATTACCAATTTGGCCCTGCTGGCATTAACTTTTGCAGGAAAGGTTTTGCATGGACTACTGCAATGGTGTTGCTTGTATATGTGTTTGGCGGTGGGGAGGAGAGGAGAATATGGGCTGGAGTGGAAAACCTGAAATATATTTCATAAATGTATCTTAGGTCCTGCCCTTGTGTTGAAGTCTGTGTAGCATAAATATTCCTGAGGACAGGATTTATGGAGCAAAAGGTGGCAGTGAGTCAGCCCAGTAAAATATGATTTATTGCATTTGCAATCAGTTAGGGCTGCAGCCAAGGTACACACCATGTTGGTGTTTGATTCCATCAAAGCCTTATGACAAGGCATTTCACAAAAGACAGCTGCACAAAAGTAGCAAAGACTTTTGGTGGTTGTTTTTTGCATCATGGCTATTGTTTAGAAGGGGATTTTTTTTTTGGAGCTACTTGGATACAGGCACCAAATGGGGAAGAATAACTAAGATGCATTTTTTTTTTAAAAAAAACCTTTATCCTTCCCAATCTGTCTTGAAGGAGAAATCTGTAAAGTTTGCCACACCAGAAACAGAGCATAAGGTACCTTTCCTGACTTGAATGTATGCATTTTGCCTGGGTTGCATCCCAGGTAAAATGCACCCATTTTACCTGGGATGTACCTTTGCGTAGAAATGGGTATCGAAGGCAGAAAAATTCATATTGTCCATTGAAAAACAGAACAGAACAGCCGTACCGTAAAGTAATGGCTGACAGCATTGATAACCCAATATATAGCAGAAAGGAGAAGCCTGGGGCCTTCTCGATAAAGGATGTATGATGTTTGAGGACTGCATTTGGCCTTTAGAATTGGTTTCCAATAAACAGAGTGAGAGAGGGAGATCTTAAGATAGAAGTATGCCTTTACTTTTTTCAGTATGCCGTTACTTAATATTAAATGGGTAAAATAGGGCTGATATGGGGGTGCAATGGCTCAGTGGTTAAAGACGCTGAGCTTGGATGGGTTCAAGACCCAAGCACTGCATGATGGGGTGACCTCCTGTTATTTGCGCCAGCTCCTGCCCATCTAGCAGTTCGAAAGCAGGCAAATGCAAGTAGATAACAGAATAACAGAATTAGGAGGAACCTTGGAGGACTTCTAATTCAACCCCCTGTGCAGGCAGGAAACCCTATACCCGTGATGGCGAACCTATGGCACGCGTGCCACAGGTGGCACGCGGAGCCATATCTGCCGGCACGCGAGCCGTTGCCCTAGCTCAGCTACAGTGCGCATGTGTGCGCCAGCCTGCTGATTTTTTGCTCACACAGACGCTCTGGGAGGGCATTTCCGGCCTCTGGAGGGCCTTGGGGGGGGGGCAAGGGAGGTCATTTTTGCCCTCCCCAGGCTCCAGGGAAGCCTCTGGAGCCTGGAGAGGGTGAAAAATGGGCCTACCTGGCCCACCGGAAGCTGGAAAATGGGGGAGCGGGAGGGTTGTGCGTGCAAGCATGGGGCAGCATGAGGGGGTCGCGCGGGCATGTGCAAGGGGGTGGGGCACGTGGGGGCATTGAATTATGGGTGTGGGCACACGTGCACATGCAATAGCACGCACACATGCACTTCCGGCACCCGAGGAAAAAAAGGTTCGCCATCACTGCCCTATACTCTTTCAGAGAAATGGTTGTCCCATTTATTCCTAAATAGGTACCACTTTGGTGGGAAGATAACAGCGTTCTGTGCACCACATGACCACAAAAATGTCTTCGGGCAACGATGGTTCCTATGACTAAGAAAACGGAGATGAGTACTACCCTCTAGAGTTGGACATGACTGGACAGGAGAATCTTTACCTTTAGCTTCACAGTCGATACTATTTCGTCCCAATATTTTAAATAATTTTCTGCTTCTATCATTTTAGGGATCACAAATTAGGAGGTGAAGCAGTGCGCAGGAGGACCTGGGCGCCTGGGTCTTAGATTTTGTTGAACTACGCCTCCTCTCTGTGATTATTCACCATTCTGGCTAGGCTGATGGGGATTTGAATCCATCAGAAATGAGAGGGTCATAGGTTTCTCTTCCCTCGTGTCCTCATTTTCTAGTCTTGCTCAGTATTTCAGAATCTCAATCCATTTATTAACCATTACCTCAGATGTCAATTAAACTCAAATTGTGAGCGAACGTTGCTGTGTCTCCTCTCATAGTGGATTGCTAGACATTCTTTGGGGCTTCTTTGCTTATTACAAAGTAAAATAATAATAATTAAATACAGATGAACTTAAAAGAGGCAGGAAGAAAAGTAAAAAAGAAGAGGGGGGGGAAAGGTGAAGTTTTGATAACTAGAGCACCTGTGCCAGCATATGAATTGAAATATTTGCATTTTAAAACATTCCCAAATGAGTTGGATACCCATCTGCTTATCCACTGCCTGAATGGCATTTGTTTTCAAGAAGAAACAAGAGCAGCAGTTGTGAAAGGACACGTTATTAGAAATCCCTAAGATCTGTAATGATTTTAATAAAGAAGAGAAATGTAATGAATAAGAAAGGGAGAACACTTTGACCTTCCCAGGAATATTAGATGGCAGATGAAAGCAAAGATCTGAAGAAGACTTTGTAGGCTTGGCAGCTCCATTGCATGGCACATTTAATTTTTCATTCACGTTTGGAATCGCAGCTGCTAAGAAATTGCTGTTCTTCCTTTGTTATCTCAGCTGCTGAGATATACTTTAAGGCATCATTTTTTTCCCTTTTAACTTGAATTAAGGGGCGAAGGAGTGTTTTCAGAAAAAAAACTGCAGCTGGGTCTCCCATTATTCTGGGGCAAATTCTGGCTTTCTCAAAAACTTTCACAAAGGTTGTGAAAGTGCCTTCTGCTTTTCTCAGGGTGCTTGATCATTCTTTCAGACTTCTCTCGGACTAAAATTTTGTGGCTGGTGGGTGTTTTCTATTATAAGTTTTACCATCTCTCTGTGATACAGTTGGAAGCATTGTAGGAGGTCGGCAGTACTGATATGAAATAACTTCATGATTTTGTTTTGAATAGTTTGGAGTTAACCATTTTGAGAGTCAGTTTACTAATGTGGTTAAGGGATCAGGCTAGAAACCAGGAAACCGTGAGTTCGAGTCCATCTGTGTGTGCTTGGGCCAGTCTCTCTGTCTCAGCCCTAAGAAGGTGGCAATGGAAAACTTTTGAAAGTTTCTAAGAAAACAGCAGGGACTTGTCAAGGCAGTTGTCAGGAGTAAAAACTGATGGAGGGAGGGAGGGAGGGAGGGAGGGAGGGAGAGAAGGAAGGAAGGAAGGAAGGAAGGAAGGAAGGAAGGAAGGAAGGAAGGAAGGAAGGAAGGAAGGAAGGAAGGAAGGATTGATTCTGCCTCACATAGCATCCAACTTGAAAAATCCCATCTCCTCAAAAGTCTACATGTATCAGAAATACTTTTCTATCTTGGCTCTGCTTAACTATTCTATAAGCTCACCTATTATTGATTTTAGAAAGAATGTAATCTCTGAGTTATGGTTCCATTTATTTTTTTCTTATTCATGGTTTTGTTACACTGGTACTAGTGTTCCTTTTTGCTGGTTTCATTTCTCACTTGACATCAAAATAAAAACTTATCTTGAACCAATAAAAAAGAGTGCTGATGTCAGTCTGTCTAAAGGTAAGCATTTTAATTCTTTTGAAGTGTGCAAATAATTATTTGTACCAGTTATGAACCTGTGGAGATTCTGTATATTTGTGGCATTCCTCTGTGGAAAGTACGTGTTGATATTAACTACACAATTTGTTGATATTAAGAAGACAATGTAAATATTTTATTTCGATAAGATGTTGACTCCAGATAGCTGACTGAAGGCACTTGGAATAAATTTTCAGAGACAGAGACAGGGACAGATATAGAGATAGAGGTATATAGATATAGGTGTGTGTGTGTGTGTGTGTGTGTGTGTGTGTGTGTGTGTGTGTGTGTGCATATTTGTATTACACACACACACACTTTCCTATACCTACACATGAATGCACTGAATAGCAAAACCAAACAGCTGGCATTGTGTACAGGAACATCTGCACAGTGTATTGACTTGATTAGGGGTGTCAAACTCGATTTCATTGAGGGCATCATCAGGATTGTGTTTGACCTCCGGGAGCCAGGGTGGACGTGGCCAGGGAGGACGTGGCCAGCTCGATGTCACTCATGTTGGGAGTGCCTGTGATGGCCCTAGCGCTCTGCCAGAAAAAACAGGCTCTGAACTCTGTTTTCGGCTGCGACAGCCTCCTACAACCCTCTGCCAGCGAAAACGGAGCTTGGGAGCCCATTTTCACAGGCAGAAGCACCGCGGGTTGGTCCTTTGTTGTTTCCAGGGCGGCCCCGTGGGCCAGATCTAAGCACCCCATGGACTGGATCCTGCCCCTGGGCCTTGAGTTTTACACCCCTGGACTAGACCCTCTCAAGTTTCCATAGAAAGTCATAGAGCAGCGGTCCCCAACCTTTCTGGCTTTGCAAATCAGCAGTGGTAGCGGGGGGAGGAGATGTGCTGGTTCTGTGCTGGCGGCAGGAGATTAGGAGTGTGCTTGCACATGCAATTACATTTGTACAAGCAGCGGGCATATGCACCCATCATTCACACAAATGAAACTGTGTGTGTGCGTTCACCCGATGGTTGCGGGGCCCGGTTCCAAACAGGCCGTGGCCCGGTTAGGGACCCCTGTCATAGAGAATATGAGCCAAGGTGGCGCAGCAGTTAGAGTGCAGTACTGCAGGCTACTTTAGCTGACTGTGATCAGCAGTTCAGCTGTTCAAATCTCATGGGCTCAAGGTTGACTCAGCCTTCCATCCTTCCGAGGTAGGTAAAATGAGGACCCAGATTGTTGGGGGCAATATAAATATACATTGCTTAATGGTGTAAACTGCTTAGAGAGTGCTTGCACTATGAGGCGGTATATAAGTGTTAATAATAATAATAATAATAATAATAATAATAATAATAATAATAATAATAATAATAATAATAATAATAACAACAACAACAACAACAACAACAACAACAACAACACTTACATAACAACAACAACAACACTTACATTTGTTTCCCGTCTCTGCCATCTTTCTTCTTCTTCTTTTGGTTTCGTGTTATTCGTTTTCTAATCCTTTTAACCCTTTGTAAACTACACAGAGTTGCTGGAAGTTGAGTTGCATATTTTTTTTAAAAAAAAAATATTATCATTATTGTATGCTGCCTAAGCTTCAAACTTAAAAAGCAGTCCTTCTGAATCTATTGCCTGCTTTTAATGGTCCTTCCTTCATACCTGCCCATTCATATTTAACACATGTATACACACGTGTGACTGAATATATGTGACCAGGCACAAATCTATAACTTTGTAATATATCACTGGTAATAATAGGATAGCCCAAGTTTTTGGTGGTGGTGTGAAAGCATCTGCCACCTATTTGATTCTCTCTCCATGTCACAAAAACTGTTATGAGCATCTGTGCAACAGCTGAAGTAATCTAATCTACTCTCTGCCTGACTGAGGGCAGAGCACTTGTGTGATGGTTCCAGCACTACCCAGCCACTTTCTTATCTCTGCGTGATGGGATGACTTGAAACATTTCCACTGCAGACCACCACTTGTGATGACAGACGAACTAAGAAGTGAGTGATGGAGCTATCACAGTATCATTTCAGCACACAGCCTGGCCATTTTGAGTTAGGCGCTATTCCGTTTGTATCTTCATCCACAGTGTGTTCCGATGCTGGGTCTATTATTGCCAGTTTTGTTATTTATACAGAGGAAAATATGGCCGAAAAGGGAACTTTTAAATATGGACTGATTGAGTCAAAACTGTTGCAGTTTGATCGCTCTCTGCATGGAATAGAATTTGGATGAAGTAGTCAACAGATTTCCTGCTCGTGCGGCACATTTATTTAGTGATATTTTGCACTTTATGGTCTCTGAGTGTTCATGTGGAGAAAGGAATCATTCCTTCTCATTTTCACCTCAAAAGCGGTACTTTCAGCAGAACACCGACCATGGATTTCATTCTGGAACGTAGCTGAAGTGACAAACTTTGGCTTGTGTGTATTATTCCCAAGTTCAGAAACTACAGGCTGTGCAGCCAGACAGCCTTCGAACAGCATAACATTGAGGCTATGCTTCAAGAGGTTGGTAGATCAAACACAAAAGTTTAATTTACTTGTTTACCGTATTTTTCGGAGTATAAGACGCACCTTTTTATCCCCAAAAAGAGGGTGAAAACTTGGGTCCGTCTTATATACGAATGTAGCCTTTTTTCCTTGTTTTCCTTCTCCAAAACTAAGGTGCGTCTTATACTCCGAAAAATACGGTAATCATGCACTTTTATATGTATTTTTATATTTCATTTTCATTTCTGTTTATATTGTTTTTGCCACACCGAGAAATTAAACAATCGTTTTCCCTTTCCTTGAGATTAAAAATGACACATCTCTAAGAAATGAATTTAGAGACTGGGTAGGTTATCATCTCTAGCCACTCAGTTTGTGTTTCTCACTAAAGGCCATTTTCCCTTTCTATTTGTGAATCTAGGCAAGGCATAATGTCAGACTATTTGATTTCTTTGACATTTCACACATCCAGACCACCTAGTGTCCCACAGTTCAGTTGCAGGCCACAGTTCTTTTCTAGAGTGGTTTTCCTCCTTCTTTAAGAGTACCAACAATCAAGTATATGAAGAGAGAGAGAGGGTGGAGAGAGAGGGAGGGAGGGAGGGAGGGAGAGACTGCTGTTCTTGATAATTGGGAAAGGAATATATAATATACACCAAAGCAGGGGTCTGCAACCCGCGGCTCTGGAACCACATGTGGCTCTTTCATCCCTCTGTTGCGGCTCCCTGTCACTCAAAATATGTGTCACACCCGCCGGCACGTGGATTATTGAGGTTTTCAAAACATCTTTTTTTTCGGAGTTCAAAATGTTTTTGTTGCATGAAGAAATAAAAATGTGTTTTCTCTGTATCAGGTCATTGATTTCATAAATGCAACACACTATTGTTTTTTTATACATAGCATAAAGGTAAAAAAAATAATATATGCAGTGCTATCTTCATTTTAGATGTCAAAAGAGCCGAGGTGCCGCAGCAGTTAGAGTGCAGTACTGCAGGCTACTTTAGCTGACTGTGATCAGCAGTTCAGCTGTTCAAATCTCACCGGCTTAGGGTTGACTCAGCCTTCCATCCTTCTGAGGTAGGTAAAATGAGGACCCAGATTGTTGGGGGCAATGTAAATATACATTGCTTAATGGTGTAAACCGCTTAGAGAGTACTTGCACTATAAGGCGATATAGAAGTCTCACAAATAAATAAAATAAATAAATAAAAAGGTTTTGTGGCTTTTCTTTTCTGTGGGAGACGGGTCCAAATGGCTCTTTGAGTGTTTAAGGTTGCCGACCCCTGCACCAGAGGAATTAGGCAGCTATTTCCTTTAGTAGCTACAGCCTACTTTCCAAAATTGGCAACGTTTCTGCCTGCCTCTTGACAAGAGCTTCAGTGTGGGTGTGTTTATTTTGTTGTTGTTGCTTTTCTCCCCATCATTGTGACGGCTAAAAGAGGCAAGGAGGCACCGGGGACCTTCCTGGAGGAGTCCCTAAGGTCTCTCTGAAGAGCAGTCGAATGAAATGCCTTACAGCGAAAGGGAGTCATTTATCAGAGCTAACTCTGATGTAAAATATTTCTGTAACCACTTCCTCCTGTACTTCATGGGCACTCTGTGTCAGCGAAGATGACAAGGGGCTTTCTCCAAGCTGAAACAAAAAAAATGCCCCAGGTTTTATTTTGGATGGAGTGGTAGTTGTTTTGGTTTTGGGGTTGTGGTTTTTTTGGCTTCAATATTTCCAATGTGGATATGGATGTGCAGATTGCCACCGATTTAAAGCAAGTAGGGGGAAACCCAGGGAGAATTATATTTCTTTCATGACTGAATGCTGGTCCTTGGTGTTGTATAGGAAAGCAGTCGTTCAGTTTAATGGAAGCACAGCTGGTGTTATGTGAAAAATAATCATTATGATAGAAAGCACACGGTTTTCATATTTCCTGTCAGATCTGTCAGGGCACGTTGGGTGTGGTTGCTATAGAGTTCTCCTGACATGCCTTGAATGAGAAGTTTAGCATTTTAAAAATTACAATTTGCGGCGGGGGGAGGGGAGAGAAATCTTGAATCATTGTGCAGAGTGAGTGAGTGAGAGTTAGAGCAAAAGGAAAAGGCAGAACAATTTTATATTTTCTCACCTACTCAGGATTTTAAGCTTTTGTTTTTTTATAAACACATGAAGACTTTTTTGTCACTTCGTTGATTTTGCTTTGTGAGTGGCAGAAGGTGACCATCTTTTCCAATCTGGTGTGCTTCAGATTGGCTGGGACTTCAATTCCCACAATTCCCAACAATTATCCTTGCTGGCATCTTGTCTCTGAATTTAACTGGATGAATGTTACTATTTTAACAAGTCACATTCTTCCTCACATCCTAATTGTGCAATTATCTCGCATTTCCTAGCAGTGGTGGGTTGTAAATGATTTTGCTACTGGTTTGCAGGTGAAATGCTCCCGGTTCGCTCGTGCCTGTCGGTCGTCGGGGAGCCGATCGCGAAGACAGCGTGAGGCTCCACCCACCCGCCCGGACGCCGCCATTTGAGTTCTTTTACCCTCTACGCATGCACAGAATGCTTTGTGCATGCGCAGAGGGTAAAAGAACCCAAATGGCGGTGTCCCAGTGGGTGGGCGGAGCCTCATGCTGCCTTCGCGACCGGCTCTCCGACGACCGACAGGCATGAGCGATCCGGGAGCATTTCACCCCTGGTTTGCGCGTGTGCAGCATGCCACCGGTGCTACCAGTTCTAAGAACCGGTCCGAACCGGGAGCAACCCAGTCTTGATTCCTAGTCTTTCCTCCCTCCCCCAACTTTATCTCTCCATTACAGATATTCCTTGACTTACAACCACAATTGAATCCAGGATTACAGCTGTAAATCATCCCAGGTCATTAAGCAGGTCATCATGTGACTGACCCAATGTTACAACAATTTTGCAGTGGTGGTTAAACAAATGTGTGGTCGTTAAATGAATTCCACAGTCATTAAGCAAACCCATTGTCTGCAGTGGGGATTTTTTTTTTTTACCAGAAAGAGGAAGCAAATGTCAGTTTCTGGGGTTGGGTGGGGAACACAAAGAAATTGCAGTCACAGGAGTGTGGGGCACTGCAAAGAATTTAATTTTCTCCCAAACATTGAGATTAGATGACATGTTTGCATGGATTGGTGCCAGGTTTGTTTTTATTGTTTTTAATATTTTATGTTTTCGAGTGTGCGAGTGGGTTTTTAAAATGATTTTATTGGGAGCCGCCAGAGATGTTTGAATAATGAATGAATATATATGTGTGTGTGTGTGTGTGTGTTTTAGATAAATAAATATTGTGAATAAATGTGAGCCAGTTTCTGAGTGTCTACAATGCAATCGTGTGACTGCAGAGGGGGAGTAGCTATTGGAACTTTGAATTCAGTTGTAAGTAATAGAATAACAAAGTTGGAAGGGACCTTGGAGATCTTCTAGTCCAACCCCTTGCTCAGGCAAGAAACCTTATACCATTCTGGACAAATGGTTGTCCAATCTCTTCTTCAAAACCTCCAGTGATACAGATACAGATTAACAGAGTTGGAAGGGACCTTGTAAGTCATCTAGTCCAACCCCCCGCCCAAGCAGGAGACCCTACACCATTTCTGACAAAGAGCTATTGATTCCTCTGATTCTGTGGCTGATACTGAGGCGGTATATAAATAATAATAATAATAATAATAATAATAATAATAATAATAATAATAATAATAATAATAATAATAATAATAATAACAACAACAACAACAACAACAACAACAACAACAACAACAACAACAACAACAACAACAACAACAACAGAGTTGGAGCACCCAAAACTTCTGAAGGCAAGTTGTCCTACTGATTGATTGATTGATTGATTGATTGATTGATTGATTGAGGGGAGAGAGAGAGAGAGAGAGAGAGAGAGAGAGAGAGAGAGAGAGGCTTCTAGTTTACTAGATAATTTTTGTATCTAGTTCGGGTTGTCAACTCCTTCACAACCATTTTCTGGATCCCCAAAGTTTATAACACAGGATACTTCAAAGTGAGATCCTATTCATGCTTCTGGATTAGTGTTGAATCCTGGATTCCAACAATCAAGATTCTTCTGGTCCAGCCCTACTGATGAACATATGGTTGTCATCTAAAGGTGTGGAAGATTTGTGGGGTGAAACCCCACTGTTTTGAAGTGCCTGAGTCATAGAGACCTCTCAGCCTAGATATTTACTTCCTTGATAACACTTCACATCTTCAAGTTTTTCAAATTCTCATCTTAGATACGGGGCCCAATCTGGCACCAGCTTGGTTGCTTAATCAATTTTGCTATGAATATTTCATATATCAGTCTGAGTGAATACTTATTTGTGGAATCTAAATAGAAAAGATTTATGAGGATATGGTGGGCCATTACATTTTGCTTAGCAATTTCCTTCCTTTTAGAGAACCCCTATAGAGAAATTGCATTTATTGACAATTTTTGCATTTCCTTTCTAAACTCTGCATACTGTGCTGCAAATTTTTTTTCTCATTCACTTTTGAATGACTTCTCTTCTTTTCTAAATTAATCTCTTTTGCTTTTAAGCAGATATATGATTTGTTATAATTGAAATAAGTGATAAATGGGGAGGGGAGGGAGAGGTAAAGGTAAAGGTTCCCCTCGCACATACATGCTAGTTGTTCCTGACTCTAGGGGGTGGTGCTCATCTCCGTTTCTAAGCCGAAGAGCCAGCGCTGTCTAAAGATATCTCCGTGGTCTTGTGGCCGGCATGACTAAATGCCAAAGGCGCACAGAGCGCTGTTACCTTTCCACCAAAAGTGGACCCTATTTTTCTACTTGCATTTTTTACGTGCTTTCGAACTGCTAGGTTGGCAGAAGCTGGGACAAGTAACGGGAGCTCACTCCATTATGCGGCACTAGGGATTCGAACCCTGAACTGCCGATCTTTCTGATCAACAAGCTGAGCATATTTTTACGAAAATTAGATGGCATTCATGGTCGTGTGATAGAAGTGTCTATGGAGATTCTCCGTCATCCAGGTCATGGTTGTCCCAAAAGTACAAAAAACCCACTTTCTTCATTTTTCCTTGAAGACGTGTCATTTCGCATCCAAGAAGCTTCTTTAGTTCTGGCTGAATGGTGGGGAATGGAAGGAAAAAAAAGGTTCCACACCCATTTGCACTATTCAGGTGACCCTAAAGGCACGGATAAACCTCCCAAGTGGCCTCACGACTCTCAGAAAGAGTGCTAACTCCCAGATGACTTCTATTCCTCTACCATTCAGTCAGAGCAGAAGAAGCTTTTTGGATGAGAATCAAAACATCTTCAAGAAAAAACAAAGTCCAGTTGCTTCTTGAAAAAGCACCTTTGTGTGATGGAATCTCTCTCTTTTTTTTACATGTATATGAAAGGCCATGTACAAATGTAAAAGGATTGGGACTTTGGTGCCACAGAATGAGAACACTGTGATGTTCTTAAGACCCCATGCAGATGCCACCGGGGGTGTAGGAATGGGGGCTCTGTGAAAGGGTGTGTGTGTAGAAAACTCCCTGCCCTAAGCGGGCCCCTCATGCCTACATGAGATCACTCAGTTCACATGGCCAGAATGATAAGATACCTTCTCTGCCTGGTACATGATCTCATCTAGGTTGCAACAACACAAATGCTCATTAAAAAGCTGGTGGGGGGGAAGATATGAGGGGGGAATTCACCAATGAAATGCTGTTGCTTTTTTCTGTCTTTTGCTGCTTGGAAAACTGTATATAAGCAATAAACACTGTGAGGGCAGTCAGACATCTTGGGACATCTTCGCACCCTATAATGATTTGTCTCTAATTCCATCACAGGGGCCAAATGAATCTCGAATGGGCAGCAGAAACACCCCACTGTAGAATACTTTTTTATAAGATAATGATAAAATCAGCACTAATATGTCACTTGGAGTTATGAATATTTAAGATAGCTCTTCAATGTTGGTCCATATTGACGGAATAAGAATTATTCCTGTCGAGGCGATATAGGATCTTGCTTCCTTGAAGTCATCCTTATTTAGAAAATAAAACCGAGATTCAATTCTAATTAACAAAATATTTATTTCAGTACAAAAGTAACAAAAGAATATAAACGTTTTTAAGCTACATTGTCTCAGCTAAGAAATCACATCTGCCTCGGGCGAGGCTCACAGGAGAAGAAGGAAGGAGGAGACTCCTGGAATGCACACATGCGCAGTAATACATGTCACATGTCTGCTGATTAGAAAAACACAGTAAACCTAGAAATATGGCAGAGGTGCTCAACTGGCAATGTTCACATCATGACACATACTATTTATGTCATTCGGGAAGATAAAAATAGAGGCTTGACTGAGCCCATCCACTGAGTTTGTGAACCTAGTAAGACTTTGAAAATAACAAAGTGTGTCACAGCCTCGATGCTACATTCCAATGTCACTTTAAGCAGCATCTCCATATTTATCCAGCTAATAAGCCATTTAACTTAAAATAATCTCTTGTTACCCTTAATAACAATTGCTAACCATTCTGCACAAACCAGACTATAAAAGCTTTCTATGCAAAACAAAAAAAATTGCCCTTAGACAAATAAGAGTGTATCGGGGACTGTATTCCCAAATGAGTGGGTGGTGCCAGAAACAAAACTGACTTTGATGACATTATTCCATGTTCACAAAATTAATCTTTGTTAACTTGGTTACTCATCAGTCACACATTTAATAATTTTCCTCATTTTTAAGCTTAATAAAATACAATTTTGGAGATCTCAGGTAGATGTGGGTTGTCAGGCTGTGGTGCTCTGGAAAAGACTAAATTTAGTACATGGATCTGGAAAGCTCATTAGTTTGGCCAAATATTATCAGGAGAGGTTGAAGAAATTCTTAGCTTTATTCCCTGTTAATTCAGGTGGGATCCTATCTGAAGATCTAAGCAGGGGTTAAGATTTATCACTGTTGCCCACGAGTCAATTAAAATCTGTCTTATGACAAAGAGGGAAGGTGGGCTTTGCTTGCAATTGCAAGCACTCTGCTGGCTGTCACAGAAAATGATGAGCTCGCCTCAGGGAGACATCACCACCCACCCAGGTGAGATCCACGAAGGTGTTACGACCTACTTGAATCCTGATCGAGCGTCACTGTCTCGATGTGTAGGAAACCAATTGCTTAGAATTCCTATCCTGTCAGTCTGTGGAATGTGATTTGAATCTCTTCTACTGCTTGTAAAAAGAGAGCTTGGCTGTGTGTTGCAATGCATGCCGTGAAATATCAACATTATACGGAGATTAAAACTGGTGATTTAATACCAAGCGTCAATTTGTTGCATAGTCAGGGAGTCTTTACTTTCCCTGCCTGTGAAGTCTGGATCTGATAACTGATTAAACGGATGAGGTGGAAGCTTGGGGCCTTTTGGGGGTGCCACAAGGTTATCCATGTAACATCTCTGTTGTGTGATTTGCAGTAGCTTCCAGCCTCTTTCAGGTGTCAGGTCCGAGGGACCACTAACAATATGAGAAGTCACTTCCGAGTAGTCCCAAAAGTGCTTTTTTCAAGAGGCAAGTGGACTTTCTGGTTTTTCTTTGAAGACATTTGCTTCTCATCCAAGAAGCTTCTTCAGCTAGCTTTCCCCCCCCCCCTTCCATTCCCCGCCATTCAGCCAGAACTGAAGAAGCTTCTTGGATGAGAAGTATCTTGTATGATTCTAAGCCGCCCAGAGGCTTACTGTGGTAAGGTAAGGTGGGTAGCCAATAATTTTTACAAATAAATAAATAAAATAAACAAAAATAGTGATTTGGCATTTTCATAAGAATAATCGAAATCCGAAAAGAAACTGAAAGATATTTGGACTTTATGAAGGTGTTGCACAAATTAAATTGTTTGAGTTGTGTAATAAGCATTTGTTTATTATAGTTATGTCAACCTGAGTTGTGTAAATTATTTTTGCTACTGAGCTAATGAGTGTTCTCCCAAATTCTTTAACATGAAACCTTCTAAATGGCAGGAAGAAACAAGGAAACTTGTTTATTATATACCGTATGTCTCTTTGGTTGCAGGAGCTATATATTTATCTTATTTATTTATTTATTTATTTATTTTTATTTATTTATTTATTTGTCAAACAGGTATAGAATAGTAGTAGTTTGTATAAACATAAGTAAAAAGTAACGATAAAAGAGGACAATAGGACAGTAGGACAAGGACGGTAGGCACAGTGGTGCGCTTATGCACGCCCCTTACAGACCTCTTAGAAACGAGGAGAGGTCGACTGTAGACAGTCTAAGGTTAAAGTTTTTGGGGTTTGGGGAAGAAACCACAGAGTCAGGTAGTGCATTCCAGGCATTGATCACTCTGTTGCTGAAGTTGTATTTTCTGCAGTCGAGTTTGGAGCACTTTACATTTAGTTTGAATCTATTACGTGCTCGTGTATTGTTGCAGTTGAAGCTGAAGTAGTCATTAACAGGAAGGACATTTTGGTATATGATTTTATGAACTACATTTAGATCAGATCGGAGGCGACGTAGTTGTAAATTGTCTAATCCCAGTATTTCAAGTCTGTTGGAATATGGTATTTTGTTGTGAGCGGAGGAGTGAAGGACTCTTCTTGTGAAATATTTCTGGACTCTCTCGATTGTATTTATGTCTGATATGCAGTGCGGGTTCCAGACAGGTGAGCTGTATTGCAGAATTGGTCTAACAAATGTTTTGTATGCTCTGGTTAGTAATGTAATGTTGCCAGAGAAGAAGCTACGCAAGATTAGATTAACAACTCTTAGTGCCTTTTTGGCAATATTGTTACAGTCTTCTACCCTGTTTCCCCCAAAATAAGACATCCCCTGATAATAAGCCCAATCGGGATTTTGAGTGCATGGCAATAAGGCCAAGCACTTATTTCAGGGTTCAAAAAAATATAAGACAGGGTCTTATTTTCGGGAAAACATGGGTAGTTTCAATTGAAGGAGTATGACTATGTGAAAATCATTCAAATACCTTATACTTGGATAGAAAAGTAGGTGTATGTATGTATGTATGTATGTATGTATGTATGTATGTATGTATGTATGTATGATACATTGCAGCTGATAACTTGTTGTTTAGGAAACTAAATAACACACCCACGCATAAACCAAACCTGCATTTTAAAAACACATTAAATGGTAAAAGGTTAAATAAATTAAAGGAAAAACTAGCCAAACTCCTGTATTACGGAGTATGCAAGAACATCAGTATTGTTCATTGAGCAGCCTATTCTTCTAATTTGAATAGAACAACTATTTGTCATGGTTTCTGTCCTTGGGATGGCAGTTATCTAATTAAATGCATATGAAATTCAAAAGCCTTTACAGAGGGACAGTAATTTTCCTTGGTTGTTTTTAAAGTCTCCAAGATGAGAGAAGAATTATGCTGAGCAGATAATGGATGGATTCCTCCATTGTGCATTAAAACCTTGACTTGACTAATCATCCAATGGGTATTAATCAATGTGTTATCTTTTAACTTAAAATTAAAGGTTCTGTGCTCATTTATTGCTGACGCCTGCTAATGATACATGCAGCTCTTGATTACCATGGCATGCACTGTGTGCTGATTGCCCAGCCAAAGACCACAAAAATAATCAAAATTAGATTGGATCTCTAAAGGAGGTATTTTCAATTTATTAACAGTTATCTCACTCCTTGCAAATGCATGTTGAAATGGTTCCCTTTCTTGGATGGCATTCTTAGCAGGGGTGAAATGTTACCGGTTCTCACTGGTTCCTGAGAACCAGTAGTGGCGGGTGGTGGTTCGTAGAACCGGTAGCGGCGGCAGCCCGAGGCTCCGCCCACCTACCCAGTCTCTGCTTTCCACCGTCCCAGCCTGCCTCCCCTACTCCCTTCCCTGTGGGCTGCAGTCCTGCCATGCTTGCCTGCCTTCCACGCAGTCTTCCCGGTGTCCCTGTAGCCACCTTGCGAAGGCAGGCAAGCGGAAGGCCGTGTGGAAGGCAGGCAAGCATGTTGGGGCCGGCCGGCCGCAGGGAAGGGAGCTAGCAGCCTTCCCGGTGGTCCCCCATGCCCGCTTGCCTTCCGAGGTCGGCATCCAGCCCGGCCCGGCCAGTGGGTGGGCGGGCGGGCGTCCCTTGGTGGAGATGCAGCTGCTGCTATGGGGCTGAGAGGGGCGGCAGTAGTGCTCCAGGATGGCAGGCAGATGTCCCTTGGCTGCTGCACTTGCACATCGAGAGAGAGACAGAGAGAAAAGAAAGAGAGACAGAGTCAAGAAAAAAAGAAAAAGAAAGAAAAAGAAAGAGAAAGAGAGAAAGAGAAAGAAAGAAAGAAAGAGAATGAGAGAAAGAAAGAAAGAAAGAGAAAGGAAGGAAGAAAGGAAGGAAGGAAGGAAGGGAGGGAGGAAGGGAGAGAGAGAGAGAGAGAGAGAGAGAGAGAGACAAGGAAGGAAGGGAAGAAGGAAGGAAGGAAGGAAGGAAGGAAGGAAGGAAGGAAGGAAGGAAGGAAGGAAGGAAGGAAGGAAGGACTTATGACCACAATTGAGCCCAAAATTTTGGTGGCTAAGCAAGAGCATTGTTAGGTGAGTTTCACCACATTTTACAAGTTAGCCACGCCCACCCTGTCACATGTCCACCAAGCCACGCCCCACCAAGCCACGCCCACAGAACTGGTAGGGAACATTTTTAGATTTCACCACTGATTCTTAGTGTGTGTTTTAGGTTACCTCTCTGTTATGAGAAGTGGTACCATTGGTAGAAAAATCCAGAGTAGCTGATTTATTATGTATAACTGGAGAAGATCAATTGGGTTCCGGGTTGTCCTGCCCACCTAGAGTTCGAAAGCATGCAAATGCAACTAGTTAATAGGTACCACTTTGGTGGGAAGGTAACAGCATTCTGTGCACCTGAGCATATAGTAATGCTGGCCACATGACCATGGAAATGTTTTTGGACATATTGTTGCTGATTATCTTCCTCTTCTCTTGCCTTCCTTTTTTCCTAGAATTATTGATTTCTCAAGAGACTTAAGTTTTTACATAACGGTGTCCAATTTTACATAATGTGTCCAAAGCAGGAGAATTGAAGTTTGATCACTCAGTCTCAGTCACTCTGACTTGAGCCGAGGTGGCACAGTGGTTAAAGTGCAGCACTGCAGTCTACTCCAGCTGACTGCTAGTTCAGCAGTTCAGCTGTTCAAATCTCACCGGCTCAAGGTTGACTCAGTCTTCCATCCTTCTGAGGTCGGTAAAATGAGGACCCAGATTGTTGGGGGCAATATGCTGAACTCTGTAAACCGCTTAGAGAGGGCTGTAATGAAGCGGTATGAAGCGCTATATAAGTCTAAGTGCTATTGCTATTGCTATCGATTTGTTCGATGATCCATTTGTCTGTGTTCTTGGCTATCCATGGTATTCTCAAGGATCTTCTCCAACATCAAAGTTCAAAAGTGTCAATATTCTTTCAAACCTGCTTCTTCAAGTCCAACTTTTAGTTGCGTGGAAAATCACAGCGAAAACCACTTTGTGCACATTTCTGTTATGTGCAGTTATAGACACATCCCAGTATCTCAATACCTTTTCCAAGGCCTTCATTGCTACTAAGTGCTCCAGTGCAACATATTCCTTGAACTGTTTGTTGATGGGTGATCCTAAAAAGCAGAAGCTATGCACCACTTTGATCTCTTCTTTTTCAATTCTAACAGTTATTAATTTTTATTCTATTAAGCTGTAGTCCTATTTATTTTTCACTGTGCTCCTTGACTTTCATTATTAGAGCTTGCAGATCATTTTAATTTTAGCATCAAAATAGTGTCATCACCATAGGTAGGTTATTGATGTTTCTTCCTCCAGTTTTAGAGCCACATTCATCTTCTTTCAATCCAGCTGCCTTCAATTTATCTTCTCCGTAGATTTGAGTAAATAAAAGGAGAGTATACAGCCTTGACTCACTCTTTTGCTAATCTGAAGCCAGACGGTGGCATCTTGACAATGTGTTTCTGGTATCCTTATTTTTGTAACACATTCCATAACTTGATGCAATTGACACCATCAAAGGCCTTTCTACAATCAATGAAGCACATAAAGAAGTTTGTGGGTTTTTTTTAATTCTTCAGCATTTTCAATTGAACAGCATGCATCAGCAATAATGTCTTTTGTTTCTCAGAACTTTCTGGAGCTGTCTTGAACTGTGGCATCTCTTTTCTATGTAAGGCTCTAATGGTGTTGGATGATCCCAAACATAATTTTGTGAAATTAAGAAGATTGTACAACAACAATTACCTTTTGTTAAGTCTCCTTTTTTATGGTATCTGAATGCCGATTGACCTCTTCCAAATTGTCATTCTGGAGATTTTCTGGCTTGGTTAGAAACTTCATTCCTTCTTCTTCTGATGCTTCCCATACTTCAGTGGATATTCCATTAGTTCCTGTAACCTTTTGACTTGGCTCGTCCATGTTCATCTTATTTATTTTATTTTAGTTATTTATCACATATACCGCCCATTTCATTTTCTGAGTAATTGTGAGCAGTTAACAAATAAAAGCCATAGAGCCATATAAAATGTCAACCTTAGAGACATATTTAAAAAGAGAATTAAAAGCAAAGTTAAAAAGTTAAAAAAAAGGTGGAGGAAGTACCTCAAGCAACCAACCACCAAAAGAGTTGCCAGCTACTCATAGATTCCCATGCCAGCTGGCAGAGCCAGATCTTCAGGCTCTTCTGTAAGGCTAGATGTTCCATAGGGTGGAGGCAATGGCAGAGAAGGCTATCTTCCCACACCCCACTAGTCGAAATATTGAACTATTATACAATGTTTCAATAGATGTTGATCTATCAGATAGTATTTCAATATACTCCTTCCATCTTTGTTTGGTTTTCTTTGAATTGGTTGCAATCTAACCCCTGGCACTTTTAGCATAGCTAAGGATGGAACTTCTGATTCCAGAGATTTTTTGGAAGACTCTTCTTAACTTTCTATGTCTATTTTCATCCTTAATGTCTTTATAAATGTTGTAATTCTTCTTGGTTTTTCTAACAGTTCTCTGAATTTTTCCCCTAAATTCTTTCCTAAGGGTTTTGTCTTTCTTTGGTTAGATTTCTCTTTCCTTTTTTGACAATTTCCACTGATTCTTCTGCCATTCAGTTTGCTCTTCATTTTGGCATTCTCTTTTCACATTCCTCCTTAGTAACTTCCTTACGTTTATCCCATAGTTCCGCTGCTTCTCTTCAAAGCAATTCCTGGTGCTTCCCTTGAATGCGGTGAGCCAAGGTGGCGCAGTGGTTAAAATGCAGCACTGCAGTTCAGCAGTTCAGCTGTTCAAATCTCACCGGCTCAAGGTTGACTCAGCCTTCCATCCTTCCGAGGTGGGTAAAATGAGGACCCAGATTGTTGGGGGCAATATGCTGATCTCTGTAAACCGCTTAGAGAGGGCTGTAAAGCACTATGAAGCGGTATATAAGTCTAAGTGCTAAGTGCTATTGCTATATGCCACAAAATGCAACTTGAACATGGACAGCTCGTAATCTATTTCTTAGTTGGTACCCGCCCATGTGTTTGATGCCACCCTGAGCAACTCCATCTTGTCTTAACAACAATGTGGTCAATTTGATTCCACTTTTCTTCAGGTCCATATTTACATTTTGGTTTGAAGTGGAACTTTATACAAAACTCACCAGCCTCCTCTTTTCCTGCATCAGAAGAAGCAATAACTTGATGATCATCATATTAAAGAGTTTGCTGATTAAGTTTAATTGATATTATTCGGTCATTGGTTACATTGTAGCCATGTACTGCTTTTCCTGTACCTCTCCTAACTATAAAAGCAACACAATTTTTTTGTTTTGTTTTGTTTTGTTTTGTTTTCCATGTCTTGAATAGTAAACTGTGTCCAATCCCAGTCCCTGATGCCTAAAATGTCAATTTGTAGTTGTCTCATTTCATCTTTCACTGTGTTGAGTTTCCCCGTGTTCATGCTTCTTACATTTCACGTTCCCACTGTGATACTTCCTTTGCAGCTATGGATTTTCTTTTCCTGTATGGCAACGTCAGCAACTAGACATCCTCAAGGCTTTATTCTAGTCATGTGAAAAACACCATTCGTACTTCGACATATCCTCAGCACTTCCTCAGTAGCTGGATGAATGCCATTCGACCTGAGGAATCCATCATCCGGCACCAAATCCTATATTATTTTATGTTTTCTATTTCTACAGTATCTGGTTTTCTTTGTAAAATGAAAAAAAACAAAACGGGTGGTTTTATCTTCACCATTGTCTTCTCCTGCACAGTATAAATTGATGTGTTTGCCATTGTTACTAAAGAGATCATGCACCTCTAGCATCTTCTTATATTACTGCTGCTTAATATAGGCACCTGGTTGCTTTTTCTGGGCAACTGAGATGACCTTCTCACTTTTGCTAACCCTTCTGGGAGAATATAGGTAGTCCTCAACTGAGCCCAAATTTTCCAGTGTTAAGATAGACAGCTGTTAAGTGAGTTTTGCCCCATTTTACATAATTTCTTGCCGCATTTGTTAAATTAGTAAGATGGTTGTTAAATGAATCTGGCTTCCCCATTGACTTTGTTTGTCAGAAGGTTGCAAAAGGTGATCACATTAGACGTCGGTTTCAGTAGGTTCTGACCAGTTCTGGAGAACCGGTAGCGGAAATTCTGAGTAGCTCGGAGAACCGGTAGCGGGATTTTGAGTAGATTGGAGAACCAGTAGCGGGAATTTTGAGTAGTTCGGAGAACCGGTAGCGGAAATTTTGAGTAGTTCGGAGAACTGGTAAATACCACCTCTGACTGGCCCTGCTCCCATCTATTCTCTGCCTCCCTGATCGGGAGGAAATGGGGATTTTGCAGTAACCTTCCCCTGGAGTGGGGAGGGAATGGAGATTTTACAGTATCCTTCCCCTGTCACACCCACCAATCCACGCCCAGTAATCCACACCACGCCCACCAAGGTTGCCCACAGAACCAATAGTAAAAAAAATTGAATCCCACCACTGGGATCACATGACCCTGGGACATTTCAACTGTGAAAAATGCATGCCAGTTGCCAAGCATCCAAATTTTGAGCATGTAATAATGGGGATGCTGCAATGGTCAATACTGTGAAAAATAGTCATAAGTCACTTTTTTCAGTTCCATTGTAACTTTGAATGATCCCTAAACTCTTGGCATACACTCCCAATGTTCATTGCTCATCCTTCCTGGAACATTGCCATTGTGAGGTAGCACAGCAGGCCCTTCTGGAGAAGGAAGAGAATAAGGTGTTATTTCCAATGTAGAAATCTTATCAGCCTATTTTTATGTCTTATATCATCATCATTTTAGCCATTGTCTATCCACTGCAGGATGAAGGCCTCTTCTGCATGTTTATATATATATCTATATCTATATATCTATATATTATCAATATATCAATATATCTATATATATCTATATATCTATATATCATCTATATATCTATATATCTCTATCTCTATCATCTCTATCTCTATCTATCTATCTATCTATCTATCTATCTATCTATCTATCTATCTATCTATCTATCTATCTATCTGACTATCTATCTATCTATCTATCTATCTATCGATCGATCGATCGATCGATCTGTCTATCTGTCTATCTACCTATCTACCTATCTACCTATCTACCTACCTACCTATCTACCTACCTACCTACCTACCTACCTACCCACCCACCCACCCACCCACCCACCCACCCACCCATCTATCTATCTATCTATCTATCTATCTATCTATCTATCTATCTATCTATCTATCTATCTATCTATCTATCTATATCTATATCTATATCTCTATTTATCTGTCTATCATCTATCTATCTGTCTATCTATCTATCTATCTATCTATCTATCTATCTATCTATCTATCTATCTATCTATCTATCTATCTATCTCTATAGCTATATCTATATCTCTATATCTCTATATCTATCTATCATCTATCTATATCTATATATTTTATTTATTTATTTATTTATTTATTTATTTTTTATTCAGATTTGTATGCCGCCTAACTCCCAGGGGACTCTGGGCAGCTTACAGCAAAGAGAAAACATGTGAATGAACAAATAGGTAAAAACATCATATAAAAAACATTAAAAATACATATAAAGTTAAAAGACCAATCACACATAAAAGGGGTGACCACTTTAAATTATTCAAATAATATTCTCTCTCTCTCTCTCTCTCTCTCTCTCTCTCTCTCTCTCTCTCTCTCTCTCTCTCTCTCTCTCTCTCTCTCTCTCTCTCTCTCTCTCTGTATGTATACACACACACACACACACACATACATAACACAATCTTCTATCCTAAAATGCTGTTTTCCTAATTTGAATACTTTTGTACTTCTCCCCATTAAGGAAGCTATTATACATTTCTTAATATACAAGGGTAGGATGGGGTTTGGCATACAAGTAGTTATGAACTTGGTAAGCTCACGTACAAACTCATATTAAATTATTTTCCCTTTGTTCCTGTCTTTAAAGATTTTATATACAGAGCCCAGATACTTGAATTAATGATGTCTTTCACAGATACCTTTTTGTTCCTCTGAATGTCATTCCAGCGGCCACTAAGTCATTTCAAAATGTCTATGGAGATTGTCAGTCATCCAGGTCATGGTTGTTCCAAAGGTCCTTCTTCAACAGGAAACTGGACTTTTTGGTTTTTCTTTGAAGATGTTTCACACCTCATCCAAGAAGCTGCTTCAGCTCTCAGAGAAGAATGTGAATGAGAAGCGAAACGCCTTCGAAGAAAAGCCAGAAGAACCAGTTGCCTCTTGAAAAAGCATCTTTGGGACAAAGTCATTTTTAAGAACTATCATCAGAACTCATTAGAACTATCTGTACTCCCAGGATATGGCCAAATTATTTCTTTACTCCCAGTTTAAGAGATTGAGTCTCTTTTCTTATACTCTCAGGGGAAAAACATATTTTAAATGATGAAAATAAACAAGAAACAAAATCCATCACATACGGCACCACAACAAAAGAAGAGCATTTTTGTACCTGAGGCTTAAACTGAGGTCTTGCTGCTCTCTGAGCTTGGTTGTTTTTTTGCAGATGTTTCATTACCCAATTAAGTAACATCATAAGTGCTCAACAGATGATGATGATGATGATGATGATGATGATGATGATGATGATGATGATGATGATCACTCAGAGACCACCAAGGGTCCCACAATACTGTATCATTGTAGCCTAGCACTTGCATTTGCATATTTTCCAACTTATTGTGCACTTGCATATTGTGCTGTTGTATACTGTGTCTGCCAGGTGTTTGTGCTGTTCTCCAAAAAAAAAAGATTTCTCATAGTCTTGGCCTTATTGTGCATTCCCTAATCTTTTAGGTGCATTGTACAGTTGGGTTTATTAACTGCATCGGACAGCCAAGGATGACAAACCACATATTGTTAGCACTTTCACTAGGGAGTATAAATAAGAACACGAGAGAGCCCAAAAGGCCGGGCACATGTAATGCTAGTGATAGGTGGTAGGACAAAGCAACACCTCAGGGAGAAGCCTTTTAACTATGCTGACGAATGTATAGTGATGAAAAGAGAATAAAACTGCCATTATGTTTGGATAGAAGCCAGAAAAGTGAATTAACTATGTAGTGATCAGATGAAAGAAAAAAGGAGATTTTTTTCCCTCTGTTATTCAAAAGGATCTATAATATTTACATTATTAGTTAATAAGTTAACATCCCACTCTGCTTTAATGAGACATTTCCAGAAATAAATTTTCTGAGCACTTCAAAAGCCATCTCTTATGGAAGTTTTTGAATGAATTTCCATTCACATCTTGAAATTAGAGCACTCCGTGCATAAATAATTTAGAAGTGGTGCAAATAGCTCAATCTAGTAGTTTCTCCAAGCTGTAGATCTGATGCCCTAGATCAGTGGTTCCCAACCTTTCTAATGCCGCGACCCCTTAATATAGTTCCTCATGTTGTGGTGACCCCCAACCATAAAATTATTTTCGTTGCTACTTCATAACTGTAATTTTGCTACTGTTATGAATTGTAATGTAAATATCTAATATGCAGGATGTATTTTCATTGTTACAAATTGAACATAATTAAAGCATAGCGATTAATCACAAAAACTATGTAATTATGCCAGATCAGAAATTCTCGGGCCAGTCTTTGCAAGAGCACAAGGAATATCATCTTCCACAACAAACGCCTCTCACTGAATGGCACCTCTCCCGACCAATCGGAGGGGCGAGTTAAGCTGATATGGCCAGGCTTGTGGCAGTGGGGGGGGGAGCTGAGGATGCCAGGGCGACCCCTGGGAAATGGTCGTTCGACCCCCAAAGGGGTCCCGACCCCCAGGTTGGGAACCACTGCCCTAGATAGCTGAGGTAGCTGAGCCCATCATGAACTGCCCTTAGAAATTGTACCGGGATCAGATATTTGAGATTATAGCCTAGGTCACGGATGTCAAAGTCACCACGTGACATTGATGTCACATGGCGTTTTTTGCCTTCACGGAGTTGGGGTGGGCGTGGCCTGTGCGTGATGCATCCGGCCCGCGGGCTGCCAGTTTGACACCCCTGGCCTAGGCCTTAGAGGGAGAGGAAGAGGGAGAGGGAGAAAGGAAGAAGGAGAGGGAGAGGGAGAGAGAGGGGGGAGGAGGGAGAGAGGAGAGAGAGAGAGAGAGAGAGAGAGAGAGAGAGAGAGAGAGAGAGAGAGAGAGAGAGAGAGAGAGAGATTATAGCCTATTGTTATAAAATCAGGAAACAAATTCTTCAAGAAATATCTTATTGTATTGGGGACAGCAATAAAGGCTAACAGAATGTCCCTCTGCCCTGCTCTTATACCAGACGAAGTAAAAGTGGGATTATCTTGAGTTTCTGTCTCATACTCTCTCCTTTCCTAAGTGGATGGTTATTTAATGGTTATTTAATGGTTCATACTTTCCTTTTCCTCAATGTTTTCTGTGCACTTCTCTACAGTTAATAATAGCATAATTCTTATAGCATGCCAAAAGTTAGTATCATAATTATAATATGAATTTATAATTGAGAATTTTTCCCATATCTCATCAGCACCCAGTGGTTGCAATAAATCACTTTTAAAAAAAACATGACACCACCCTGCACTTCATTAGATGGTCTTTGATAAATAATTACTTCTCAGCTTCCCTTTCTACTAGAAAAGTAAAATAAAAATATAAATTCACTTTGTTGTTTTCATATTACAGTGATCTGATTAGAATTTTAAAAATTTAAAAGTTTGGAGAAGGCTGGATTGCATTTTAATATGGAGGTTTAAAAGAAGAGAATGGCCACAAGTAAAACTTGTGGATTAAACTTACTCCCCCCACCTTTACTGTCATTAAATCCTACAAAAAGTTAGTCCCAATTCCTACAAATTCAATCAAATTTTAAACCATGGCTTTTAAAGGTAAGATCTACCTATGGATTTAGTAGGAGTTTAGTCATAACAAATAGGTCTTTTTCTGTGGCGTACAAATTATGGAACTGGATCCTGAGGAACAGATCTCTCACATTGTCTAATTTTAAATAGTTAATGTATATAAATCATATAAGAGCAGCATGGTAACCTACTGGTGAAGACCCTCGCCTCCCACTCAGAAGGTTGAGAGTACAATCTTAGGTAGTGGCAGATGTTTGTCTATCAGGGTGCAAAGAAAAAATATCTGCTGTGAACTCTCCATGGCATCAGGAAGGGCATCCGGTCAGTAAATGCTCAGTTCCATCCAATCACCCGACTCTATCCCAAATTAGCAGATTACAGGGTCATAAAAAGGGGAGTTTAATATATATAAATCACATAATAATGTTAAAACTTTACAATCTTCTGGGACTGCATTACTCGTTTTCCAGGGCCACATGCATCCTACAAGTTGGACATGCCTGATGTAAATCTTGCTTGTTCATCCAGGTATTTATACAATAACTATTCTAACTTCATTTTGAGGAATTTAATTTTGAGTATTTCTTTTATTGTTTTTATTATCTTCTTTCAGATTAGATGGTTTATTTGATTGATTGTGTACTATTGTAGGCTCCCCCAAGAGGAAGGACATTATGAAAAATAAAGTGACGGGGTTATGAGGAAAACAATGTTTTTTTTGATACATCAAACTAAGCAACAAACAAAAGCTGGATTACCCATCATGCTAAACTCAAACAACCAAAGCACATTGTGTCTAGTAATGTGTCTACTAATTGTCCAGGTTTATTGCCCACTTACTAAATGAGCATATTTATTAAGCATATTATTAAGCAAAGCAAGTCACTGTTTGTGCAAACTGTAAGACCAGGTTTCCAGCCCTGCAAATTTTCCTCCCTCGATAAATATATGTATGTGTCAAACTTGAATATAGATGCCTCCAGAAGCCACATTTCAAACAAAGCAAAAGTAGAACAGAAGAGTAAACTGATATGAATAATACTTACCCATAAAAATTAATTCCCTCCAAAATAAAGTAGCAACAGCATAGCAATAGCACTTAGACTTATATACCGCTTCACAGTGCTTTTTACAGCCCTCTCTAAGCGGTTACAGAGTCAGCCTATTGCTCCCAACAATCTGGGTCCTCATTTTACCATCTGGGACCTCAGAAGGATGGAAGGCTGAGTCAACCTTGAGCCTGGTGAGATTCAAACTGCCAAATTGCAGGCAGCCGGCAGGCAGCAGGAGTAGCCTGCAGTACTGCATTCTAAACATTGCGGCACCACGGTTCTAATTTATATAATTAATTGACCCCCACAACTTCCACAAACAAAACATTCTCACACATATAAAACAGAGTTGCACTCCTATACACATTCCCCTCCCTGCCTCCAGCAGATTTCCCAAAAAGACAAACAGAATGAAGATATAATAAATAGAAAGCCTAGCTCAGGGGCATCAAACTCGCGGCCAGTGGGCCAGATGCGTCGCATGCTGGCCATCCCCACCCCCATTTTAGTGAAGGGGGAAACAGTCGTGATACGTAAGGTGACCAGACGTCCCGATTTTGGCGGGACAGACCCGCTTTTTAATGATTTGTCCCGCGTCCCGCCCGTCCTCTAAAAAGTCCCGATTTTTTGAAAGAATTTCACACTGGCTCTTCCGCCAGCTTCCAGCCGCCGGCGGAGGAGTCAACGCGGGACGCCTGCCCGCCGCCAATGCCGCCCACGGCCGGCCCGAGCTGAGAGGCCTGCTGCTGCTGCTGCTGCTGCTGCTGCTGCTGCTGCCCCTGCGGCTGGGCCCAACCTGGCCGTCCTCGAGTGCCTGCAGGACGTGCGCGAGGTCAGCGGGCGGCGCGGGACCCCCGGGTGGGCGGGGGGGAGGCAGGAGGAGAGCCAAGAGACGCTGGGGGCTGCTCCCCTTCCCAAGCCACTGCCGGCTCCTGAAGGGGAGGCGGGAGGCGAGGAAAGGCCTCCCGCCTCCCCCCCACCTGGATGCCGACATTAGCCGTCTTTTGCCCTCTGCGCATGCACAGAGGGCATAACTCAAATGGCGGCGTCCAGGCGCCCCCCCCCCCATCGGTGTCCCGCTTAAAAAAAAATCTGGTCACTTTAGTGATACATCACATGGCAACAACGTGACACCACGAGTTTGACATCCCTGGCCTAGCTGGTCTTGGATGAGATTGAGAAAACTGGATGGAGATAAATTTAAGGCAAGAGGTTGGAAGGTAGGGAAAAAGAAAAAGAAGAAAAGATACCTGTACAATTACAAGTAGGCCTCAATTTACTAGTCTTTTAGCAACCATTTGATATTTACAACAGCACTAAAAAAAGTGACTTACAACTGGTCCTTGCACTTATGTTGCAACATCTCCACGGTCATGTGATCGAAACCTGGGCGCTTGGCAACAGGCACATATTCATTTAGCGACCATTTCATCTTGCAAAGCAATAAAAAGTGACTTCTCCTCGCACTTACAACCGTTACAGCATCCCAGGGTCATGTGATTTCTATTTGCGACCTTCCCATCTGTTTCTGAAGAGGAAAACTCAATGGGAGAAGCGGATTCACTTAATGTCTGCATGACTCAATTGCAGTGATTCGCTTAACATTCATGGCAAAAATAAGGCCTTAAAATCAGGTGGTGACTCACTTAACAACTGTTCTGCTTAAAATGGAAATTCTGGCCCCAATTGTTGTCAAAACTCGAGGACTACCTGTATTACAAAGAGGGATCAATCAACAGGTGAAACTTTAAAAAAATATCTTTTAGCAGTAGTATCTGCAGTCATCTGCCTCTGTTGCTCAAGACTTTGTTTTCAATTGTCTTCCATTCTTTTGAGCAACTGTAAGACAATCCTCCCTGTAATTCACAGGTAATTACTTGCGGAAAAAATCCTTATCTTCTTTTTCAGGTAAATATGGTAATAGAAAATACAGCTCCTTGATTAGTTATGAAAGGATTTGCATTCATAATAAATTACATATTTGTTCAACTCAGAATCCTATCAAATGTTTCTTGATCTTTTTCTGGGGCTAGCATACAGATCATAAAAGAGCTATTTTTTATTCATGCCAGAGGATGACTAAACCAACAAGTAGGGAGGGAAGCTGAGAAATCAAGGAAAAATCTAGCTGAGAAATATGCAAAGCTGGAGGAGCTGCTCATGACCTCAATAGCACAGGATTCATAGGTTCTAAATTAACTAAATATGAGCCAGCAGTGTGCAGCAGCAGCCAAAAAGGCCAACACAGTCCTGAGCTGCATAAATAGAGGGATACAATCAAGGACCAGAGAGGTACTAGTACCACTCTATAAAGCCTTGGTCAGACCACATCTAGAGTACTGCATCCAGTTTTGGTCACCACATTACAAAAAAGACATTGAAACTCTAGAGAAAGTGCAGAAGAGAGCAACCAGGATTATAAAGGGTCTGGAAAATAAAACATACGAAGAGCGGTTGCAGGAACTGAGCTTGGCCAGTCTAGCGAAGAGAAGGACCAGGGGTGACATGATAGCAGTGTTTCAATACTTGAGGGGATGCCACAGAGAGGAGGGGGTCAGGCTGTTCTCTATGGCACCAGAAAGCCAAACAAGGAATAACGGATGGAAGCTGACCAAGGAGAGATTCAACCTGGAAGTGAGGAGAAACTTTCTGACAGTGAGAGCGATCAACCAGTGGAACAGCTTGCCAGCAGAAGTCGTGAGAGCCCCAACACTTGTGACCTTCAAGGAGAGACTGGACTGCCATCTGTCTCAAACGGTGTAGGAACTCCTGCTTGAGCAGGGGGTTGGACTAGATGTCCAACAAGGTCCCTTCCAACTCTAATAATAAATCTAAAAATCTAAATCTAAATGCAGAGATCCCATGGCAGATTTGCTAAAATCTATTAGAGGGAATCCATCTTAGGAAGTTGTCCTTTAAACTGTTATCCTTTTTTAGTGGCAAGTACAGGTACTCCTTGACTTACAACCATAATTGAGCCTGAAATTTTTCTTGCTAAGTGAAACATTTGTTGAGTGAGTTAAGCCCCATTTTACAGCCTTTCTTGCCACAGATGGTGAGTGAATCACTACAGTTGTTTAGACAGATCATGCCAGACTAATTTTATTGCATTCTTTGACAAAGTGACAAAATTAGTGGACCAGAGGAATGCTGTCGATATAATTTACTTGGACTTCAGTAAGGCATTTGATAAAGTAGACCATAACCTACTACTAGATAAAGTAGAAAAAAACACACCACCAGATGGATCCGAAACTGGCTGACCAACCGCACTCAACATGTGGTGCTCAATGGAACTGCATCATACATGGAGGGAAGTATGCAGTGGAGTACCCCAAGGCTCGGTTTTAGGCCCAGTATTCTTCGACATCTTCATCAATGACTTAGACAAGGGGATAGATGGGGAACTCATCAAATTTGCAGATGACACCAAACTGGCAGGAATAGCCAACACTCCAGAAGATAGGCTCAAGATACAGAAGGATCTTGACAGACTTGAACATTGGGCGCTATCTAACAAAATGAAATTCAATGGTGAAAAAAGTAAGATTCTACATTTAGGCAAGAAAAACAAAATGCACAGATACAGTATATGTGGTACCTTGCTCAATAGTAGTAACTGTGACAGGGATCTTGGAGTCTTAGTGGACAACCATTTAAATATCAGCAAGCTGTCACGATGTGAATATTGTCAGTTTGTGCATCTCTATGTTTTTCTACTGTTTCTTGTATTTATGGTCAAGCAGACGTATGATATATTCTATTACGCATGCCTGCATTCCTGAGGTCTCCTCCTTCCCTTTCTCTTCCCCATTTCTACCGAAGGTAGAAGTGATTTATTTCTTAGCCAATAAAATGTAGCTTACTAAGGATTCTTTTTATTATTTTCTACTGAAATAAATATTTTGTTAATTAGATTTGAATCTCGGTTTTATTTTCTAAGTAAGTATGATTTCAAAGGAGCAAAGATCCATCGACCTCCGGATGATTTATTCCTCCCACTCACACAAGCAGTGTGCAGCAGCTGCCAAAAAAGCCAACACAGTTCTAGGCTGCATTAACAAAGGGATAGAATCAAGATCAAGTGAACTGTTACTACCACTTTATAATGCCTTGGTAAGGGCACACTTGGAATACTGCATTCAGTTTTGGTCGCCACGATGTAAAAAGGATATTGAGACTCTAGAAAGAGTGCAGAGAAGAGCAACAAACATGATTAGGGGACTGGAGGCTAAAACATATAAAGAACAGTTGCAGGATATATCTAGTTTAATGAAAAGAAGGACCAGGGGAGACATCATAGCAGTTTTCCAATATCTCAGGGGTTGCCACAAAGAAGAGGGAGTCAAGCCATTCTCCAAAGCACCTGAGGGTAGAACAAGAAGCAATGGGTGGAAACTAATCAAGGAGAGAAGCAACTTAGAACTAAGGAGAAATTTCCTGACAGTTAGAACAATTAATCCGTGGAACAGCTTGTCTCCAGAAGTTGTGAATGCTCCAACACTGGAAGTTTTTAGAAGATGTTGGATAACCATTTGTCTGAAGTAGTGTAGGCTTTCCTGCCTAAGCAGGGGGTTGGACTAGAAGTGACCTCCAAGTCCCTTCAAACTCTGTTATTCTATTCTATTCTATTCTATTCTATTCTATTCTATTCTATTCTATTCTATTCTATTCTATTCTATTCTATTCTATTCAAGTGTTGTTAAGTGAATCTGGTTTCCCCGTTGACTTTGCTTGTCAGAAAGTCACAAAAGGGAATCACATGACCCCGGGGACACTGGAACCGTCATTAAATATGAGTCAATTTCCAAGCGTTTGAATTGTGATCAGGGGGATGCTATTACAGTTGTAAGTTTGAAAACTGATCATAAGTTACTTTTTCAGTGCCGTTGTAACTTAATAGAATAGAATAGAATAGAATAGAATAGAATAGAATAGAATAGAATAGAATAGAATAGAATAGAATAGAATAGAATAGAATAGAATAGAATAGAATTCTTTATTGGCCAAGTGTGATTGGACACACAAGGAATTTGTCTTTTGTGCATATGCTCTCAGTGTACATAAAAGAAAAGATACATTTGTCAAGAAACATGAGGTACAACACTTAATGATTGTCATAGGGTACAAATAAGCAACCAGGAAACAATCAATATTAATATAAATCGTAAAGATACAAGCAACAAGTTACAGTCATACAGTCATAAGTGGGAGGAGATGGGTGATAGGAACGATGAGAAGACTAATAGTAATAGTAATGCAGCCTTAGTGAATAGTTTGACAGTGGTGAGGGAATTATTTGTTTAGCAGAGTGACGGTGTTCGGGGAAAAACTGTTCTTGTGTCTAGTTGTTCTGGTGTGCAGTGCTCTATAGCGTCGTTTTGAGTTGAAACAATTTATGTCCAGGATGCGAGGGGTCAGTAAATACTTTCACAGCCCTCTTTTTGACTCGTGCAGTATACAGGTCCTCAATGGAAGGCAGGTTGGCAGTAATTGTTTTTTTCTGCAGTTCTGATTATCCTCTGAAGTCTGTGTCTGACTTGTTGGGTTGCAGAACCGAACCAGACAGTTATAGAGGTGCAGATGACAGACTCAATAATTCTTCTGTAGAACTGTATCAGCAGCTCCTTGGGCAGTTTGAGCTTCCGGAGTTGGTGCAGAAGGAACATTCTTTGTTGTGCTTTTTATATGACGTTTTTGATGTTAGGTGACCATTTTAGGTCTTGAGATATGATAGAACCTAGAAATGTGAAGGTCTCTACTGTTGATACTGTGTTGTCTAGTAATGTAAGAGGTGGTAGAATGGGAGGGTTTCTCCTAAAATCTACCACCATTTCTATGGTTTTGAGTGTGTTCAGTTCCAGATTGTTCCGGTCGCATCACGAGGCTAGTTGTTCAACCTCCAGTCTGTATGCGGTTTCATCGTTGTCTCAAATGAGACCAATCACGGTTGTATCATCTGCAAATGTCAGTAGTTTAACAGATGGATTGTTTGAGATGCAGTCATTGGTATAGAGAGAGAAGAGAAGTGGTGAGATTACACAGCCTTGGGGGGGGGGCTGTGCTAATTGTACAGGTATCTGATGTGATTTTGCCTAGCTTCACCTGCTTCTTCCTGTCTGTTAGGAAGCTTGTGATCAACTTAGAAGTGTGTTCAGGTACCGCTAGCCGATTTAGTTTAGTTAGAAGAATGGCCGGTATGATGGTATTGAATGCTGAACTAAAGTCTACAAAGAGGGCCCTTGCGTAGGTCTTTGGAGATTCAAGATGTTGTAGGATGTAGTGCAGAGCCATATTAACAGCATAATCTGTCGATCTATTTGCTCGGTATGCAAATTGCAGGGGATCTAACAGTGGATCCGTGATGGTTTTCAAGTGGGACATCACTAGCCTTTCAAAGGTTTTCATAACTACAGATGTTAGAGCAACTGGTCTGTAGTCATTCAGTTCCTTGATGGAGGGCTTCTTTGTCACTGGGATGATAGTGGAGCGTTTGAAGCAAGAAGGAACATAGCACATCTCTAGTGATTTGTTGAAGATTTGTGTGAAGATGGGGGCCAATTGGTCAGCACAGACTTTTAAGCAAGAAGGAGTTATCTTGTCTGGGCCATGCGCAGAAGCAAAATTGTGCGAGGGGGGGCACGCGTGGAGCGCACCCCCCCCGAAGCATGGCAACCCCCCCCCGAAGCGTGGAGATGCACGCGCATGGCTCCGGCAGCAAGGTAAGCAAGCAACCCGCCCCTGAAGCATGTGCTACAAATGTTGTACTTCTCATTGTCATAGTTGTAATGTCATGTGACGGGGCTTCAGAATAACAAAATAACAGAGTTGGAAGAGACCTTGGAGGTCTTCTAGTCCAACCCCCCTGCTCAAGCCTATACCATTTCAGACAAATGTTTGTCCAATCTCTTAAAAAACCTCCAGTGATGTAGCACTCATAACTTCTAGAGGGAAGTCATTCCACTGATTAATTGTTCTAACTGTCAGGAAATTTCTCCATGGTTCTAGGTTGGTTCTCTCTTTGATTAATTTCCATCCTTTGTTCAACATCAACAGAGCAAAACATTAGGCCAATCTAATTCTGAAGGTGCAAGAATGAACGAACACTACTGCCAAAATGTAATTTCTAGCTAGTCTCCAAAGGCAAAAAGGTGTTTCTGTGCGCCTCGAGGTGCCCATGTGCTGAAAGGTGCCTTTTCCTGGGATTGCACAGCAACCTCTCAGGAAATGCAGCTGCTTCTCTGTGCATGTCAAAATGCCCTTTTGCTTTGGAATCGAAAGTGCTACTACACAAGTTAGAAAATGGTTCAAGGGTGACTTCTTATTAGGAGTCTATAAAGATTTCTGGCTGTAACAGAAATCTGAAAGGCCAAGTCAAAATGCAAAAGTGCGGGAATAAACAGGCAGGGGGGACTCTGCTGCCCTTAATCTCCTGATGGGAGATTTATTTCCAGCAGTTTGCGGGTGTTCCTGTGTGCACCTGCGCACGAGAGGGAGAGATGTGGTGAAATAATCAAGAAGCATCCACACCGGAAGCTTCAACCCAGACGGTTTCCCTTTTGTTATCTCTGCATATTTTCTTTCTCACTTCCTACTTGGTATGCATTTTAATTATGGTTTCCTAACCATGCCTCTTTTTCCAGAAATGACATTGTTCTTGAGAGGGAGGTGAAATCCTGCCAGGCAAAGTCAAGCCTGCAAATAAGTGTTATCCTAGAGATGCAGAGATGTCATCCTTTGCATTAGCCCAAAGGTTTTGTATTGCTTAGGGATATGTGCGGCAAGCTCACTATAAAAATAGAAGCTTGACAGTCGGAATGAATGTGCGTGTCAAAATAATATTACTGTTTCTGGGAGGATGACAGAAAAAATGACACTACATCCACCAGCCTGATTTTTATAGATCTGCCTCTTTGCCAGATGTCACCTCTTATAAACTGCTTTGTTAAAAAAAAAAATGACACCGCCCTGCCATTGTGCCTTTATAGCTATATAAACTTTGGTAATAAAATTAGAATTGGCTGGAATCTGAAATCCTCTGAGTTTGCTCCTTAAGCAACTGGGGAAGCCCACCTGGGTCTTAGGAAATGGCATTTAAATGCTCAAAGAGGGCTAATAGGATGGGCTGAATTATTTATTTATTTATTAGTGAGACTTATATACCGCCTCACAGTGCAAGCACTCTCTAAGTGGTTTACACCATTAAGCAATGTATATATTTACATTGCCCCCAACAATCTGGGTCCTCATTTTACCTACCTCGGAAGGATGGAAGGCTGAGTCAACCTTGAGCCGGTGAGATTTGAACAGCTGAACTGCTGATCACAGTCAGCTAAAGTAGCCTGCAGTACTGCACTCTAACTGCTGCGCCACCTCGGCTATTATTATGCCATAAATAGTTCCCAAGCATATAGTGGTTGTTTTTTTTTATTATGTAATAAAAGAAGAACTGCATTGTATCCCAAGCTTTCTTCAGAATAATTCAGCTTTGCAATACCCGAGATTGGTTAGACTTCAGGGGGTATCCTAAATTTATATTGTTTTCTCCAAAATGGGGAAGTTTGTTGATGTGTTGCCAGAGATTGTGGTATGCTTAACCTTTAGTGTCACCATTATTGAGGAAGAACTGTGTCCCAGAACTGTTTCATTGGTGTATGTTTCAAACCTGCATGTGTACATATATGGTATGCATTTCTCACAATTGTATTTAATCTGTTTCCTGAACTGGATGTAGTATGCATAGTATTATCTTGATTTTTTTTTAAAGGGATCTGGTGTAATGGATCGGCTCCAATAAAAGAGCTTAGAACCAATTTAGACATAGAATAACAGAGTTGGAAGGGACCTTGGAGGTCTTCTAGTCCAACCTCCTGCTTAGGCAGGAAACCCTACACCACTTCAGACAAATGGTTATCCAACATCTTCTTAAAAACTCCCAGTGTTGGAGCATTCACAACTTCTGGAGGCAAGCTGTTCCACTGATTAATTGCTCTAACTGTCAGGAAATTTCTCCTTAGTTCTAAGTTGTTTCTCTCCTTCATTATAGCAATAGCAATAGCACTTTACTTATATACCGCTTCATAGTGCTTTACAGCCCTCTCTAAGCGGTTTACAGAGTTCAGCATATTGCCCCCAACAATCTGGGTCCTCATTTTACCGACCTCAGAAGGATGGAAGGCTGAGTCAACCTTGAGCCTGGTGAGATTTGAACAGCTGAACTGCTGAACTAGCAGTCAGCCTGCAGTCGCAGCATTTAACCACTGCACCACTTCAGCTCTTAGTTTCCACCCATTGCTTCTTGTTCTACCCTCAGGTGCTTTGGAGAATAGTTTGACTCCCTCTTCTTTGTGGCAGCCCCTGACATATTGGAACACTGCTGTCATGTCTCCCCTAGCCCTTCTTTTCATTAAACTAGACATACCCAGTTCCTGCAACCGTTCTTCATATGTTTTAGCCTCCAGTCCCCTAATCATCTTTGTTGCTCTTCTCTGCACTCTTTCTATACTGTTTCTGGGGGGAATGACAGAAAAAATGACACTACATCCACCAGCCTGATTCTTATAGATCTGCCTCTGCCAGATGTCACCTCTTATAAACTGCTTTGTAAAAAAAAAACATGACAGCCCCCTGCAATTGTGCCTTTATAGCTATATAAACTTTGGTAATAAAATTAGAATTGGCTGGAATCTGAAATCCTCTGAGTTTGCTCCCTAAGCAACTGGGGAAGCCCACCTGGGTCTTAGGAAATGGCATTTAAATGCTCAAAAGTACTTAATTGTTTCTTTTACTTCATCCCCTTCCTAAAACACAACAGACCTCTGCTGGTTTTATGTGCCATTCTGCCCAGTTATCACTTCGCTTAAATTTATGACTAGGTTTTGGAAAGAATAATAAAACTCTACCCAAACTAGAGTTTTATAGTTTGTTTATTTGACAAACAGTATCCCAGTTTGAGAGTCAGTTTGATGTAGTGGTTAAGGCAGGAGACTGGGATTTGTTGGAAGAAATATCCAGGTCCAGTTCCAAGCTGGGAGAAAGGTACTGGAGACAAAATGAAGGCTGGAGGCTGATTGGAAAGGTGGTTTAATGATGAAGAGAACCACCAAGCACATGGTTCTGGGCAACTAACCACATGGAGTTGAGAGTGAAGGGTTTTTATACCTTCTCTTGGGCTTTGAACTTGAGCTTCCTGTTCCTGTACAAGAACATGTATTCTATTGGCTGTTGTCAGACTCCCATGGTGCTATGTACAAATCTAGGAGTTTGTCTGAGCTAAGTTTGGTTGAAGTTTGGCTGATTCAATGAAGGGGCTTGTTGGGCAATTCCTATTGTGGCTGAGGGCTAACCCTACCTTTGTTCAGATCTTGCTGCAGGGAATTTGCTTATGAATAGAGTTATCTATCTCTTTATCTCTTAAGTGCTGACATCTGCTGTGGGCTATTAAGAAAGGTGGGGGCTACTTTCCAAGAGCATGTTTCTCAATTTCTCCCTTTAGGGAAATATAATATTCTGCCTTTTTAATATTTCTCAAAATATTTCATTCTTCTAGGAGAGGGGTGGATGCTAACTTTCTACAGATTCTAATCCCACCTTGGGTACAAAGCCATCTGGGTGATTTTGGGCCAGTCCTTCTCTGCCCTAGGAAGCAGACAATGGCAAACTGTTTCTGAAAGTCAACTCTGACTCAATGGCACACACATATCCCCATTTATTCTCAAGAAAGGTTTAAATCATCTTAGCAGAATTCCATATTTCCGTCAGCCATCCTAAGAAAAGCAGCAGGCAAACATAGCATTGTGCATGTGGATTCTAACATGGGATAAATATAGCAAATAACTAGTCCATCAACTTTCTGCAATCCAGAGGGGCTGGCAAGTGTAGGTCAGCACGTTTTAACGCAATAATTTAAACCACTTAAAAATGGCAAAAGATGTTTAAAGATGTTTTGTTTGTTTGTTTTTCCACTCAGCCTTTCCCCAAACATAACAGCTTAAAATGAAATAATAAGAGCTGACACATAGTAAAAAGCATCAAAAATGTAGAGTGCTGATAATATAATTAGGGCTACGTATGAAAATAAAGAAGGTGATTGAGCAAGGATTACTTTAGTTTTGTTTTTTAGAGAGGACAAAAAAACAAACCTACAGACCGGTGATTATGTGTGAAAGTGAAACTACCATATTTTTCAGAGTATAAGACACACCTTAGTTTTTGGGGAGGAAAATAGGGGGGGGGGGAATCTACCTACCAGGTATTCATCTGGCTATCATCCTTAGTCTGGTCATCTTCAGCACATTATTTTATCCCCTGGTTAGGGCTGAAAAAAATCTTCTTCGGAGGGATTAGCAATGAAAACAAGCCTGCAAAGACTTAGGGCTGGGAAAAAACTTCTTTGGAGAGAGCAGCAATGAAAAAGCCTGCAAGCCGGGAAAAGCAGTGAAGATCCTTAGCACCTCGTTAGGGCTGGAAAAAACATTCTTTGGAGCAAGTAGCAATGAAAACAAGCCTGCAAAGACTTAGGGCTGAAAAAAAAACTTTTTCGGAGGGAGTAGCAATGAAAACAAGCGTGCAAGCCGGGAAAAGCAGGGAAGATCTTTAGGGCTGGAAAAAAAAGCTTCGAAAAAGCTACATTCGGAGTATAAGACGCACCCAAATTTTCAGCCTCTTTTAGGAGGGGAAAAGGTGCGTCTTATACTCTGAAAAATACGATAACCTATAAAGTTAAACTGAGAATGAAATTAAAAGGCTTTAATTTTAATAGTATATTAAATCTATTTCAGAAGCTCTGCTACAAACCTGCCAACATATCTGGCACACTTAGCAAAAGCTCCAGATTAGCAAAAAGAATTCTAATTTTATGAAAGGCTGAAAGTAAACTTTGGCTGTGAATTTGGGGACTAAGTAGAGAAACTCATAGTCCCAACTTAAATTTCCAGAGGGAAGAGTTACTAGGAAGTTTTTTCAGAAGTCCCTCAAAACTTTGATATCTCATCAGGCCTGGGAGCACCAAGAGACCAACAAGGCATTGAGGTGGTTCCATTGTTGTTGACATTTACTTCCCTCTCTTACTCATTAATCATAATTTTAAAATTTTCTGGATTGCAATTTTTTGTATACATTATTGTTTTATACATTTATTGAATGCTACCCATAGTCTTTCAAGAGGTAGATACCCACAAAAATTCAATGGCTCCATATGTATAATTGATGATGATGATGATGATGATGATGATGATGATGATGATGATGATGATGATGATGATGATGATGATGATATCCATTCAGTCGAGTCTTTCTTGGCGATTCTATGGGCCAGGTTTCTCCAGATCATCCAATCTTGCATTAGTTATTTGGAGTTTTTCTATTATCTGGCTGGTGTCAGCTTTGATGGCGAATATATACTGTAGTAACATATGATATGTAATATTTTTTTAAAAATCTATGCTTTAAGTAAATACGATCATATTGAAGATTTGCCTTAGATAATTCTCTCCCTCTCCCTCTCCCTCTCCCTCTCCCTCTCCCTCTCCCTCTCCCTTCCTCCCTTCCTCCCTCCCTCCCTCTCCCTCTCTCTCTCTCTCTCTCTCTCTCTCTCTCTCTCTCTGTGTGTGTGTGTGTGTGTGTGTGTGTGTGTGTATTTGTGTGTGAAGAAGTGGGAGACATTTGCCTTTGTTTGGAAAGTCAGTAGTTTGGTGGGAGAAGGCAAAAAAGGCAAGGAGTGTCTGAGGAGCCCGTCTGCCTGTCCATTACCTCAGCAGGTGACTAGAGGGGAGAGGGATTATAAATAAAGCAAAGAAGAAGAGAAAGGCCAACCTATGTATAAACAAGCTAATAAATATATCCAAACCAAAGGAAGAGATGGAAGGATGAATATTATTAAATGTTTGGTCTACTACTTATGATAATTGTCTATGGAAATTCTCAATTATTCAGGACATGGTTGTCTCCTAAAGGTGCTTTTTTCAAAAGGCACCTGGACTATCTATGTTTTTTCCCCCTCTTGAAGATCCAAAGAGCATCTTCAGTTCTGAGTGAATGAATGGTGGGGAATGGAAGGATTTATATTCTTTGCAGTCATCTGCTTTGAAGTCAATCTTGAATTATGGTCATTATCTCCCTGAGCATCATTGATGTCCCTTAGGAGTTTATCTGTGACCCTGATTCTTGAAGAAACATCTTCAAGAGGAAAAAACACAGAAAATCCAGTTGCCTCTTGGAAAAGCACCTTTGGAACTATACTGAGGACAAACAGAAGTTGGGGCCTTCGTTGCACTAGGAATAAAGCATATTCTGCTTGATAAAGTCAAGGGTATTATTTATTTATTAGATTCATTAAGGCTACATGATTCAAAAAATACTCCCAGAAACAAGGACAGAGAAGAATTTATTATTTATTTATTTATTTATTATTTGGTTCTTCTATGCCGCCCTACTCCCGAGGGACTCAGGGCGGCGTACAACGTTGTGCAAGAACACTGAACAATAAACAATGATTAAAAACAATGTTAAAAGAAGTAAGATGGGTGGGTGGACACATGGATGGAATCTAATTTATTGTTAGAAGGTCTTTGGAAAAAAGCTTGGCTATTCAATGGCAAGCATTTGTACATGCAGGAGTCAGGAATAAATAAATATTTGATGGCTCTTAAAATAATTATAGCAAAGAGGCTTCTTAGGAATGAATGGGTCATCAATTCCTGGCCCTTAAACCAGGGGTGAGTTCCACTTACATTTGCCACTAGTTCGCATCGCGACGTCCCTTCGCGCGATTTGGCTTCCGCGCATGCTCAGAAGCAGGAATGAGCCCGAAACACAGCTGAGGAGCTTATCAGCTGTGCTTCAGGCGAAGAAATAAAGGTCAGAATTCATCCGCGGGCGGATGGGCGGGCGGGCCCTTTTTCAAGCCGCGGAAGGGGAAAAATTCGCACAAAATCAAAAAAAAGATGGCGGTGCGCACAGACCAGCACTGACAGTGATGTCACCAGCGGGTCACTACCGGTTCGGGCGATCCAGTCTGAACCGGGAGGAACCCACCCCTGCTTTACACCTTTTATATGGCTTATTCCATCGGAACCAAATTCTCCCCAAGATCTCCTTAACTTAGTTTTTCTCAACCTTGGCAACTTGAAAAAGTGTGGACTTCAGCTCCCAGAATTCCCCAGCCAGCAATTGCCAGTAATTCTGGGAGTTGAAGTCCACACTTTTTCAAGTTGCCAAAATTAAGAAACACTGTCTTAACTCATTGAATGACTTCTTTGGACAAGCTGTCGGTGGAATTCGCTACTGGAAGACGACTGCTTTTGTCATTAACTGAGGATTGGAATGGTAAAAAAAATAATTTAGACAAATGGAAGACTTCCTTTCAAGTGTCTTTTACTTTAAAAAAGTATTTTAAAATTATCTGATGCAGTGTAAAACAGACACTGAAAAAGTATACATTTTTAAAAGAATGAGCCAGCTACCAAGACATATTCATTCTGGTTTCATTAAATGCCTGGCACTAACGATTCAAGCTTGAAATGTCACCAATAAATATTCTTTTTCAGTTATTGATGTTTTCCATGCTACACCCTGCTGCATCTCTCTTTATGTCTCTCTACGCTTCCATCAATGGTAGGAAAGTAGTCAAGACCACATTCCCAAGAACGTTAATGTCTTTTTATTATGTAAACTTTTCAGCCTTATTGCCTTTTACATTATTTTGTTTTTGAAGTCAAAAGCAGCCATTGGTGGTTGTTGTTGTTGTTGTTTTTGCAATATACATATAGATTTCATTTTATGCTTATTTTACTTCTTTGTGCCCCTTTTGAATTTCTTCTGTGTCAGAGATCCAATGTATCTTGCAAGTCTCCCAGTGTGATCACTTGCAGATATATTGGTCTAGATAGATTAGATTAGATTAGATTAGATTATTGTTAGAGTTGGAAGGGACCTTGTAGGTCATCTAGTCCAACCCCCCGCTCAAGCAGGAGTCCCTACACCATTTTGGATAAATGGCAGTCCAATCTCCCTTTGAAAGTCTCAAGTGTTGGAGCTCTCACAACCTCCGCAGACAAACTGTTCCACTGGTTGATCGCTCTCACTGTCAGAAAGTTTCTCCTTATTTCCAGGTTGAATCTCTCCTTGGTCCATCCATTATTTATTGTCTGGCCTTCTGGTGCCTTGGGAAACAGGCTGACCCCCTCCTCTCTGTGGCAGCCCCTCAACTATTGGAACACTGCTATCATGTCTCCCCTGGTCCTTCTCTTCGCTAGACTGGCCATGCCCAGTTCCTGAAACCACTCTTCGTATGTTTTAGTCTCCAGTCCCCTGATCATCTTTGTTGCTCTTCTCTGTACTCTTTCTAGAGCTTCAATGTCTTTTTTATAGTGTGGTGACCTCTGAAATTGGGGCTTCTGTTTTAATGTTTTTTATTATTATTATTTTAATGTTTGTACTGTCACAAAAGTGCTTTTTCAAAAGGCAATTGGACTTTTTGGCTTTTCTTCGAAGACATTTCGCTTCTCATCCAAGAAGTTTCTTCCTAGCTCTGACTAGATGGTGAGGAATGGAAAGATTTATACTCCTTGCAGACAGCTGGTCATTTGCATCCTTTTAGAGAAGTTCAAATGGGTGTAGAGCCTTCTTGGATCTGCTGAAAGGGCTGTGTTGTAGACTGTAGATAGATGATGTCGTATCCCTCCCCCTCTATTGAGAGAGAGAGAGAGCTGTTCAATTTTGCAGTCTTTTCAACAGTTCCAAGAAGCTCCACACCCATTAGCACCACTCAGGTGGCCCTGATGGCACAGAAAAATCTCCAGGTGGCCTCAAGGACTCTTTAAAGGAATGCAAATGACCAGCCCTCTGCAAGGAATGTAAATCCTTCCATTCCCCACCATCCAGTCAGAGCTTGAAGAAGCTTCTTGGGTGAGAAGTGAAATGTCTTTGAAGAAAAAACAGAAAGTCCAGTTGCCTCTTGAAAAAGTACCTTTGGGACAACCACAACCTGGATAATTGAGACTCTCCATAGACAATGTTTTCTACTGTTTTTATTGTTTTAAAATGTTTTTTTTTTAAGATTTTAATTGCAATTTGTGTTTTTGAATTGTGAGCCACCCACAGTTGTTTGTTGAGATGGGTGGCTATAGAAATCAAATAAATCAATAAACCCCCTTAGAACAAAGTGGATAGAATCCTGCTCAGATTCATTCAGTTTTGACACCAACTTTTCATTCCTTAGAATAGGTTACATCTACCCACCACTTCTCTCCTACCATTCACACATCTTAATCCTAATATTTTTAGAGCAAAAAATATTCATGGTTCCCTCCTTTCAACCAATAAAACTTCTTTTAGTCCCACAAATGTCCCATAATTCCAGGAGAGCAAGCTTGCTTTACTTTGCTGTCATGGCCCTGTTGGAGCCTGAGTCCATGGAGGAGGATGAACCGGAGTTGGGGCCAATGGAGGTTGAGGGGGCAGCCTTGTTGTCTTTGGAGGAACAGGAGGAGGAGCAGGAGGAGGCAGCCCTGGGCCCCTCGGGCTTGGAACAGCTTGCCAGCAGGGAGGAACAGGGGCAGGATGACCGAGAGAGGGCATGCAGTGCAGATGAGGAGCGACGGAGCTCAGGCGATGAGCAAGGACCGTCCCTCCTGATCCCCAAGCACAGAGAGTGGAGAGGAGGCGGGAACAGCGCAGGCCAACCTGACCCGATGACTCGGGAGGAGAGCACCCCACCCATCTTCACAAGGCCTGGGGACTGAGACTTAAAGAGACGCTGGGGGAGGGGCATTTGTCAGGTACAAACACTGAATTTGTGGAGTTTTGTGTACCATTGCCGACATCTGGAGTTTGCTGGACTTCTTGCCTTATTCCTTGCTTACTGGACTAATTGCCTTGTTCCTTTGTTTCCTGGATGCATTGTCTTGTTCCTTTGCTTCCTGGACTCATTGACTTATTCCCTTGCCCCGCTGGACTTCTTGCCTTGAAGCCATTGTGCTAACAGCGTTTTGCTGGACTACTTGCAGCCAGAGGCTGCTGGAGGTGTGTGTGTGAGAGAGAGAGCACTTTGCTCCGGGACTTGCCATAAATGTGGGAGCATTTGGGGGAAAGTTGGAGCAATAAAGGGGTGTTTTGAACTATCAGGTGACTGTGTTGCCTCTGTGCCTTGCCCCGGGTTATTACACTTTGCAATACACGTTACAATCTGATCTGTCATCCATTCTTCATTGTCCCTATCTAGGTTTCCCCAAATCCATCTTTCCTACACAGTTTATATGGATGATGCTGGCTTTGGGCAATCTTGGTTTCCTGCCTGTTCTTTTTCACAATGTCATGATCATCTGAATGTGATGAGACCTCGGCAGGAACTCTTGTAACATCTCTATGCCAGCACTGTCTGTTAATCTTCAAAACTATCTTCCTGCTTTTTCACATGATACATGACTTTGCTATTTATATTTCGTGTAGTAACATGTTGTCTCATATGTCATAGAGTTTGCCCCATATGGTTCTGATGCTAGATGACAAAATTTTGTGCCTGGTGCTGCCTATCCAACCAACCTGATGACTCATTTACGCTTCTCAGTGTATCTCATAGAAATGACTGTGACAGGAAAAAAAAATCAGATTATCAGTGCTTGAAGGATATACCATTAATCAGAAAAAGCATGAAACTTGAAATACTAGCCTTTGAATACTAGCCTTTGAAAAGGCATGGAACTTAAATATTAGCCTATTTAATATATTTAATCTATAGGCTGCCCAGCTCCGGAATGAGTCTGAATGGCTTGCAACTAAAAACCCAACAAATCAGTACAAATGACTAAAAAAACAAAATGATTGCAACCATTGTTGCCTCTATATTAAACCTCAGCTGAAATCCATCTGGAATGGACCCAGATATCTTGCTTCCTCTAGGGTCCTCTGACTACCTACTCCACCACTTTCCTACAAAAAAAAAGGATGATAATTGTGCAAGATTGTTGAGTCCAGCAATGTCTCCTTGAGAAAATGACACCCAACAGTCTCATTCAAACTGAGGGAAATCACCTCCTCCCTTAAAGAAGCTCACATTAAGCCTTTCATTACAACATACAATATTTTTATATAACGTTATGGCTCCACAGAGTCTATCAATTTATTAACTGAGCTCTCATTGTGTGTGTTTAAACTATTAATCAAATACTATAGGTAATAATATTTGATAGGTAATCAATTAATAAGGTGTTATCTCTTTAAAGGCTTTGCTATTTTCAATTCATGAGTCTCTCTTCATTTTGGAGACAAATGCAAGTGAGACAGAATGCATCTTGGTGAACTGTGGAAATTCATAAGTGGAGATTTATTTATTTATTTATTGTCCTCATGGTCAAATATTTCAGAAGCTTCCTATTGTTATCTAACTTAATTCCCCATTTATTTGTAATTCACTGTGTACTGTTGCCTGACAGAACATAATAGAACTACCGAACAATCACTTAGAACAGGAAACAACTGTCAATTAATACATTAATGAATCAAGTTTACCAAAAGGTGAAGCAGCTCAAGATCCTGGTGGGAATTCATAAGAAACAAAAGACTCCCTCTCCATCTTTTTTTTTTGCAGCTTGACTACACAAATTTCTCCTAGTGGCAATGATCATGATAATCTTTTTTTCAATTGAGTTCAGAGAGATTCTGATTTGGCTCCTGATAAATATGTACAGATTTGTATAAATCCAATTTTGCTATTGGTCTGTAGAGATTCTCAGTCATCCAGGTCATGGTTGTCCCAAAGGTGCTTTTTCAGGAGGCAACTGGACTTTCTAGTTTTTTTTTCTTTTCTTTTGAAGGTGTTTCGCTTCTCATCCAAGAAGCTTCTTTAGTTCTGACAAGATAGTGGGGAATCCTCTGACAGGATAGTGGGGAAATCCTTCCATTCCCCACTAAACTCTCAGAGCTAAAGAAGCTTCTTGGATGAGAAGTGAAACGTCTTCAAAAGAAAAAAAAAACCAAGAAAATCCAGTTGCCTCCTGAAAAAGCCCCTTTGGGACAATTTTGCTATTGATGTTAGTAGTGTTGGCAATCCAACGTTATGCAAGGATTCAACAATCCTTCTTCTACAGCTCTGGCTACTTTGCAACCAAACCCCTTTGTGATTCTCAAAAACTTTTCTGGTGGACATACTTTTTCCCATTGGAAAATTACTTCAAAGAAAAAGGCAGACAAGAGAAATTTTATTTGGTGTTTTTTTAATGCTATAAAGAACTATTTTTACACATGAAATAGGTCTAAGATTGTGATTTAACTTCCCTGTCAATGGAGGTTTATTTTACCTTTTGACTGAATGACAATATTATGATCACAAATCAGGAAGGAGAACTACTGTAAATGGAAATCACCTTTTTATTACTTTTAAAATTAATATTTCATATGATTTCCTAACAACTTTAAACAAGAAATGCTATGGTATGCTGATTCATGACTAAAAGGAGATTTACATTTATAAGAAATCTTATGGGGCCTCTAACTTTATTGAACATTGAATGTTTTTATTTTGAGTTCTAAGCCAAGATTATATTATATTGGATCCGTGTGTCCAACCGAAAGTTTATGTCATTTTCTGCAGTGCGCAAAGCGACACACAGAGATATGAAAACAGCAAATTCATAATAAAAGAGTCATATTTTAAAGGCAAGGCACAGAAGCAAAAGAGAAGAAAAAGAAGCTAAATTGAAGCAAAAATAAGCTGAGGCCATAAAAATACAGAAGCTTGATATTAATTGATAGGTTACACGCAAGCTCAGCCCTACGAGAAGATTTTTTTTTTGTACAGCAAATTCATTTTCATTTAAAAAAATGAGACTTGGTTAAGAAAGTGAAGACTTTCTCTGCCCATCACTTGCTAATTACATTTTTTTCTCTGGATGAGTATCTATAACCATCTGTAAACCTAAACTCCTTACGTCAGCTGCCTGCTTACAACATCTGCTAGGCATTTACCAACCTGTCCTCCACCATTTAAAAATAAGGCTTTAATTTTATTTTTGATCAGGTAAATGTGTATGTTCCATTTCAATTACAGAGTACAGTAATAGCTCAATAGTCTACCTTTGTTTTCCCTCACAATCAGCTGTATGGAACACCTGCCTCTGCCCCCCCCCCCATTCTCCCCACCTGCCATGTAAACAGGAAATTAAATTAAACCCTGATTACCTTTGGGTTGATTGAATATCCTTCCCTGTTTATAACACTGCAAGCTGGAGTTTTTCATTAGCTAGTGCATACTGTGCCGAAATCCCCAATGGAGCTCTTTTTTGCCAGTCCATCTGCCATGTTGTAAAGGTTCAGATCACTTGTTTTAAGAAACCTACATGTTTTCTCCCGCTCTGTTCCTCCTAGCTGGCATTCATTTCCCAGCCTTCTTTCCTATATTTAGAGAGATGTTTTCAGATCAGTGGTGTTCCCATGGCCGTTAACCCACAATTGCACTTCTCCATTCAGCCCTTTGTCTTTTACCAACATTACTTTGAAACATTTGAATTCTCAGCCACTGTACTGGGTAGATTGCTTCTTCCCAACTTAACTTTGGGAGAGACTGAGGTTTTGCAAGAGTTTGTCCTTTTGTGGTGCTCAAAGATCTGCTGTTCGTTCGTCCCTTTAGTGAAAAGTTGACAAAAGAAATTAAAGTGGATCAAATGAAAATCAGAAATTAATCTTGGCAAAAGGAGGCTACCTTACCTTTAGGGCTATTGATCATCCCCCCCCCACACTGTATTGCTGTATTGCTTTGAAAAGAAGTAATACCGCCCTGAGTCCTACGAGATTGGGCGGCCTATAAGAGCGTAGAAATAATAAATAAATAAATAAATAAATAAATAAATAAATAAATAAATAAATAAATAAATAAATAAATAAATAAATAAATAAATAAATAAATAAAGTCCCTTCCATTTGCGGCAAATGAGCACAACAGGTTAAATCTTCCTCACTTTGAAGGTTTCAATTCTTTTCCCACATAAGAACACAAAGAAGACTAAGACTTCACCTCATCAAAATTAACCCATTCCACCTGATCAGGCATGGAAAGTATGTTGCAGACCCTATCATTAAAAAATTCTGATGGGCGGGGTCCAGGAAGAGAGGCTTCTCTGCCATTGCCCCTACCCTCTGGACCAGGGTTCTCCAACCTTGGCAACTTTAAGACTTGTGGACTTCAACTCCCAGAGTTCCTCAGCCAGCTTTGCTGGCTGAGGAATTCTGGGAGTTGAAGTCCTCAAGTCTTAAAGTTGCCAAGGTTGGAGAACCCTGCTCTGGACCACTCTCCCCCCATTGTTGAAGGCCACTTTCCTGGCTTTTCAAGCATATCTAAAGACCTGGCTCTGCCATCTCACTTGGCGCTCCAAGAGGAGCAGGCAGCCATGGGTCTAGTTCGTGCCTTGAAGGGCCTCCTCTTGCTATGTAATAATTCAACTTTTAATGTTGAATTTTAATTATCCTTTCCTCTATTTTAGAACATAGAATAACAGAGTTGGAGGTCCCCCTGCTGGAGCAGGAGACCTTATACCAGTGATTGCGAACCTTTTTTCCCTCGGGTGCCAAAATAGTGCGTGTGCACGCTATTGCACGCGCGTGCGTGCCCACACCCATAATTCAAAGCTCCTCACTTGCCCCACCCTCCTGCACATGTGTGTGCGACCCCCCACTCCCCCATTTCCCGACTTCCAGTGGGCCCAGTGGGCCCATTTTTCACCCTCCCCAGGCTCCAGAGGCTTTCTTGGAGCTTGGGGAGGGCAAAAATGCTCCCCCCACCATCCTGGAGGTCCTCCGGAGGCCGAAATCGCCCTCCCAGAGCCTCCGCGCAAGCCAAAAATCAGCTGGCGGGCACGCACATGCGCACTGGAGCTGAGCTAGGGCAACGGCTCGCGTACTGGCAGATATGGCTCTGCGTGCCACCTGTGGCACCCATGCCATAGGTTCGCCATCACTGCCTTATACCATTCCAGACAAATGGCTGTTCAGTCTCTTCTTAAAAGCCTCCATTTATGGAGCACCCACAAGTTCTGAAATCAAGCGATTCCACTGGTTAATTGTTCTCACCATTAGGAAATTTCTCCTTAGTTCTAGATTGCTTCTCTCCTTGCCTAGTTTTCATCCGTTGCTTCTTGTCTTGCCTTCTGGTGTTTTGGAGAATAGGTTGACCTCCTCTTCTTTGTGGCAGTCCAGAGGTGGGTTCCTCCCATTTGCACCGGTTCTATAGAACTGGTAGCATACCACTGGTGACATCACAGAGCCTGTTCTGTTGGTGCCGGTTCATGAACGTCACCATCTTTTTTTTAGAATTTTTTTTTTTTGAAAAAAATAAATTTTGGGGCAATTTTTTTGCTCATTTTTTCTTCTGCACATTTTTTCAAACTGCCAATCTTCTGATCAACAAGCCCAGCGTCTTAACCATTAGGCCGCCATGCCACCATCCCTCTATCCACCTGTGTATCATTTAATTTAAAAAAAAACAGATAGGTTCTATTGTAGCTGCATGGATTAAATCAAGACTGGCTTTAAACTAAAAAAAATCCTGCAGATGGAATTTTAAAGAAAAATATTAAGTACCTTGAGAATTATATGTAAATCTGAATTTTTCTAGGATATGTATTCAAGGTTTATCTATATTCAGGAGGAACTAAGAGATTAAAACATGGTGTTTTGAAACTCTGTGATAAATATGTGCTGGAGAAGTCATTTTAAATGTAGCTTAGCAATCATATAGTTGGCCCTTGCAGTGTGGAGCCAAGCCAAAGGATTGCTCTGACTGCAATGTGGTTTGTTTCTATGTGTGCTGCTGAATAATTCCTTTCGGGCTGCAAATCTTGTTAGCAAAGCACAGCCCTGGTGTTCATATCTTTATCATGTAAAACTCTTTCTAAAATTTGAAACATTTGGATCTGCTTCGCTACCCATGATTGACGGGGAGCCTCTTGATGAGAGCATTATGGGAAGGAATACTTCCTGGATATTTTAAGTCCGTTTTCCATCATCTGTTTTCACTGAAATATTCATGATGCCATGCTAACAGATTGGAATAAATAAATAAATAAAATAACCAGCCAAGAAATAAATAAGTAAAAACGTGAAGTGTAACAGGAAGGGGTGTGTGTGTCTGTGTCTGTGTGTGTCTGTGTGTGTCTGTATGTATGTGTGCCTGTGTGTGTGTGTGTGACAGCCAACTGAGTACGTATCAATGGCAGAAAAGGTTTGTGAATCAAGATTATGGAAATCAGGAAATGTATTTCCATTTTCAGTAGGAAGCAGTTATACATATTTCTTCTTTCCTCTTCGGCAGCTTGAGATTTAAAGTCAAAGAGGAGCTCTGCCGAGCTGCAGGCATGTTTTTCATTCTGGAAACTTCCTATAGTTTTCTTTCCGCTTCCTATCGTCTACATTTTTTTCTTTCTTCCTCCCCTTCCCGTTCAAACCCTTCGTGGAAGTTCTCGGAAGGTTTTGGATGATTCCTTGTGGAAACAGACTGCTAAACTAGAAAGAAAAGATTGAAACTGCATGGTCATTCTGAAACACTATCACAACTTAGCGACAGATTTGTGAGTGTCGAAGTATGTTCGACATGAGAGTATCTCTTGCTTTTTGCCTGGGACTTTTCTTGAAAGAGAGCAGAAAGCCTAGAAAATGGTTGACTCTTCGGGGATCAACTTTACAGGATTTTATCTGTACAGCCGACCCAGCAACAAAAAAAGTGAAGTGAGGCAAGCATGCTCTCTTCCAGCCAAAAGAGGGAATCAGCTCAGCAACAATGATCAAGGGCAAACGATATAAATTTTATTCCCCTCCCCTCCCCATAAATCCCCATGTAGCTCTGATTATATTTTCCCCCAAATTTATTTATTCTTCTTTCCTTAACTCTCATTCTGTGTGTCTGACCAGTACCATAATCCCTTTCCTTACTCAGTCTGCATTTTTGTCCATTCTTTCATTTCTTCCATTATTTCATATATGATGCAGTCTATTTATTTACATCATAGTGTATTATAGAAGCCATCATTCTAACCTACGCTGGTTTCTTCACCTTTTCTAAAGTGCACACAGGGGACAAACTCTATCATTTCCAGAAGATGCTAATCTTGCCAATAACCCAGAACAACAAACTTTCCAGGCTAAAACAACATGTGTTCAGCATGAGATGGATGATTCAATTTGTAGTAAAAATCAACTTTTAAAACAGTGTTTAATAGCTTTAATTTTAAGTTGCAACAAGACATTTTACACTGTTTCAGTATAGCTTTTCTATAGTACAGGTTTTCTCATTTGGATGCTATTGTGCTGTTCTTTCTTCATTTCTACTATCTCTGTCTTAAAAAAAAGTACTGGGGGAATATTTTTAAAAGATATAATTATGTGAACATGGAAGCTATCCAGCTGAAACTCCGCGGAATAATGTCTTTTAAAGGATCTACCTGCTATTTTCATCCTGTTAACCAAAATCCAACAGCTATAAGTTGTTTTGATGTTTTACCAGTATATCCTGTGGTCAGATGTTTTATTTAATACCATTTTGAATTCTACATTCCATTTTGTTTCCTTTAGTTCTGAATTTTGAATGACACCTGGACTGATTCTCATGTCCCTAATATACCAGTAGATGTTTGTATGACACCTTCAAATCTTTCAACCCCAGACATTTACAGAACAGAACGATAGAATTGGAAGGGACTTTGGAGGTCTTCTAGTCCAACCCCTTGCTGAAGCAGGAGACCATATACCTTTCTACACAAGTGGCTGTCCAGTCTCTTCTTAAAAGCCTCCAGTGATGGAGCACCCACAACTTCTGAAGGCAAGCGTTCTACTGTTCTCATTGGTTAGGAAATTTTTCCTTAGTTCTAGATAGCTTCTCTCCCTGATTAGTTTCCATCCATTGTTTTTTTGTCTTGGCTTCTGCCTTCTTTGGAAAACAGATTGATCCTGTCTTCTTTGTGGCAACCCCTCAAATATTGGAACACTGCTATCATGTCACCCCTAGTCCATCTTTTCACTAGACTAGACATACCCAATTCCTGTAACTGTTCTTCATATATTTTAGCCTCCAAGCCCTAATCCACTTTGTTGCTCTTTCCTGCACTCTTTCCAGAATCTCAACATCTTTTTTATAATATAATGATCAAAACTGGATGCAGTAGAAGTTCCTTTGCTTGCCTTGTGCCTATGGCTGAGAGAACTGGCCCAAAATTACCCAAATGACTTCATGCCTATGGTAGGACAAGAATTTACATTCTCCCAGTTTCTACTCTGATGCTTTTAATCACTGCACTAAACTCCTCTCTATATTAATGCAAAAGCTTATAATAAGGGTTTAACAATGCTGTCCTTGGAATCTTCTTGAAGTAATCCTTCTTCCAATTAGCTTTTGTGAATGCTAAGAATTAGATGTGTTTTCTTCCTCGTATGATATGACAATTCCTGTTTCATGGCCTGCTAGTTGAGAAGCCAGAAGTTTCTTACATTCTAATCTTCAGAAGAAGTTGGAAGGAGAGTTATATACTAGCTAGCATTTAGACTAACATACCAATAAATGAAATAGGAAAAGAAACTAGATGTCTTTAAAAAAATCTGGAAAGATACAAGAACATGGATTGATATGCTTTCCAGCATAGATTTTTTTTTTATGCAAGACCCCACATTTTCTAAGATAGTTTAATATGATAAGAGTTTTTTTAATATCCTCCATGGTTCATACGGTTTACAAATTATTGAGGTCAATCTAAAAACGGAAGATGCCTTAGAAGCTGTTCTGAAGGTGAATCTCTAGTTTGATATCATATGCAGTATGATCTTCAGATCAAATGCATGTTGATCTTTCTAACCATGCTTTGGCGCACAAACCAAAGAGAAGTGGTGGACAACTGAAATTGAGGTCGTTTAAAATAAATGGGCAATTGCTTTGGACAGATACAGCATAGTGCATAACAGAAGTAATAGTTAAAGGGAGAAGAGAAGAGAGGCAAGGCAGGGCGGGGGGTGCAAGGATAGGGGAGGAGGGGAGGGGAGGGGAGGAAAGGAGTGGAATAAAGAAAAACGTTTGGAAACCATAAGGCTGTTGATTAAGCATTAAAAATCTATTTCTGATATACAAATCATGACACTTTGAACTAAAAGTAATTTGAACAGTGATGTGTGTCTGTGTATATGTAGATCAAGGGTCTCAAACTCAAGGCCCGCGGGCTGGATCCAGCCCATGGGGTGCTTAAATCTGGCCCACGGGGTCAGCCTGGAAATAGCAAAGGACTGCCCCGCGGTGCCTCTGCTAGTGAAAATGGGGTGCAGGGGGGGGCCACATGCATCCCCCTGCTCCCCATTTTCAGCCTGGACAGCCTCCTGCAGCCCTGCTGGCCAAAATGGGGCACTGGGGTAGCTCATGCCCCCCCACATTCTGTTTTGGCTGACAGGGTGCTGCAGAAGGTATCCGTCCTGTCTCTCCCCCCCCCCCGGCCAGCCCACGAAGAACTACAATGCTGATCCAGTCCTCGAAGAAATCCAGCTTGACACCCCTGATGTAGATGGATGTGTTGTGGCTTGCCCGCATCCCGTGCAGCTGGTCGAGGATCCGGAGGACCTAGAGCCGCCCGTGGGGCGGCACTATCACCCTGTGTACCTGGCACCTGAGTCTGACAGCAATGAGGACTCAGTGCCAGAGGAGGAAGACCAGCCAGGGCCTTCTGCATCTTCTCAGCTGGTGCAGAGTGAGTCCTCAGAGGAGGAGGAGCCTCTGCTGGATGTTAGGGCTCACAGAGCAGCCAGCAGACAGGATTGGCTTTAAAGCCGGAGGTCTCCTCGCAGGTAAAGCTGAGGGCTAATGGGCCATGCCCTCAGGCTATTTAAGTCCTGGAGCACGCCTGAATTGTTGCTGGAAGCAACACCTGTGTTGTGCGAGCATTGAAGACGTCTTTGTTCCCGCTCTGAGTTCTGTATTTGGAAATATCATCTCATTTGCTTTGGATTCCGGGATTCCTGCCAACTCCCGTGAGTAACGAGATAAGAACTAGGTAATTGCCAGCTTTGCTTTGAACATTTGAACTCTGGCTGAAAAGCTCACGAAGATAATATTCACCCAGACTCTCGTGTCGTTTGTTTCTGGACTTTGAAAACACACTGACTCTTTACTAAGAATATTTATTTGTAAAACTTCTTGATTTCCTTTGCAAACGGTTGTGTGCGTGTCTTTTCTGGGACACAACAGGATGGACTTTTTTTATAAAGGGTTAAGAGGAGGACTTTTCTAGATTCCACAGTTACATAACATTTTAACCGCACAGTTACGCACTTAGGTATTGAAATATAATGCTAGTTTGTTATGTAGTACAGTCATGTAGTGATCACGAGTCATTGCATTGAGGGTGTTCCTGACCCAGTCAAGACTCCAACTGTTTTAAGTTAAAGCTGAGGGAGTAACTGGTTGTACTGTCATTTTTATATATAATGGTTTACTAAAGATGGGGGAATAGGGAATAACTTTGAGATGTGCAAATGCTGATAAAAAAAGGCAACGGATAGCATTTGATCTGTTGTGAAGAAGGCATGATTGCAGGAAGAGAAAGCACAAGTCCTTTATAAAAAGGATTAGAGGATTTATCTCTCAGCAGAATGAATAGAAAATGGATGCAAGGAAAAAAGAATGCAGAAACTGCTTGGAATACAGTGAAAAGAATTACCAAGAGCACAGAAGTGTGTGGAGTTACATTAAGGGGAAATATAAAAAGCAGATACTTGGTGGAATGATGAATCTGTCGAAGAAAAAAAAATACATAAAACTGAAAGATTGCTGCAAAAAAAAAAAGGATGGAGGAACATGTATAATGTGTATAGAAACAAAACGACTGTTGCAAAGACAGCAAAAACAGTAAAGCTTAAAAGAGGCAGAAAAATGCAGTGGTTATAATGGAAATAAAAATTTGTTTCGGAAGAGGGTGAAGAAAGCTATAAAATACCTCCAGCGGAGTGAATAGAATTAAAAAGAAAAATGAAGTGATTTATTTATTTGGAAAATTCATATTGCTGCCTACTTGCTCATGGCGACTCAAGACAGCTCACAGTAAATAAAAACACAATATAAAAGAAAATAATAACAATAACTCCCTACCCCCACCCCAGCGACAACACATATTCATAGCAGCCATTTAATGGGCTCCGTCTCGTTCTGAGTTTCCCAGGTCCACTGGCAGAACTACATCTTCAGGACTTTCCGAAAGAGTGTTAGAGAGGGGGCCAGTATAATTTCCAGAGGGATGATGTTCTAGAGCAGTGTTTCCCAACCTTGGCAACTTGAAGATGTCTGGCCTTCAACTCCCAGCTTTGCTGGCTGGGGAATTCTGGGAGTTGAAGGCCAGACATCTTCAAGTTGCCAAGGTTGGGAAACACTGCTCTAGAGGGAGGGAGCCACCATGGAGAAGGCCCTTCTTCTGGGTCCCACCAGATGTACCTCCTTAGGGGACGGGACCCGCAATATTCCTAGCGCAGTGGTTAAAAGCAGCATTGCGACCTTCAGCTGATTGCTAGTTTAGCAGTTCAGCTGTTCAAATCTCACTAGGCTCAAGGTTGACTCAGCCTTCCATCCTTCCGAGGTGGGTAAAATGAGAACCCAGATTGTTGGGGGCAATATGCTGAACTCTGTAAACCGCTTAGAGAGTGCTGTAAAGCACTATGAAGCGGTATATAAGTAAAGTGCTATTGCTATTGCCTCGCTCTAGTGGGTTGGGTGGATGTGACTGGCAAGAGACGGTCCTTCAGATAACCTGATCCCAAGCCATGAAGGACTTTAAAGGTGACAACCAGCTCCTTGAATTGCACTCATAAGCAAATCAGCAACAAATGCAGCTCCTGCAGGAGGGGTGATACATGTGCACACTGAGGTCTGCACAAAACCATGCAGGCTACTGCATTTTGCACTGGAGCTTCCGGATGCTTTTCAAGGGCAGGCCCATGTAGAGCGTGTTGCAATAGTCAAGACGGAAGATGACGCATGAGTAGGGTCCAGGAAAGGGTGTAACAGACCCAAAACCCACAGTTACAGAAAGACCCTCCTGGTCACGACTGCCATTTTCTAACAGGAGTCGTGAGTCCAGGAGAACCCCCAGATTATGCGCAGGATCTATTTGGGGCAATGCCACCCCATCCAAGACCAAGGCCACAGAGAAAGGAAGTGAATCAGGATAGCAAAAAGCCCCCCACTCCCAACCCCCAAAGCCACTCCAGAAGGATACCATTGTTGATAGTATTGAAAGCTGCTGAGAGGTCAAGTAGAGCAAGTTTTGGTCACCACACTACAAAAAAGACATTGAGACTCTAGAGAAAGTGCAGAGGACAGCAACCAGGATGATTAGGGGACTGGAAACTATAACATACGAAGAGCGGTTGCAGGAACTGGGCATGGCCAGTCTGGCGAAGAGAAGGACCAGGGGTGACATGATAGCAGTGTTCCAATACTTGAGGGGCTGCCACAGAGAGGAGAGGGTCAGGCTGTTTTCCAAGGCACCAGAAGGCCAGACAAGGAATAATTGATGGAAGCTGACCAAGGAGAGATTGAACCTGGAAGTAAGGAGGAACTTTCTGATGGTGAGAGCGATCAACCAGTGGAACAGCTTGCCTGCGGAGGTTGTGAGAGCTCCAACACTTGAGATTTTCAAAGGGAGATTGGACTGCCATTTGTCCGAAATGGTGTGGGGACTCCTGCTTGAATGGGGGTTGGACTAGATGACCTACAATGTCCTTTCCAACTCTAATAATCTGTAAAGGATGGATGCACTACTCCCATCCCGCTCCTGCCAGAGATCATCAAAAAGCATGACCAATGCCATTTCTGTCCCATATCCAGGCCTGAATCCTGACTAGTAGGGGTCTAGATAATCCGTTTCATCCAGAAACCTCTGGAGCTGCTGCACAACCACCTTTTTGACAACCTTCCCCAAAAAGGAAAGACTGGAGAGAGGTCGGAAATTTCCCAACAGGGTGGAATCCAGTGATGGCTGCTTGAGAAGAGGATTTGGATTGAAAGTAAAGTGAGGGGATGTTGGAAGGAGTCCTTTAGATATGAGAATGAGAATGATATATCAAACAGCAGAACTGAAACAAATGCTACAAGTGTTTGTTAGTCTAAGAAAACAGGTAATGCTGCAAATGTAGATGCTATTACTGGATAAATATTTAAATATGGATGTGATCTGTTCTATGGCTCTATTGTTGAGTATTTGAGAAGACTACACCTGTGCTTGATAAAAGAGGAAAATGCTGTTATTGTTTCCTTATTTCAATAGAAAGGCAGCAGTGAACAAAAAAACATAAAGGGGGATTTGTCTATGGAAATTCTTAGTCATCCAGGTCATGGTTGTCCCAAAGGTGCTTTTTTCGAGAGGCAATTGGACTTTCTGGTTTTTCTTTGAAGATGTTTTGCTTCTCATCCAAGAAGCTTCTTCAGCTCTGAAAAACCAGAAAGTCCAATTGCCTCTTGAAAAAAAGCACCTTTGGGATAAAGAGGGATTGTGTTTGTTAGTTTTGTTTGGAAAGGAATTTGTCAGAGTTCCAAAAAAAGGTTACACAAGAAAATAATGCAGCTGTATGCCGTACAGCTCATACAACGAAATTAAATGCTATCTTTACTGCACTTGCTAAGCGGTTTACAGAGTCAGCCTATTGCCCCCAACAACCTGGGTCCTCATTTTGCCGATCTCGGAAGGATGGAAGGCTGAGTCAACCTTGAACTGGTCAGGATGGAACTCCTGGCAGTGAACAGAGTTAGCCTGCAATCCTGCATTCTAGCCACTGCGCCACCACAGCTATTTATCAAGTCTTTGACAAATAATATGAATGTAAGAAATAATTTTATTGGATGCTTTTTGATTTAGAGAAAACATATGACAAGGTGAAGATTGATGGATTGATGGATTCAATTTATAGGGCTACTCAATCAACTGTAATGGAGAAATTATGTGGTAACTACGAGTTGGCAATGATTTGATTGCACAAAATCAATCAGCTAGCGATGGAAGGTGACTTACAGGAAAGTTGAAGATATTAATTTATAAAACAATAAAACAATAAAAGTGAAATAACAACTGAACTAGGGAAAATAAAAAGCATAAACTATAAAAGTTCCAGTGGGTTCACCATCTGCTCTGGCCAAATACTTGCAGGAAGAACTGGGTTTTAATGGGGTTTCTATGAGGCAGATGTTAAACGCCAACCAGATCTTGAGGGTATGCAGGTCCAAAGGGTAGAGACTTCAATTATGAAATGTTTGCACAAAAAATGGAGTTGAAGATTGATTGATGAATGCAATAAGAGCTGCATGTGATGGAAATAAATTGTGTGTGAAAATAAATGGAATACTTAGCAAGTGGTTCATTACTGAGCAGGATATAAGACAAGAAGACACCATGTCCTCTTAGCTTGATGTATTTATGTGTAAATATATAAGGGATACCTATCGTAATATTAGAGGCAAATTGATTGGAAACATAAATGCACATGTATTTTTGCATGCAGATGATATGACGTTGCTGGCAACCTTCATAATTTGCCACCGATGTTAGAGAAATTGTGTCTACGATACGGCAAGGAACATGGATCTGTTAACTAATGTATCAAGCGAGGTACTTGTGTTTGACAAAATAATTGTATTTTATTTATTTATTTATTTATTTGCTGTTCTTATATGCCGCCCTACTCCCTGGGGACTCAGGGCGGCGTACAACAGAGTATAAATATAAAAAAGTGGCAAAAATAATAAATGATTTAAAACATTTGATTAATTAAAAGATTAAAAAGCCAAACAACACATTCATACCTGGGGGAGACCTAAGATGTTCATCGGTCACATCACCCCGCCTGCAGGAAGAGCCATGTCTTAATAGCTTTCCAAAAGATCAGCAAGGTGGGGATAGATCGAATCTTTGGGGGTAGTTGGTTCCAGAGAACCGGAGCCCCCCACAGAGAAGGCTCTCCCCCTTGGTCCCGCCAACTGACATTGTTTGGCTGAAGGAACCTGGAGGAGACCGACTCTGTGGACCTAATTGGTCGTAGGGATGTATGAGGTAGGATGCGGTCCCGGAGATAACCTGGTCCTAAGCCATGTAGGGCTTTAAAGATGATAATCAACACCTTGAATTGCACCCAGAGACCAATGGGCAACCAATGCAGCTGGCGGAGTATGGGTCTTATGTGGGTGTATCTGGGGACACCCACCACAGCTCGCGCAGCCGCATTTTGCACCAATTGCAAGTTATATTTTCAAGTGGTGAAAAACTAATGGAAGTGGATGGATTTGTGTACCTTGGTAGGTGGTTAATTAAACATGGGGAACTGGATTGAGAAGTTTTACAAGTAGTTTTCTATCTTCTTTTTCTTATACAGAAGTAAGAGTTGGATGTATTTGTGAGAAACATGAAACACATTGAAAGCATCAGGAGTGGGATATTTAAACAATGTGTGTGCTTAAACAAAAATAGATCAGGTCAAGAGTAAATGGCTCCTGAATGACTTTAGTTAATAGAAATTGAGGATACAAAAATGATAATAAAAAGCAAGCAACCAGTACAAACAAAAGGATATGTCGTGGAAAATGAGTGTGGATCCTATTTCAAAACATAACAAGAAAGGAAGAGATTGGTGGGAAAAAAGAGGAAGACTAAGAAAGCCATGATTAGATGGAGTTCATGAGAACCTCAAAGAAAGAGGCGAGGTGGCACAGCGGTTAGAGCACGGTACTGCAGGCCACTTTAGCTGACTTTGATTCGCAGGTCAGCGGTTCAAATCTCACCGGCTCAAGGTTGACTCAGCCTTCCATCCTTCCGAGGTAGGTAAAATGAGGACCCAGATTGTTGAGGGCAATATAAATATACATTGCTTACTGGTGTAAACCGCTTAGAGAGTGCTTGCACTGTGAGGCAGTATATACATCTTGCAACTAACTAACTAACTAACTAACTAACTAACTAACTAACTAACTAAATAAATAAATAAATAAATAAATAAATAAATAAATAAATAAATAAATAAATAAATAAATAAATAAATAAGAGATTTAAAGAACAAAGGTGTTGTATATAGTGATATATGGATATAGAACATAGAATAACAGGGTTGGAAAAGATCTTAGAAGTCTAATCGAACCCCCTGCCCATGGCAGGAGACCCTGTGCCATTTAGGACAAATGGCTGTCCAGTGTCTTCTTGAAAACCTCCAGTGATGGAACACCCACTACATTCGGAGACAAGCCATTCCACTGGTTACTTTGGTGGAAGCAAACATGGTTGGCAAGGAAAGAAGATTATAGAGTGGGGCTAATGGTGTAGAGCAAGGGTGTCAAACTTGATTTCATTGAGGGCTGCATCAGGGTTGTGTTTGGCCTTGGGGGGCAGGGGGCGTGGCCAGGGGGGCGTGGGCATGGCCAGCTCGACATCACTTGTGTCGGGGGCTTCTATGGTGGCCTGAGCGCTCTGCCAGTGAAAACGGACTCCCGAGCTCCATTTTTGGCTGCAATGGCCTCCTGCAACCCTCTGCCAATGAAGATGGAGCGCGGGAGGGCCACACGCAACCCTCCTGAGCTCCATTTTCACTGGCAGAGGCACTGCGGGCCGGTCCTTTGCTGTTTGCAGGGTGGCCCCAGGGTCAGATCTAAGCATCCCGCCGGCTGGATCCCGCCCCTGGGCCTTGATTAAACCTGGTGTAGAGGTTTAATTCATTTAATTCCTCAATGAATCACAGCCTGTATGTGATTTAAAACAGCACTGTGGTATAAGTACAAGTGAAGTAGAGCTGGAGCTGTAACCCTGGAATGGAGGCAGATAATGGTATTAGACAACTCTCTTTCCTTAGAGTGTGAATGAAATGGTGTGAAAGGGCAGAGAGGCTGATAAAATCAACACTATTGCTTCCAGAACACATTGATGGAATCAAACAGGATAGAATCCATGCAGTGTGAGAGAATGCAGGGGCATCACCCCTAATCCCTCATCAAGGACATTCCAGTGTGAAGATCCTGCTGTGATGGACAATATTACTTTTTTAAAAAAAATCTTATCTAGTGTCATCTTTGAAACATATATAATCTGCAACCTTGCTTTGTTTGGTGCTCTTCTGCTGTTCTTAGGAAGAGCTCAGATATCACTGTAATTTTAGGATGTCTATAAACGTATACTTGGTTTAATCTGCTTTGGTCCCTCATTTAAAGTGGGGATGTTATTTTTATCCCAACAGTTTTTAATTATACATACATAAATCTCATTCTTTTAATTTTTTGGTTTACTATTCCTCACCATTTTTTGTACTTTGCATAGAGGTAACTAATCCTAAAGGATATAATGCAATTACCTCAGAATCAGGAGGTTGTGAGTTTGATCCTAGGTAGAGGCAGATGTAGGGTCTCCTGCTTGGGCAGGGGGTTGGACTAGATGACCTGCAAGGTCCCTTCCAACTCTGTTAATCTGTTAAATGCTTCTATTTCTCTATCTTGGTGATATTAAAATGTGTAGACTTTTAAGTGCTGAGGTGGCGCCGTGGTTAAAAGTGCAGCACTGCAGTTCAGCTGTTCAAATCTCACCGGCTCAAGGTTGACTAAGCCTTCCATCCTTCCGAGGTGGGTAAAATGAGGACCCAGATTGTTGGGGGCAATATGCTGAACTCTGTAAACCGCTTAAAGAGGGCTGTAAAGCACTATGAAGCAGTATATAAGTCTAAGTGCTATAAGTGCTAAGTCTCAGAATTCCCCGGTCAGCATGCTGACAGGGGAATTCTGGGAGTTGACATCAACACACCTTGAGGTTGCAACGTTTGAGAAACCCTGGAGTAATAGGTAGGCAGAGGAAACGATCCACATTGTATTTAATTCATATATTAAGGGAATTCAGATGACAATCAAGAATAAGAGCTATTTAAAAATTCTTGAACTTTTCCTTTTAGCAAGCATTTTGCAAGCTTTTCAGGATTTTCAGCTGCGGGATGGAAGATTTGTAAGCTGGCTTCAGATTTGGAGTTATTGTGTAAATATGTTCACAGGAATTGCACATGCTTTACACAAATCTGACAGCAACTATAAAAGACTTTTGGACATTTATTTTCCTTCTTGTGTTGCCGAATTCCTAGAAATAGTTGGAATCTTATATACCCCTAATGTAAGCCTCAGATCAGAGGCTTTTTGTCGTGTTTAATAATGTGATAAATGATTCTCTCTTTTTTAGGGGGGGGGGGGTTGTTGTTTCTTTTCCTTTTATAATCCGCAAGGAATCTTTGAGTGGTAAAATAGATTTTTGTCTTCTAGAGTAGGAAATGTACAGGCTGTTAATATTCTAACAACTCGCAATGGCTTTTTAAGCTCTTTCCTTCTGGATGGCTTGTAGCATCTCTGTCAGTGCATCTTTTTCCATCCCCCAAACAGCTGCCACCAAAATAGGTTGTAAAATAAAAACGGATGATAATGCTTTGCTGCCTGTATGATTTAACTGTATAGTCTAATGGAAGAGAGCAGGAAAAAACACAGGGAGTCATGTCCCCCCAAATCATTTCTACCATCTCCTCTTGTCTTTCCTTTTCTCTCACTCCCTTGCAGTTTTTATTTTTAGCAAATGATATGCTAGATCAGTGATGGCGAACCTTTTTTTGGCTCGGGTGCAAAAAGGCTGCGTGTGTGGGTGATAGTGTGCACGTGTGTGCCCACACCCATAATGCAATGCTCTCCCCCACCACGCACGCACACAACCCCCGTGCTGCCCCCCCATGCATGCGCACAGGCCTCATTGAAGCCTCCGGACTTACAGTAGGCTCGTTGGGCCGTTTTTTGCCGTCCCGAGGGTTCAGGAAAGCCTCCTGAAGCCTGGGGATGACAAAAAATGGGCCAACCGGAAGTTCATTTCAAAACTTCCGGTTGGCCCATTGGGCCATTTTTCGCCGTCCCCAGGCTTCAGGAGGCTTTCCTAAAGCCTGGGGAGAGCAAAAACAGCCAAAAAGAAGGCCGAAAATCAGCTGGAGCTGACATAGGGCAATGCCTCGCGTGCCCTCAGATATGGCTCTGCGTGCCACCTGTGGCACACGTGCCATAGGTTCGCCATCACTGTGCTAGATCTTTGGACTCTCGCTGAAAATGCATTACTCGTTCTATGTTGCAAGGGAATTAAGTGGGGTAATTAGAACTGCAGGTCCCAAACTATGAACCCTGGTGCCTCAGTTGTAAAGCATGACCCACTTGATTTTAGGACCCTTTTGTGGTGGTTGTTAAGCAAACATAGTGGTCGCAAAGCAGTGCACTAAGGGCATGATTTTGCCAAAAACAAGAAATAAGTTTCATCCGATGACCATGGAGGCCCCGCCCTTCAGAACTTCAAATTTGGGTCATAAGTAGCCTCAGAGTAGGTCCATCAGCACTTCAAATGGTCACTATGCAAGCAGTCGGAATTCGAGGACTTCCTGAACATAGCACATTTTGGACCACCAAGCTCCATGCATGTCATGAAGCATAGAAGCATGCATTCCATGTAAATCAAAAGGATTAGGACAAGGATTCCTCAGGACTTGAACTAGGCACCTATGGATCATTCTTCTCCTTGATCTCTCCTTTTGAAGCTACTGGAATCCCCTTGACATAGTGCAGTGGAAATTCGGGGGCACAGTTTATAGCCGTAGTTTGAGTGACCAAAAGAAAATGCTTTTACCTTGTTTCTTTGGGCTTTTGCTGAGTTTTAAATGTTGGAATTGGGCATTTCCCTCCTGTTTTTTAATTATTATTTTATTATGCCTTTCCTACCTTGCCCGCTGTGATTTTATTGCTTTGGCTCAGTGCAGCCTAGGGCTGCAAATATTCCTTTCACAATCAATGCATGAACAATCCAGAGAGTAGAAAGTGCTAACTTTTTGCTGACTTAGAAAATACCAACATTTCTCTCTTGACTGATCAGGTGGAAAATGTGTATTTCCACATCTTATGTCATAATTCGAACTTCAGTTGAACTGCTCTCCATCCTACATATTCTTAATGTCCAGTCCAGTGATTGTTTGTGAATGTCAGACACAAACAACTAGACTTATTCGTGTAGAGTTCAAACTAGCTAATTTATTGTGCAGAATCTCCCCAGATTGTGCAGAATCTCCCCAACCCCTATATGATATCATCAAGAGAGTAAAAGAACTGAAATGGAAATGAGCTGGTCACATACCAAGAAGAACTGATGGCAGGTGGACCAAGGCAGTCATAGAATCAGAGGTGGGCTGCTACTGGTTTAGACTGGTTTGCCTGAACCGGTTGTTCCGAGTCTGCATGGTTCAGAGAACTGGCAAATCGGACCACCAGTTGGCCCTGCCCCCGCCCGTTTTGGGGGCCATTTTTGTCCATTTTCCAGGCTGTTTTCAGGCCGTTTTCAGGCCATTTTTTCAGCCAAAATTGGCCTGAAAATTTGCCTGAAAAAAGGCCTGAAAACTGCCAAAAAGCAGTCCATTATTCGGGTCATTTTCAGGCCATTTTTCAGGCCTTTTCCTGGCCAAACTCAGCCTGAAAATGGGCCTGAAAAAAGGCCTGAAAACGGCCCAAAAAAGCTGTCTGCGAGAGGAAGAGAAGTGTCCCGGGTCCCCTCGTCCCAGAAGCAGCAACCTCACATTCTTCCCCTCTGCTAGCCCCCTTCTTTGCACACACACACACACACACACACACACACACACACACACACACACACACACACAGGTGGGATCTTTCTTTCCTCCCACTGCCTCCACCGGAGACCCCTGGATTCCCTCCTCAACCCTGCCTGACCCATACAGGTACCACCTATACAAGTGACATAGAGTGGGCCATGCCCACTCAGTCACATGACCTCCCAGCCATGCCCCCCAGCCAGTCATTAGGGCAAAGAACCGGTTGTTAAAAAATTTGGAGCCCACCACTGCATAGAATGGATCCTATTTGATAAAAAGCATCCACGAAAGAGACCTAAAACAAGATGGATCGATGACATCAGCAAATATTGTGGGCCCAATTGGCAAAAGGAAGCTCAGTATTGTATTGGTTAGAAATTGTGGGAGAGGCCTTCATCCAGCAGTGGATAGACAGTGGCTAAAATGATGAAGAATAATGATATTAAGCATGCATTTTTACATCAGAAAACTGACTCCATTTTTTTGATTGCACAGACAATCCAATAAATATATTGTTTCACTGATGCTAAATATCCCATGATCACACCATACCATAGATTACATAAGCCCTTGTATACCACTCCACAAATTTATCCTTCCTGACAGAAATCAAGACGTGCCATCTCACTAGCTCTCTTTCATAGTAATAATAGTTTTCAAACTTTTTGCAAATGGTGCACCTTAATTGGGAAGTACATTGAGTAATTTGCTATGTACATATTTGTATGTGCGTATAAATGTACATATTCTATGCAAGTGTGTATAAAAACACACATCCACACAAGGCTTTTAGAAACCTTGTGGAAAATAATATTGCCAGAATATAATGTCTTGCAACAATAAAGCAGAAAGACCTGGCTTGATTATATGTCTGCACTTTTAAATTTGCAGCCTTTTTTCACCATTTCATGCTTCATGGCCATTGGTTTATTTGTTATTTAAAAAGGAAAAAGAAAAAAAAAAGAAAAAAGAACACACAGAGATGGAATTTCCTCTCTTTGACAGAATAAAAAGGTTTATCTGCCCAATTGTGAAACCTATTATAATGGTTCTTTTTGCAATATTAATGTTCTGGGCTTTCATCAGAAAACACAATGGAATTGTTTTGTTTTCATGAAAACCTTTTCTATTTTGCAATCAAATTTCTCTTTGTTATTTGTCATTGGGCTGCCCATTTTCCAGTCTCACCCTTTTATAACAATTTTTTTATTTGCTTAAATGCTACCATATTCCTTTTAGAAAATGTTCTTCATTTGTGAGAATGGGGAGTTACTCTAATCTTTTGTTAATTCATTTGAGATTACTCATTTCTCTTCCCAGTTTTTCAAAATATGTGTTTCTTCATTTTTGTAAAATTTCCTTCCTCAATCAGGAAAATCACATATTTCCTCAGCATGTGAGAAAGATAGTCAGAATGTGTGTGTGTATGTGTGTGCACCAGTGGTGGTATTCAATTTTTTCCCCTACTGGTTCTGTGGACGTGGCTTGGTGGGTGGGTCATGTGACTGAAGAGTGGCACCTTGCTGTGAGCGATATCTAGTTGGCCACGCCCACTCAGTCACATGACCCCCACACCAAGCCATACCCACAGAACCCGGTAGGAAAAAGATTTGAATTAATACTATATTTTTCCTTAACATCACCCATTCCCCAAGGCCCCGGAGCCTCCGCCAACTTGCCAGTCACTCTCCCTTAAGCGCGACGCATCACCCGTTTCCCCTCCTTCAAAGGCCCCGGCCCTTAATCTCCCCACTTCCTATCCCATGACCGCCACTTTCTTTATCCCGCAGCTGGCTGCCAGGGAAGGCAAGCAAGGGCTGAGCCATCACCTGTGGGTTCCCTGCCAGCCCGCATCTCCCCCCCCTTGTTGCAAGATGCCTGCAGCTGCTGCATATTTTTCGGTGCGGCTGGAGTCGGCTGCAGGCTTCTTCCAGCTAAAATAACCGACCTCCGGCTCCACTCAGCTTCTCGAACGTACCGCCATCGTGCTGTTCTATGTGCCGGCCACACACACGCACCACGTTGCCTGCTGCTATGCTCTGCTTGGACTTGGCCGGGGAAGTCCCTCTGGCGGTGGCGTGTTCAAGAAGGAGGGGAAACGGGGTGACACATCACATTTAAGGGAGAGCGGGCGACAAGTGGGCAGTGGCTCCAGGGCAAGGCTGGAGCTGGGGAATGGCATGTTCCCTGACCTGGCTGAAGTGGGTAGCAAGTGGGAGGCAAGCAGGCGGCAAGCGGGCGGCAAGCGGGCGGGCGGCAAGCGGGTGGTAAGTGGGCGGTAAGCGGGCGGCGGCTCTGAGGCAAAGCTTGAGCTGGGGAATGGCACGTTCCCCAACCCTGCTGAGGCAGGTGGTGAGCGGGTGCGCCTCCGGGGCAAGGCCAGAGCCAGGGAATGGTGCATTCCCCAACCCAACCGAGGCAGGTGGCGAGCGGGTGCGCCTCCGGGACAAGGCCAGACCCAGGAAATGGCGCATTCCCTGACCCAGCTGAGGCGGGTGGCGAGCAGGTGTGCCTCCGGGGCAAGGCCAGACCCGGGGAATGGCGCATTCCCCAACCCAGCCAAGGTTGTTGGTGAGTGGGCACGCCTCTGGGGCAAGGCGAGATCTGGGGAATGGCGCATTCCCCGACCCACCTGAGGCGGGTGGTGAATGGGCGCATCTCCAAGGCAAGGCCAGAGCAGGGGAAGGTGGGTGGCAAGTGGGCATGGCTCTGGGGCAAGGCCAGATCCGGGGAATGGCATGTTTCCCGACCCGGCTGAGGCAGGTGGTGAGCAGGCACTCCTCCAGAGCAAGGCTGGAGCTGGGGAATGGCGCGTTCTCCAACCTGGCCGAAGCGAGTGGTGGCTCCAGGGCTTCAGGGAATGGTGCATCCCTGGCCCTCAGTCCCCAACCCAAGGCAAAGGGCGAGCAGGCAGCATGCATTGCTCACCTTTGGTGAGCTGAGTAGGTGAGGTGAGGCAACTGGCGAGGGGTTAGCTGGGCCATGTGGCAAAGTGAAGGCAACATATATAGGGTGGGTGTGGGCGGGGCAAGTGGGCAGGCAGCGACCCGGCGACCAGGTGTGGGGCGGGGCCAGGCAGAGGTCACTACCGGTTTGGCGACTCATGCCAAATTTCCCCTCCCTGTTCACCTGAACCAGTGCGAACCGGCTGAATACCACCTCTGGTGTGCACATACCTTTGAGCCAATCTAGGCTCTTGGTGACTACAAAGAGGATGATGATGTTATCCATTCAATTCTGTCCAACTCTTGGTGGTTCTATGGGCCAGGTCTCTCCATGTCTTCCGATTTTGCAGTACTTTTTTGAGTTGTTTCATGTTCTGGCTGGTGTCAGCTGTGGTGGTGTCCAGCCACTGTGTTCTTTGGTTTCCTTTAACCACTAACTCGCATGACATGGCCAAAATAAGTGAGATGCAGTTTTGTGATTGTGCCTTCAAGTAACATGTCTGGTTACTACATAGATACTCCATTCATTTTCTTGGCAACATCTTCAGAAATGATTTGCCATTGCCTTCTTCCCCAAGGCAAGGCCCTAAATTGGCAGTTGGTTGCCAACTGCCAATATGCAGTCATGTGATTTTCGGTGAGGTGGACCTAACTTCAAAACCGGATCATAAGTAGCTTTTTGGGGTCCATCATACATTTGAATGGTTGTAAGTGGCTGATTGTATGTTGAGGACTACCTTGTAAGGGAGGTCCATTTGTTAATTCTGCAACTGAGTCCATTTCTCGCTTCATAATAATTTTGTAAAGTTCATAAGGCCGTTATATTCTGTCATGCCTTTTGGCTTGACTGACTGTGGGTAATGACAGTAGCTAGATATATTTATTCTCTGTTACAATTTATGTTACTTTTGGATAGCCAATTTGGTTTAGTGGTTAAGGCACTCGGCTAGAAACTGGGAGACTATGAGTTCTAGTCCTGCCTTAGCTGGGTGAACTTGGGCCAGTTACGTTCTCTCAGCCCTAGAAAGGAGCCATATTCTGAAATCTTGCCAAGATATCAGTCAACATTAGCCAAAAACTGACTGAAAGGCATGTGTGTACCAGTGGTGGGTTTCAACTTTTTTACTACCGGTTCTGTGGGCGTGGCTTGGTGGGCATGGCAGGGGAAGGATACTGTAAAATCTCCATTTCCTCCCGATCAACTGGGCTCGGGAGGCAGAGAATAGATGGGGGCGGGGCCAGTCAGAGGTGGTATTTACCGGTTCTCCGAACTACTTAAAATTTCTGCTACCAGTTCTCCAGAACTGGTCAGAACCTGCTGAAACCCACCTCTGGTGTGTACACACACACACACACACACACACACACACACACTCCTCCCCACTCAAATCAATCTTCTTTGGTCACTGGGAATCTTCTTTGAATGGACGGTTGACAATTATTCTTAAACAAACAATGATTTACAGCAGATGTTCTTATTATTTGTCCCTGTCCATGTCATCCTGAGTTTAATCCAATCCAGGATTTATTTTACGTGCAAACATTTGAGTTATCAAGGAAGAAAGATGATCCATTCTCTTTTGAAATTTGCTTGCTTGGATTTGAAGACCTTCGTTTTAATGAACTCAACAGATTTCATCTTTTGAGGAAGAAAGGGCATTGCTTTTCACTATGGGTTTTGATATTTTTTTTTTACTGTATTGGAATCCGAAGGCCAGACTGGATGTGCTATTAATTTGTGAATGCAATTAATATGTGCATTTTTTGGAGGAAAAAGCATCAGGAGATGCTTTAATGGCATTGGTATTACTTGCTCCAACTTAGAAAAAGCAGGACACTAACTCATATTGCTTTGGGAATGGATGCCAGTGCATTTCTAATGGCCCTTAGACTTCCCCTCAGCTGCTATTCCCATTATGTGAACATTAGTTGCATTGATGCAATTAGTGTTTAATGTGAATTGCTTCCCTCGTGTGTGCAATATATGATACTTCTCTATTTTTCTTCCCTTTGGGTTATTTGTTGGATTTATAGCCTGCTTTTCCTCAAAGTGGCATACATTTTGTTCCCACCCCCTCAATTTCTTTCCCCCCTAAGAATCAACAGTAAAAAAATACCCCCATCATTCAGTGTGTGTTTTTCTAGCTCAGAGGGACTTAAATGCAAAGCTTCCTGGTCCGACATCTTCAACCTTCCATCATGTAGGATTTTTAAATAAAAAGACATTCAAATGAAGCATCCTTATTTGTTTTAGGTCTCTGTAACATGGTGACGATATTGCCATTCCCTTATTGTATGTTTTACATATTTGTCCTTGATCAATCACTACTGGAGACAGTAATCAGAACGCGCTGTCTTAATTGTGGTGCCGTAGGGTTCATTTAACGTCCCTCCTTGCATGTCGAATCCTCTCTTCCCTGCTCAGAATCCACAGTGTCCTAGAGACATTTTCATTTTTTAGTTGAGTCTGCATATTTCATTCTTCTTCTTCTTCTTTTGCTGGATAAGATCAAATCTCACTTAATTGGCAGTAATTTGCCAGGAGACTTTTAAACATTCTAGGGCACTCTCTGTCTTCCTCTTACCACTGATTTTGTTAAGTGATGAGGGCCATAGAAGAACCTGAACTGCATAATAAACAAATACTGATACTGTCGAATGCAAGACTGAAACTGAAATAAACCCGTAGCAAAGATTCCCTCTAGTTCTGCCTGTCTCCTTCTAGCTTTTGCTTAAAAGACAGCTACAATGGGCTAAGTTATTTTATTTGCTTTTTTCCCCCCTAGCAGAGAGGGCAAGAGAGGGAAGAAATGGCCATGTCAAATGCTTCAAACAACCTCAGATGGTTTAAGAAGTGCACACACTCTATACTGAAATTTTAATGTGTGTGTAAGGCAATAATAGCTTGCATGACCCGTAAGAGTTCATGTAAACGTCAGCCATTCAGAAATCCCAGGTTTAGATTTTAACCAACACAGGGCATGGAAGCTCACAGAGTGATTTTGGGTCAGCCATTCTCTTTTAGCCCAGCCTGCTTCGTAGGGTTTGATTGATGAGGGTGAAAGAGGAGAGTGAAAAAGTTGGCTTGAAATTCAACATTAAAAAAAACTAAGATCATGGCACACAGTCCCATCGCTTCCTGGCAAAAAGAAGAGGGAGAAATGGAAGCAGTGACAGATTTTACTTCCTTGGGCTCCAAGATCACTGCAGATGGCGACTGCAGCCATGAGACTCAAAAATGCTTGCTCCGTGGGAGGAAAGCTGTGGCAAACCTACACAGCATATTAAAAAGCAGAGACGTTACCTTCCCGAGAAAGCTTTGCATAGTCAAAGCTATGGTTTTCCCAGTAGTAATGTATGGCTGGGAGAGTTAGGCCATAACGAAGGCTGAGCGCCAAAGAATTGATACTTTTGAATTGTCCTGGACAAGACTCTTGAAAGTCCCTTGGACTGCAAGGAGATCAAATTAGTCAATCCTAAAGGAAATCAAGATTCACTGTCCTTCAGAAGGACAAGTATTGAAATTGAAGTTCAAATACTTCAGACTCCAGATCTGGAGTCCTAATATCAATCCAGTAAGGAATGATGCTACTGTATATATTCCTTTGGGCAATTTTTCTACTGATCTTTCTCCTTTTGTTCTCGTTCACAAATTCATTTCTCCCCATCCCTTTCTCAGCCACTTACTACCTTTAGTAACATATAGGTGATCCCACTTAGATTTATCAGCAGCAAATTGAATAGCTGCGTCTACCCAAATCCTTGCAAATATGGTGCCCTTGAGTTTCTTGGATGCAACTGAAGAATCAGACCCCATGTGCAGTGATGATAAATTGGCAATGTCTTTATGCAAGTGTCTATTGAACTTCAGGAATGAAACATTCATGTCCCGTTGCAGTCAATGCAGTGTTAAGCAAATTTATTGGAAAACAATGATATAGAATAGAATAGAATAATAACAGAGTTGGAAGGGACCTTGGAAGTCGTCTAGTCCAACCCCCTGCTCATACTCCAAACTGTCAGCCAGCAGCTCCACCCCCAGCTTCTGTGAAGTTAAAATGTAATGGAGGAAGTTTTTTTCCTACCTTTCTCCTTTGTTCTCTCTCTCAGACTCCCAACTCTCAGCCAGCAGCTCCACCCCCGGCTTCTGTGAAGTTAAAATGTAATGGAGGAAGTTTTTTTCTACCTTTCTCCTTTGTTCTCTCTCTCAGACTCCCAACTCTCAGCCAGCAGCTCCACCCCCACCTTCTGTAAAGTTAAAATGTAATGGAGGATGTTTTTTTTCTACCTTTCTCCTTTGTTCTATCAGACTCCCAACTCTCAGCCAGCAGCTCCACCCCCAGCTTCTGTGAAGTTAAAATGTAATGGAGGAAGGTTTTTTTTTTCTACCTTTCTCCTTTGTTCTCTCTCTCAGACTCTATATTATTCATATTTGGTTTAAAATATTACTTTTGGCAGTAAATTATTTTCTGATTTTATTTTTATTTTTTTTTGCTTGTGGTGATTAAATATTTGTGAAAGTTATTTCTACCACATCCTCTTGTAAAAATCTGAAGTGTCACTCATACATCAGCATATGTATGAAATCTCTTCATGTTAGGTTTTCTCAGCTAGAGCCCCAGAGATAACATTATGTTAATTGCTGCCCAAAACATCTACCTGCTGTCACGTTTCTTATTAACATTGACTAGGTTCCTATTACTGTTTGAATAATCAGAATGAGCTTCTGTTGTCATTGCTGAAACAAAGGGATTTCAGTTCTAATTTACCAAAGTGCCATAAGCAAACTGTGTTAGAAAGAGGGACAGTACTGTTGTTGGGTAAACGTTTGCAGTGGTTCTTTGGACTTTGATTGCTTCATTAAGCATTGATGACAAAAGTGTGTAAACTTATCCGAATTGACAGAACCTCTTATAATAAGTTGTAAAAAAATTCCCATCTTCATTTCCTTCGTACTTTGATGTTAAGCTGTCAGCATCTTCCATATCAGCATGAACACCAGAGGTTTGGGGAAAAGGGTGGATGTGGGCATGGCTGGAATTTGGGAAACATGTTTATAGGCATACAGGTTTACAACCACAATTTACAACCACAAGTGAACCCAAAATTTCTGTTGCTAAATGAGACAGTTGTTAAGTGAATTTTGCCCCATTTTATGACTTTTCTTACTTCAGTTGTCAAGTGAATCATTGCAGTTGTGTCAGGGTTCCAAATAGCATCCAAACTTAAAATAGAGTCCGAGGCTAAGTATTCCTCAAAGTTCCAATTTATTAGTAGAGCCATGTTGGCACATCTGTGAGAAACCCGAATCTGAAAGCTACCGAGGTTTCCCACCCAGTTTAAAGTTCACATCCTTGTCCCACACCCCCAAGTCTGTCACGTTGCCCACTCATCTTCTGCCAATCTCCCCGCAGATTCCGGCCAGGAGCTGGACAGAGGATGGCCTTGAGAATCTAGAAGGAATGTGTTATGACTACATCTACACCCCTCATGCAGCCACCCCTCCCAGGTTCCCACAGTCAGAAGACATTCTAAGAATATGTGTGGCAAGCTGAGGCTTTCTCCAAACTTTCTCCAAACAACTGACAAGTTGTTAAGTTAGTAACACGGTTGTTAAGTGAATTTGGCTTCCCCGTTGACTTTGCTTGTCAGAAGGTCACAAAAGGGGATCACATGACCCTGGGACTCTGCAACCATCATAAATATGAACCAATTGCCCAGGATCCGAATTTTGATCACATGACCATGGGGTTGCTGCAACGGTCCTAGGTGGGAAAAACAGTCATAAGTCATTTTCAGTGCTGTTGTAACTTCAAACTGTGACTAAATAAATGGTTGTAAGTCAAGGACTACCTGTTTAGCAAACCAGCTGCTATGGAGAATATGGCCAACAGAAAGTTGGTTATGTCTGATCTTACCTTGTTTGTTTTTTTTGCTGGGCAAATAGGCATGTTGACAATCCTAATCTGCAGTCAATCAGTTTCCTTTTGTAAGCATTCTTGTCCAGTGAGTGTTTTTCAAACATTTATGTCCCTAGAGTGTCATTGTGAGATTATTTTAACTATAAAATAACACAAATAGGGGTAGGAGGTGGAACCTGACAACCCTGGGAGGTATTTTCAGGCACCATCCTGAGGATTCAGAATGTACACAGAATCAATTCTGGAGCCTGTAAGGGGTCTTTCATAGTGGAAATAGTAGTTCCAACACATCTGTATGGCCAGAGATTGGGAAAGGTTGTATGAAGTTGTTGGTGAATATCAGCAGCAAGTTCTGATCTTTGCCTTTAATAATCTGGAATTATTAGAGGGGGTCAACCTGTTCTCTAAAGAACCTGAAGGCAGGACAAGAAGCAATGGATGAAAACTAATCAAGGAGCTATCCAAGCTAGAACTAAGGAGAAATTTCCTGACTATTAGAACAATTAATCAGTGGAATAACTTGCCTCCAGAAGTTGTGGGTGCTCAGCACTGGAAGTATTTAAAAAGAGATTGGACAATGATTTGTCTGAAATGGTATAGGGCAGTGATGGCGAACCTATGGCACGCGTGCCACAGGTGGCACGCGGAGCCATATCTGCCGGCACGCGAGCTGTTGCCCTAGCTTAGCTCCAGTGTGCATGTGTGCGCCGGCCAGCTGATTTTTGGCTCACACGGAGGCTCTGGGAGAGTGTTTTTGGCTTCTGGAGGGCCTCCAGGGGGCGTGGGAGAGCATTTTCGCTCTCTCCAAGTTCTAGGGAAGCCTCTGGAGCCTGGGGAGGGTGAAAAATGGGCCTACTGGGCCCACCGGAAGTCAGGAAATGGATCATTTCTGGCCTCAGAGGGCCTCCGGGGGGCGGGGGAAGCCGTTTTCGCCCTCCCCAGACATTGAATTATGGGTGTGGGCACTTGTGTGTGTGCGATAGCGCGCGCACACACACTTTCGGCACCTGAAGAAAAAAAGGTTCGCCATCACTGGTATAGGGTTTCTTGCCTAAGCAGGGAGTTGGACTAGAAGACCTTCAAGGTCCCTTCTGGCTCTCTTCTCTTCTCTTCTCTTCTCTTCTCTTCTCTTCTCTTCTCTTCTCTTCTCTTCTCTTCTCTTCTCTTCTCTTCTCGCCAATAGATATTTTCTATCTCCTCTCCTCCTCTCTCTCCTCTCCTCTCTCTTCTCTTCTCTTCTCTTCTCTTCTCTTCTCTTCTCTTCTCTTCTCTTCTCTTCTCTTCTCTTCTCGCCAATAGACATTTTCTATGTGTAAAAGTAGAAGTGATAATTTTGGAGACTCAGTCCTGATCTCCAGGGGATGAATGGTGTCCAATTTCATGTTTCATTGGAGATGTATTTAGGACTATTTCACATGCTAATTTCCAGTTGTTTCTTTTCTGCTGACACATCTTCTAACAATTTTAGACTTTATCATGATACTAGCAGAGCATCATGGTTTACACCACTATGGTAATTAAGAATGGTTTAAAAACTGAATAAAGATATATTTTTTTAAAAAAATCATAATAAAAAGAATGGTTCATATATATTACAGTTGTAAAGCACTTCCAGATTCAAAGGCAAAAATTGTGCTTTGGAGCTTCTATGGATGTGAACCTAGACCTTGTTTTCAGCTTAATAACCCAAATACATCTTTTCCTGGAACAGGGTTATAGCAGAAAAACTTTAGGGAATAATTCCTATGAAGCCTCCAGGTGTTTCAAAATTCATTTTTGCCTTTGAAACCAAAACACTAATATTAACCAAACTGCATTTTGTGTGCTGATTTAGATTATCTTATTTTTTTTAATGCCTAAAGTGTTTTGATAGGAGAAATGTCTCTGCTTTCGTCTCCTTTCTCCACCCCTTCCTCTCATTCTCATTCTCGCTCTCTCTTTTTGATGGAGATGAAAGCATATCCCAACGAAAAAGCTAACATGAATCCCGTATCTTCTCTGCAAGGTAAGGAAAAGCAGATAATAATTCTCATGATAGATGTTGTCCAAAGGCCGCCTGAGTTACAGTCCTATCTAGGACAAAAATACTAGGAGATATACTTTCCTTGCAGTGCCTGGGGAAAAGAAAGAAAAAAAGAGAGAGAGGGACGGAGGGGGAGGGAGGAAGGGGGGAGAGAGAGAGAGAGAGAGAGAGAGAGAGAGAGAGAGTGAGAGAGAGAGAGAGAGAGAGAGAGAGAGAGAGATCACGCTGCCTTAAATGAAAAAGTTTCTGTAGAATCATTTTGCAAAGGGTAGTCATAAATCTTTCCTCTTCAGCTTTCCATAAAGTGCCTATAACACTTCTTTGTGCTTCTTACCACACGGGAGGGAGATAATTTAGACCTGCTTCTCTCCTATATCAACTCCTCCTCCTCGCTTTCAATTTCTGCATTTTTAGTCATCCCAGGAGCTCAGTCGACAGGGATTTTTTTTGCTGATGTTGCCACTGTACAGTCTCATATTCTGCCAAGAGAATATTCTCAGAGGAATGCATTGTTAGGGATGGGAAGAAATATCCCATATGAAATAGACTACATCACTCCCTTATTTTGCTCAAATGTTCCCACAGGTACTTAACTCCCCCTCTTTTACTATTTTTAACTCCTCTTCTCTCCCACAGTATTTCTGTGGCCATTTCTTGTTGCTCTTTTTCTAAAAAGGGAAGGAAAGGAAAAGACATTTGTACTTTGGCATTGGTTTGAATCAAATTCCTTTTACAACAGCAGCTGAGAATGTTTTGGGTGCAAAGCATTTCCTAATTTGTTCCTGGATTATAATATCATATAATATATATTCATATATACTATTAATCTCTACCCACACTGACACTAAACAGCACCAGTTCGGTTGGAGCAACACAAAAATCACTGGCCACACTACCACCTGCCATGCTTGTAAGTTCATTGAAGCCTGGCACTCCACAAGCAATTCCATCAACAGACACATTGACCTACAAGCTCTCAGAATCCAAATCAACCTCAAAGCCAACCAGAGACAGCACCGACCTTCAACCAACCCACGCAAGCCCCCCCCCCCCACAATCAGCACTTCATCTCCCAATGACCGTCACCTGATGTAACTGTCACGGTGTGAATATTGTCAGTTGTATGTCTATGCAGGGTGATGCACCCCTATTCTAATATTATGGTATATTCCAATACAAGCAGAACACGTGATATGATCTTGTACGCATGTCCACATTCCTGATCCACCATTAATCATTTTTGACTTGGCTCTTGACCGGAACGGTTGCTTTTCTTAGCAAAGATGTAATTATTCAGGATTTATTGTTTTTGTACCGAAATAAATATTTCTATTAGACTTTTAATCTCGGCTTTATTTCTAACTGCCTGAATTCCAAGTAAAGATCCAAATCGCCTCTATGAGATTTATTCTCATCACTCAACAGTAACGTCTTTATCACAAGACCCATCACAAGACTCACTGATGACCCATCACAAGACCCACATTTGACACACCCACACCTGAAGCCCTTATAAACAGAGGAACACTGACACTGACATCCCCTAAATGCTGCTGAAGATATTATCTAGCCTGGTAACAAAACATTCGGAAACCAAACCACAAGCTTGGAGAACGAACCTTCACCCTCATTATAATATCATTTTTATCAAGGCGAGTTGGGCAGCATATAAGTTTAATAGGTAAGTAAATAAATATTTTTCCTCCCACTTGCTATTCCCCCTTTTCTAGTTCTCAGCACTCTATTATGAGGGCTGCTCCAGCTCCTGTCCACCTCCTGTCCACCTAAGAGCCGAGGTGGCGCAGTGGTTAGAGTGCAGTACTGCAGGCTTCATCAGCTGACTGCTAGCTGCAGTTCAGCAGTTCAAATCCCACCGGCTCAAGGTTGACTCAGCCTTCCATCCTTCCGAGGTGGGTAAAATGAGGACACAGATTGTTGGGGGCAATATGCTGACTCTGTAAACCACTTAGAGAGGGCTGTAAAAGCACTATGAAGCGGCATATAAGTCTAAGTGCTATTGGTATTGCTATAACAGTTGGAAAACATGCAAATGCGAGTAAATTAATAGGTACCACTTTGGTGGGAAAGTAAAAGTGTTCCATGCACCTTTGGCAATATATCCATGCTGGCCACATAACCACAGAGTTGGACAGGAAACCTTTACTGTGAGGGCAGGAGAAGATTTCTCATTCAGACCATTTCTTTTTTTTCCCCCTTCTTCTTCTGCTTTTTAGGAGCATAAACGGTGCAGAGATCAGCTTTGTCCAAGTTCAACTTTTATTTCTTTCCTATTCTTCCTGGGTTTTTTTCTTGTTGTCAAAGCAAGAAAATAGATGTACCAATTAAAGATTCTTTAATGTACAAGAACATTAACCAAGCTTTGACTTCTGTTCCCCCTCCCCCAATCCAGGCAGAGTCTTGAAATAAAGAACAGATTCTTAAAATAAACAAAATGAACAGAGATTTCAAACTTGTCATTTAAAGGTTGAAATATTGTTAACAGAGTAAGTGGGTTTAAATTGATTTTTTAAGACATCTTTCAGTGTAAATGGGCCAGAATGGTGCCTAATCTTAAAATAAGAATACAAAACTGTAAATAAAAACAATCACTTTTGCTGTAATCTTATCACAAAGGTAGGAATATTTCATCCAGCCAACCAGCCAGGGAGGTCATTATTTTTAGCAGAAAGCAACTGACCATGACTCCAGCTGATCTTAAGGATTTGGAGGTTTGAAAACTGATAGTTTGAGCAAAAAGTGTCCTCTAAAAAATCTATTTTTCGGGTATGCCAGCCTTAGAGCTAAGGCCAATCCCTCTTTTCCTTGGCCTAAGACAGGGGTCAGCAACCTTAAACAGTCAAAGAGCCACAAAGGTCCTAACTGGAAGCCCCCCCATTCAATTCTGAAGATGACTGGACGTCCGGTTCGCCCACCATAGAGTCTCCTTCCAGTGTGCCCTCCTTTTTCCTCTACCTCTCCTAACCAAAAGCCCTATCAACTGTGGAGCTGACCAGTGACAGGGAGCCACAGCCGAGGGATGAAAGAGCCGCATGCAGCTCCAGAGCCGCAAGTTGCTGACCCCTGGCCTAAGAGATGCATGGGACACACTTACCAGCTGCCCTTCTGATAACATCTTTAGGGCCAAGTCTACATTTAGGAAGAAGGAGAATTTAGCCCCCTTTGTGCTAAAACAATTCCCTTTGATTTCTAGGACTTATAAGCATTACAAAAGAAAAGAAAAACTGGTTCAAGGATGTAGAGGGGGCAACTTTTCCCCAATTTTCCAATTATTTTTCTCCTTGCATTTCCAGCCTTTTTTCTTTTCTTATTACATATCCTCACTATACCCTTAAGCTGCTCCTGTCACTTTTTGTGACCTTCTGACAAGCAAAGTCAATGGGGAAGCCAGATTTATTTAACAACCGTATTACTAACTTAACAACTGCAGTGATTCAATTAACAATGATGGTAAGACCGGCCATAAAATGGTGCAAAACTCACTTAATTAACTGTTTCTTAGCAACAGAAATTTTGGCGCTCAATTGTGGTCATAAGTCAAGGATTACCTGTATATTTTTATATGCATGGATATCAGGGGTGGGATTCACATAATTTACCTACCAGTTCGCCCAGCAGCACCAAAAATATGAGAGCGCTCGCTTTGCTCGCATGCACCTCATCAGCGCATGCGCAAAACCTTCGGCGCATGCCCTTGGCTGGAATGCGCTGCTTGAATAGGTGGCAGCACTCTGAGACTGCCCTCGGTGTCAACACTGGTGAGCTGAGCTGTTGTTTAGCTCAGCTGAGGCACGGCAATCCGCTCTGCCACGCGAGTCAGATGAGCTAAAAAAAAGGGAATATAGCACAGGGAAGGGTGGGGGCGGGAACGGGAGGGCGGGGCCAGAGGTGGTATTTGCCGGTTCTCCAAACTGGTCAAAATGGCCACTACCGGTTCGCCCAAACCGGTCCAAACAGGCTGAATACGACCTCTGATGGATATGCATTGAAACATTTTGTATGTGTTTCTATCTGTATGTATTGTGGTGGTATAGAGCATATTAAACATATTTGGCGGAAAGGATTGTGTTACCGGTATTTAGTGCCTTTGTTCAGTGTGGCTCTGTTTTCTCCAACTAATATGTATGTATGTATGTATGTATGTATGTATGTATGTATGTATGTATGTATGTATGTATACACACACACACACAAGTTAGACAAAACAGAGCCATACTGAACAAAGGCACTAAATAACACAATCCTTTCAGTCTAATATGTTTAATATGCTCTATACCACCACAATACATATCGATAGAAACACATACAAAATGTTTCCATAACAAGTTAAATTTATATAGGCAAAGTTAACACATAAAAGTGTGCATATATTCATCACATAGATGCTTTAAAAGAAACCTTCCTTTCTTACAGTACATTTTTTCCATCCTTCCAACTTTGCAGTTTTGAAAGCCGGCAGAAACATTTCATTTTTATGACTATTTTTTTTCTTTCCCAAAGCGATCTACTTTTCATTGGTTTTCCAGTCCTATCATGCTTCCTCAAGTGGCTGGAAAAATGATGAATCACTGTGCTGTTGGATTTATTTATTTATTTGTTTTAAAAACCCCAGAAGAAAAACACAGAGAGCTCTAGGAAAGAAAGAATAATATTTTTTTTAAAAAAAGAGCAAAATGTTTTTTCAGGGTTTCAGACTGCCAGGGTAGTGCATGGCTGACAATTATTATTTTTTTTACCACTATTTGTCTGAAGCATCATTTGTAATGACAGACATGGCAGAGTTTCAAGAGCCACAGGGGCGACCACTGTTCCTTCCTCTGCTCAGTAGCCAAAGTGCAGGGGTTTGTGTAGAAGAAAATTAAGCACAGCAAGCAAATTAAATTACCGGCACAAGATGGAAAGCATTACTTTCAACTCAGAAGAGGAAGACACATCTGGAGCCACATTTTGGATGGGCTTGGGGCAAATGGCACCATCTGTTCCTACCAAATTTTGGTGGTGGCCATAATGGCAATGCAAATAATAATAATGTACTCTTTCTCTCTCTCTCTTTTTTTTTTTTCCTCTCACTCTTTCTGGCACCCATTTGAAATTCCATTCACCAATCATTCTGGTCAGTGATTCTACTTCGGTCTCTTTAGGTCAGGGGTGTCAAACTCGTGGCCCTCAGGCCGTATGCATCACGTGCTGGCCCCACCCCTGCCCGGTTTAGCGAAGGGGGGGAAGTCCCAATACGTCCCGCGATGACGCCATGACGATGCAAGTTTGACACCCCTGTTTTAGATAAAGAGAGATTACAAATCCCACACTATCAATTGACTTAACTGGACATTCACTTATGTTTGTAATGATTTAGGTTATGGGAGACTTTGAATAATAATTCATATTTACAGTTCTCTGTTTGGAATCAAAATATGTAGACGCTTGCTTTGGCTACAGTCCAGGGCAGGGCAGGGCACACAAATGAATGAATGTTCCATTCCTTATCAGAAATATGGGAATTAATTATATGGTTTCAGCATGGAACATTGACTTTAATGACACATTCCTCTTGTTTGTAGGCATTGCACTGTCTTTCTTGAACCCGTCTAATTCAGGGACATCTACAAAGTATCAGACATTATAATAAAGAAAGAATGTCAAAGGGCTAAGAGAAAGCTTGCTTATAAAAATTTCCTCACAGATGTGACCTCAGAATCCAGCCGTTTGAAGGATTGACTCAATCAGAAAGGAATACAAGTAGGAACTAAGTTTCACCTTTACCCACTCACATCAGTGGTGGGTTCCTACCAGTGCGGTCCACTCTATAGCACCGGTAGTGGCTCGCTGGTGATGTCACAGTACCGTTGCGGTCGGTTGCCGGTGCCTGGGCGCCGCCATTTTTTAAAAAAAATTAACTTTTTTTTTAAAAAAATTCTTCTGTGCATGCCCAGAAGCCGAGTTTCCGGCACTGCTCATGCGCTGCCTTCCTACCCCACAGTGAGTCCAAGCAGGGGAGGATGGCTGAGGGAGCGTGTGAGACGCTGAAAGAACGGGCGGCAGGAGCTATCTCCATTCTCCTCCCTTCAGCAGTCCGAGAAGCCACGAACGCACGGTGATGATCCTAGGCATTTTCGCACGTTTGAGGCTTCTCGAGCTGCTGAGGGGAGGGGGAATGGGCAGCAGGACCTATCTCAGTTCCCCTCCCTTCAGCAGTCTGAGAAGCCACGCCCACCCGGTCACATGACTGGGAAGCCACACCCACAAAATAAGCCATGCCCACAGAGTGGTAGTAAAAAAATTAGGAACCCGCCCCTGACTCACATCTTTGGATCATCTCAAGCTGCATTTGGATGAAGGGAAAATGCAGTTTTCTGCAACTGTGGGTCTTGAATTTTAACCCTGAAGCTTTTTATAAGGACTGCCATCCTAGGGGAAGAAAGATATTCCCACTTTATGTGCCTGTGAGCAGAATATGACTTTTTGAGTGTGTGCTTTCACTTCTTTATAAGGGGCACAAACAGAAAAAAATGACCCTTTTGCTGCAATTCCTGTTACTTGCAGCGTGGCCTATTTCTGCCTTGACATCAAAGCAGAACGCCATTACACTAGATTTTAGATCTATATCTCAAAGCACAGCAGAACAGCCCGTGCTACAGCAGTATGCCAGCAATTGATTCTCCGAATCAACAGACTTTTCTCTAGCTGTTGCTCTCATTGGGTAGTTTTTCATGGAGAAAAGCTGCACTGCCTAACCACAGGAGACTGATTAAATGCATCTCCGCTTCTTTTAATGAATGCTGTTCTCACTTGTTCTTGTATTCAGTCCTTGTAGGTATCTGCTTATCTTCCCAAATTCTACTCATTTGTGTTCTAATTTGCAGATTCTTGGCTCCTAAGGCCCAAACCCTTGGTTGTCTTACATTCAACATATTCATTAAAATTTTAGATGAGAGTACATAAATAGGGGTGTAGGGGGGTTGGGTGGAACAGTCTTCGTCCAAAGAAATTGAGATCAATGCCTTTTAACTGACAGGTGAGCAACAGAGTTCCTATTGTCCTGTGATCAATTCTCAGCACCATTCTTGTGGTTAGAAGCAAGAATAGGATGGGACAAAAATAAAGTGTAAACATTTCTCCATTTAATGAAGTGTTAAAACAGAACTACAGACAGATATGGAGTCAGGATGAAAGAACATTAGCAAAAGTCAGAGATGAAAGGTAATACATCAAAAGCGTCTGTCCAGACAAAGGTCCTATACAAACTTGTTGTGTCCCAGAACCGCAACCCGACCAGAAACACACACACAAACGTTTGTAATAAACAAATAAAAGTATCTCTTTACTAATAAAGCTTCTTAGTAAAGGCACAACAGGTATAATCATCACTGGCAGACTCAGGTGCCAGGTACACAGGGTGGTCCTGCTGCGACATGAGCGGCTCCACGTCCTCCGGATCCTCCATCATCTGCGCGGGACGCGGGCAAGTCACAACACAAACTGACTTTCTAGATCACGGGTGTCAAATTCATCACATCACCGTCACGTGACATTTCACGATTCCCCCCCCCCTTTGCGGAGCTGGGGTGGGCATGGCCTGCACGTGACACATCTGGCCCGCGAGCTGCCAGTTTGACACCCCTGTTCTAAATCTTCCTTTAAAGGACAGCTAATGGCAAGCTTGGGCAGATGGGAAATCATTCCAGTGCTTGGGAAACTTCTAGAATCTTCAACTAACAACCATTCAATTAGCGACTGTTCAAGGATACAACAGCACTGAAAAAAAGTGATTTACGGCCAGTCAGCGAATCCAGAAATTCAGACATAATCCACACACAAGTATCAAGCAAGACTCATGCTTCTAATAAGGGATTGTGCCTCTTAAATCAGGCTACAGCTAGCTGTTTCTAATCAAGAGATTTATTCCCTTGCTTTGGCAAGGAATTTCATAGGATATCTCTGCTCTACTCTCCTTGCCAGATCTGTAGGCTCAGAGGTCTTACAAACTCGTCGCGTCACATTGCCGTCACATGACGTTCCGTGACATTTTCCCCATTCACGGAGCTGGAGTGGGTGTGGCCTGTGCATGACGCATCCGGCCCACGAGCCGCCAGTTTGACATCCCTGCCTTACATTGTCATCCTCTGATTTTTCCAGTTGCTTAGGTGGCGCATGTGTTTCTTGGCTTTGTGTCTCTTGAAATTAATATTCTATAGATCTTACTTGCTTTTTTGCATGCAAAGTCATTGTCTGATTTCTGGGTCATGACATTCTGAACCTCCCAAATCATGTCTACTTTGGCTTTTTACTTGTGGATGAAGCACTTAGTGCTTGTGCTTAATTGTGCATAACTGAACTTACAGTGGAAATTTGTTTGTTAATTAGGTGCCATCAATTTTTGCCTAAGACCTGGTAATTGTGTGGACAAATGATATGTCCAGATGATAATATCTAGCTCTTCAAAGGATATCTTGGTTATATTCTTGATAGTCTCTATCCAACTTATCTATTACCATCCCCTTTTACTTCCCTCAACTTACCAATCATAGTTACCTCTCTAGTCCATTATCCACTCACATCACATGTTCAGAATATATTAGGTTATGCTTTCTAATTGTATTTTAAAGGAACAATCACTATTTATTTCATCCAGGACTGATTAATGATTTTTCTTGCACTCCATGATGTTCTTATTAACCATCTTCAATATCCTATGCTTGACTTTTCACAGCTACACATTTTTAGTGGAAACAACACTGGTCTTTATTTGTTTAAACACAATAGTATTAGATAAGTACTAACACACATGTCATCTGACTGTATTTTTCTGCTGATCCTTTCCCCTCTCCATAAGTAATTTTATCATTCTATCCCCTAGAACAGCATAATTCCTTCTTACTACCATCCGTTCAATCAGGCATTTTATATAAATCAGACAAGCCTGTTAGTTACATAACTGGCCACAATAATTGCTGCTGTTATAATTTGCATGATGGCTTCAATGTGGAATAACTAACTTCAGAGGTGGCATTTTACTCAGATAATGTCAGTTCATTAACATTATCCCTAACCTATTTTCTCATTATTGACTTTGATTCATCTGTTCCCAATTTTACTTATGAAAATTATGATTAGTTCCCCCCCCCAAACAGGATTATTTTTCTTAAGTGATAGTAGTTACTGATGAAATAGAAATGAAAACTATCACAGAACAAACTTTTAATTTAGTAGCCAAATTAAGAGCGTTTGTTCTTGCAATAACATTTGGGGCAGTGTCTACAGAGTTGCTTTCCTTAACTGAATGCCTTCTTTTTTAAGACAAATTCTAGGATTTGCCCTGATTCATCAATGAAATCTGAACATCTGAAGGGGCCGCTAAGATCAGGGAAGTATGTTAGAGAGAATATCTTTTACAGAATTATTCAGTGGAGGGCCATACCTCTACTATAAAATATTAATACCTAATATTTAGTATTAGGTATTCATACTATTTTTTTTTAAGAATAGAATAGAATTCTTTATTGGCCAAGTGTGATTGGACACACAAGGAATTTGTATTTGGTGCATTTTTAATAATAATTGGCATTAGTACTGTGAAGTATTAGTATTCATGTGAAGTATTAGTACTGCTTTATAAAGCCTCAGTAAGACCACACCTGGAATACTATATCAGTTTTGGACACCACATTACAAAAAAAAAAGATGTTGAGACTTTGGAAAAAGTGCAAAGAATGGCAACTAAGATGACTGAAGGCCTGGAGACTAAAACATATGAAGAAAGGTTGCAGGATTTGGGGTTGGCTAGTCTAGAGAACAGAAGAACTAAGGGGGGCATGGTAGCAGTATTCCAGTATTTGAGAGGCTGCCACAAAAAGGAGGGGGTCAACCTATTCTCCAAAGCACCAGAAGGCAGGACAAGAAACTATGGATGGAAAGTAATTAAGGAGAGAAGCAACCTGGAATTAAGGAGAAACTTCCTAACTGTGAGGACAATTAACCAGTGGAACAGGTTGCCTTCAAACGTTGTGGGAGCTTCATCACTGGAGGTTTTTAAAAAGAGATTGAAATGGTATAGGGTCTCCTGTTGAGCAGGGGGCTGGTCTAGAAGACCTCCAAGGTCACTTCCAGCTCTATTCTGATTGACTGACCTTTTATGTGTCTAGGTAATTAATAGAGATAGAGATAGTATATTTGGAGAGCCTACGTAGGCTTACAATATGCAGATCTTGATACTTGTTTTCACTTTTAGTAATTTGCACTATGAGGAATTGAGGTGTTGGAGAAGATTCTCGAGAGAACCTTGACTGTAAGGATATCAAATCAATCCATCCTAAAGGAAATCAACCTTGACTGTTCTTTAGAAGGACAGACACCGAAGCTGAAGCTCAAATGCTTTGGCCACCAAATGAAAAGAAAGGACTCATTGGAAAAGAACCCGATGTTGGAAAAGATTGATGGCAAAAGGAGAAGGGGACAACAGAGGATGACCTGGTTAGATAGTGTCATCGTCGATGCAACAAACATGAATTTGGGCAGACTCTGGGAGACAATGGAGGTTGGGGGAGGGAGGTGCTGGCATGCTGTGGTCCATGGGGTAGTGGAGAGTTGGACATGACTTGGTGGCTGAACAACAACAGCAACAACTATGAAGAATAGACATTGCACAAATTTCACAAATAAATTCTTCAGCTGACATATTCCGTCACTGTATGTACGAACATTGTACCAATACTGTATATCAGTGCTATACAAGCAAAATCGCACGAGGGGATGCGTGTGCGCGCCCGAGCGGAGCGATGCGCACCGGTAGCAAAGGTAACTGGAACCCATCCCTGGGCTAGAGTCAGTAATACTAGAAGTTGAAAACCCCCACTTTCCTTAATATTTGCTGCAGGTGCATAATCAAAGCAGCACCTATCTGTGACAAGCTAGAACAGAGGCAGCAGAGGCAAAATAGGGATCAGCAACAGGAATAGTATAGGGGGTTTTTTTCCCCCTTCAATGTAAGGATGGATGGCTAGCACTTTAACTCAGCAGGTGGGAAAGAGGCTATTTGTTTGCTCAAACACGCTCTGCAAAATACCTCTTTGAAACGTTTTGCTAATATCCCGTTTGTTCTTTGAACAGGTGGGCTCCTTGATCTCCCTCCCAGCAGAATAAATGCTGTTTTTACTGATCACTTGCTGAGCGAGAGATCATCAGTTATTGCAGTGAGGACTAGTAATTACTTTATTTAAAATCAAGTGAGCTTGGGAAGCATCCAGGCCTAGGTTGCCAACTGGGGAGTCAAAGAAGTATGTAGTGTACGTTACAAGTTTTCTATTTATTGTTTTGTATTATACTTCTTCTCTGAGGCCTTCAGACTTCCCAATCTGAAAAAAAAGCCAATTTGTATCATTTTTATAAAATGTTTTCTTGGGATTTGATTGAAATGTTGGAAGGAAAGGGAGGAGGCTAACTCTTCCCAACATAAGGAGGTAGTGATTAATATACAAGAAAGAAAATGGAATATTCACAATGGTTGAATGATTGATTATGTATGGCCAACAAGTCAATATCAGCTCTTAATGGCCACCAAGAATGACCACCAAGATAGACCTCCAAGATGATGTGCTTACAATCTGACTTTTCACATCTTCCAACATTGTTCCCATCAGTGCTATAATTAAATCTATCCACCTTATTCTTATCAATCTCTTCTCTTTTTTTCTACCTTTTCCAATATTCTGCAATTCTCATATTCTTCATTTTATGTGTCCAAAAGTAAGATCATTTGAGCCTGGTCATTTGTGTCTCGAATGAGAATTCTGACTTGGTTTGTTTTGTGATCCATTTATGTATTTTCTTGACTACCCATGTAATATCAGAAGTCTTCTGCAGTACCACAGTTCAAAAATGCCTGTATTATTTGTCTCCTTGTTCTTCAACTCCATTTGGAGTGCCTCAGGGAAAGCCACTGCCTGCACAACTCTAATCCTTGTAGATAAAGTCATGTCACATCATCTGAATATCTTTTATCAGAGCTTCACCTCTTCTCTACCAAATGCCAATTGCTACATATTTTCTTGATTGCTGGTTCCTTTACTATTGATAGTCGCTCACAAAAAGGTGGAAGCTATTTTTTCAATATTTCCATTGCAAAGACATTCACACGGACTGTTTTGAAATGAAATAAATGCAAAATTGCTACACTTCACTCTTGAACGTTTCTGCGAAATTCTCTTTCTTCCTGAAAGGCATTTTGAAAGCAAATTCTATTTCATCCAACGGAATGAGAAACAGAAGGATACCTAAAGGAAAGTTTTTCCAGCACAACACTAGCTGCGCCTCATCCACACACCAAGTCCACTGGGAAGGAGATGTGATGGCAAAGCTGACAGCTTTAAAAGAGGATTAGACATGATGATGATGATGATGATGATGATGATGATGATGATGATGATGATGATGATGATGATATCCATTCAGTTGTGTCTGACTCTTGGTGATTCACATCTTCCAATCTTGCAATGTTTCTTTGAGTTTTTCTATGCTCTGTCTGGTGTCCGCTTTGATGGTGTCCAGCCACCGTATTCTTTGGTGGCCTGGTTTTCTTTCACTGCTAACTCTTCCCAACATAATTGCTTTCTTCAGTGATTAGACATATCATGGTGCAAATGGCTACCTGTGGGCATTCAGCCTGATGTTTACTCTGCCAATAAATGCTACCAGTGGGAGGAAGCCGATCTCTTTATAACCTATTTATGGATTTCTCAAAGCATCCATTTGGCTGTTCTGGGAAACACAAGGTTAGATTCTGGGTGGCCTTATATTGTTGTTAAACCCATACAGTCTTATTTAATCCAAATGTTACTGTACTACAAACAAGTTGTAATTATTTTACTCAGGGTGCTCAGCCTATGGCCCTAGGCTCACCTTCATTCCTCCCACAGCCATCGGTCAAAAGCTGATGCCAAGTTGTATTTATTAACGTGACAGAAAGGGAGATTTATTAAATCCCTGAGAAATAATCATATTATCTGCATTTAATTAATTTAATTTATCCTGATCCTGCTCACCTCGTAGGCTTGCCTTCTAGCCAGCCATTCAAAGATCAAATGCTGAAAAGGGACCCTGTGCCCCTATTTTAAAATGAGAGAATGATGTCATAAATTAGTACCTATTTTTCACACAAAGCACGTGTTGGTTTCCTCCTGGCTTGAGGCTTAGAGGAGGGGAAATCAATGCAAGTGGGAGTTTGGCTGAAAATTTCTTAGATCACATTTACTCAAGACGATTTCAAAGATTTTAGGGGGTAGCTGACTCTCAATTCTAGTGAAAACCCATGGAATGTTTTGTTTTGTGAGATATTTCAGAATCGTAATTACAAGCATCATAATTACAATATCTCGCTCCCGTTTTTTTTAAAAAAAGAACAATTTATTTAAAATTCTTTTTTAAATGGTAGGCACACAAATATACAGACACACCTGCTGCCACAATAGAAACATATGGTGGAAATTCTGTAGGGAAATCCTTGCCCATTAAAGCAATTGGCAGTTTGCCAGGAGGTGCAGACTTTGCTCTTCTTTAATCCACTTAGTAATGGTGCAAGTAGATAACAAGGAGGATTGCAGAAATAGTCAAGTAAAGGTGAGCTTGCATCCAATTTGCTCCAGAGGGTGAAGATTGTATAGGATCTGTTCTGGTGCTACTTTGGATGATTGACACCTTAAAAGCCTGATGGGGGTCAGGGAAGTGTCGGCAGATGAGTACCACTTATTGTGTGCCCTTTATCTCTCTGTTAATTGGAACAGAGCAATACAGGGTGAAAATACAGTGATGATGTTAGCAGGGCCCAGTGTGTATCCTGCAGTAATGTGAACTCTTTGGATTAATTTTCTTCGCATGCGAATAATGGTCTAAATTGGTTTAAATTGGCGCAGCATCGGGGAATAAAAAAACCATGTGTTGTGCATTATTATTTGGAAAGGACTTTCTATAGATGGGCATGGATGGAATGTCATCTAAATGGAAGAATTACCATTTTTTTCCCGCCTGGATTATTTCATAGATTATTAATATGGATTATTTTCATAAGAGCACTGTGATCTTACGTGCATAAAATTCTTCATACAGGTTTCTAAAGGAAAGAATCGGGGATCAACGACAATGGACTGTATGTGGGCTGCTATGCAAATCTGCTGCTTCTTTTACTTTCCTTTGCTGTAATTTAATGATCCAACTTGCTTTGTATTTCTCAGACTTGGTGCTAGGTGGCAGTTGGTAACTGACATAACTTGCAATCCTACTTTGGGAAGCTATAGCTAATGCTTTCTTCAAACCTGAACACTTTGGATACAAGAATAATATATATAATTAATATATAATTATATTAATATAATATTTTATATATATATATATATATATATATATATATATATATATATATATATATATATATATATATATATATATATATATATAATATAATATAATATAATATAATATAATATAATATAATATAATATAATATAATATAATATAATATAATATAATATAATATAATATAATATAATATAATATAATATATAAATATATATATTTTCTGTCGTGTTATCCTGGTGTGCCCAAATATGGGAGCGAAAGCATCACAGCTTCCTTTTTGCCTTTCAGCCCCTCACTGGGACCATCCAGGCTGTTTTTTTTATATATATAGCCGACACACTATTCTATATGTGTAGGATTTTTTGCTGATAAATGAAAATAAAGGGAGACTATTATAGATCTATTTCGAGCTTATTTTGCCCTCGTCAGATAGCCATTACTCCCCGATATACTGATACTTATGTATGCCAACCTAATTCAGAGTTTGTCTAAGCTAAGTTTAAGATCCACAACAGTGGATCAAGATACAAGAATAATATATATATATAATTAATATATAATTATATAATTAATAAAATTTATGTGGCCCATCTCATGGCATATATGAGGGGGGGCGGGTCATAAAGAGGATCTTTGATACACCTCCAGGGCTGTTTGTTTTCTTACTTATCCAAAAGGCAGGATTACTTCATTATCTTTCTGAATTAAAAGCTTTACTCCCCGATATACTGATACTTATGTATGCCAACCTAATTCAGAGTTTGTCTAAGCTAAGTTTAAGATCCACAACAGTAGTGGATTTCACTTACCTTTGCTACCGGTTCGGGAACGGGAGCACGCGGGTGCGCGCATGCATGCTTTGTGCATGTGCAACACTTCTGCGCATGTGCAGAACCTTCTGCGCATTTGCAGAGCGTTTGTGATGACGTCCAGATGGGTGGGCGGAGCTTTCTGCCACCGCCGCTACCGGTTCACCTGATCTGGGGCGAACCGGTAGCAACCCACCACTGATCCAGAAGAACCGAAGCAGGAAGCCCACCATCCATGGTACCTCATTATAGCCAGTGCTCTGTGCTAAATGCTGCCACAATTTCCATCCACTGTTACAGGCTCAGCCGAGCCCATTTTGGTATTTTTCTCATACCTCCTGGTATATTTCCATTTGAATAATACTTCCTTATACATTCATGATGAGAACTTTCTCACTTGGATAATCATCTCTTCTTGATGCCTATGGAGTCATCCAGGTCACAGTTCTCTCAAAGGTGCTTTTTCAAGAGGCAACTGGACTTTCTGTTATTTCTTTGAAGACATTTCGCTTCTCATCCAAGAAGCTTCTTCAGCTCTTCTTCCATTTGAAGACAGCAAAGTCCACATTTTGGACAGAGAGGACCATTGGTTTGAAAGAGGAGTCAAAGAGGCCATCTATGTTAAAATTGAACAGCCCTCTCTCAACAGAGGGGGTGGGATGCAACATCATCTGTTTTTTGTAATATACATATAGATTTCATTTTATGCTTATTTTACTTCCTTGTGCCCCTTTTGAATTTCTTCTGTGTCAGAGATCCAGTGTATCTTGCAAGTCTCTCAGTTTGATCACTTGCAGATATAGTGGTCTAGAACCTCTGAAATTGGGGCTTCTGTTTTAATGTTTATTATTATTATTATTATTTTAATGTTTGTACTGTCACAAAAGTGCTTTTTCAAAAGGCAATTGGACTTTCTGGCTTTTCTTTGAAGACATTTCGCTTCTCATCCAAGAAGTTTCTTCAGCTCTGACTGGATGGTGGGAATGGAAGGATTTATACTGCTTGCAGACAGCTGGTCATTTGCATCCTTTTAGAGAAGTGCAAATGGGTGTGGAGCCTTCTTGGATCTGCTGAAAGGGTTGTGTTGTAGACTGGAGATAGATGATGTCGTATCCCTCCCCCTCTATTGAGAGAGAGAGAGAGAGAGAGAGAGCTGTTCAATTTTGCAGTCCTTTCAACAGTTCCAAGAAGGCTCCACACCCATTAGCACCACTCAGGTGACTCTGATGGCACAGATGATCCTCCAGGTGGCCTCAACAACTCTCTAAAAGAATGCAAATGACCAGCTATCCAGTCAGAGCTGAAGAAGCTTCTTCGGTGAGAAGAGAAATGTCTTCAAAGAAAAACCAGAAAGTCCTGTTTCCTCTTGAAAAAGCACCTTTGGGACATCCCTCTTCAAGGTCTTCAGTATTCCAAATCAGCTAAAATATTTAAGAACAAACTGGTTTGCCTCAATGGTTTGTGTTAACTGGGTCTCACATAACTTTCGGAAGTGAATTGTCTATACATTTCTGCATATAAATATGTGGCACAAGGTTTTATATGCACATGTGTATCATTTTTTCATGATAAATAACATTGATAAAAATATGGTCACAACTACCGTATTTTTCGGAGTATAAGACACACCTTAGTTTTGGGGGAGGAAAACAAGGAAAAAAGGCCTCTGCCTCCAAGCAATTTGCCAAACAGCAAACAGCACAGATGATATACACTGTTTGCTGTGTATTTCTGTGCATGTGTGCCTGACCCATAGAAATGGCAAAGAATTGGAGAAATGTACATTTATGGCAGTATATTAATCCCAGAAAGTTTTCTTAAATGTAATCACAGTAACTCCTCCCAATGACTTAAATAGATCTACTCCAAACATAACTAAGTCAGGGTTTCTCAGCTGCCTTCCTTTAATACTAATACTTAATACTAAAACTTAATACTAAAACAGGACATTTCAGATTATACTTTTACAGATCTTTAAAATTGATGTGGCTTTCTGGAAGTATTCTCTGCTATTTAAAAGAAGATACAATAGCACTGGGCCTCTTCAGAGCAAGCATTTATTTTAAAAAGCTTCTTCATTTTGTTAAGTTGTCTAGAACAATAATAAAGCAGTCTTTAAAAAATAAGTCTAATAATTTGAACACTCTACAAACATTTAACAAAATAACATATTAACAGAATCTGCCTCTACCTAGGATAGAACTCACAACCTCCTGATTATGAGGCAAGAGCTCTAGCTCTGAGCCATAGCAGCTATAGCTTGCCTCCATTTGATTTCAGCAGCCTAATATTGCCAGCAGTTTATCTCCCAGCAGTTTGTCAATTACAGCCACCGTAGTTAGTTTCATTTTACCACGTGGCTTGCAAGCCTGTCAGCTGTAGATCGGGAGGCAGTTTATCTCTTCTTGGGCTCTTCTTGTGCTTTGCCCTGTTTGCTGCAAAGAGGTAAATTGCTGGCAGGCAGAGGCCAAAGGGTGGGGGTGGCTGGGTGGGGCTGCATTCGGTGTATAAGACGCACCCAAGTTTTCACCCTCTTTTTGAGGGTAAAAAGGTGCGTCTTATACTCCGAAAAATACGGTATATGCCATAAAGTGATCATCCTCGGAGCTAAAGTTGCAACACATCTAGGATATATCAATTTGGAAAACCAAGATTTCAATTCCTCTCATTTTGAAAATGAGACCTCAAAAACAAAGTCTTTTAAAACCCTGTGAAAGAAATTGCAAAGGAGAAAGTTGGATGTATATGTGTTATATGATGTATTGGAAAGATTGGATGAAAACCTGTAACAGAGAGACAAAATTTAAATATTCTTAATATTTTCCTATTAGGACATGTAGTTATAAAAAAAAAAGAGGTGTGGGACCTCAACATCTTTAATACAGTGCTCACAACCATTTAGACTGGGACTGAGCTAAAATGCTTGTCCTGTGTTTTGAATTTTTAGAGTTTGGGAGAGTCGTCTGGTGTATTTTCTTTCCTACTCAAAAGTCCCAACTTTTCATAAAACGACTGCCAGAGACCCATCTGGTTTTGAAGAGCATGCTGGGCAAAGCTTACTCTATGGGCCCTTCAAGCCAATATAAATTGTGCATTAGGATATCTTTAATCTGTAACCTGCATAAACTTAATAGCATGAGCAAATATGCATTTCACTACAAAAGATTAAAAAAATAATATTGGTGGGGTGGGACGTCTGTTGAAGAACCTAATAAAAATCTATTGCTTTTAAAGCCCTTCATATTTGTCTACCACATTACCGCTTTTTAGAGAGGATATAAAAATGTATGACAATACCACAATGTTTCAGCATCCTTTTATTTGGGTGTCACTCCGAGTGTTATTCACCAGTTCCCAACACACTGTATCATGTCTCATTTAATTGGCAACCTCCATTGTTGGGGAACATCGGCAAACAATACGCTGTCTCACATTGTGATGTGAGTGTTCAGTTTCCACTGCTTTTCACTGAACTCGCTGAATATTTATGCTTTGCTCGCAGTCTTCAGAAGACTCCGAGCTGTTTTGCAAAAAAAAAAAAAAAAACCAACAAAGAAAATGTACATCCATCACAACAATCTGGCACAATCCCCCCTCCCCAACATATTTACTTACATACTTAAAATATGTAAAAAATTTCTCATAGTCCCTACTAGCCTTTGCAGAGCCACATAACAATATTTCTGTGTTTGAGACAATCTTTCCTGAAGCCTTTACTGTCAACAGGCAGCCTTCAATGCTCATCTTTTACTTGTTCATTCAGCTAGAAAAAGAAGGAAGAATGCTTAATGAAATTTAGGTATGTGTATATGTACCATGCAGGGGTGGGTTCCTCCCGGTTCGGACCGGATCACCCGAACCGGTAGCAACCCGCTAGTGATGTCACTGTCAGTGCTGTTCTGTGCACGCCGCCATCATTTTTGGGGATTTTGTGCGAATTTTTCCCCTTCCGCAGCTTGAAAAAGGGCTCTTCGGCCCGCCTGTGGGTGAATTCTGATCTTTATTTCTTCACCCGAAGCACAGCTGATGAGCTCTTCAGCTGTGTTTCAGGCTCATTCCTGCCTCTGAGCATGCGCAGAAGGCAAATCGCATGAGGGGACGCCGCAATGCGAACCGTTGGCGAAGGTAAGTGGAACCCATCCCTGGTACCATGTTTCCCCGAAAACAAGATCCTGTCTTTTTTTTTCTTTGCCACCAAAAAAGGAACCAGGTCTTTTTTTCAGGGGTGGGGATGTCATCCACTGACTCATCTCACTTGTGCGCATCATCCTGGCCTCCTTTTCACTGTCAGACGCCTTCCAGAACATTTTCTGCGGCCGGCAAGGCCAGTAAGGCTTTCCTGAAGGCCTCTGCAGCCAACAACAGAGCTCTGGATTGTAGGGCAGCTCCTCCCCCATCCCCACCCTAGCTTAATTTTTATTGTGGCACCCTGGAGTAGGCGGGGTCTTAATTAGGGCTTATTTTGAGGATAGGGCTTATATTGGGCGCACGTGTAAAAATCAAGCTAGGTTCAGTTCTGACACTAGGACTTACTTTTGGGGTAGGTCATATTTTTGGAGAAACACAGTTATGTACAGATAGTCCTTGAATTCTGACTGTAATTGAGCATTGAGTTTCGGTCATAAGTTGCTGCTGTCATTAAGTGGGTCACCACATAACTGGATCCAATTTTACAACATTTTTGCAATGGTCATGAAGCAAACACTATAGTGAAACGTTAAGTAAATGCTGTGGTCATTAAGCAAATTCATTTTACCCAATGGCCATTTCTTGCTGGAAACTGGAAATGAGCTCCAGAAACTTGTATTTGTATTTGTTTATTTGTCAAGCATATATGATTATAAGCAAAGTATAAACAGTAAAACATGATTGAATATATATGTAATAGTACAAGCATGAATAAGAGTAAAAGAGGTAAGAATATATGTGTACATTAGGACAGGAACGGTAGGCACGATTGTGCGCTTATGCACGCCCCTTACCGACCTCTTAGGAATGGGTGGTAGATAATCTGAGGTTGAAGTTTTTGGGGTTTGGGGAAGAAACTACTGAATCAGGTAAAGTGTTCCAGGCATTGACCACTCTGTTGTTGAAGTCGAATTTTTTGCAATCAAGTCTGGAGCGGTTTACATTAAGTTTGTATCTATTGTGAGCTCGGGTATTATTGCGGTTGAAGCTGAAGTAGTCGTTAACAGGTAGGACATTGAGGCAGATAATTTTGTGAGCTACACTTAGGTCAGATCGAAGGCGGCGGAGTTCTAAATTTTCAAGTCCCAAAATTTCAAGTCTGGTTTCATAAGAAATTCTGTTGTGAACAGAGGAATGTAATACTCTTCTTGTGAAGTATCTCTGGACATTCTCAATTGTGTTAATGTCTGATATGTAGTGTGGGTTCCAGACTGATGAGCTGTAGTCAAGAATCGGTCTAGCAAATGTTTTGTATGCTCTGGTTAAGAGTACAATGTTACCAGAGAAGAAGCTGCGCAAGATTAGGTTAACCACTGTATCCAAACTCATTGAAAATCATGGTCACATGGGAGCTGCAAACAGCTCCATCTAGCGTAGCATAGTCATTGTTTAAAAAAGTCCTCATTGTTGTTCTAAGTGTTGGTTTGCTCTCTTGGCACCGTGCTGGCCTGGTTCTGACAGTCAGGCCATCAATACATGATGCAATGTGGGTTTGTTTTGCAGCTGCCTTGCACAGTCATAGTTAAGAGGAAGTGACTGGCCCAAGGTCACCCATGTTGGCTTCTCTGCCTAAGAAAGGGCTAGAATCCAGGTTTCTCCTCTCCTTCTCTAGCACCTTAAGCATCACACCATGCTGATGTCTTCTTAACATTGTGTTAAGCTATAATGCTTATTTATTTGTTAGGGCAAAACACATATTGGTTTCACACAAACTCATATTGGGCTTCATCTCTGGAAGTTATTCCTTTCTTCAATTCCTGACCTTGCTGAAATGGTTCCATTAACCTCGCGTAATGTTCTCAAAACCCTCATTTCTTTAGACTCGGAGGACCAGTTGTGCTGAAAGCAACCGCAGTTATTGGTGGGATATTTAATTATGTGGCAACATTATCGTAAAATATAATGCATACACATTTTATCATTGTTTTGAAAACACCCCGAAATCCGAAAGAAGTCAGCATTCACTTTTCAGACAATTGGAAGGAGAAAACAGTTGCTTATTTATTCTTTATGAGACACTTGGAGGAGGTACATCTTAGGCATAACAACCAGTATGCTGTCGCTATTGATAATATTTATTTTTCATCCAGTGGTTCATCATACATACTGACAATTTAATGATCCCCCCCTTTGAAGACAGTGGAAGCTATGCATATTGTTAACTCATTCGGAGGCTGACTGAATGCATCAACATTCATTACCTAGGATGCAGCACCCAAAGGAGAAAAACTCCATTAGCAATTGTTAAAAACATAGAAAATTTTTCCATGTAAACTGGGATATTGTTAAAAGGTATTGACTGGTATCACTGAAAGGAAGACCCTTAATGGAATGTTACAGGTAGTCCTTGACGTATAACAGTTCATTTAGTGACCGTTCAAAGTTACAAGCCCTGAAAAATGTGACTTATGACCATTTTTCTCAGTTACCACCTTTGCAGCATCCCCATGATCATGTGATCAGAATTCAGATGCTTAGCAACTGGATCATATTAATGACCTTTGCTGTGTCCCAAGGTCATGGGATCACCTTTTGCAAGCTTCTGACAAGCAAAGTCAATGGGGAAGCCAGATTCACTTAACTACTGGGTTAACTAATTTAACAACTGCAGTGATTCACTGACCAACTGTGGAAAGAAAGATAGGAAAATGGGGCAAAACAAATGTCTCACTTAAAAACAGAAATTTTGGACTCAGTTGTGGTCATAAGTCGAGGACTAACTGTATTTCAGAAACTTTCTAAGTCCTACATATGTTCTCAGCAGGGACGGGTTGCTCTTACCTCGCTTCCGGTGCGCTGTGCGTGCATCACCACATTTTGCGCTCGCGCTCACTACATGTGCTCATCCCCTTGCGCGATTTTGCTTCCTGCGCATGCACCGAAGTAAAATCTCGCGAGGGGACACGCGTGTGCGATTTCAGTGCTTTTTTTTGCTTCCACGCATGCGCGGAAGCAAAAAATCGCCGGAATCTCTCTCTTGCGCATCCCCTCGTGAGATTTTGCTTCTGAGCATGCGCAGGAAGCAAAAGAAGCCCAAAAGTTCCAAAAAAGAGATGGCGCCACGTGACAGACCGGCGAGGATGGGACCGGAGCCGTTTCGCAATCCACCAGCCGCTACCGGTGCCATAGAGAAGACCGCACCGGTAGGAACCCACCCCTGGTTCTCAGTCATTTGGACAGTGTTAGCAAAATAATTTCAGTATATTCCTATTAGCCTGGATGACATTATCTGAATTTAGAAGCTAGGGCTAGGTCTGGTTAGTAATGGAGAGACTATCAAGAAATCCCGGAGCAGAAGACTAATTTGTATAGTGAATATTTATCTTGGAACAAGCTAGTGGTAAATCACTCCATACAGTGAAAACAGAAAATAGCTTGGACATGTTTGTGATGTCATCAGAAGGAAAGTGTGACATAAGGAGATTTTACTTTTATGATGATAAGGCTGAAACTGGCTAATTGTGGATTTTTTTTAGTGATTTCAACTAGCAGAATGTGTGTCCCACAATCCCTTTCATTCATTGATTATTAGATATCATTCCAAACAGAAGCAGAATACTGAATTTCAGAATACCGAAAAGTTGTATGCTTTGCCAGTTAATTTTTCCTAAAGAACAAGACAATTTCAGCTGTAATCAATAGTTAACATACTGTGGAAAATTGCCAGGTATTTCACATCTTAGCTGTACAAGAATTGAATTTATTTTGTTCAACATCTGACTTTATCTTTTTGGATTGCAGGGTAATTGCATACTAGCATTGCCTTTGAAATTGTTCAATACTGTGTGTGGAGTATTTTAGAACAACGAAGTAGCACACCTGGACCAGATCTTTGTTACCCGTGAAGTGGAAAATGATTTCAGCTGTTCTCTTTGTAAAATGAGAAATGATTTTATCTTGTGTCTGGACTGCTTAAAGTAAACCCTGAAGCTACGTCTTTTTTTTCCCTTCAGCCACCTACCATCTTTTTTTATAGACTTCTTAGACTCATCACTAAAAAGTGACCAGAAAGGCAACCCATTACGCATATTAATATAATATATAGCAATAGCACTTAGACTTATATACCGCTTCATAGTGCTTTACAGCCCTCTCTAAGCGGTTTACAGAGTTCAGCATATTGCCCCCAACAATCTGGGTCCTCATTTTACCGACCTCAGAAGGATGGAAGGCTGAGTCAACCTTGAGCCGGTGAGATTTGAACAGCTGAACTGCTGAACTAGCAGTCAGCTGAAGTAGCCTGCAGTGCTGCACTTTAACCACTGTGCCACCTTATTTCTCCAAATAATGCTTATTTTTAACTTTCCAGTCTAAAAACATCAGAGGTGTGTTCTTCCCAGTTTGGACCGGTTTACCCAAACCGGTAGCAACCCGCTGATGATGTCACGATGATGTCACAGAACCGGTTCAGTCGGTGCCGGTCCGTGGGCATCTCCATCTTTTTTTAAAAAACATTTTTTTCTAAGCATGTGCAGAAGCCGAGTTTCCGACACTGTGCATGCAGTCATCATCTTGTTTTCAGCTTCTTTTTTATTTTATTTTTTATGTTTTTGATTTTTTAAAAAAATTCTTCTGAGCATGTGCAGAAGCTGAGTTTCCGGCACTGTGCATGCAGTCACCATCTTGTTTTCAGCTTTTTTTTTCTGGCTTTTTTCCCCCGGATTTTGATTTTGCACTCAGTGCTGCTTGTTTTGCTTTAGAGTGCAAGTGGTCACTCCTGACAGAGTGTATTTATAAACTAACATTATTTACCTAGGTATCAGGTGAAACAATTTTGTGAGTATCGCATGTTTACAACAAAAGTTCAGAGGATGCCCTTATTTGTTAATAAAAGGCAGCAGAAAAACAAAGAGGTACGTATTTTGTATATATGCACTTTACCAGGGGTCCCAAAACCCCTGTCTATGGAGCGGCACTGGTCCATGGCATGCCAAATACTGGGCCGCACAAATAAGTGAAGCTCCATCTGCAGGCAGCACACGAAACCACTCCCCCTCTAGTCCACGGAAAAGGCTCTCTCCACGGAATTGTTCCCTGGTGCCCAAAAAGTTGGGGAGTCGCTGAACTAGACAGTCCTTGACTCATCGGTGTCACCCAACAATGGGTCGTCATTTCAGAGATGCTTCCTTATCTCAACAAAGAAACGGAATGACCGTGGGCAGGCCAAAAACCAAAACAAAACAGTGGGAGCCTGAGAGACCTCTGACTTCAGCTGGCTTCCCCATTGACTCTCCTTATAGGAAGCTGGCAGGGAGCAATAGATGTGATAATTCATGTGATAGTCATGTGATCATGGCTATCCACAGCACTGAAACGGCCAAAGCTTTGCCAAATTTCAATCCCAAAAGAATCATGAGTTCTGGATTATTGATGCATTTTGTAAGTTAGTTGAGGTATATCCAGTAATGGGTTGCAAATCCCATTGCTACCAGTTTGCGTGCGTGCATGATGCTTCTGAGCATGCGCAGAAGCTTCTGTGCATGCGCAGAAGCATCTGGGATGGGTGGGCGGAGCCTCCCGCTGCTACCGGTTCATAGAACCGGGCTGTACCGGTAGCAACCCACCGTTGGGTATATCGAATAAAAAATGGTTGTCCTATGATGCACTGTTTTGCCCAATTGAAAATTACAACAATCAAAGAGACACAAGAGTTTTAGTAGTATATAGATTCCACAGGATAGAATATTTTCTTCATACCCATGGGATACAGCTTCAAACTTGGAGCTCTTTTCCTCTCTACTGGTGAGAACAAGGGCCATGCACAAGACCAGCTGTACTGCAACCTCATGGCCCTACATGCAGAGACCTTATAGCAAATGCTAGTCTGAGGCTAAGCTTCTTCACCCCATGCCTACGCATGATGTCCTGAAGGAGTAATGGGTATATTACTAAACTAATAATATTACCAAAGTTAAATATTATTAAACTCCTTTCCAGAAGTTAACCAGCTCCTTGGAAACTGGAACTCCACTCCTTTCTAGGTACATAATAGGAAAGCAATTATTGAGAAAGAACCAGAACACTTAGAGTTGCTCATGTCATTTGAGATTTATGAGACCCCAGAGACTCATAAATCTGGTGTAGGCTTTTTCCTCTGGACCTTCTCTAGATGTTTGCTTGATGGACAAGTCAGCCTTTCATAGGAACCATTTCAACCGTTCCTATGAAATGGAGATCACTCCTCATTTTGTCTATCTTCATATATCTTTTTTTTCTCCTTTGCCCAGTAGAAAACAGCAAAGGAGTCATTAGAGTTTCTAGCAAGCTGCCTTGTACACCCTGAAGGGAATATTATGAGATTAAATGCAGAGTAGCATTCCGTTAGCAAGGTGAATGCTTCTCATCACACAGGTCCCTGTGCTCTGCTAAATATAATTCCCTATAATAATGTGAGAGTTCTGAATTATTTATTTTCTCTTATTAGATCAGAAATATAATTTTCTCAAAGTAAACCTATTGTCATCGGTAAATCAGCTTATGAAGGTCATCTTAAAAAGTGGAATGAGAGATAACAGATATGGAGGCTGGCTATTGGCGTGACTCCTGAAACTTTTTAGATAAAGCCTAGGTAATGTGTGGTGTTTTCTAACTAAGTAATTCCTCATCTTTACACATTTGGTTCATTTGAATGAATACATTTAGCTCTTTTGCCTCTTGTAAAATGCCTGATTGCTTATGCCAGTGGACAGAACCAAGCAAGGATTGCCAGCTTCAAGATTCTCTTAAAAGAATCTGTAAAGAGTGCAGTTTTCAACCTGATAATCCCGGAATATTATTTATATTTTGAACTTACCACGGAAGGAGTGTGTTGGTGTGATTGTATTGTATGATTGGGGGGATGAATGTGTAGATTGGAAGGATTGGGAGGGACAGAATGAGTGAGCCAGGGGCTGGGGTGCAGTCCCCCTCTGCTGAGTGTGGAAACAGAAGCGGAGGGTGGCGGGGCCCTGCTACCTGGCCTAGCAAGAATGGTGTGTATGGCCTGCAGGGAGGGAGCGGGACCAGCAGGGGAGGGGATCTCTGGAGGGGACGAGAGCCAGAACATCTCGGTCATAACGGGAAGAGGCAGGTATGGCGGGAGCAGAGGGGCGGGCCGCTCTCGGGGAATAAGACCTCGCTGTCTACAAGCGATCCCTTGTTCCGGCCCCTCCGAAGTGGTTCCATCTTGCTCAACCCGAGTACCTGGCAACCAGCGTCCTCAGGGCCCTGGGCTCAGAATGCTGCTGCTTAATGCCAGGTCAATCGTCAACAAAGCCCCCCTGATATGTGATTTAATAACAGAAGAGGGGGTGGACCTGGTATGTATAACTGAGACCTGGCTGGGCCAGGAGGGAGGAGTAACTCTCTCCGAGATATGCCCAGACGGGTTCTCAGTGCAGCATTATTCACGACCCCAGGGAAGGCGGGGGAGTGGCTATTATAACGCGCCAAAGTCTGCATCCTCGTAGGATCCCTGCCCCGGAGATCGTTGGGTGTGAGATGCTCCTTTTGAAGTTGGACTTAGGGGTCCAGGTGGGCCTTTTGTTAGCGTACCTGTCTCCCAGCTACGTTACTAAGGCCCTGCCTGAGCTGCTTGAGGCAGTAGCTGGCTTGGCGGTTGAGTTCCCCAGGCTTATGGTGCTGGGGGACTTTAACCTGCCCTCTGCTGGTGAAACCTCTGGGGTAGCTCAGGAGTTCATGGATTCCATGACAACCATGGACCTGACCCAAGTAATCCAGGGTCCGACTCATGAGGGAGGCCACACGCTCGACCTAGTGTTTCTTTCGGGACAGTGGAGAGATGATCTGAAGATAGGGGATATAGTCACCACCCCGCTGTCATGGTCAGATCATTTCCTACTGAGATTGGATTTTGCAGCCACATTCCTCCCCCGCAGGGGCGCCTAATGGAACCACTAGGTGGTTCCGCCCCAGGCGCCTAATGGAGCCAGAAGGATTCCAGAGGGAACTTGGGGAGATACCTGAAACCCTGGTACACAATTCGGCTGAGTCCCTGGTGACTGCCTGGAACACCGCAGCATCAGGGGCATTAGACCGGATTGCGCCTTTGTGATCTCTCCGTGGCAGTGGATCCCGGAAAGCCCCCTGGTTTACCGAGGAGCTCTGGGAGATGAAACACCACAAGAGACGTCTGGAGCGTCGCTGGAGAGCCAGTAAAACCGAATCTGATCGAACATTTTTAAGAACCTACATCAAGTCTTATTTAGTGGCGATAGGGGCCATTTTTCCGCTCTTATTGCGTCCGCAGATTCTCGCCCAGCCGCCTTGTTTAGGGTGACTCGCGCCCTCCTTGCTAAAGGGGGGAGCGAGGAACACTTGCAAGGTAGAGCTGAGGAATTCGTCCACACAAGAAACCTACCCAGAAGTTACTAGCTATAACTGTATCGTAAGGTTACAGTAACAGAATTTTGCAAGTCTGAAAGTACAATTCTCCTCCCCCTCTCCATCTTTACAGGTTAAGGAACTAGGGAGGGTCCCTTTTGTGATGTTTGCCACCACCACCAGCACCTTGTTCCTTTGGCAGGCTCAGCTACTGCTATTCTGACAGTTGTCTAATCTGCGGCTCTTTCTCTAGTCTCCAAAGGTCATTCCCACATACTATTACAGACAGAGCCCAGGTGTTCCCTAACATCCAATTAAAGACAGGAGGACTGCAATATGGAGCAAAGAAGGTTTCCATTTCCCTTCACCCAAGATTGGCTCATCCTCCAACTTCTACCATATCTCCCCATGATGGACAGCATTCCCCATTCCAGCACTCTTCTCTGAGTTTTTGCTTTCTCCTAAGTCCATTAGGAACATCAATTTAACAAAACAAGATAGAATCAACATGCAAGTAGTTTAAAAGTTATTTCCTTCATAGTCATCTTTCCAAGGCTAATGCACAGCGAACTCCTTCACTCACTATCTCATATTATCATATACCTGTTCTCCCAATCTCATGTATTATTTATTAATTTTTATATAGTATGTGATTGGATGTCCCAAAGGTGCTTTTATTTCATATTATCGCATGCCTGCCCTCACCATCTCATGTATTATTATTTATTAATTTTTTATGTAGTACGTGATTGGATGTCCCAAAGGTGCTTTTTCAGGAGGCAACTGGACTTTCTTGTTTTTTCTTTGGAAGATGTTTCACTTCTCATCCAGAAGCTTCTTCAGCTTTGAAACTTCTTGGATGAGAAGCAAAATGTCTTCAAAAGAAAAAGCAAGGAAGTCTAATTGCCTCCTGAAAAATCACCTTTGGGACAACCATGACCTGGATGACTGAGAATCTCTACAGACATATGTGATTGGATGGGACTCATCCAGTCCCATCCAATCACACACTATAACATCCAGCTCCCTGGTCATTCAGCTTTCATTTAATTCCCCAATGATGTCAGTTCTGTTCATGCCTGTCTTCTTTATATCATAGAGCAGTCTGATTGTTGGTTAAGGCGTCAACTAGAAAGTGGGAGACCATGAGTTGCAGTCCCTCTTTACCCATGAAAACCAGTTGCATGAACTTGGGCCAATTACTCTATCTCAATCCAACTCATCTCACAGGGCTTTTGTTGTGGGAAAATAGGAAGAGGAAGGTATGTTGGATATGTTTGCAGCCTTGAATTATTTATAAAAATAATAAAGGCAGGATACAAATACATACATAATTTTTTTTAAAAAAATAACTTAGTCTTTCCATGATCTGATCTCTCATATGTAAGTCGTCTGATCAAGCAAACTCCTCCTCTTTACTTCTCCTGCCTTTATCCTAAAGTTCTTAAATTCCAGGATCAAACTTGTACCTCAGCTTGTTTAAATGACAGTTTTTCTGTCCCTGTAATTCAGTGGCACCTGTCCTTTCCTGTGACTGTTGATTGAACTTCCAAGATTGTCTGTCATGGACTCCAGATGCTTCAGTTGGAAAGAATATTTGGCAGTGATACGGCACCATGGAAGCCAATGTTTCTCCTCCTTCTTCTCTTATCTGAAGGCCACCAAAACTTTGCTCTTGGTCAATTACAGCTTCTTGGTGACTCAATGCTCCCTACCTTTTTTGGTTGCTCCCCTTGTATGACTTTGACTGCAATATAGGACAACATTGAATTATTTTAATACAATTCTTTGTCCATTCATCCTTTCATTCTGAACACTCCTGTCTGGGATTGTCTTCAATGCTTTCATTCATTTCCACTAAAGTTCTCTTCAATCCATCCAATAAAAATCCCAAAGCTGGTCTTGTTTGTTGCCTCATTGTTGCCTAAAATCTTCCTCTACCCCCCCCCCATCCCCTCCATTCACAAATCTGCTCTGGTAGTGTGGATCAATAGAAGTTTCCTCCTAATTGAATCACTCATTCAAAGCTTCACACAACTCTTGATATATTACAGCAGGGAACCTATCATAGAACTTCAAAATGGCCAGTGCACAAGGCTTAGAAGCTGTGTTTCATTGTTGTTAGAGCTTATTTGTATGGATGGACCAAGCCAGAATAATTTCTTCTACTTTCAAGACAGTAGCTGAATTCACATGAGAAGTAAACATCCACATTCTGATAGATGAATGGGTGGATTTATTATAATATTAGCCTTGTGCCTTTTGTTTCAGTAGAGATGATCAAGATGGCCAATGACAAAACAGAACTGGGGAAACTTGCTTTAATATCTGGGACAGAGGTTTAAAGCACAGTTGATGTTTCAATTAACACAAGTTTGTGGTTTCCAGCTGTGCCTCTAATGGATAAGAGTGCACTGTTAAACAGAACTAAACATAATTTAGCACATTTCGATACAGATGGCAGCTGACGTTGATAAGATGGCCACCTGGTGACTCTATTATTTTGCACTCTTAAAGAACGGCTTGATAGGTCAGGACTGTGAGAGTTGGCAGGAAAAAGGCAACACTCTGGTCATGTAATTCTGCATGACATCTGGCCTGCTTAATTAAGGCTATTCACTTTCCCGCCCCTCCCTCCCTCCTCCATACTCCTATGCAAAGAAAACTCATGAAAAGTAGCACAATCACTACCCTGATGAATGATTTCCTTTGCTTTGTGAACTAACAAAAAAATCTCTTTCCCTGGCGAAGTTTGTCAGGGTTTTAAAAAACAGAGAACAGAAACTATGGGAATGGTTTTATGCCCACTGATGAGAGGGAGGGAAAGAGATGGGGGGAGAGAGAGGTGAGAGGGAGGGAGAGAGGGAGGGAGAGAGGTGAGAGGGAGGGAGAGAGAGGGAGGGAGAGAGAGAGGGAGAGGGAGAGAGGGAGGAAAACTTTGTAAACAGCAACGGCTCATGTCCAAAATTCCCTAGTCGTACCACAAATACTCACAACAATTTAACACAAATAGACTTCACTGAATACAACGTTGAAAAAGCACTACGTGACCTAAAACCTTCTCTATCAATCGGACCAGATGGACTATGTGCATACTTCCTAAAAAAGATCTCCACAGCCATTGCCGAGCCACTACGCATAATCTTTGAAAAATCCTACAGGACCAGTTCCCTACCAAACCTATGGTCATTAGCCACGGTCATCCCCATCTTCAAAAAGGGAGATCCCAGTCTAGTAGAAAACTACCGACCAATCTCTCTATGCTGCGTCACATGCAGAGTCATGGAAACAATCATAAACCAATCCATTACCCTCCACCTAGAAACTAACAACCTACTTTCAAACAAACAATTCGGTTTCAGGAGAAAACTATCCTGCAATCTACAACTACTACACTGCAAAAACATATGGACCACAAAACTGGATCAGGGCAAAACAATAGACGCAGTTTACATAGACTTCTGTAAAGCCTTCGACTCAGTGGTTCACGATAAACTACTTCTGAAACTGAAATCCTACGGCATCTCTGGACCCCTACATGACTGGTTAACTGCATTCCTGTCAAACAGACAACAAATGGTCAAAATAGGGAGCGCCCTATCAAACCCCGTTCCTGTTAACAGCGGTGTACCCCAAGGCAGCGTACTAGGACCCACACTCTTCATACTCTATATAAATGACCTTTGCGATCACATTACAAGCGACTGCGTTCTCTTCGCCGATGATGTAAAACTCTTCAACACCACAGACAACACTGCTATCCTCCAAAAAGACCTAGACTTTGTGTCAGAATGGTCAAACATCTGGCAACTCCAAATCTCAACCAACAAATGCTCTGTCCTACACATTGGCAAAAAAAATCAGAACATTAAATACAAGCTGAAAAGTCAAGACCTTACAAACGACCCTCACTCTGTCAAAGACCTTGGAATACTCATATCAAATGACCTAAGTGCCAAAGCCCACTGCACAACATCGCCAAAAAGGCTTCAAGAGTTGTTAACCTAATCTTACATAGCTTCTTCTCCGGTAATATCACACTACTAACCAGAGCATACAAAACATTCGCCAGACCAATCCTTGAATACAGCTCATCTGTCTGGAACCCACACCACATATCAGACATAAATACATTAGAAAGTGTCCAGAGATACTTTACAAGAAGAGTCCTCCACTCCTCTACTCGCAACAGAATACCTTACGCAACCAGACTTGAAATCCTGGGCTTAGAAAGTTTAGAACTACGTCGCCTTCGGCACGACCTAAGCATAACTCATAAAATTATCTGCTACAATGTCCTTCCTGTCAATGACTACTTCAGCTTCAACCACAACAATACACGAGCACATAACAGATACAAACTCAAAGTGAACCACTCCAAACTTGACTGTAGAAAATACGACTTTAGCAACAGAGTGGTAAATGCCTGGAACTCACTACCTGACTCTGTGGTTTCGTCACCAAACCCCCAAAACTTTACCCCTAGACCGTCCACTGTTGACCTCACCCGATTACTAAGAGGTCAGTAAGGGGCGTGCATAAGTGCACCAGCGTGCCTACCGTCCCTGTCCTAATGTTCCCGCTTATCAGTACCCATCTTATGTATACAAACAATGTTTTATCTATGTATATTACCAACATGTACTTGACAAAATAAACAAATAATAAATAAAGAGAGGGAGGTTTTTATACATGTTCCTCTGTATACATGTACCAGAATATTCCACAGCAAGGGAGAAACTCAACAACCTGACATCAGATACTGTTAATCAAGGTGACTTCCTACCTCATCAAATTGTCTCCCTGGGGATTCATTTTTTAACAAGGTTTTAATTATAAACAAGTAATGAGGTAGTTGAAGAATCAATATAGAAATGTCTTTTGGGTGTTCAGGACTGATATAAGAATTACAGTCGTGGGGCTACTTTTTAAAGAAAAAGAGCTCCAAATTGATGTATGCATCAACTGTATTCATGAAAGCAGATGGTTATTTGGATAATAAATATAATCATTCTGGTTTGAATAAAATGCCACTCTTTTTTTCGGTTATCAATTAAATGAAGACCCTTGCTTTTGGAATCCATATAACTGTTCTTGGTTTTAGAAAAATTAAACCATACTTATAGGTTATATTTCATTCAGAGGTAGTGGATTAGCTGCAGTTCGTACCTTTTAATTAAAACGGCTGCTGTAATGTAACACAATTCTGAATAATTTAAGAGCATACAGAACTTTTGTCAATGCACTCCGTTTCAATTTTTTAATTATATAAAGCCATACATTTTTTATAATGAAGGCTTTTTTCTAATATCTCTCAACAACCACTAATAATGTGTCCTTTTAGATGTCTTCAAGCATCTCACTATTGCTTGAAATAGATTAAAACTAAATTAAAAGATGAGGCCATCAAAGAAAAAAAATACATAATACCTAAATTATCCATTATAGGCTTTTGACAATATACTTCTGAGAGTGTGTGTGTGTGTATGTGTGTGCGTATTTAAATAATGCACTCTCATTAAATCCATCAGTTTTCGGTTTTCATAAATTTTTAAATGCTAAAGATTGAAATGTGTTGAATATGTAGTTTTGGTTTTTTTGTTCTAGTGCTGTAAGATCATATATCATGAAAACAAGGAATGCTACTTTTTGTAGTATTTTACGGCTTACTGACCAACAGGAGGCAGTGTGTGACTGGTCTCATTTTTATTGGAATTATTCAGGTATATATAGCCATTAAAATCAATTTTAGATCTCATAGAAATCAGGAATTGAACCTTCAAGCTATGGTATTTTGCTGAGTATCCTGTATGCTACTTTATCTACAAGCAGGTGTTTCTCACCAGTGAAATGAATTAACTGTTACAACTGAACAATAATTCCCTTTTGTTTAAGTTTTCAAATGGATGAGTAATATTTCTTACGGTTCTTCTAAAAAATGGATTTTGCTCTTGTAACTTATTTTTATCTCTTAAAAGACCTAAATCAACCTCGTTAAAAATGCCATTTTTAAAATGGAAGCAGTATTCTGCCTCAGTCCAATTTTGGCTCTGCTGATTTTCCTGCAAAGAGATTGAGGAAGAAGGGTGATAAATGCAGCTAAAATCCTTCCCAAAAGAAGGAAGACTAGAATTTTGTAAAAATGGGTTGAGAAGAACAATTGCTTTGGTTCAAAGATGTGAAAGCTCCTGCACTGATTTCCAGGAAAGTTGGTTTGCTTCATTTCTTAATTTTAACTCTAGCCCCAGTATTTTCATCAATTTCATCCATTAGAGTTCATATTTATTTATTTAATAGGACTCTTGGCCTGCTCCAATCCAGATATACCTAGAGACTAATCTAAAAATAGTTAATTAAAATATCTGCTCTAATATCTAATATAAAAAGTAAATATCCAGATCAGAAGTCATTAAATCATATCCCAACAGTAAAAAGCTAAAAATAAGATCAAAGGAATAAAAGATCAACCAAGCCATGAACGTAGCTGGAATGTACTCTGAAACAGCTCAGCATCTTCTAAAGCCATCAGGCAGGGGACTTGTCTGATCTCTTTCGGGAGTCTATTTTGGTGCTGCTACTGAAAAGATGTTTCTCCTTGATTTTAATCTGTAGCTTTGTCTCCTTTTATAGGCCAGAACTGCAGACCGATAGGAGCTTCTCCCTGGATGATTGTAGAAGATCTGACCAATTTAGGTTGGAGCAGATAGACTTGGTTCTATCCAGGGGTGGGCTTCAAAAATTTTAGCAAGGGGTTCTCTTCCCGGTTGCTGGGTGGGCATGGCCATGGTGGGCATGGCCTAGTCGGCCTCCTGCACCACGGTGGGTGGCCGTTTTTGTCCTCCCTGGGCTCTGGAGGCTTTCCTCGAGCCTCCGGGAGGGCGAAAACGGCCTTCCCAGGCTCCGGAGGCCCTCTGGAGGATGGAAACAGGCCCAAACTTCCGGTAGGCCCATTTTTCATCCTCCCCAAGCCTCTGCGCACACTTACCTGCATCCAAAACGGGCCACCTGGGGACTCCTGGAAGGGATGGGGTGGGATGGGCGGGGCGGGGCCAGCCAGGAGTGGGATTTGGGGGTTCTCCTAACTGCACAGAATCTTAGCTAGAGGTTCTCCTGAACCGCTGCAAACCCCCAGCAGCCCACCCCTGGTTCTATCCATCTTCCAAGCTATAAACAGCTTTAGAGATCAAAAAGAGCACTTTAAATTGGTCCCAGAAACAAATTGATGTCCAACAGAGAGCTTGCAATTACTACAATATGATCTGAATATTGGCCAATGTGTTCTGGACATTGTTATAATTTCTGATTAATGTTTAAAAGCAGCCCCGTGTAGAGTTCATACCAGTGGTCGAAACAGGTTCTTTAGATGCAGAGGGATCCTTTAGATTCAGGGGGAACATCATCTCCTCTTCCCA